>CAMAPE010000070.1:2042500-3242500 GCA_945859875.1 Cuscuta europaea
TATCTATCTATCTATCTATCTATCTATCTATCTATCTATCTATCTATCTATCTATCTATCTATCTATCTATCTATCTATCTATCTATCTATCTATCTATCTATCTATCTATCTATCTATCTATCTATCTATCTATCTATCTATCTATCTATCTATCTATCTATCTATCTATCTATCTATCTATCTATCTATCTATCTATCTATCTATCTATCTATCTATCTATCTATCTATCTATCTATCTATCTATCTATCTATCTATCTATCTATCTATCTATCTATCTATCTATCTATCTATCTATCTATCTATCTATCTATCTATCTATCTATCTATCTATCTATCTATCTATCTATCTATCTATCTATCTATCTATCTATCTATCTATCTATCTATCTATCTATCTATCTATCTATCTATCTATCTATCTATCTATCTATCTATCTATCTATCTATCTATCTATCTATCTATCTATCTATCTATCTATCTATCTATCTATCTATCTATCTATCTATCTATCTATCTATCTATCTATCTATCTATCTATCTATCTATCTATCTATCTATCTATCTATCTATCTATCTATCTATCTATCTATCTATCTATCTATCTATCTATCTATCTATCTATCTATCTATCTATCTATCTATCTATCTATCTATCTATCTATCTATCTATCTATCTATCTATCTATCTATCTATCTATCTATCTATCTATCTATCTATCTATCTATCTATCTATCTATCTATCTATCTATCTATCTATCTATCTATCTATCTATCTATCTATCTATCTATCTATCTATCTATCTATCTATCTATCTATCTATCTATCTATCTATCTATCTATCTATCTATCTATCTATCTATCTATCTATCTATCTATCTATCTATCTATCTATCTATCTATCTATCTATCTATCTATCTATCTATCTATCTATCTATCTATCTATCTATCTATCTATCTATCTATCTATCTATCTATCTATCTATCTATCTATCTATCTATCTATCTATCTATCTATCTATCTATCTATCTATCTATCTATCTATCTATCTATCTATCTATCTATCTATCTATCTATCTATCTATCTATCTATCTATCTATCTATCTATCTATCTATCTATCTATCTATCTATCTATCTATCTATCTATCTATCTATCTATCTATCTATCTATCTATCTATCTATCTATCTATCTATCTATCTATCTATCTATCTATCTATCTATCTATCTATCTATCTATCTATCTATCTATCTATCTATCTATCTATCTATCTATCTATCTATCTATCTATCTATCTATCTATCTATCTATCTATCTATCTATCTATCTATCTATCTATCTATCTATCTATCTATCTATCTATCTATCTATCTATCTATCTATCTATCTATCTATCTATCTATCTATCTATCTATCTATCTATCTATCTATCTATCTATCTATCTATCTATCTATCTATCTATCTATCTATCTATCTATCTATCTATCTATCTATCTATCTATCTATCTATCTATCTATCTATCTATCTATCTATCTATCTATCTATCTATCTATCTATCTATCTATCTATCTATCTATCTATCTATCTATCTATCTATCTATCTATCTATCTATCTATCTATCTATCTATCTATCTATCTATCTATCTATCTATCTATCTATCTATCTATCTATCTATCTATCTATCTATCTATCTATCTATCTATCTATCTATCTATCTATCTATCTATCTATCTATCTATCTATCTATCTATCTATCTATCTATCTATCTATCTATCTATCTATCTATCTATCTATCTATCTATCTATCTATCTATCTATCTATCTATCTATCTATCTATCTATCTATCTATCTATCTATCTATCTATCTATCTATCTATCTATCTATCTATCTATCTATCTATCTATCTATCTATCTATCTATCTATCTATCTATCTATCTATCTATCTATCTATCTATCTATCTATCTATCTATCTATCTATCTATCTATCTATCTATCTATCTATCTATCTATCTATCTATCTATCTATCTATCTATCTATCTATCTATCTATCTATCTATCTATCTATCTATCTATCTATCTATCTATCTATCTATCTATCTATCTATCTATCTATCTATCTATCTATCTATCTATCTATCTATCTATCTATCTATCTATCTATCTATCTATCTATCTATCTATCTATCTATCTATCTATCTATCTATCTATCTATCTATCTATCTATCTATCTATCTATCTATCTATCTATCTATCTATCTATCTATCTATCTATCTATCTATCTATCTATCTATCTATCTATCTATCTATCTATCTATCTATCTATCTATCTATCTATCTATCTATCTATCTATCTATCTATCTATCTATCTATCTATCTATCTATCTATCTATCTATCTATCTATCTATCTATCTATCTATCTATCTATCTATCTATCTATCTATCTATCTATCTATCTATCTATCTATCTATCTATCTATCTATCTATCTATCTATCTATCTATCTATCTATCTATCTATCTATCTATCTATCTATCTATCTATCTATCTATCTATCTATCTATCTATCTATCTATCTATCTATCTATCTATCTATCTATCTATCTATCTATCTATCTATCTATCTATCTATCTATCTATCTATCTATCTATCTATCTATCTATCTATCTATCTATCTATCTATCTATCTATCTATCTATCTATCTATCTATCTATCTATCTATCTATCTATCTATCTATCTATCTATCTATCTATCTATCTATCTATCTATCTATCTATCTATCTATCTATCTATCTATCTATCTATCTATCTATCTATCTATCTATCTATCTATCTATCTATCTATCTATCTATCTATCTATCTATCTATCTATCTATCTATCTATCTATCTATCTATCTATCTATCTATCTATCTATCTATCTATCTATCTATCTATCTATCTATCTATCTATCTATCTATCTATCTATCTATCTATCTATCTATCTATCTATCTATCTATCTATCTATCTATCTATCTATCTATCTATCTATCTATCTATCTATCTATCTATCTATCTATCTATCTATCTATCTATCTATCTATCTATCTATCTATCTATCTATCTATCTATCTATCTATCTATCTATCTATCTATCTATCTATCTATCTATCTATCTATCTATCTATCTATCTATCTATCTATCTATCTATCTATCTATCTATCTATCTATCTATCTATCTATCTATCTATCTATCTATCTATCTATCTATCTATCTATCTATCTATCTATCTATCTATCTATCTATCTATCTATCTATCTATCTATCTATCTATCTATCTATCTATCTATCTATCTATCTATCTATCTATCTATCTATCTATCTATCTATCTATCTATCTATCTATCTATCTATCTATCTATCTATCTATCTATCTATCTATCTATCTATCTATCTATCTATCTATCTATCTATCTATCTATCTATCTATCTATCTATCTATCTATCTATCTATCTATCTATCTATCTATCTATCTATCTATCTATCTATCTATCTATCTATCTATCTATCTATCTATCTATCTATCTATCTATCTATCTATCTATCTATCTATCTATCTATCTATCTATCTATCTATCTATCTATCTATCTATCTATCTATCTATCTATCTATCTATCTATCTATCTATCTATCTATCTATCTATCTATCTATCTATCTATCTATCTATCTATCTATCTATCTATCTATCTATCTATCTATCTATCTATCTATCTATCTATCTATCTATCTATCTATCTATCTATCTATCTATCTATCTATCTATCTATCTATCTATCTATCTATCTATCTATCTATCTATCTATCTATCTATCTATCTATCTATCTATCTATCTATCTATCTATCTATCTATCTATCTATCTATCTATCTATCTATCTATCTATCTATCTATCTATCTATCTATCTATCTATCTATCTATCTATCTATCTATCTATCTATCTATCTATCTATCTATCTATCTATCTATCTATCTATCTATCTATCTATCTATCTATCTATCTATCTATCTATCTATCTATCTATCTATCTATCTATCTATCTATCTATCTATCTATCTATCTATCTATCTATCTATCTATCTATCTATCTATCTATACGAAAATTCTCAGGTCCAGCACCTCCCGGTCCGAACACCGTCCGAACACCGCCGTTTGGGGCGGTTCCCGGTGGAATTTTTTGATGAATTTTTTTTGAGCATGTTCCTCATGAAGTCTTATTTATCCATACCAAATTTCAGCGCAAAACACGATCGGGAAGGCAGTCAAATAATTCGTTGAAGTTAACTGCGTTTTTCTATGTATAATTTGGCGCAGTTAACTTCAATGAATTATTTGACTGCCTTCCTGATCGAATTTTGATCTGAAATTTGGTATGGATAAACTAGACTTGATTATGAACATGCCCAAAAAATTTCATCAAACAATTCCACCGGGAACCGCCCCAAACGGCGGTGTTCGGACGACGTTCGGACAGAAAATTGCTGGACAGGAGAATGACTCTCTATATATATATGATTTTTTTCGGGGCCCTATTTTTCTTACATTTTTTGGGGCCCTGAGGCTCAATAAAGGTACGGCCGTAATGCAAAAGATTAACAGCTGAGTAGTACTACCCAAGTTATGGTAGGGAAAAGAGAAATTTATCTTGGAGTCAGGACAAACAAGTAACTGAGCAAGGAAAGCTGGAACTTGGTTGTGGAACTGAGGGTGTATATTTGTTGTGGTGTGTTGAATTTTTCGTGTTGTATATCACATGAAACTTATTATAAAAAACCTTTCTGAGGAGAACCGCAAGTCCAAATCCTGAATTTTTTCTTCAATATTATATTTACAAACAAATGTCTTGCGTGTTTTTTAGTTATTCTCCTTTCGGCATCCGTCTAGTATAGAGTTTCTTTCTTTTCTTTAGTAACAAAATAATGAAATTTATTTCTAATATTACAAGCATGTGACTACTTTATAAATATTCCAAAACAGGGAGTAAATATGTCACTTTTATTAAAATTACCTCACCATTGCCACTGACAGTAGTGTCACCAGCAAATATTTTTGTAGGTAACTTTTTTCAGCCAATTTTTCGATGTGATACACCGATTGGTGGCAGTAGCAGTGACAATGGGGAAGTAAGGTGGAGAGAAACAAGATGGAGATATATTTAGGGTTCAAAATGATTTAGAGGTTAACCCATTTGATTTACCAGGAATTAGTTAAATCTGGAATTAGTTAAATCTGCTGAAATTGTTAGTTAAATCTGCTGAAATTGATAAAGTTCTTGTCTGAAGAGGTTGAATTTGCTAATTATAGAGAAATGATATTTAGAATAATTTTTTCTAAGAAAGTAAAGAAAATATATATGGAAAAATAGCTAAATGGTCATCTAAAGTACTTTATTCAATTTAGTCACAAAAGTACCTCCAATTGTACTTATTGTGATTATTACACAATCTAGCAACAACAACATTACCCCAGTGCCGCAAAGGCTCCCTCCTACAGTGTGATAAGGGGGTCGGATGTATGCAGCCTTACCCCTGTACAGCTGTACTAAACACAAAGAGATTGTTTCTGAATGACCCATGATGAAAATCACGTAGGAAATTGCATGGACCGACTGCGACTTCATGAAAAAGAAGCGTAGAAAGTTTAGTGAATCATTTTGCTTTATTCCATCATATTCCCAAGCCAAAAAATAGTGAGTCTTTGGCACCATTGAAAATGATGGAAAATTATTATACAATCTAGCGCGCGAAATAAAGAGTTACATGTTTGGGAAAATTGTTGAGGGCTTATCAAACGAGCTATTAGTCACTTCTTTAGAAATATTACAGGTACTCTTGTTTTTGTCCATTACAAAGAGTTATATTGGTCATTCTTTCCAAAAGGAATTGGCATTTTGATATTGCTCTTCTCTAACAATTTGAAGCTTACTAAGCAGGCAGGAGTCTTGAAGAAAGAAAACAAAGGCTGATTAGTATGGGGGGCGGGTCTAGGGGTCAAAAGCAGCTTTCTGGAATGCAAAAACAGGTGCTCTCACTTTACAGGCAATTCTTAAGAGCAGCACAGTCCAAACCTCAGAAAGAAGAGAGAAGGCAGATTGAGTGTCTGGTGTCGGCTGAGTTTCGTCGGAATGCCGTTCAAGTTGACCGTAAGAATTTCTTGTACATTGAGTACTTGCTTCGTCGTGGTAAGAAGCAACTTGAAATGCTCAAAAGCCCAGATACCGTCCGGTTGTCCTCTTTGACGGTTGCTGTTGACCCTTCATCTTCTTCACAAACAACTAAATAATGGATATGAATGTGAGTGAACTTTGCATGTTTCTCATTTACATATTGTATAGTCAAAGGTAGGAAATGCTGTTGTCACTTTTCTTTTATAATGATTATTATTATATTCGTATATTCTAATATTTTTGCTTACTCTGCGCTGCCTGGTTTGCATGCTCTGTGTGGTTTTCTGTAAACTCATGGTGTAATTGAATTGTGGTCCTATTGTTAATCTCATTTTCTTGTTACGCTGACATGCTCAATTTGGATTGCGTGGCCAACTTTTTTGTTGCTTACCTGCTATCTGCTTTCCAGTACAGTTACTTTCATGTTGCTTGTACATTATGTTTTTTATGCCTTCTATTAATCATTGTTCACAGGCTATTTCTTGAACACTAACCAATTTCCATGATTTGATGATTATACGAGTATACTACCTCCGTCCCAAAATTAACTTCCCATTCGGTTTACGATGCTTGACCGACGATAAAGCAACTTGATCCCTGTTCACACTCAGATTATTTTTACTAAATAAAATTTACATATTCAGGAATTACATTAAAACCACTACAAAGCCTGATCAAGAAAATTAAAATTTGATAAAAATTTGATATATAAAATAAAAGATTAGGAGTGATTCAAGTTGACCAATGAATAGTGACTGTGAAGTTGTTTTTGGGACGGAGGGAGTAATTTATAAGCATACACGTAGTACTGATGGAGTATATGGGTTCAAACCTCATGACCCACATACTCAGAAGACTAAGAGGAAGCGCAGCTGTCATCCAGTGGGTCCTCCTTCGGCCAGGTGACCCCCCATCAGCCGTAGAAGAGTCGATCCAGAATACGGTCCAGAAGCCACGGAGAAGAATTGTCCTCCGTCGGCCGGTGCCCCCGTCGGCCAGTGCCTCCATCGGCCGGTGCCCCCGTCAGCCAGTGCCCCCGTCGGCTAGTGCCTTCGTCGGCTGGCGCCCCCGTCGGCCAAGCAACAATCAGCTTAGAATATGGCCCAAGTAGCAATCAGCTCGGATGGTCCTCCGTCGGCCGTGTCTCCATCGGCTGAACCTCCTTTGGCCACAGAGAACTCCCAGAACCGGATGGACTCGGGCCGACCCTAATTTCCTCTATAAATACTCCCCTTGGGAGCCATGTAAAGGGTTCACAATTCATTAATACAAAGCAAATATACTACTTCTCTCTCTAGCCAGGGATGGACTCGGGCCGGGTGGCCCGACCCGGAACCGGCCCGGCCCGACCCGGTGGCCCGGTCAGTGACCGGTCCAGGTAGGCCCGGCCCGTGGGTTTTCCAGTCCGGGCTCGGGTCACCCAAAACAAGGCCCGACCCGGCCGGGCCCGGTTCGGGCCAAAACCTATATTTTTTTTTCTATTTTTTTTTTCAATTTTCGGGTTGGGCTGGGTATTTTGGGCCATTTGGGGGTGGTTTGGGGGGTTGGGGGTGGGAGGGGGGTTAATTAGGAAGAGGAAAACAAAAAAAAATGATAATGGGCCCGGCTCGGACCTGGACCAGACCCGGTGGTTACCCGGGCCGGTCCCGGGTCCACCATTTCTGAACCGCCGGCCCGCCTGAGCCTAGGCCTGACCCGGACCCGGCCCGGACCCGAGTCCATCCCTATCTCTAGCTCTCACTTCTCTCTAGACTTATAGTCTATCATTTGGTGCTTTCATTTAGAGCTAGAACAATCAAGTTAGCCTCCTTCGTCGCTACCAAACACAGCTAACTGACAATGGGAAGAACTAAGTCAAACCGCAACCTCCTCAGCAAGGCCATCCCCGAGGCACAGGAGAACCAAGAGCACGAGGAGGATGCTATGGCCGACAAGGCCGCCGAGAGGGATGTCTTCCAGGAAGCCATCGACCTCGCAGGTGACCTACGCAACAAGCTCAACGGCGGCGCCCCAGACGCCCGCATCGGCTTGGAGAAGAAGCGCGCGGAAAAAGGCGACAACGCCTCGGCGCAGCCGGCCTCTCCAACTATTGACCCTCAGCTTCAGGCCGCGCTCTCAGCCATCATCGCCAGTTTGGCCCAGAACCCCACCGTCCTCAGTGCACTCATGCCGAGGACGGGGGAGAACACGACACCGCCTCCTCAGCCCCAGCCGTTGACCATCAAGCTAGGCAACGACGAAGGGGTGGTGCCCCAGGACACGTCGTCATCCCACTCCCACCCTGCTTCCCCACTTCGAGCTGGACCGGCCCCAACGCGTGGAAAAGCCTCGGCCTTTAATAGGCTAGGTGACACGCGCCGTCGGTCTGCTTCGAAGAGGATGGCGGGACGGATTGGTGAACGTGAGCCTGGCTCACCAAGGGAAAGCTTGGGGTCCGTATCCCGGACAGCGGATCGGCCCCACCCGGACAAAGGCAAGGGTTAGCTGCACGAGGGTGACGCACGCCACCAAATCAACACGGCTCACGCAACCCTCCTACAGACGCATGGCGCCAACATGGCCGCCAAAGACCCCCGGGACAAGGTGATCGCCCAACTGGAGCAAAGACTCGCCCAGATGGAGGCCAAACAGCTGGCCGCCACACCCACGAGCAACTCATCCAGGCATCCCGGCTTCAACGCCCTCCTCCACAAGGTCATCATCCTTGAGAGGAAGTTGGCCGAAGGACGAGAAGACCCCATCATCCAAGTCAGGACGAGGACTCCCTTCACTGCCAGGGTACTCTCGGCCCCTATCCCCGAGAAGTACAGGGGAAACGCCATCAAGCCCTATGACGGCCGTTCCGACCCCCAGGAACATTTGAGCCGCTATCAGAACAACATGCTGATGGTGAACGCGTCGGATGAATACCTCTGTCGTTGGTTCCTTTCCACTCTTGAAGGACCAGCGTACGAGTGGTTCAACGCGCTCCCCGAAGGAAGCATAGACTCGTGGCAGGATCTTGCCCAACGCTTCCTCACCCACTTCGCCGGAAGGAAGCGCATGAAGAAACATTTCTCCCATCTCCTCTCCATCAAACAGCAACACGATGAATCACTTCGGTCTTTCATCGACTGATGGACAAAGGAGACAGATGAGGTCGAAGGTGCCGATGAGCGCACCCTCCTCGTCCTCTTCCAAGGCGTTCTCCGCAGCAGCCCCTATGCGAGGAGCCTCATCACTGACCCGCCGAGGTCATACACCAAGGCACTCTAGAGAGGGAGCTTGTACACCGATGAGCTCCACTCCCGCAAGAAGGATGGAGGCCGGCCATTAAAGAAGACAAACAATGTGTCGTTTCCAAGCGCATCCTCAGCCGGAGGCCATGCCCGCCAGAACCGGAAGGAGCGCCCATGGCAGCCGAGGATGGACGTCCCAAGGACTCCACTCACGCACTCGGTGGATACCATCCTCGACTATGCGGATGAGCAAGGTCTCATCCCCAGAGATCCCCGGTTGGCCACGGGAGTCTATGCCGTCCACCAGGGCGGCACTTATTGCCGTTACCACAAGAACACCTCCCACAATACAGACAACTGCGTCGCGTTAAAGAAAGCCATTGAGCGCTTGATTCAACGCTGGTCCTTGATTCAACGAGGACTTCGAGGATCTCCAGCCGAAGAAGCGTCACATCCGCTGATTGTGCCCTTCTTCGAAGCAATCCGAAGAGGGTGCAGACGACAGAGCCCCCACCCCAAGGTCAGAAGCTCATTGAGAAGCTAACTCATTTACGGGTTGTTGAGAAGGTTACCACCCTCGGCCTCGAGCCACTGACCTTAATAAAAGCTGTTACCATGAACAACACACCTATTGTATCCCGCTTATTTCTTGTAAAATTTAAGTAAAGGATGCCACGCAAAAAAGCACGTCACA
The DNA here is from genome assembly GCA_945859875.1 of Cuscuta europaea. Lineage (NCBI taxonomy): Eukaryota > Viridiplantae > Streptophyta > Magnoliopsida > Solanales > Convolvulaceae > Cuscuta > Cuscuta europaea. The sequence goes on from CAMAPE010000070.1 coordinate 2,052,646, forward strand.
TCGGCCCCTTCGAGCGAAACGCTCAGGCATGGCCGACGACGCAACACAACAAAGAACGTCGTTCCGGCCCCTTCGAGCAAAACACTCAGGTATGGCCAACGACGTCCCAGGACGAGGGGCCCGCAAACGGCCCACGTCTTGAAACGGGAAGCTCATCGCGTCGTCTTCGCGCTAAATCGCATTACGACAGGCCTGAAAGAATGGCCGAGATGACAAAATCCCCACACTTGGGGTTGGGAACTGACCAAAAGCCTAGCCCGCGCCGTAAACAGACGACGGGACCCCCCAAGATCAAGGGACGATCCAGCGCCAGAGGCCGGACAGCTGCCCTCCTGGACTCCCTATCGGCCGAGGGAATAGCAACCCCCTCGGTCGAGCCTGAAAGAAGGACCCCCACTCCTCGCTCATAGCAGTAGAGGAGGAAATAAAAGAGGGACAACCGAGGACCGTGCACTCGCCGGCCTCGACGAAATCCCCACAAATAAAAGAGGGAAAGCCGAGGACCGTGCACTCCCCGGCCTAGAGCGAAATCCCCACAAATCAAAAGAGGGACAGCCGAGGATCGTGCACTCGCCGGCCTCAAGCGAAATCCTCACAAATAGAAAGAGGGAAGCCGAGGACCGCGCACTCGCCGGCCTCAAGCGATAAAAATAAAATCCCCACAAATCAAGCCACATATTTGGCTGAGTACATATCAGGCAAATACTATGCATTATGGACGAAGCAAGACCATACATACGGATCAGACGAGCGCCAGCGCCGTCCCTCATCTTCGGACAGACGCGATGCCTTGTCCTTAAACAAAGGACCGGCTTCATCAGCGCCGTCCCTCATCTTCAGACGAGCGTCCAAACGCCGTCCTTCATTTTCAAACAGGCTCATCGGCACCGTCATCCTCAGAGGACAGGCGCCCGGCGCCGCCCTTCATCTTCAGACGACTGGCTTCATCAGCGCCGTCATCCTCAGATCACGGCAGACCCTTCAGTCTCAACGTGATCCTTCATCTCAAGATCGGCCTCCTCAGCGCCGAGTGTCTTGGGCTAGCGAGCGGGCTCGCCATTCCCTTCCTGGATGGCGACCGTCGCCTTCATACGATGAGCGGCTTCATCAGCGCCGTCGTCCTCAGATCACGGCAGACCCCTCGGTCTCAACGTGATCCTTCATCTCAAGACCGTCCTCCTCAGCGCCGGACGTCTTGAGCTAGCGAGCGGGCTCGCCATTCCCTTCCTGGATGGCGACCCTCGCCTTCATACGACGAGCGGCTTCATCAGCGTCGTCGTCCTCAGATCACGAACGGCCACCCAGCCTCAACGTGATCCATCATCTCAAGACCGGCCTCCTCAAGCGCCGAGTGTCTTGAGCTAGCGAGTGGGCTTGCCATTCCCTTCCTGGATGGCGACACTCGCCTTCCTACGACGAGCGGCTTCATCAGCGCCGTCGTCCTCACATCGCGACCGGCCCCTCGGCCAAGGTGTGATTATTTATCTCAAGACCGGCTTCCTCAGCACCGAGCATCTTGAGCTAGCGAACGGGCTCGCCATTCCCTTCCTGGATGGCGACCCTCGCCTTCATACGACGAGCGGCTCCATCAGCGCCGTCGTCCTCAGATCACGGCAGACCCCTCGGTCTCAACGTGATCCTTCATCTCAAGACCGGCCTCCTCAGCGCTGAGCGTCTTGGGCTAGCGAGCGGGCTAGCCATTCCCTTCCTGGATGGCGACCCTCGCCTTAATACGATGAGCGGCTTCATCAGCGCCGTCGTCCTCACATCGCGACCGGCCCCTCGGCCAAGGCGTGATTATTTATCTCAAGACCGGCTTCCTCAGCGCCGAGCATCTTGAGCTAGCAAGCGGGCTCACCATTCCCTTCCTGGATGGCGACCCTCGCCTTCATACGACGAGCGGCTCCATCAGCGCCGTCGTCCTCAGATCACGGTAGACCCCTCGGTCTCAACGTGATCCTTCATCTCAAGACCGGCCTCCTCAGCGCCGAGCGTCTTGAGCTAGCGAGCGGGCTCACCATTCCTTTCCTGGATGGCGACCCTTGTCCTCAAAATGAACGGTCCCTCGGCCTCAGCGTGATCATCTATCTCAAGACCGGCTTCCTCAACGCCGAGAGTCTTGAGCTTGTATGACGATCAGCTTCATCATCGTCGTCGTCCTCAGATCACGAACGGCTCCTCAGACTTGGCTTGATTCTTTATCTCAAGGCCGACATCCTCAGCACCGGGAGCCTTGAGCTTACATGACGAACGACTTCATCAAATGCCTCGTCATCATTTATTTAGACCAGCTTCATCATCGCCGTCATCCTCAAACCACGCCCGGTCCCTCGGCCTCGGCGTGATTTTTATCTCAAGGCCGGACTCCTCAACGCCGAGAGCCTTGAGTTTACACGGCAAAGTGCTTCATCAATGCCTTCGTCATCAAGGGACGTGCGTCCAGCGCCGCCCTTCATCTTCAAGCCGGGGTCAGAACATGGTCCTTCATATGACGAACGACTTCATCAACGCCGTCGTCATCAAAGGACGCGCATCCAATATAGTCTCTCATATGATGAACGGCTTCACCAGCGCCATTGTCATAAGGGGACGGGCGTTCATCGTCCTCAAAAGGAACGGCCCCTCGGCCTCAGCATGATCATCTATCTCAAGACTGGCATCCTCAGCGCCGAGAGCCTTGAGCTTAAATGACGAATGGCTTCATCAATGCCTCGTCATCATTTATTTAGACCAGCGTCATGATCGCCGTCATCCTCAAACCACGTCCGGTCCCTCGGCCTCGGCGTGATTATTTATCTCAAGGTCGGCCTCCTCAGCGCCGAGAGCCTTGAGTTTACACGGCGAAATGCTTCATCAACGCCTTCACCATCAAGGGACGTGCGTCCAACGCCGTCCTCATCCTTAGACGGCGTCAAAGACTGGTCCTTCATATGACGTACGGCTTCATCAACGCCGTCGTCATCAAAGGACGTGCGTCCAGCATCATCTTCCATGTGACGAACGGCTTCACCAGCGCCGTCATCATAAGGGGACGGACGTCCAACGCTGTCCTTCATCTTCAGGCATCCAACGCCATCCTTCATCAAAGGACGGGCTTCATCAACGCCGTCCTTCATCTTCAGACCGACGTCAAAGCCTGGTCCTTCATATGACGTACGGCTTCATCGACGCCATCGTCATCAAGGGACGTGCGTCCAGCGCCGCCCTTTATCTTCAGGCGAACGCCCAGCGTCGTCCCTCACCTTGAGACGAGCGCCTAGCGCCGTCCCTCATCTTCAGGCGAGCGCCCGGCGCCGTCCCCCATCTTCAGATGAGCGCCCAGCGCCGTCCCTCACATTTAGATGAGCGCCCAGCGCCGTCCCTCATCATCAGAACGGCTTCGCCAACGTCATGTTCAGTCTGGCGTCAACGCCTTGCCCTTCACCACATCACGACCGGGCCCTCGAACAAGGCATGATTATCTATCTCAAGACCGGCCTCCTCAGCGCCGAGGGTCTTGAGCTAGCAAGCGGGCTCGCCATTCCCTTCCTGGATGGCGACCCTCACCTTCATGCGATGAGCGGCTTCATCAACACCCTCGTCCTCAGTTCACGGCAGACCCCTCGGTCTCAACGTGATCCTTCATCTCAAGGCCGGTCTCCTCGGCGCCGAGTGTCTTGAGCCAACGATCGGGCTCTCCATCCCTTCCAGGATGGGGACCGTCGTCTTTACCTGACGAACGGTTTCATCATCGCCTCGTCCTCAGATCACAAATGGCCTCCCAGCCTCTGCGTGATCCTACATCTCAAAGACCAGTCTTAACCATTCCTTTACCGGATAGCGACCGTTGCATGGATTTCGGACCAGCCCCTCAGTATCGTCGTCCTCATATCTCGAGACCGGCTCCCAACGCCGAGGTACTGTTATAGCGGCCTGGCTCGCCATTCCCTTCCTGGATAGCGACCGTCGCCTTCATATGATGCACGGCTCATTACCACCGTCGTCCTCATATTCAGACAGGCATTTATCACCCCATCTTCATATTCGGACCAGCTCATCAGCACCGTCGTCCTCACCACTAGGCGGGCGTCCCCTCAGCAGACAGACACTGTTGCAGCTCCACACCTAGGCCGAAGGGTTCACCCCTTGGAGTTCATTTTGGGGGATCCGGTGTGCTCTTTTTCCCTCATTAGGATTTTTTCCCACAGGGGTTTTCCTAATGAGGTTTTTAACGAGGCATCGCCCCATTGTGGATCAAAAGGTGTCGACCCTCGCCCCCCTATTGAAGACGTGTATTGCTCTACTCCTCTTCACCTCACTACATGAGCCTCGAGGAGTGGGGGACTGGGGGACTACATCGGCCTCCACATACATGAAAACATCCAGAAAGCAACAAAAAGCAAGGACTACCAAGTGGTACCTCCGTCGGCCATGTCTCCATCGGCCAAAAGAAGGTCTGGGAGACTACATCGGCCTCCAGCGCAAAGATAAACAAATTCAAAATCCAACGAACACAAGCCCATGACAATGGTACCTCAACGTCCAACAACCACGTGTTCACCCTTCGGCCATACTGAAGCGCAAAGCAGGACGCACACCGTCCTCAATGTCAAAGACACACATCATCCTAAAGATCAAGGGCACGCATCGTCCTCAAAACGAAGGACATTCATCGTCCTCAAAATGAAGGACATTCGTCATCCTCAAAATGAAGGACATCCATCGTCCTCAAGATGAAGGACACTCATCGTCCTCAAAACGAAGGACATTCATCGTCCTCAAGACGAAGGACACTCACCGTCCTCAAAACGAAGGACATTCATCGTCCTCAAAACGAAGGACATTCATCGTCCTCAAAATGAAGGACATTCGTCATCCTCAAAATGAAGGACATCCATCGTCCTCAAGATGAAGGACACTCATCGTCCTCAAAACGAAGGACATTCATCGTCCTCAAGATGAAGGACACTCATCGTCCTCAAAACGAAAGACATTCATCGTCCTCAAAATGAAGGACATTCATCGTCCTCAAAATGAAGGACATTCATCGTCCTCAAAACGAAGGACATTCATCGTCCTCAAAACGAAGGACATTCATCATCCTCAAGATGAAGGACACTCATCGTCCTCAAAACGAAGGACATTCATCGTCCTCAAAATGAAGGACATTCATCGTCCTCGAAATGAAGGACATTCGTCGTTCTCGGAATGAAGAACATTCACCGTCCTCGAAATGAAGGACAAGGCAACCAACAATTATGGCACCGCCTCGGCCAGGAATACTACAATTCCCAGGTAATCCTCCGTCGGCCAAAGCGTCAGAACAACAAGGATCTACTCCCTTTCACTTCGTCTACACCTCAGCTCAGAGAGTGGGGGACTCCTGATGGAGTATATGGGTCCAGACCCCATGACCCACATACTCAGAAGACTAAGAGGAAGCACAGTTGTCACCCAGTGGGTCCTCCTTCGGCCAGGTGACCCTCCATCAGCCGTAGAAGAGTCGATCCAGAATATGGTCCAGAAGCCAAGGAGAAGAATTGTCCTCCATCGGCCGGTGCCCCCGTCGGCCGGTGCCTCTATCGACCGGTGCCGCCGTCGGCCAGTGCCCCCGTCGGCCAGTGCCTCCGTCGGCCGGTGCCTGCGTCAGCCGACGCCCCCGTCGGCCAAGCAACAGTCAGCTCAGAATATGGCCCAGTCAGCAATCAGCTCGGATGGTCCTCCATCGGCCGTGTCTCCATCGGCCCGGCGCCTCCTTCGGTTGAACCTCCTTCGACCACATAGAACTCCTAGAACCGGATTTCATACTTACTTATTTTTACACTCTTTGTACTCGGCCCAGTAGTGGCCCAATTGTAAATGGGTCTCTCAAGCCCAAGACTTGGGAGCCGACCCTAATTTCCTCTATAAATACTCCCCTTGGGAGCCATGTAAAGGGTTCATAATTCATTAATACAGAGCAAATATACTACTTCTCTCTCTAGCTCTCACTTCTCTCTAGATTTATAGTCTATCAAGTACATTATTAAGTCCTTTCTAATGTACTCCGTATAAAAAAACATATGTATAACAAAGACTCTCTAAGATGTGGTGAACAATTGATATTCACCGCTTGACTATTATGAATATAGTGTATCAGTTAGGGATGGACTCGGGCCGGGTGTCCCGACCCGGAACCGGCCCGGGACCGGTACTGTTCCGGCCCGGCCCGACCCGGTGGCCCGGTCAGTGACCGGTCCGGGTAGGCCCGGCCCGTAGGTTTTCCGGTCCGGGCTCGGGTCACCCAAAACAAGGCCCGACCCGGCCGGGCCCGGTTCGGGCCAAAACCTATTTTTTTCAATTTTTTTTTAAATTTTCGGGTTGGGCTGGGTATTTTGTGCCATTTGGAGTGGTTTGGGGGGTTGGGGGTGGGAGGGGGGTTAATTAGGAAGAGGAAAACAAAAAAAAATAATGGGCCCGGACCCGGACCGAACTCGGTGGTTACCCGGGCCGGTCCCGGGTCCAACATTTCTGAACCGCCGGCCCGCCCGGGCCTAGGCCCGACCCGGACCCGAGTCCATCCCTAGTATCAGTGCATATATATTATTATATTATAGGTCGAGATGCGTGTGCTCGTTGTCCTTCGTGTTTTCCTTGTATTTGAGTGATTAGGTTTGGGATGTTTGTCTTGTCCGGACGAGATGTCACTAGCTAAGGTGTCTAGTACGGACATCGGCCTGGATTTATTATTAAGAACCGACTATTATTACTGTAGTATTACTCTAAAATTAGTTTAAACTTCAAACATTTATTCCCCTCGATAATTAAGAACCGATTATCGAACTTCTTTTTTGAAAAAAGACAACTCACTTCATATTAAAAATGATAACAAGAGACAAAATCATCAAAATAGAGGCTACACCAGGATGAGACACATAACTGAAATGCCGCTTAGTAGTGAACCAACTCACTAATCTCGCAATGTGATAGATTCCACCAACAACATAGCTGCACATGCTACTAGAAACATAACTAAAAGTTATTAGAATGTCTTGATGAGAAAAAGGACAATGACTAGAATAAAAGGCATCGGTTTTTCAACCTACTGGGATGAAAGTCGCGGTTTGATAGCCCCCGCCAAAGGTAATGAAAAAAGCTCCCCCTCCTCCTCGTTCGTCCCCTACATCACAAAAATCCTCCATCACTGGGTAATGCAAGTTTTTTGGGTCCTCGTCATCTACGTCCATTTTTGCTTGGACGCCTTCATAACTAACAACCTCAATCATTATGCGCTTCATTGGTTCTTCTTCTTGAAAATCAACCACTTCCTCGCTCTTTGAGATAAAATCTTCCACTATGTAACTACATTGTTCTGCCGTAATAGTTTTGTTCATATTGCTCAAGCTGTCTCAACCTTCCTTCCTACCGTTAAAGCTGCTTCCATTAGGGATCAACCACTTGTTTCCCGCACGCACACTACCTTTTCTCATATCTACACGTAGCCAGGCAACGTACAACTTCTCTCCAATCCAAGGTCTATTGTGGGTATTAAATGGGCAAAAAGGAGCTGAATGTCCCAAAATCCCACATAAGAAACAAAAATGTGGGATCTTTCATACTGTATTTGTCTCCGTAGATATTGAAGAACTTTGTGGAAACCTTTTAATTCAATTTTATTTTTCCATTACTAGTATGTGTTTTTATTTTAGTTTCAGTGGGTTTTATTTGGAATTTTTGGACTTTTTTGACTTATGTTTGATAGACAATATTTCAGTCCCGATTGTTTTAGGCTTTAAATTGCCTGTTTCTGTCTGATATCATCAATTCATCACCATTATTATTAGTATTAAATCATCATTTTATCAAGTTTAAAACATCTATCATTGAACTATTTTAGAAATAAAATAACTTTTAAGAAGTTCTGCACTATCCATTAATTAAGAATTTAAGGAGTGGTTTTTCATGTACACATTATGACGTGACATGCCCTTTTTACACCCACAGATGGGGAATATAGACATTTTTCTTTGAAAGAAACCATTTGGGTTCCCTTTAGGCCTTACATTTCGTATTCCGCAATCCCCAATGGTAAAGATCATATTTGCCCATGGGCCCAACTCATTACTCTTTATTAATTACTGCCAACTACTTATTACCCAATTCAATTTACTTCAAATAATTAGCTACCGTCTTCCGCCGTACGCGGCGGCCTTTCAATTGGTGGCGCGGTTAGCTCTAGTCGTGAGCCACTCCACAACGTCTCCGAAAACGCGTTCCACATTCTCCTCCGGCTCACCGACCATTTGGTGCCACATTCCAGGATATATTTTCAGAGTCTTGTCCTTGCTGGCGGCGCGTCTGTAGAGCTCTTCCACGCACGCCGGATCGCATACGACGTCGCTCTCCCCGTGAACGATCAAAAACGGGACGTCCACTTCTTCAAACCTCGATTGCAAATCGCCGCATACCCTCAGCAATTCACGCGCCGTCGCTGCTCGAGGCCTCCCCATCGTCCTTCTAGGGCTAGCAATCGCCATCTTCCTCTTCCATTCCTCCTTCAATATTTCAATCACACCAGCCAAAATTGAAAATTTGAGTTTCGAGAACGAAGATAGATTACTCTAGGATGGAATACTACGAGGAATTGAAACTTGAATGGGGAGACAAAATCTGACCTTGAACGAAACATCAGGAATGGAGCCGCGAGTGGGAACAACGCGCCAAGTAGGTATCAGGTACGCTGCGATGTCCAGAAAATGCTCCAACGGCCACGGTGGCTTGAACTTATCGCTGATCCCGCACATCGCCCCGTTCAAAACGACACCGTCGAACGGCCGTTTCGGGGCGGAATCGCCGCGGCGGAGGGTTATGAGCAGAGCAATGGCGCCGCCGAGTGACTCGGCATAGAGGAACGAGGGCAGCTCCGGAGGCACGTGGCGGTCGCGGAACGAGTCGAAGAATGATACGCAGTCGTCGACGACGGGGTTGATGTCCGGTATGTGAGCGACGAGTCCGTCGGAGAAGCCATGGCCCTGGTGGTCGATGGCGCAGACCGCAAACCCTTGCTTGGCGAAGTGGACGGCGGTGAGCTGGACCATCCAGCTGGACTCGCCGGTGAAGCCGTGGACGACACAGACGGTGCCAATCACCTTCGCGGGAGGGAGAGGGGTCCACCACTGGGTGAATTGTTTGAGGCCGCGAGAGTTGGTGATGAACTCGGTGCCGTGGCTCACTGAGTGGCGCGAGTAGAACTCTTCAGGACTCAAGGGTCCAAATGGGCTCTCCTCGTTTGCCTCCGCCACCGGATGCTTCATACCGTCCTTCATCTCCGGCGAAAGTTAAAATGTGAGGGCAGTGACGGATAGGGGTTATAAGGAAGGAGAAACGTGATAGGTGGTTTCTTGTTGGAGTTTAATTGATGTGCCAATCCCGTAGCTAATCTTGTTGGAGTTTAATTGATGTTGGAGTGAGTCAGTGACATTGGCATGTTACTAATGGGAAAAGGGACGGGTTTAATGCATCAAACTCCCTTGTGTTTTAATTAATCATACGTAGAATCCCTTTTATGAATAAATTTAACGATTTGGAAATTACTTTTCCTAATATTATGATTGAATATGCAAGTACATATGTCAAAATCTTTAAATCATACAAAAATGTTAATCATTTTTTCTTTTATTTGACAATTGAATTTGTTCATAGAAGAGATTTTGCGCATAATTAATTAAAACACAGGGCGGTCTGACGCATTAATTAAATCAAATGGGGTTAATTCGTCGAATTTCCATATCACAGGGGGATTTGACGCATTAAACCCGAAAAGGGACAAAAATGAGTTTTCAAAAATTAGTAATTAAGGTAGGGATGGATTCGGGCCGGGCCTAGGCCCGGTCGGGCCGCCGGTTCTAGAATAGTGGGCCCGGGACCGGCCCGAGGGTTGGACGGGTCCGGTTCGGGCCGGGCCACCCGCCCGGGTCACGGGTCGGGCCACCCGCCGGGCCGGGCCGGGCCGGGTCGGGTCGGGTAATTTTTTTTTAAAAATTTATATTTTATACTTTATAGTTTTATACAAGTATTAAAAAACAAACTTCAAGTGCATTTATTTGAAATGAAATAGGAACTACATTTGAAAATTAAATAGGAACTAGAATTGTTTTTAATCGGAATCTCCGGCATAAGTAGAGCCACCCTCTGTAGATTCATCCATAAAGTGTTGGGATGGAGTGATGTCAATTTCTTGAGCTCTACGTGCTGCTTTCAACCAATCGTGGTAGCATATAAGCATCTCAAGAGATTCAACGCTCAACCTCGTTCTGGTTTGTGTTAGAACATTGCCGGCCGAACTAAATTCTTGTTCCACGGCAACCGTTGAAACCGGCATTGATAGCACTTGCTTAGCCATCTTTGCTAAAACCGGGAACATTCTTTCTTTTCCCTTCCACCAGTTTAGTACGTCAAAATCATCATCTTCTTCAAAATCAACATCATAAGTTAAATACAAAGAAATCTCATTAATTGTGTTTTGTTTTGTAGCGGGAGTTGATTTTGTTTTTTTAATAAGATTGGCAAACGTAGATTTGAAAATTGATTTTCCTTTAGATGATATTTGTGTTGGGGGAGGGGGCGCATTGCCATATTGTGCATGAAACTCATTGAATAATGCATAAAATATATCACTAACCTCGTTGTATTCTTTTTTCGGATCAATTGGGTTGTCCTCATACATTGGCAATGGACCAAAAAAAGCAGCATAATAATAATTCAAACATTCTTCTAAAGAACCAAGTCTAAAACGAGGATCGAGAACAAATGCAATACCATAAATATGCGGAATATGTGAATAATATTTTAAAAACTTTTCCTTCATAAAACCAGCAAAATAATTCACATAATCAGCATTCTCAAAATTTGAAAAAGCACCGGCGAGATTAACAGCTTCACGAATAAATTGGTTTGAGGTAGGTTTATAAACATGACTAAAAGTTTTAGTTGCATTATTAAAATATATCAAAGCATTACAAATTTTTTCACAGGTGTCGATCTCAGCCGAGTTTATAATATAGTTATCATATTGTTTCATAAAAGCAGGAAAATGTTGTTTATATCTAAGAAGAACTCCAATTAACTTATAGGTACTATTCCAATGAATAGACAAATCTTTTGGAAAAGCCACATATCTCTCACCTCTTTCTATCAAATAATCATGCCATTTTTTCCTAAGGTGTCCATTACCCCAAATACGTCTAATCCCCCCCTTGACTACCTCCAACGATGCTCCCAACGCTTTTAGACCATCTTGCACACATAAATTTAGAACATGACATGCACATCGTTGATGAAAAAATCTACCCATCAAAGAAGTAGAACCACACAATTCACGCAATCTAGGAATAGCAGCAGTATTATTAGTAGCATTATCAAAACCAATAGCAAACACCTTATCAATTAAATTATACTCAATTAAAATACGTTCAATCAAAATATAAATATGTTCAGCGGTGTGACGATCATTAAATTCACGGAAAGCAAGAACACGTTTATGCATATGCCAATCATTATCAATATAATGTACAGTCAGACCCAAATAATGTAAATTATGATAAGTATCCTCCCATATGTCAGAACATACAGTAACACGTCCATCAAAGTTTTCAAAATAATTTTGTAACCTTACCTTTTCCGCACCATAAAGCCTTGAAATTTCTTTCTTAACCGTTTTGCGACTATAATCTCTATATTGCGGATTTAAACAAGTTTGTGCATAATCACGAAAAACAAGTTTATTAAGGGCCTCTTTGGTAACGACTATAAATGCCGAAATGACTGAAAAGACTAAATTTGATAAAATGAAAGTGTTTTATTATATGTTGGTTGAAATTGTTGATTGAACTAATATTACCATAACAAAAAGAAAATAAAAAAAAAACATAACAAAAAGTAAAGTGAGAAAAAGATCTTTAATAAGAAGAGAATGATTAAGAAGAAAAATATAAAAAGGGAAATGACATAAAAATACGGAAAGAAAAAGAAAATGACAGAAAGTGCTATTTTGAGGAGAAATTTTACAAAAAAAAAACTCTCCGAATAGAGTGAGAAATAGAATAATAAAAATGGAAAAGAAATAAGAACAAAATGATAGAAGAAGTCATAAAACGTGTCTAGGGATGAAAATAAAGAAAGAAAAATTTTAGGGAGAAGAAAAAATGGAACATGAAACCATTTTGAACATATTTGTGAAAGGTGATACTCCTGGTATAGTAGGTCATCAACAGGTCAGGATACAACGAAAGAAGGGGTGTAAAGCTAAGGATTATTCTCAGATTACGTAAAAGTGAGATTATTATGAGAAAACCTGTGAAAGGTGAGATTATTTTTGTCAATTTTTCCAAGATAATATGCTAGTGACAATTTTGATGGCTTTCTAATGCATATATGAGGCTAATAATGCATAGATGAGGGAGTGAGAAGGAAGAGTAAAAACGGAAATCATCACAAGAAACAATAAACTTATACCTTGTCCGGCCAAAATGTTGCTAGGCGAAGAGATGAGGTAGACGGGTAGAGAGGTGAATAAGGGAACGATCTATATAGACGTTGACTAGAGTTATGGTTGGACTCGGGTCGAGCCACCCGGCCCGCTACTGTGCGGGACCGGGACCAGCCCGGTTCTCAGGTCCGGGTCGGGCCTAGGCCCGGGGGGTAGGTGGGTCCGAACTCGGGTCTCAATTTTGGTGAACCGGCCCGGCTGGGTCGGGCCCGGGCCCGGGCCAAATTGATTTTTTTTTTTCATTTTTGGGGCTCCACCCGGGTTGGGCTTGATGGGTAGGATGGGTTTGGGACGGTGGGGGTGAGGGTGGGGGTTAGGAAAGCAAAAAAAAACGGAGGCCCGGCCCGGCCTGGACCGGACCCGGTGGCTACCCGGGCCGGTCCCAAGTCCACCATTCTTGAACCGCCGGCCCGCCTGGGCCTAGGCCCGACCCGGACTTGGCCCGGACCCGAGTCCACCCCTAACTAGAGTGGTCAAGAATGATGTGGTACTTGATTTACATTGAGTACAGCTTTGTAGAGAGTGAAGTGGAGGGAGAGTATACATGTGATGGTTTGTTTGTCTCATTTTCCTACATATATATTGTTTTAAACTCCGATGTCATATGATAGATGTGTTGTTGTTGAAATTCTAGCTCCAAAGATATTTTTCACTTTGATTGATTTCGAATTTTCGATCCTAGACTTATAAATATATTAGATCAAATCATATTAGATTTATACAAATCAGATCACATCGAATCAAGACTTGGAAAAGATAAAAGATGATACAAGTTTTATCTATACCTCCCTCCTTACATAGTTACATGATTTGTTGATGAGTGGTGGTCTGGTGGATTCTACTACACCGTTTGATCATAGCTTATGCATTCAAAATTCTGTTTGTGGAATCAATCGAGCTGCCCCCAAACAGGCAATTGCATCGTCCCACAGCCATGATACTATTCTACTTCACGTCTTCACTGTTTGTTTAGAAAAAGAGACTCAAATACAAACCATGCTTGGTTCAGTTGGTTGGACCACTTGGACGATTTAGAAGCCGTGGATGTGGATTTCAGTCCCGAATAATGTAAACAAAAAATTAAATTGTGAAGTTAGTTTTCTACTTTTGAACAATTAACCAAAGAGGTTAGGAACCCCAAACTTTCTAAGAGGCCAAGAATTGAAATTTCTATTATAGAAGTAAACATTACATTTCTATTCCTTTTATAATTAACTAGATTCTCACCCGCGCGATGCGCGGGATATAAGAATGAAATAGTGATATGATATTATTTGTAAACAATGTACGCGTGTGAAATGTTTGGAAATAGTGTTACTCGAAACATGCATTAGAACTTTTAATTGAATATTGAAAACTCAGAGATAGATAGTAAGTATGTGTTGGAATAAGTAGATAAAAGGAAATGTTAGATAGTGTTTCACAGTCTACACATTGCGAAAAACTTCTTTATAAACAACATTTGTGGTATGGTACGTTGGTTGACCATCTTCATCGCATATTAATATCTTCAAACCCTTAGGATTTGTTACTCTTGACACTGCAACATAAAGTTGACCATGTGTAAACACCGACTTTTTCAATAAGAGTCCAACATGAGTCAAAGATTGTCCTTGACTCTTATTTATAGTCATCGCATAAGAGGTCATGACGGGAAATTGTCTTCGCTGAAACTTGAACGGTATTCTTGAATCTGAAGGAGTTAAGCTCAACCTCGGAATGACAACTTCATGTCCCGCATATTTGCCGCCCATGATTTTTGCCCCTATGATGTGATTTCCAAGTCGTGTAACAATTAACCTTGTTCCATTGCAAAGCCCCATCGATGGATCAATATTCCTTAAAAGCATTATTGGAGTACCAACCTTGAGGGTTAACTCATGGTTTGGAACTCCAGACGCTCTTATTTTGTTCAGAAATTCTGGAGTATGTAAATCAGCCAGAAAATCAGCATTGGAGTCTGACTTGCAAATGGTATCTGAACTCAGATAGGTTCTTGACTCTTCGTTAACATTCAGAGAAGTCATGTATTCATTGATTGCATCTACAACATCGAGGGTTGGAGCCAGGATTGCGCGGTGTTGCAAGTACGTCAGGTCATTGACAATATTTTCAAAGTTTGGGTAGGTGCTATGGACAATAGTGGCAACGGGGTCGCTTCCACACTCTAACAAAAACTCTTTTGGAATTTGAACATCGGCAAAACCATCATTATCTTCCCCCACATTCCCGTCCCCTAAACTCGCAATCCACTTTGCAAACTCAAGCAAATCTTCATATTCATGATCACCAGTCAATGATTGCAACCTCATGTTCTTCGTCAAACGTAATACCGAGCACTGTGCCCAAATATAGGAAGAATTAATCGTGGCATTCACAATGTCTTGTCTAGTTCCTTTTGTAACGACAGGTAAAATTTGTCTGAAATCTCCCCCGAATACCACAGTTTTCCCTCCAAATATTTTTTCATCACTATTTGAATTAGTGAATCTCAAGATGTCCCGCAAACTTCTATCTAAGGCCTCGAAGCAATACTTGTGCATCATCGGCGCCTCATCCCATATAATCAGTTTGCAACGAATGATCAATTGAGCAAGTGCACTACCCTGTTTGATGTTGCACGTGGAGTTTTCATTAGGGTTGATTGGTATTGCAAAGCGTGAATGAGCCGTCCTACCGCCTGGTAACAATAAAGCTGCTATGCCACTTGAAGCAACATTCAAAACAATTTCTCCTTTGGACCTCAAAGCAGCTGACAACGTCTTCCACACAAACGTTTTCCCTGTACCTCCATAACCATATACAAAGAACACCCCACCACTGTTTTTTTCAATAGATTGCATAATGGTTGTGTACACCTGACGTTGTTCATCATTGAGACTCAGTATGCATCTGTCATGCTCTTCACGTAGAGCAGCACGATCGTATTGCAATTCGTCAAAAATCAGTTTGTTTTGATACATGGCAGTATCACTTATCGTGGGAAATGGCATTGATGGATAGTCCTTTAAAGTCCTACCGATCCTTCTCAACATCATTTCTATTTCAGTCAATGCATAATTCTTAATCTCATCCTCGGTCAACTTCAAATCTGATATTACACGTATGAAAAGACCATTATCAAATAACATGTGTAATATATAATGTATGCTTTTGAATATACATGAACACACACACATGTGTGTGTACACACACACACATTCATAGTTGTGTATAGGTATATGTATGTTTGAAATTAAAATTGTTTAGTACCTGGATGCATTAACGCTCTTCTTTGCCTGTGTACAATGTCATCTGACATAAATGTACAACACTTATCCCACACATATTCTGGTCTACTCATTGTATCTGCTGCCAATAAAATCACAAACAACTTTCTAAGTAACCATGCAGTAGCCCAATAACTACATTCTGAAAACCCTTCAACGTACTCCTTGTCATCGTCCAACAACCCTAAAGCGAAACATGCCTCGCGATATGTATTATGTATAATTCCATCCACAGTTCTCAGATCATCATAGCTTGTAGCCCCACGCTTCAAATTAAGCACACATCGCAAATAATAAGACTCTCCTGAACCCGGTGGCACATACGTTAGACGGCCTATTACAAATCCTTTTTGTCGAGGTACAAATTCTCTTGTTTTTTCTTTCCACACAAACTTTTGTGGGAATTCCGCATAAGTTAGATCCCTTGCCTCGGGGTACTTAGCATTTGCTTTCATCCATGCAAGAAACATACTCTCCTTAACAGATTCACGCAACACGACATCATTAACTGATGCACCATCTTCGAAATACACATATTGTTCATTGTGGAAGTGAAAGCTCAATCGTTCAACAGGTGGATTCTTATACTGAATTTGAAATCCATAAATTCTCCACATTGCCTCACATGGAGAAATATACCGACAATCATAGTACATTTTTATTTCATCAACAGGTTTGTCAGTGTGATCTTTACCAGTTGTCTCATAAAATCCAGCTGTGACACGATCGTGTCCCTTGTTGACGTATTTGAATAAATACTTTATAGACCTGGATTGGTTGCACCACTCGACATTCAGATGAGCACCGTACCTCATTAATAACGACCGGTTGTGGGGGACAACATATCTATTGTCTAGTGGAACGCCACCTTTGACAATTGTTCTTCCATCATTTCGCCTCCTATATTTAGGATAACCCTCTTCATCAACATTAGTTTCCTCGTTGAAATTCTTTGGGAAGTGCTTCAAACACTTAGATTGAACCATGCAAGGAGCTTTCTTTGCATCAGTGCCACACGGTCCGTGCATCATATGTGTGCACACTGCTTTGAAATAGTTAGGATCACCCTTCTCATCAGGAATTTCAGCTGATATAATGCGGTCAATGTCTGCTGGCGTTGGATATTTGTCTGCGTTCCCCATGAATAATAAAATATGAGCATGAGGTAAGCCACGCTTCTGGAATTCAACCGTGTAAATGACTGCAAGAAGTGAATGTAACAATTTTTTCACAGACACATACGCATACATGTAAATGTGTAATCTATATAAATGTATAAACATGATATTTAACATACCTGCTCGAATTTCTCCAAATATCTTACCTTGTCTTAGATACTTGATTAAGCCATCCAACTTCATCTTAAACACTCGACAAACTATATCTGGACGATCTTCGGGATTCAAATTCCTTGAAGAAAGGAATGTATTAATCTCTGGCCATCTCGGGTTACATGTGAACGTCAAAAATAGATCTGGGTACCCTACCCATCGACATATAGCCATGGCATCCTGATAATTTTGAACCATGTACCGAGCACCCCCAACGAATGTAGGTGGAAGGACAACACGCTTGCCCTGTGTTGACGCATCTCTCTCACCGCTCAACAAAGCATCTGATAGCCCTTTGTACATTTCACACCTCAGTTCTTTTTGATGAGTTCTAATATACATTAGCCTTGATGACTCAACCATTGTGTATCCATCTACCGTGAACTGTTGGAACAGTTTCCTACTTTTAAGAATAAAAGAGTCATCCTTTGATCGTTCATGCAATCTGTAACAAAGGAACTCTCTAATGCTAACACTTCGTCGACCGCCAATGTTTGACACTTTATCCTCAGAAAAGGATATATCCTCCCTGTACCCATCCTCACCATACGGAAACAAAAGTGGATATTGCAATCCCAGATAAGCTGGATTTAGCTCATTTATTCTTTTCAAGTACCCTCCTTGAGTTTCAACCATTATATCCCTTTGCCCTAGTGCTTCATCAAAATCACCTACTACCAATGCCGCAACCTCTGAGACTGCCGGTAAATTATAAGTTCTGGCATCTTTGGTTCTCCTACCTATTAACTGCAGGGATACTTTTCTTTCCTCGCCCTGTGCTAGTTTATCTCTGACCATTCTGAAGGACTTAACTAAAACATTATGTTGGTCTAACATTTTCCTTAATGTAGTCACAATATGTGCATGCAAATTGTTCTCCTTTTTATCATCCCTGGATTTAAATTTCATAAAAAACAGCATAACAACAAATCTGAATATGTGTGCATGACTACATGAGTATAATAAATTTAAGCTTCAAAATTACCTCACTGAGCTCAAACGATTAGCATCCTCATGATGTGTGTCATATATGTACAGTTGTGCAAATTTCGGCACACATCCTTCTTGCGGTAGCAAACTTCCAATGAGGTGATAGTTCTGGCCTCCTAGTTTAAAGATTGGGGGAGATCCACCAACGTTTTGCGTTCTATCCACCTTTCCTCCCATGGAAGTGAACGAAAACATGCTGTTGTATGAGCGAATGTTCTCCTGAAAGTGTTTAGAAACTGCATCTGTGCCATCAATGAATTGCTGCAGTTCCACGGGGGGCTCCTTCAAACGTGGTAGTTTAATTTTTCCCTTACCGCAACACAAAGAATACTTTGGGTTTTCTTTTGTAGAAGCTTGGATAACTCTTTCTTCATACCAAAACAATGCTCCACAAGCTGCACAACTGTGTGACGCATCACCAATGCTCCAATATTCAGCGTTAGGTATGTCTGTGAGAAATTAAGAAAACCAAAACCTTCATATCAAAATGTGCCTTTCTGTCTAATAATTGTAGGTTTTAATCGGTGTACTCAAATATCAGCACACCTTCGAGATCGTGTATTTGATGACCCAAGATATCATCTTCTTCTCTTGATAGATCATTACATGGTTCTTGATGGTCACAGTGAACTCCCCAAGATTCTTCCATATGAATTCCGATAGAGGATTGTCCCCTTGGGAAGCCATTAAATGGCAAATGAGGAACTACAATTGACGGTGTAGCAAGAATAAGATAAATTATAAGTGACGTGTGCATTCATAAATATAAATATTACAATAAGATTTTTAAAATCTACAAATTTCGAAAAACTTCTTTGTAAACAACATTGGCAGTATGGTTTGTTTTCTCGCAATCTTCACTGCGAATCAATATTTTCAAACCCTTACGGTTTGTTACTCTTGATAGTAATGCGTAAACACCGACTTTTTTAATTTGACCATGCGTAAACACAGACTTTTTTAAATTTAGCTTTTCAAATTAATTAGTCTAAAAATTGAAGTATAAATTACAACATCTGACTAAGTTTATAGAGTATTTGCCTTAAAGAAAAACGAAAGTGACATATTACGGTTAAATTAAGCACTTAAAACATAAAACCTTAAAGCATATGGATAAGTGTTTTAAATTATTTATAATTTTTTCAATAAATCAAAAAACACTTATTTTACTAAACACTACCAATTTTTTTCGAGAAACAGATTTTTCTCAAAAATTATCAACTTTTACTATAAAGCACTTTTTCCAAATTAGTTTAAAAACGCTTCTTTAAAGTAGAAGCAACCTCAAACATTCCCCCCTCATGGTTAACTTTACATTATAATGACAAAAGTTACAAATTGTAAAGATTAGGACAAAACTCTTCCAAAACCGTAGGTTTCCATGTATTTAATTTAATTTTTTATATTATGTCTATATTTTGTCACATATTTTGTCATTTTTGTATATAGAAAAATACTTGGTCCAACTCATTTTTTTTGGACATTATTTATAAGGTAAATACACAATTATGAATTATGTAGTATGTAAAATTAGTAAGGTGCTATTACTATGCTATTATCAATTATACAATTTACAATAATATTTATACAATTAGTATAAATAAATAAATATTACAATAAGTTTTTGAAAATCTACAAATTTCGAAAAACTTCTTTGTAAACAACATTGGCAGTATTGTTTGTTTTCTCGCCATCTTCACTTCAAATCAATATTTTCAAACCCTTACGGTTTGTTACTCTTCATACTAATGCGTAAAACCGACTTTTTTAGATTTAGCTTTTCAAAATTAGTAGTCTAAAAATTGAACTATACATTACAACATTTGACCAAGTTTATAGAGTATTTGCCTTAAACAAAAACGAAAGTGATTTTCAGTTTTTGGTTAAAAAATTGAAATAAGTGTTTTAAAGTGACATATTACGATTAAATTAACCACTTCAAACATAAAAGCTTAAAGCATATGGATGAGTGTTTTAAATTATTTATAATTATAATTTTTTTCTAGAAACAATTTTTTCTCATAAATTATCAACTTTTACTGTAAAGCACTTTTTCCAAATCACTTTAAAAACACTTCTTTAAAGTAGAAGCAACCTCAAACATTCCCCCCTCAGTGTTAAATTTACATTATAATGACAAAAGTTACAAATGGTAAAGATTTGGAAAAAACTCTTCCAAAAGCATAGGTTTCAATGTATTTACGTAGAAAGAATAAGATAAATGATACTCTATTGTATTTTATACGTAAATTTTGGTTACAAAAATCATCCATTTCTCCTTCTCCGAAAAATAAGACTCGTATAAGAAACAATACACAGTAATTTTGTTCACAACAGTAACACAAAAATGACTTTTAATGAATATTGCAAACAATACATATATTTATAATTACCGCTTCTTTTAGCAGCCAACACTTTAGAAGTTCCCACAACTTCATTTGTTGTTGTGTTGACAGAAGAGCCTATTTTAGGTAAATCACAGCGGAGAACATGTTTGGTGCGATTTGGATCACAATTTTCTGTGGAAGATAAACAAAACAATGAGCATATTAAAATCTATCATGTAACTAACTATTTTAGTAATGAACAATTTTATAAATTGAAAATAACATTTTTTACTATATTTTATCATTTTGTTTAGATTCACACGCCTTTTTTACTAAAGTAACTTTTTTAGTAAATTAAAATTAATCTACTGGAGAAATTATGTAAAACATATTTATGTATTTTTTGTATAATATATTAATCCATTTATGAAATGTATTAATAATTAATGTCCCTCATTTATTAATAATTAATAATTAATATTAATATTTTTATTAATATTAATATTTAATATTAATAATACTCACTCTGTCCCATTGGACTTTGTCAACATTCACTTTTTTGTTGTCCTAACAAACTTTGCCACTTTCCTATTAATAATACTTCCTAGTATTGTTTGAGAAAGTCTAACAATAAAATAATATTTTTTTATACTTGCTTTAATATAGATTAATAACAATCTTTGTAATAATATTATGGTATAATAACATGATATTTTTTGCAGAATAATGAATTATAATTTATAATTTATAATATGAAAACATAATTTATAATCTATAATAACATTATAATATAATATAGTTTTTAAAATATAGTTTCTATAATACATAAAAATACCTCAGCCCAAACAACTCAGCCCAATTTTTAAATATAGTTTCTATAATTTTTAAAAATACCTCAGCTCAAAGAACTACTCCCTAAGCCTAATATACTTCAGTAATAACCTAGGCCCAACCGTCCAGCCCAATCCCTAAGCCCGACCACCCAACTATATAAACACTCTACCCACTGATCACCCTTCGGTCCGATCCTTTACCCTGCGGCTGCCTTCTACGACCTTCGGTTCTTCCGGTCGTTTCTGTGTTTTGCGTTAATGCTCCAGTTCTGAGCCATCAGCCTCACTAAAACCTTCCGATTATGTGTAGATTTTGCTTTCGTCCTCAACAATAATTTAGCTCTCCACCTGACCATTTTGCTTAACACCATGAACAAAGTTCATACCACCTTCAGTGATAATGAAGGATTTCAGAGACCCATCATTTCGATTGTGGTATACATCTCATATCTTATCGTTTTGTATTACAGTTCCTTTGATTTGTCCGCATAAATTTTAAATTTAGGGTTTTTTGTCATTAATATTCCGGTGTTCAACTCATTTGGCCGATGTGGTCTTATTGAACCACTACGACGGCGGAAAACACCTATTCAGATCCAAACATTTTAGATCTGCTTTGTTCTTCAGTTTTATTTTTTGAGTTGATTTTTTTAGTTTCATTTTCAAACCGGATCGAGTGACATTCCATGATCTTAGACCTAGGTTTTTTCAATCTGTGAACTTGCATGTCATACCACCTTGAGTGATAATGAAGGATTTCAGAGATGCCATCGTTTCGATTGTGGTATACATCTCATATCTCTTATCCTTTTATATTACAATTCCTTTGATTTGTTCTCATATATTTAAATTTAGGATCTTTTTCAGTCATGTTCCGGTGTTCAACTCATTTGGCCGATGCGGTCTTATTGAACCACTACGACGGCGGAAAACACCTGATCAGATCCAAACATTTTAGATCTGCTTTGTTCTTCAGTTTTTGTTTTGAGTTGATTTTTTTAGGTTCATTTTCAAACCGGGTTGAGTGACATTCCATGATCTTAGACCTAGGTTTTTTCAATCTGTGAACTTGCATGTCATCTGGATGATCAGATGTTAAAGCCACTCAAAATATGTATGCGTTTCTACATAAAAATACCATTGGAATGTAGTTTTATTTCAGATCTGAATCTGCTTTCAACCCACTCATATTTTAAATATATGCTTTCATTTTCTGTTATGCACTTGTTTGAATGATACCACATGATCTCAGTCTGAGTGATACCTAATTATCTTAAACGTTATTGTTATTCTACTTAGCATATTTTGGTCATTTCTGTTTAAAAATTAAAACTTTGTTAAATATTATACCCTATTCCTAAAAGGATCTCAGGTCTGTTTTTTTCTGGCCAATTCATATTTTAAATGTTTGTTTTTTGCCTACTGTTAAATGTTCTAGATTGCTAGTTGACATGTGTCAACAGTGTCCTATTTCCTCCCAAATGTTATTTCTTTGTCACTCACAAACTGGATTGTCCCTAAAGTTCAAAACTTTTTTTGTACAGACTGTACGTGCATCTCCCCTTCTACAACTCTGAATCTTTGTCAGTAATTAAAATCTGAATCTCATTTGTAAACTTTGAAACCCTAATCAACCTTGCCTAAATTTGAATTGTTCACAATTTCTAAAATCTGAATCTGATTTCTTAAGTTTGAAACCCTAATGTTCGATAGTTATTCTGTTTGTGATGCAACCCTCATTTAGGGTTGTATCACAAATAGTTTCTGAACCTCTTTTTATGTACCTTGTTTTACAAATGTAAAAGACATTGATGGTGCATACAAAACTACCTTTGTTGGTCAAGTCTTGAAGACTTCTTTTACGGTTGATTGTTGTGCTTTTCGTGATCTTCTTCATTCAAGAGCTGTTATTTAGACAAAAATGTCATTCTGTTGTTTACAAATGATGCAAGACTACAATAATTGTAAGGAATTTCAGTCATTTAATGTTAACTTATGAATTAATTTTGTTTAAAAGACGGTTCATACACTTTTTTCATCTCATTTCACTATCAATATTTTCAGGTATGGTGGTCAGTTGTTACTGGTTGTTAAGGCCCATCCCATAGGACTGCCAGATACCCTGCCAGCCACCATAGTGGCCTTCGGAACTGCGTGGTCTGGCAGTCCGTTGGCCTGAACATCGGTAACCCATGAACTCCTTAATTTCTGATTTACTTTCATCTGCATCTCATGTAATATATATTTAATTATTTATTGAATGTGAAAACATGTAAACTTTACTGATTTAAATTTTTTTATATAGCATTTGTCATATGTATGAATTAAAAATTCATTATTGCTAACTGCACATGTATGTTTTCAAAAAAAAAAAACATTCATCACAGCATTCCATAATATTTCATTTCTTACATAGCATTCCAAAACATTTCATTGATTACATAGCATTCCATAACATTTCATTGATTACATAGCATTCCATAACATTTCATCCATTACATAGCATTCTTTTACATAGCAAAATGAACATGGCTGAGCATTTCATCCGATAATACAGGCCACACAATTTCAAAACCTAAAAGAGTTCACTACTTTTACATAACTAACAAAAACCATGGACATATTTCATACTGGGAATGCAACAGTGTTTTCAAGCCATGTTTAGCCAACCAAAACTCATCCCCACACACATTTTTTCAT
Source organism: Cuscuta europaea (assembly GCA_945859875.1). Taxonomy (NCBI): domain Eukaryota; kingdom Viridiplantae; phylum Streptophyta; class Magnoliopsida; order Solanales; family Convolvulaceae; genus Cuscuta; species Cuscuta europaea. The sequence goes on from CAMAPE010000070.1 coordinate 2,076,601, forward strand.
TGAAATACTTCTGGTTCAGGGTTATGATCCGACCTGATCTTCTAGGTATTTCATGACCTGCATCTATCCATTCTTGACATTCATTGCATAAGTATCTACCAGTATACCTTTTTTTGTTTAGAGGATTCATACAGTAAAAGTGATTTAAATTTTTACACCGAAAGCATGGCACCAACCAAAAGAGTCCAGGCATCCTCCCACATGCGTGACATTTTGGAGAATCATTTGTCCTTGACCCGCATCTCATCTTAAATGGCAAAGTTAAACTTTGTTATTTAATCTATATTCATTTTTTAAAGTATGAACCACTTTGCATTTTATGAAAGTTCATTATATTCATAACCAACCATTTTCATTGTACATATTTCATTTTTTTCGTCTATGCTTGATTGAATACATATCATAGTTCGAAAAATACCTTTGCTTGGTGGGATAAGAACAGACGTCGTCACACTTTATACTCAAAACTCTCCGTTGGACTTTGAAGTTGTATGGTGTTGTTGAGCTCAGTAAATGACTTTCTGAGCAAGGAGTTAATGCAAGTGAAGTGGTATATATGCTTACAGATTGGTATATTGGTTATAGGCCATTGGTCAGTACTTTGGTAATTAATTATGATATGAAGTTCACTTGATGCTTTGTATGCTCATTTAATGAGCAGACCTACATTGTCTATTCTCATTTAATGAGCAGACCTATGCAAAATTCTCCTTTGAGATATTGCTGATATCTGCATTTAATGCTAGCCGACCTACACGCCTACTACTGTGTACTTAAATTTATGAGTACACCAGTTCGTATCAATGACTGTTTTACGAAATCTTTAATTTGAGTACTCTTACAATTCATTAATGACCTTGAGCCACACACTCTAAAACACTGTCAGTTGATAGCTGCATTAATTGCCAGCAGCTCTTCAGTACAGTTGTGCTGGTAAGTTCATTCATGACTTTCCTATGTACCTACTTTGAAATTTATTATTAATTTAATGTATATATACACAATTAAATAAGTAACTATAGATATTTTTCGGAACTATACATATTCTTTTTGGGCCTTTTACGAAATCTTTAAGCATTTACACAAATTTTCTAAGAAATTCAGAAAAACATTCATTCAGATATTTTTCTTTACTTTTCAGTGACGGCCTTTGGGAACCTAGGTTATTGAAAGCCAAAATACCTGGGCTACCTTATTCTGGCCAAAATACATATGCTCAAATTCTCAAGTGCAACCATGTACTTCTCAAATTTTTTTATCCACTTAATGTCATATATGTCTCTAAACACTGTATCCCTCATAAAATTGATTTTTAAATTGATATTTCATATTACATAGTTAGTCTAAGCATGTATTTTATAAACATTAGTCAATTCCGCAACAACTTTTCATATATTTTACCCAAATTACATGGTTTCAACTTGGAAGTGGTGAAGTGTCTTTTAAAATTTTGACACTTCAATCTAATTTGAGCAGATATTATTTAAACATCTATATATATAAATATATAGACATCAGTTCATTTTTAGAATACATACACATATAACAAACTACATATATATATAATTAATTTTTTTTAAGTATGCCTATATTTATGTCAAGAAAACATGTACTTCTCTGATTTTCTAAAAACATTTATTGTTATATATATCTGAATATTGCTGATCCATTATAAAAGAATATTTTTATTTCATTTTTCATTTTACAAACATAATTTCAGTACTTTAAATTTTTAACTAAAAATAAACATTCTCTGGTTTATACGAATTGCTTATTGCTTATATTCAATCTTGAAACAATTTATAATAAAAGATTTTGCAAAATACTTGGTTTTTTTGGAGTAAAGATAAACTTTAACAGATAAGTTGACATTTAAACTGCTTTTTAACCTGTTTTGAGCCATAGCTAAGAAACTTTTTTTTAAATGTGTAAGATAACATCTAAGTCATTAGTTAATTAAAATCTTTGTGATCTTATTCCCTAACTTATGCTGTTTTCAGGTATTGCACAATTCTCTCTGTTCGATTTTGAAGTTGTATGTTGTTGTTGAGCTCAGTAAATTTCATTCTGAGCAAGGAGTTAATGCAAGTGAAGTGGTATATATGCTTACAGATTGGAATATTGGTTATAGGCCATTGGTAAGTACTTTTTTAATTAATTATGAAGTTCACTTGATGCTTTGTATGCTCATTTAATGAGCAGACCTACATTGTCTATTCTCATTTAATGAGCAGACCTATGCAAAATTCTCCTTTGAGATATTGCTGATATCTGCATTTAATGCTAGCTGACCTACACGCCTACTACTGTGTGCTTAAATTTATGAGTACACCAGTTCGTATAAATAACTGTTTTACAAAATCTTTAATTTCAGTACTCTTACACCATTAATGTCCTTGAGCCACACACTCTAAAACACTGTCAGTTGATAGCTGCATTAATTGCCAGCAGCTCTTCAGTCCAGTTGTGCTGGTAAGTTCATCAATGACTTCCCTATGTACTATAAATACTGTATCCCTCATAACAAACTACATATATATAATTAATTTTTTTAAAGTGTACCTATATTCACTGCTTTTGAAAAAATGTACTTATTTCATTTTCTAAAAACATTTATTGTTATATACATATCTGAATATTGCTGATCCATTATAAAAGAATCTTTTAATTTCATGGTTCGTTTTACAAACTTAATTTCAGTACTTGAATTTTTGAATTGAAAATAAACATTCCCTGGTTTATACGAATTGCTTGTTGCTTATATTCAATCTTGAAACAATTTATAATAAAAGATTTTGCAAAATACTTGGTTTTTTGGAGTAAAGTTAAACTTTAAAAGATAAGATGACATTTTAACTGCTTTTTAACCTGTTTTGATCAATAATTCAGAAACTTTTTTTTAAATGAGTAAGATAACATCTAAGTCATCAGTTACGTAAAATCTTTGTGATCTTATTCACTAATTTATGTTGTTTGCAGGTATTGCACAATTCTTCATTAATGTGGATGTTTTGCCTTAGTTTTCTGACTTAGAAAATTGTTTAGGGATAGTTTAGGGACCTTAGAGGGTTGCCAAAAATGTAATATATTTAAGGGGTCTGTAATATTAATTAGTCCAAATAGGAAATGCAGGTGATGTTTTACGGCTGTTTGAGGTATGTACTCCATTCACCAACTCAGTTGCCATTTTATTTCTATTCTTTCTTAACAGTTGTAACTCATGAATGTGTATTCATACGTAATATTCTAACGCATCAAGTGCAAAACCAATATCACTTTTCCATTAAAACCATTGCTTTACAACATTAATAATTTTTACATTTTGGACTTGATATAAACCTATGCTTAGTGCCTCCTAGATCACCTCGATGGACTTTAGAAGGTCCATTGTCCTTGACCTTAGCCTCATCCTTATGTACTCCCATGACCTGAATGAAATTCATATGACCTGGAGAATATAAACATTGAAGTATTATTTTTTAAATCTACTCTCACAAACTGTTGAAGTGTTGTCGGTGTCCTGCAAAATAAACATATGAAATCATCATATCGATAATACATTTTTTCAAGAGTTTGTACTTAGTTCCCATAGGAGAAATATAGTGTCATGCTTAGTTTGTCCACACTGCCAAAAGTAAGACACAATCATGCCCAACTATGTGTTTTAGGCTACAACCCAACACCACAAAACAAAATATACGTCCAAGGATGCCTCAGTACAAAACATAAGTCCCGACCAACAGACTGGCCCTTGTTCTTCAGAGTGGTTCTTCTTTAATTTTTATCTTCAGCTTCTTCACAACACCACTTGTAGAGAATTCATCTATCAGATTCCTTTTGAGTTGTCCATCCATTTCCACTTCCACCACCTTCTGCGTACCCACTGGGGGTGAGTCTGGTAGGTCAATTGCATCGACGACCTTTTTAAGAAAAAATGTAAGCATATCTCTTTAATATATAACCCTACTTAGACAAATGTATAAGAGTAATACAGTCTGTACCTCTTGTTTTTGAACATCTTTCCCTTTTTTCCTCGCTGTAGAACTTTCACCATTGTGCAGACTTGACCCAATCTAAATGTAAGGTATTGGTCATTATTTTCTATTATACGAAACATATACTTTTACTATGAATCACCAAAAAGTAAATCTTCTATAAACTCCAAAACCATTGAAAATACCTTCTCAGTTGGAGTGTCATGCACTGATTCTTGTTCCTTATCCGCTCCATACAATGCCAGAACCTTAGGGTCTCTTATCATGGTCACCACAGTAAATGACTTTGTTTTCTTGTAAGTATTCTCCTCACTTTTTGACTTCAGTTGTATTTTAAACAGGGCCTTTTGGTCAACCAAGCTTTCTATGTCTTCTGGAAATCGAGTTTGGTCTTCAGTCTTCTGTTTTATTCAAACCATTTGCATTAGGCATAAAGTTTTTTAATTTTGATAATTTCACATATAAATTGAAATCAAGTTTTTGCCTTCTCCATCTCAGCCATCAGAAAAGCAGATGTTTTTCCAAAAACTTCAATACATTCCCTGTCCCACAGAATGAAGGTTGAATGACCAGTCTGGTCCATGATGCAAATGCTGACTTTGTACCTAAAATGAATGCAAAATATTTTTCGTGAGACTCAATTCACAAAAATCATAGCTACATACCATAGCAATTCTCTTACCGATACACCCCATCTGCCATTGTGACATGGCAATTGGTACACATGAACCTATCATCCTCTGGTTTTAGTTTTTTGTAGCATGTGGGACAGCCAAGGTAACACCATTCTCTATAGTTTTCAAGAGACAATGTCTCCGATGATCCAGTAAACCCCATCCTGTTTGTAAACACAATATTTGACATAAGCGTTTAAAATGTCCTAACATTAAAGAATAGGTCATCTTGTACACACCTCTGTAGCCTTAACCAATTCCTGAATAGTCGTTATGACAGCTTGACCCGCAAGGACATCTTCCCGGCTCCCATCACCGTGGGAAGATTGTGAGACAACTGTGGCTGTGACGCTGTCATCACCATCCACAGGAAATCTGTAATATAGCGCAGAGTTCATTATGAGTATAGTTTTTATAAGCCTTCAATACCCTTTCAAAAAATTCTTACTCGCTTTGAAATTCAATAAACTCGCTTGAGTTCCCATTGATTATCAGTTTCGACACATCAAATGAAGATGATACAGATAGGGTGCCTGTCATGAGTAATTAGTTTTTTAGCATCATACTGTTTTCGCCTGATGACAGGGGTCATAAACATCCCTACAAAAGAGATTACCTTGGTATCTCTTTGGCCTGCATAGCTGAAAAATTACATACACAGGCCTGCCCACATTTTCGGTCACATACTCCATATACTGGTCTATGTACTTGTTCCACAATACACATCCGAGTCGGTTCCCTCTGCAATTTATAAAAGTTATTTAATAATAGATATTATTCATGCTCCAGAACAATTTCTCTCTTATGTCGAGATTGTATAAAATGTTTAAACAAAACTCACTCAGGGTCTCCTAATGTCAACTCCATCATCCTCTCAGCCCTTCCACTTATGATATGGTTTTGAACGCCGCTCTTACATATGACTTTGCCTATGACATCTATTACCAAATTCCAGCATAAGATATTTATTTCAGTAAATTAAATTGTAAAAGTTTTGGGTTGTCCTCACCAATCAATTTTTGTCGTTGACGACGCGTTGAGCCTGCAGCATGTCAAATGGCTGAAAGTCGTACACCATAATTGGCAACTCTGTCCTAGTGTCTTCGGTGAACTGAGTTTTGCTGATGAATTGAATCAAATAAGGATGGTCACTTGTTTTGACGGTTTGGTAGTTGTCCAGGACCAAAAACGTCCTCAGAGCGTAAGTTTTGTTTTCCTTGATCATGGTCTTGTAAACCTCCACCTGTGGCCTCTTTATTATAGCGTGAATGCAGTCTCCCTAAATACCAAATGTGGGCAGTGTGAATATAATAATAATATAATAATAATAGTAATAATATTATTATGATAATATAGTATTATATGTTTTTGATATCAAAATATGTTTTTGATATCAAAATGAAAATTCTGTGAATATGTTTTTCTACCAGCTCATCATGCAACACCATCTCGAGTGTTGCCCCCCCTTTTGAGTGAGGTGGGACTTCGTATGCTCTGACCACCCGCACCCTTAAGGCCCAAGTGGTCTTGGTATGATCAACATCCTTGATCAGGGACCACATGCCTCTTTGTGTTGAGGAACCTGTCATAGCTCACAAATAACTTAGGAAACTTGAAAATACAGAGAATGTAAAAGAGATCAGCTTGGTTGTGGTGTGGTTTCTGACCTCTTCAATGGGTATTTATATTGGGAAATGGAGGAAGTGGTGTAGAGCAAATTGTGTTATTGTGTAATAACCATTGGTCAAGGCACACCCCATTAAATGTGAAGTTGCCATTTACTATCACAACCAGTACAGTGCATTTATTGTTGTGTGGCTCAAGAAAGGCAAAAAAATTAAATTTGCTGCATGTGGATTTTCGAGTACAATGCTCCCATTTTTTTAGAATTGCAGCACTCTATTCAATGTGAAGTTGCCATTTACTATCACAGCCAGTACAGTGCATTTATTGTTGTGTGGCTCAAGAAAGGCAAAAAGAGCTGTAGATGTGCTGCCTGTGGAATTTCGAGTACAATGCTCCCATTTTTTTAGAATTACAGCACTCTATTCAATGTAAAAAGACTAAATTTGTGGCCTGTGGAATTTCTAGTACAAACCCCCATTTTTTAGAATTGCATGACATGATTCTGGACCCACTCTAACAGGCCCGGCCCATTAGTGTTCATGTTTTGAGCGGGAACACTGTGCAGTTTTCATTTTGCTTTTGTATAATAGAAGATTGTCCCTATGAACATTTTTCTTCCTATTACGACTCACCCACTCCTTTTCGGTTTCAGAACCATGTGTACCTCTAATTGGCAATCCTGCAAAAGAAAATGTGAGGTGGTCTGCGCAGTGGAATTGAAATAAAATACATGAAGCTAAAATGGTGGAGCCATCGGAAAAAGTGGAAAGAAAGAGAGGATTGACACTGATGAGTCATTCACAACAGAGCAAATTTCGATGCTTCCCACGTTTGACCATAGATTGTGAAGAATGCTAAGATTTCATTCATGCATCCAAGAAACCAAGGATGGTCACTATCCACATGCAAAGAAATACAAAACAAGGAAAATGAGGAAGTGATCATCATAAGATCCAATATTTAGATGTGGCTCCCGAATCCAAGAGGAAGAGGGGCCGCTGCCGCCGCCTCTCCAACTGCCACGAATGGGCTGGTGGCGATCGCCATTGACAAAGACAAAAGCAGCCAATCTGCACTCAGGTGGACCACCGAAAATTTGATCTCGAGAGGCCAAACCCTCATCCTCATCCATGTTGTACACAAGACCTCCTGTATGCCTCACCTTCATTTCTTCTTCATACATTCTGTTGAATATACCACATCAAAGTATTACATGCAAAATATGGATGAGTATTAGCTGTGGAAGATAAATTTAGAATTTCATCAAAAGGCCAACTTGACATTCATATAAAACTTGGGCTGTTCTCAATGTGAAATTTGATGGATTTTAAGATTCCATGAAATTTAAGGTGTCCTCAATTCAAAATTGTAATAATCCCATGGAATTCCTAATATTCCCATTTAAGAACTTGGTGCACTCCATTAAATCTAGATGTCTACAATTATCAATCATTATGGATTTCTATGAATTCGTATAGATTTTTAACCTAAAAACATTACACACATGTTTATCAATTCCGACCACTTATCCTCTGATTTCAGGGATTTCATAGAATTCTATTAAAATTTGATAGAATCGATGAATTTTTATTAAATTCTATACAGTAAATCTTTAGAAAACTTGAAATTCTTCGTCGGGGACTCCCATTTGAATTCCACTATTAAAAAAACAATTTGATACTATTGCGAAGACACGAGGGTCCTCTTAAAAGATCAATCTAATATGGAGAATGAGTTAAGATCTTATATGTTGAATTCTAATTTCTTCATACTTAATAAGATGTGAGAAAAGCTCTTCAACCATTCTAATAGCCAACTTAAACACCATATAATTAAGCAGTTGGAGCTGGTGCTGCTATTCATGACGCCTCTTCCTACCGCCAACATCTTGAGAAACACACCAAAGAGTTGTTCGCTATATTTCATGTCTTTTGCACACGCAAAGATGTAAGATTTTCTTTTGAGACAGATCACATGTTCCCTTTAATTTGATATTGGGCCGAGACAAATATTCCGATGTTTCAAATGTGTATTTTGTGGGATGCACACAGATACATTCCTTGGATGTAATACTGGAAGACACAGATATAGCAAAAGCTTTGAACGAATACATCTCTGGTGCTGCAATTGAGAACTTGGTTCTCGGTGCATCGAAGCATGGATTTCTCAAGTTCAGTAATTGCTTTAATCAATTATTTATATCCGAGTAGTGTTACGGGGGCATTAATATGGACATTCTTGGGAGACTTTCTTATGTGGCACACATATATTTAATGATGAAAAGTCAGACTTGTGATGACTTATTATGAATGTCTCCCTAAAATGTCTAAATACAATATTCACCTAACATCACTCTTATAGCTTCAATCTTTCAAAAAAACTTTATTTGATCACTAAATCTTATGATCAAATGATGTTAGTGGTTAACTTACAGGAGGCTAAAGGTTATGGATGTTCCAACAAGTGTATCAAAAGGATCACCAGATTTCTGTACGGTTTATGTCATTTCTAAATCCAAAATCTCATCCGTTCGAAATGCTTCTCGACCAGCCCCCTTCATTTCTCCTCTCTACAGCCAAATCCATCAGAAACATGAGCAACTTCAACAAACTGCCGCCGCCGACACCAACAACATCAACAAAATCAAAGCTGCTAGCACCAACAAAACTAAAGCTAATGGCTTTTCACCTATGGCACGTCATAGACACACTCCTACTTTCAATGGTAAATGACATTACTACTTTGTTTGATGCTTAAGATGAATTTGGCCGGGTTCTGGGTCATGGATAGGGCTAAGGTGGAACAGGAACCGGGTACAAGGTCCAGTTCCAGGCCAGTTGTTTGCCCTGTTTAAAAACAGTGTCGGAACCAGTTTGGTCCTACTTTGGAGAAACCAAAACCAAACCAGGTTTGAACCGGTTCCGGTCCAGAACCAGGCCTTGGCATAAACATTGATACCCAAAACTTGAATTTGAGCATTGTTGCAGTTACCTTGAACGGAGATAAGCTTGGAGCATTTGACAAGTCCCAGCGCACCTCTTTCACATACAATGATGACATAGAGTCGTCGTTCAGGTAAACATTCGGGGTTCCATTTTAAACCATGAAATTTAGCTTCCAACAATGACACTAAAAAGAAAAGGTTTAAACAATATATAGGTTGCCTCTTGTCAAAGGAAGAGGTATCCCTGGAAGAGCATTTGGGGACATTTCAGAATCAGACACAGATATTTCATTTGTGAGTTCCGATCGGCCTAGCACCGACCGGAGTCCTATGTTTTACGATGGAATGGAGTCGGGACTTACTTCCCAAGCATCGACTAGCTCCGAAAGTAGCTACGGGTCTGAGCGCTTCAGATCTAAGGCCAGCGACACAAGTTCTTTCACTGATATTTCATCCTCGTACCTTGACAACGTAAGGCAAAAAAACATGGTTTGGTTCATTTCGGATAAAAAAGGGGTAGTTTGAGTTTGCACCCCATTTTATTGTCCAAATTGGACTTTGCAAATAGTTTTTAAAAATCCTTGTATTTGCACCCCAACCTCGTATGAAAAGACAAAAATGCCCCTCCATTAACAATTCTGTTGGCCTTCAAAATATTCCCGATGAGGGGCATTTTTGTATTCTCATACGGGCTTGGGGTGCAAATACAAAGTTTTTAAAAAACGGGCTGCAAAATCAAATTTGGACAATAAAATGTGGTGCAAACTCAAATTACCCTGATAAAAAAGCATAAAAGTTCAGTTCATAATTATGAATTGACAACAAACAGGATGACGCAGATGCCGAAATGAAAAGGCTAAAACAAGAATTGCAGAAGATGATGGACTTGTACAGCACAGCATGCAAAGATGCCTTGACTGCAAAGCAGAAGGTAACACATGCATCTGTAGTTGTCTTGAATTTTGATCATTGAAGTGTTTGCTGTTTGGTAACGTGCATGACTTGATGTCAGCATGTCTCATGTGAGAGTCACACAATTAAAAAGGTGGAAAAGCATCATGGCAGTTTCTTGTTAGCGATGAGAACGGAAATAAAAGTCAACGGTAGAATCCGTTGCCCAAGCTAAATAGCTAAAAATCCAATATTATTCATGCCCAATTAAACAAGCCTAGGCAGGGTTTATATAAAACCCTTGCATCCAAAAATGAATAGGAAACTAACTCCTAGTAAGAAACATAAAAGGAGTCCTAATTAAATCATACTAGGAAACTAAATAGAATAGGAAACCTCTAATTCTAATAAGAATAGAAGTCCTAATTAAACCATACTAGGAAACAATATAAAAGGAATACTAGGAAACTAATTAGAATAGGAAACCTCTAATTCTAATGAGGATAGAAGTCCTAATTAAAACTAATTAATTAAAATAACTAGAGCCAGCCCACGAAGGTGGGCTCAAGCCCGTCCCCGCCTACGGTAGACCAACAAGGGTCTGGCCTCTGGGGCTCGGACCCACTTCCTCCGCCCCTCCCCTCAGTTCTTCTTGCTCTCTATCAGTTAGCTGACCCCAAACTCTTTCAGGACTAAGGCTTGGATGTTGTTGTTTGGATCAGTTTCCTTTTACTTATATTAGTATTAGTTTCATGTTCATATCATTATAGTTATTTCCTTATTCAGTTTCAGTCAGCTTTTTATTAGTCAATAGCTTCATGTTCCTACTATGATCATGGCTTTTCCAATTAACTACTACAAGGGAACTAATAACCTACTTTTTACAAGAACTAATTTCTGTGTTTCTTAATAAAGTCGGGCACAGATGAATTCAACACTAAGCATAGATACAAAGTAGTCCCTTTCATTCCTAGATCTAAGACGTTTATAATATTATAGGCAACTGAGCTCCAATTATGGAGAATTGAGGAAGAGAAAAGATTGGAAGAAGATGACATGTCAGAGAATATGAATGTAGGGAACGGGAAGGTCAAGTCGTGGACAAGCAATGAGAGTGTCGATATAACGAAAAGGAGAACTGAAGCTGACAAAGAGGGAAGAGATGAGCACTTTGGGATCGGGTTGAGATACAGGAGGTTTGTTAATATATGATACCTTCACAACTACGGGCTTGTGTGGTTAGGGTATTTGGAGGAGGGACAGGAATAGGTGTTTTCTACTTTTAAAGCTATTTTTGTATTTTGATAGTTTAAAATTAGCTGAAGATAAAAACCTTGATCTAACTAAAGGTATAGTTATTACTAGTCTAAAACTAACAAATAGAGATAAATCAGTAAAATAAAAAACTAATCCTTCCCTCCCCTATCCTCTGAAGCCCTTGAACCAAACAAGTCTACTGAGTCACTTTTATAGGTAAACTCAACTAGAAGTTAAAGTTTATAGTTAAAATCTATATGAATTGTGTATATCATTTACTATTCATAGATACACCTTAGATGAAATTGATGAAGCTACAGACCACTTCTCGGCATCTAGAAAGATTGGGGAAGGAGGGTATGGCCCTGTCTTTAAATGTTTTCTTGACCATACAGCAGTTGCAGTTAAGGTCTTACGCCCAGACGCTGCTCAAGGACGGTCACAGTTCCTCAAAGAGGTAATATTTGTCAACAAAGTTACTGCATATTGTCACTTGGGGGTTACATAAGAATTATTTATACCACCGCTTTTCTAATTACACATCCATTAATGCAAGGGTAAAATCGTGTTTTTTGCATGATACCGTGTGGAAACACATTCTACCCCAGATCCCACTTCCGTACTGTAATAGCGCCCGGATTTGGACGGGTTATGGTTATGATTTTTATAAACTGAACTGCTTATGGTTTTTTTCCGGTTTTGGACGGTTTCGGTTTTTCAATTCTTTTGTTCAATCAGCCTAGTTCATCTCATCTGGACCAACAATTGTCTGTTAGGAGTTGGGACAGCAATCACAGCACCGAGTCTGAAGTTTTTTTCGTGCACCAAATGTTACTAAAAAAAATCCATACTACAAATTCAATATAATCACACAATGCCACTTCCTGTACACTCCATACTGCAACCATAATTGGCTTATTCGGCTTATATGCAGAATAAGTAGCTTTTGACTGAACTGTTTAGCTAAAACGGGGTTTACCAAACGCTATTTCTTTCGGAAAGTTCAACAGATTGAGCTATTTCATCCATATAACCAAACATATATATTTTGGAACAGATTGAGGTGCTAAGTTGCCTGCGCCATCCAAACATGGTAATGTTACTTGGTGCTTGCCCGGAGTATGGCTGCCTGGTATACGACTACATGTCTAATGGAAGCTTGGATGAACGACTATTCAAACGAGGAGAAAAACCCGCTCTCTCCTGGCAAGTGAGATTCCGGATTGCAGCAGAGGTCGCCACCGGCCTACTGTTTCTTCACCAAACCAAGCCGGAGCCGGTGGTGCACCGCGACCTCAAACCGGCAAACATCCTACTGGATGAGTACTATGTAAGCAAGATCGGGGACGTGGGACTGGCAAGGCTGGTCCCGTCGAATGTGGCCGATGATGTCACGCAGCTGAGGATGACATCAGCAGCCGGGACTTTCTGTTACATTGACCCGGAGTATCAGCAGACAGGGATGCTTGGAGTTAAGTCTGATGTTTACTCCTTCGGGATTGTGCTTCTGCAACTGTTGACAGCGAAGCCGGCGATGGGGATAGCACATAAGGTGTCGGATGCTGTGGAGAATGGAAGATTCGAAGAGATCATGGATCCGGTAGTTACAAACTGGCCAGCGGAAGAGGCATTGACCATGGCCAAGATTGCCTTGCAGTGCGCAGAGCTGCGGCGGAAGGACCGGCCAGATTTGAGAAAGCAAGTATTGCCAGAGCTGCTGAGATTGAAGGAAATGGCGGACCAGAGTATTGGCCAATTCATGGTGGTTGGTGGTTCCTGATTTGCAACAAGGTGTTACTTCTATTCTTCTTTCTGTTGCTAAACTTTTTCAAAAAACAATTTCATTTTCACAAACAAAAAAAAACTAGAAAACATAGGAAAAAACATTTTTATAGGAAAATAACAAATACTCCCTCCGTCCCGCTAGAAGGTTCCCGTGAATGGTTTACGATGCTTGACTGCCGGACGATAAAGCAACTTAATCCTTGTTCACACTCTGATTAGTTTTAGTAAATAAAATTAATATATTCAGAAACTACATTAAAACCACTACAAAGGCTGATAAAAAAATGTAAATTTGATAAAAATTTGATTTATAAAGTAAAAGATTAAAAATGATTTAAATTGACCATGTAAATAGTGGATGGGAACCTTCTAATGGGACGGAGGTAGTACTTCGTATACAACGTAAAAACTAATGGAGAAAAATATTCGGAGTAGTTTTTTATAAGCACTGATCATGGTGATATTTTCGCACTGATAGTGGTGATCACAGTGCCTGGATTTGGGGTTATGCATAGGATCTGAATCCTAAATGAGGAATACTAATGATTTCTATACTGACAGTGAACTAACTTGCAGGACCTGGTCAATACATCAACACAGCTTATCCATCCGCATTTCACACTTCATCAAACTTAATTAGCCATGCCAAAAAAAACCTTACATTTCTTTCTCTACTGTACATATAGAATAGAATGAGCCCAGACTCAGTGTGTATGTATTATTGGTAGATAATTTAGTTTAGATGGTAAATGAAATATTACTCCTCACTTTACACAACCACAATTTATCCACCATCTAGCAAAAAGCATGCTCATTTTGTACATATGAACTATGGACTAATAATGTAGATGAAAAGCTACTGTTTTTGGAAAACTACTATTTCGATGTTTTACACCATTCATCTTTGTCATCCTGTTTTTGTCATCAACTATTCACCAAGTTCCTTCTAATAAAATCTCCGTTCAGTCCAATCCATATAAGAGCCTTATATCTAAGCAATATATAATTTTTTATTTTGGTGAGGTACAACTGATATAAATTATTTATTAATTAATCATATACTGTCAATTTATACTTTTCAAATTTCATTTTGATTAAATTCTCCCACTTCCTTGAAATATAATAATACCAAACCATTTTCCACCATTTTCAATGGAGCCAAAGACTCACTAGTTTTTTACTTGGGAATATGATGGAATAAAGCAAAATGACTCACTAAATTGTCTGCGCTTCCTGGTTATGAAGCAGCGGTCCATGCAATTTTCGACACAATTTTCATTATGTGTCATCCGGAAATAGCTTCTTTGCGCTTTGGTATAGGGGTACGGGTGGGTACATCCGACCCCCCCCCCCTCCCCTTTACCCTACCGTTGGTGGGAACCTTTGGGGCAATGGGGTAATGTTGTTGTTGTTGATAATAATACAAAACCAAAATATAAGGCATCAAGATACTTCTCTGTGGTGATGTCAATTGTGTTATTTCTCATGTCACCACAAGCCTTAATTTAAACGACTAATATGAGTGCAGTACTATAGTTAAATTCAAAACGACTAATTCAACAATCTCCATGAAAATGAGACTAAAAATAGAAACAACGCTATACTCGAGGACTAAAAGCAAACTTTGATCCTATTATCTTCATCATTTAAGAATAAAAAAATGGCACTAGTTCTCATGTTCTAGTCTACCAAGCCACAAAGGAGACGTATTCTCAAAATCTCAGGGATGCCCCCTCCCATTGTGGGTAAACCAGAGAAATGGATGGCTAATCCTTTGCTATCATTGTGCATGCGGTCATGCCCTACTAAACCCTTGTATAGTCATATTGTGACTTTGTGTGGTATCCTTTCCATTGTATTGTGAGGTATCCTTTGAAACTTCTCCAAATGATTAAAAACCCAAAGTTCCTAACCTTTTTTATTCACAACATCATCATTCAAAAAGATTTATACAGCATCTACATCCTCTTGTGAAATTTCATGGTTATAGTTTTGGTGTGCAAGGTTCCTTGCTTCGATAACCATCACATGGAGATATTTCTGTGGTGCAAACTGCAAAGTGTATTTAATATGTGTGTGAGCTGATAATGCGATCTTAAAAAATGCTCTGGCGTTAACACTACCAATAAGCCAATTTGGGATCCATGAGAATAAGTACTCATTAATAATATAATGGGAATACACAAGCAAGAAGAGTTTGAAACTTCACAATTCGATTCTCAAATACAAAATGAAAAACATACCATACAGAATTACAGATCTTGGCATCTACGAAGGAAGAGGAGTTGAAAAGGCCTGTTCTACCTTCAGTGTGAGAAGAAGAAATGCAGATACAGAAATGCAGAGTGAAGCCAGCATGATAACTAGCATCAACTGCAAAGAGATGAGAGGGCTCAAGAAGAACACAACTGCCACTGCGAAGCTTTGCCAAAGCTTAAGATGAGAAAATGCTCCTTCCTGTTATCGATAAAAAGTTATAAAAAGGGAAATATTCGTCTTTGAAACACAATGTGACAATCAAGGCCATACTTTCCAGGATACTTGGCAATTTGAATGACAAATACAAAAAGTAAATTTGGACAACTAATTAGGCAATTAGCAAAATAATTTCTTGCTGCTGATCCAAACTGATTAAAAGTTTATAATGACTGGTTTGGTCATTTTGACCATTTTTTAATTTACTCTCTAAAACAAAATTCATGCATTAAATATTTATGAATTTTATACTCCGTCCCTTAAAACTTTGACATCTTTCCTTTTTGGGACGTCCAAAAAAACTTTACCACTTTCCCTTTTAATCAATTGTTTTGTGGTTTTGTTATTTCTCTCTCCTCTGGACAAACTTCAACCACACAGTGTTTACTTTATTATTCTCCGTGCCAGTCAACTTTAGCAAAGTTTTAAGGGACGGAGGTAGTACAATTCATCAGAAAAGCTATTTTTAGAAAATAAAATCTTGATTCCAAAGAGGCAGGGGAAAGGAAGGACTTGGTATAATGTTAAGATGTTGTCCCAGATTTTGTTGCCCCAACTAAATAAAATAAGAAGTCATGTTTAATCTGAAATTAAAAATCAATGTTCAAAATTAAATATTAATCACAATATCATAAATAAGTGTGCATGTTTGTCCACAGAATTGTCAAAAAAATTATAAATTTTTATAAACTTCTTTGTAAACAACGTTCAATACACAGTTTGTTGGCTATCTGTCTTTGTCACATATGACAAACTTCAACCCAGATGGACTTGTTACTCTCGAGACCGCCACGTACAACTGTCCATGCGTAAAAACAGGCCGCCGGAGGAAGATGCCTACCTTTTCCAATGATTTTCCCTGACTCTTATTAATGGTCATTGCATAGCTAACCATTAACGGAAACTGTATGCGCTAAAAATTGAAAGGAAGTCTAACGTCTAATGGGGTTTAAGTAAGTCGAGGAATAAGAAACTTTCCACCAGCATTTTCTCCGTGCATCATCTGAGCTTAGATAATATGATCTCCAAGTTTTGTAACCAAAAGTCGTGTGTGATAGAGAGCGGGAAGAGCATGGGGCGGGACCGGGCTTGGGCCCACTTCCGTGGGCCGAGTTAGGGCTCTCATTATAGTTTAATTATTATTATTAAGTTAATGTTATGTTTTAGTTTGGGCCTATTATTAGTAGAGTAGTTAGTTGAATTAATTTGGGCTTAATTAAGGTTTAATTAATATGGGCTTGATTAGGGTTTCTTGTAGAAGGCTATTTATACCCCTCGCCAGGGTTCATTCTTATTATCTTGGAATAAAGTTAGAGTTTAGCCTTTTGGCTTTGGGCAACGGTATTTTTATCGTTGATTATCTGGGCAACGGTTCACCCCGTTGATTTCTATTTTTCTGTTACATATCAATTGGTCCGACCTGCCGGATCCCGTCCCGCCGGAATGACGAGATCAACCAACGAACGTTTATCATATTGGAGGCTGAACAGGCCCTAATCAATCAAAAACTTGACACGCAAGGACAGAAACTTGATCTGCAAGGACAGAAACTTGACACACAAGGTCAGAAACTCGAAGAGCAGGCCGCCCAGCTTGCGGAAATCGCAGCCTCTCTTGCAGCAATCGCGAAGGCCATGGTGCCGCCGCAGAAATCTCCCATCGCGACCGTCGAGAGCGATTCCTCCGGCCACGTCACATTTGTCTTCTCCGATGATGGCGGACTGCGCACCGCAGCCACAACGCTACTTCCCTCGTTCGATGGCGAAGACCCAATTGGGTGGTTGGCGAGAGTGGAGCAGCAGTTCGAGCTCAACAGGACCCCACCAGACAGACAAGTTGCAGCGGCTAGGGTTTCTATGGAAGGGGCTGCCCTCTATTGGGTGACGTGGTTAAAGGCGCGCAAACCTGGCATATCTTGGGAGGAATTTAAGCAAGCCTTGGTGGCCAGATTTGATTCCCGATATCAGGGAAACAGGTTTGAACGGCTGTCCGGCGTCAAACAAATTGGGTCGGTGGAGGAATACAATACCTTGTTCGTTCAATTGGCTAGCCAAGTTCCGGGATTGACCGACGATCATTATTTGGGCTACTACATGAGTGGACTTGGGGAAGCAATCCGAAGTGCGCTGCGCTTATTACGGCTAGAAAACCTGGAGACAGCCATGGAATTAGCTCGCGATGTGGAGCATAATATGTCCGTCCAAAGTGGAGGAAGTGGCAGCCCGAATTATAATTCTGCAGGGGTACGTTCCAGCAGCTTTTTAATGGCAAACACGGGTCCTCCTTTGACTGCCAGTGGTGGCAGCTTGCAGGGATCAAGGGGCAGCTTTGCGAAGGATAGTGGACAGCCTCTGGGGACGAAGTCAGGGCTGTCCGGGCAGCCTACGACACGCTCTAAGTTCACTCGTCTTCCGCCAAAGGAGTTCACAGAATTGAGGGCGAAAGGATTATGCTTTAGGTGTAAGAAACCATTTACACCGGGGCACGATTGTCCCTTTAAGCAGCTGCGGGTAATGATAGCCGAGGAGGAGGAAGATTTAGACCTCCAACAGCATGAGTACTGTGAAATAACCGGCCAGGAAAGAGTTCAGGAAAGAGAGAAAGGATATTTTCCAGTCTATTCTATGTCTGGGAATTTCAGATCCCCATCTGTCAGCTTTCAACCTTGAGGACAAGGTTATTTTGAAGGAGGATGGATTGATAGAGAGCGGGAAGAGCATGGGGCGGGACCGGGCTTGGGCCCACTTCCGTGGGCCGAGTTAGGGCTCTCATTATAGTTTAATTATTATTATTAAGTTAATGTTATGTTTTAGTTTGGGCCTATTATTAGTAGAGTAGTTAGTTGAATTAATTTGGGCTTAATTAGGGTTTAATTAATATGGGCTTGATTAGAGTTTCTTGTAGAAGGCTATTTATACCCCTCGTCAGGGTTCATTCTTATTATCTTGGAATAAAGTTAGAGTTTAGCTTTTTGGCTTTGGGCAACGGTATTTTTATCGTTGATTATGTGGGCAACAGTTCACCCCGTTGATTTCTATTTTTCTGTTACATATCAGTGTGCCATTGCACAATCCAGATGAATGATCTATATTCCTCATAAGCATCACAGGAACCCCCACCTTTAGCTTTAATGTTGATAAGAAATTCAGGAGAATGTATCTCATTTAAGAGATCACTCATGTATTGTTATATTGATGTAAACTTGAACACTTAAACACTAACACTTGATAATCATCCTTTTTATTCGATAAAGGTGTATGATTCAGACTTTGATCTCGATTTACTATGTGATGAAGATGCAAATGTCGAATCAAATATGGTAAAGTGCTGACAACATTGTTTTAAATATATTGTTACGCATGTGATGAATATAGGAAATGCATTACTCAAACTTGTGCTATATTACAGACTTCATGCTCAACAAAGATGGAATCTAATCAGACTCAGAGTCTGTTTTATCCAAAAGGCATGCAAATGAAGAAAGCAATGAATATGATGGAGGGAAACGGAGCTCTGCCAAGAAATTAAAGGGTGTGAAGATTCAGATTTGACTACGTATACATTGATCAATTCTTGATCTTTGATTTTTATGTTACCCTTCGATGCACTTAGATGCTTGGGATTTGCGCTTGTGTGTTTTTGGTTATTATGTCGCTTTGAACAAGTAGATACCATGATACTCTGAGTATTTTTTCAATATTTAGTTTAAACCTTATTCTAATATTTATTAGAAAAGTCATCACATTAATTCCAAGGTTTAGTTATTCCATCACTTTAGTTTTGTTTACAAAGTCCAATTCTTTGTTTGTTTCCCTATGAGATGCATAATTATTAGATTGCTTAATTAACTGCTTCTTATAGTTAGGAATAAAGATAATCATATAATCAATGACTTATATGAAATTGTATGCAATTTTGTTTTGTATTGGATGATTTAGAATTGTGGTTGCACAAGCGAACAAAATGAAGAAAAAATGCAGAGTTACTGCAGCAGTTTGGACAAAGTTGGGATCAAGGTTTGTTCAGCAAGGTGAGTCTCTTATGGAGTGGATTGAAGTTTATTTTGACAATCTTTTGGAGGAGGAACTTTGTTGCTTCATTGGCACTTTAAGAAGCTGTTGGAAGGCTCGAAATGATATTGCTTGGAAAGGAAAGCAAACATCATAGGGGCAGGTGTAGCAGTGGACACTTCAACTTTACAACGTTGGCAACAGCCGCAAGAAAGCAGCGTGGTTCGAGCTGCAAGACCGGAAGGTGAAGGTAAATGGAAGAGGCCGGCAGCGGGTAAAATCAAGATAAATGTTGATGCGGCTTTATATGACAGACACAGAAAGAGCATGGGCGTGGGTCGCTCGAGATGTAGATGCTTTCTTTGTTAGCGGATGTCACCACACTGTTACAGGCTTACAGCAAGTTGGACGGTTAGTGTGACAAAGGTAGTAGATTTACGGGAGACCTTAAGTCGGGTGAAAGAACAAAATTGGCCAAGGGTTAAGGTGGAATTCGATTCTCTTGAGGTTGTGTCGGGACTAAAGAATCGGAATGGGGAGTCATATTTTGATACCATCTTAGAAGATAGACACAGTCCGCACACAGAAGCAGGAGTTGAAATCATTCATTGCAAACGATCCGCAAATAGAGTAGCCAACATACTAGCTAGAACCACTTTATTGTTTCCGAATGGGTTTTCTATTTTCAATTTTCCGCCTAAAGTTTGGCGATTTCCTTTCAAAAAAATCAATGAGGATAATGGTATAATAATCAATAGCTGCTTTTTGTTCTAAATATGGCTGCATAGATCCACGGCTATTTATTCATATAATTTTTTATTTTATTTATTAATAACATATATATTCATATAATATATATTTTTAAATATAATTTTTTTCTTTATTCTAGGGCTATTCTTGCTCTTCCGACCATAGATGAAGTTGATAAAGTCAACGATTACATGTTGAGTCAGATAGATTCGGAGTTAAAAACTTATCTAAGCTCAGATTCAGCTTCTTCACCTAGCTCAGATGGTGATCTCTTAAATGAGATACATTCTCCTGAATTTCTTAACAGCATTAAATGTTCAGGTTTGCCGAGTCATTGATAGAACACTGGTAAAATACGACTAAGAACAGTAGAGAATCCAAAAGAATTGATCAGAAGATGATCAAGAAGTGCTATTGAAGTGTTAGTAGCCACAGACAAATCGAGATGCCCAGTCTCCGAATTCTAAGTCCAACGAAATACAGCCTACCTATTTTCCTCCCCTCCTCTTCTATTTATACTATTACATGTACACTTACTATTATTATTATTTTTTATTATTAGCCTACTAAGCCAGGTTCCTATCAATTCCCCCCCTAAATAACCACATTGTCCTCAAGGTGGGTGATAGGAATCAGCCATGATCTTCCACTTCCACTTTATTCTTGCACCTCTTCCCTCCCAGTACTTGACTAGTTGCTGGATTAAGATCGTCCCTGCTTGAATCTTCCTCTTTCCTTCTTCTAACAAAAGCCTCAATAGATACTCTATCTTCAGAGTATCATTACCACTAGGATAGCTTTGTTCATGCTGGAATTGAGTTTTACCAATCTGCCCAATCACCAACTGCTCAATCTTCCAATTGCTAACAACTCTTGCCTCATAATATGACTCAAGCTCTTGGATTTCAGTTGATCCACTCCTTGAAGTTGTAGTATCTGACATGAAGTATTCCCTGGGACTAATAGTATCAGGAACAAATTAACTACAAATTAACTGATCAACAACAATGGCAGATTCAATTTCAGAGTTATTAAAGAAAGCTTTCAAATAGGAATCCTGTAATCAGAATTGCTAGGTGCAAACAATGACATGAACGGTGCAGAACCTTCTGTTGTTTCGAATATGGATAGCAATCCGTCATATGGAAACTCTGCAATATACTCTTTGCCTTTTGGACAACCTGACTTACAAATATCATCATCTTTAATCAAATATTTGGAAGAGCCTCTTAGTAGGACAGTCATAGAAACTAGATTTCCATCATCACCCAGTTAGGACCAACAACAAGAGGTCCCATATAGACTACACCCAATGTATCATCTTTCTTGTCATCTGAAACTGATAGGCACAGACTACACCATCTGGAATACATATACAAACTACTGGCTTTTCCTTAACATTTTCCTTATCATTCCCGGTCCATCCTACTCTCAATCCCTTTTGGATAGATTTCATAGAATTCATACCATCAATTTTGAAACCCTCAGTCTGCTTCTGCCCTTCCAACATTCCCTTTGATGAAGAATTGTACACAATATATATTGGTACACCCAAATCCAGTTCATGAACTCTACCCAAATCTAGATTATTTGATGAATCAATGTTTTCTGCCCCTTCCGGAATATCATCCTTCGTCTCCAATTCTTTAACTAAAGATGTAGACAGTGTTGGCTTCAACTCTGTGTAGTTGGTGTGGATTTTCAAGCAAAGAAAGCTGCGCCTGATGAGAGACGTCCAGCGAAGATGAGTTGTGATAGTCCGCGAGTGAAGAAGTCTGCGATCTTGGAGAAACGGTTGGAGATGACACTTGCGAACATGAGTATTCCTCTCTCGATTGCATTACATTTTGATGTGAATAGCTTGCATATGAAAGTGCCTGTGAAGTTGGAGAAACGACAAACGATACTGACTGCGAGGACACCTGCGGACGACTGAGAGAAACGGCTTGCGATGACGATTGCTGATGAAAAACAGTTCTTGACGAAACCAGGGAAGTGGAAGGGTTTTCTCGCGAACGAGAACTGGAAGACGTTGTAGGCGAAGACTTCTGTGTCTTCCGACTGTGTGTAGGTTGGAAACGCCGCATTATGGCTTCCTTCAGAACCTCCCAACTCTTATCTCTCGTTTGAGTCTCCCACCATTGAAACCAGTCAAACGCCCTATCCTCCATAGCTTCTGCTGCGACTTCTACCTTATCTTTTTATGTAGTAGTATTGAGAGTGAAATATCATTCCATCCTATCCATCCATCCATAAGCGTCACCACCATTGAAAAAGGGTAATTCCATCCATCCATAAGCATCACCACCATTGAAAAAGGGTAATTCCATCTCCCTCCTTGTTCTATTATAACTTAGATGGCCCCTGTAGTGATTGTGTTCCTTATGCGAAGGTAAATAATCATAATTACCTTCTGAACCTTCTGGAGTAACGGAATCTCTCACATGTCTGCGATGCAAAGTGCGATGCGGATTGTGCGAAGAATCTTGTGCGCTTAGCGATAACTGTTGCGAACTGATAGAAGCCTTTAGCTATTGCGAAGCAGAAGAAACAGTTTGCGACTCCTTCTGCGAACTGGTGAGCGATTTGCAATGCGATGCGTAAGAGGCCTGTGATCTGCTTCGCGAACTATTCCAGATTTCTCTCTCCAGATTTGAGATGCTCGCCTACATTGCCCCCATGATCGTAGTTATTTCTTTCATCAAGGTATGGTTCCATTTTTCCATTCTGTTCTCCATTTTTTGTTCTCGTCCAGACCTTCCACAACTGAAACGGAAAATTTTCTGGTATTGTGCCTACGGTTCCAATCACCAGAAACGATGCTCTGATACCAATGATAGAACACTGGTAAAATACGACTAAGAACAGTAGAGAATCCAAAAGAATTGATCAAGAAGATGATCAAGAAGTGTTATTGAAGTGATACGTTGTTTACAGAAAGGATATAGTAGCCACAGACAATTCGAGATGCCCAGTCTCCAAATTCTAAGTCCAACGAAATACAGCCTACCTATTTTCCTCCCCTCCTCTTCTCTTTATAATATTACATGTACTGATGTACATTTACTATTATTATTGTTTCTTATTAATAGCCTACTAAGCCAGATTCCTATCAGTCATGGGCTAAAGCTAAAGGTGGAGGTTCATGTGATGCTTATGAGGAATATAGATCATTCATCTGGTTTGTGCAATGGCACACGACTTTTGGTTACTAAACTTGGAGATCATATTATCAAAGCTCAGATGATCCACGGAGAAAATACTGGTGAAAAGTTTCTCATTCTTCGACTTACTTTAACACCATCAGACGTTAGACTCCCTTTCAATTTTTAGGGCATACAGTTTCTTTTAATGGTTAGCTATGCAATGACCATTAATAAGAGTCAGTGACAATCATTGGAAAAGGTAGGCATCTTCCTCCGACGGCCTGTTTTTACGCATGGACAGTTGTACGTGGCGGTCTAAAGAGTAACAAGTCCATCTGGGTTGAAGTTTGTCATATGTGACAAAGACGGACAATCAACAAATTGTGCATTGAACGTTGTTTACAAAGAAGTTTATAATCATTTATAATTTTTTGGCTAAAAGATCAAATAGGTACATGAACTAACTTAAAGTGTTCAATTAGCCCCTTATATAGGAGGTACTGTCTGGCCGTCGCCAATTGGGGAATTTCCCGGTGGAATTTTTTGATGAAATTTTTTGAGCATCTTCTTCATTAAGTCTAGTTTACTAATACCAAATTTCAGCTGAAAATTCAACCGGGAAGGCAGTCAAATGATTTTTTTAAAATAACAGCGCAGTACATTTCGGAAAATCATTTGACTGCCTTAATTGGCAACGGTCAGGCAGAACCTCCTATATAAGGGGCTAATTGGACACTTTAAGTTAGTTCATGTACCTATTTGACCCTTTAGCCTAATTTTTTTGACAATTCCTTGGACAAACATGCACACCTATTTACGATATCGTGATTAATATTTAATTTTGAACATTGATTTTTAATTTCAGATTAAACATAACTTCTTGTTTTAACTTATCCTTTAGTGCCGTGCAATGCACGGGTGGGGTAACTAGTAATGTTGAGATGTTGTCCCAGATTTTGCTGCCCGTTATGAATAATTCATCATTTTTGCAAACTAAAGGCAAATTGAGATATTAAATAGTCTGGGTGCAGCATAAGCCACAATAAGGGCTCATTTTGTGAGGTTATTTGGGATAAATAGATGAATTTGCTGAAGTATTCTGAAAGGAAAGTGTTTGTCAATAACCATTTCAGCCAAGTAAGTTAAAAACTACGTATTCTGCTTATACTAAACAAAGTCTGAGGAGATTAGTCTAACAAGTAGTATTACCAAATCATGATTGTACAGAATCCCAAGAAAAGCACTTAATTGGGTATTAAGCACTCCATCTCCGATGCCCCATAAAGCAGCTATTATAAGGACACCAACTATTCCAAAATCAACACTGCAAGTAGAAGACAAAACGCACACAGAGATAAATAAACCACACCACATCAGCTGCGATTTCACCAAGGAAGTACAACTAAAAGCCAATTTCCACCAAACCTGTGCTTAAGCAGAACCCAAAGCAATACAAAGCCTTGTATTATACCTCCACCACATACTATTATCGTGATTGATTTAAGCCCAAAGGTGAGGTGACCAGCAGCTACTGAGCACTACACAAAGTCTAAAAAACTTAAGACACTTTAAAATGATATGAAGGGTAAATATTGCATGATTACATCAATGTTACAAAGAGACTACTTGAGCACTACTTACAATTGCATCAAAGAGACCATAAATGGCCATTGCCCCACCTACACCACTCTCTCCCATTTTTGGTTGTACAATATACTTGGTGAATTCAGCCCTGAAACATATATCAAAATGGAGCAAACAAACAGAAAAGGAACAAATTGCAAAATTAGTGTCCGAGCGTTTTTCATATTTCTCTGCATTAGTCTTTAGTGCCTAAACTTTTGTCTATTTTCACAGTCACAGGCTGACAGCACATATTATTTGCTCCACTTAGCAATCCAGACATTGTATTAGTACATGTTTTTAGTTTAGACATGCCAAATCAAGAAAAATAAAAAAGTTTTAGGCACTGAAATATGAAAAGAAAAGTTCATAAATCATAACCACTTTTGTTTATTACTAATATGAAAAGAAAAGTTCATAAATCATAACCACTTTTGTTTATGCTCCTTCCATCCCAATAAAGAGTCTTGTGTGATCAATCTAATACCTTTAAATTTTGAAAAGCTACAATGGTTAAAAGTTATTATGAATTATGAAGTCCCCGCTTACTTTTTTAGAATGTAATTGTTGTTTTAACTAAATTTATCATATTTAACATGTTCGTGAGTTTTTCTTTTGGCAAATTACATGTAAAATCGGCTTCATATGATGTGATGGGACTCGTTGAAGTAATCAGCTCCATTACTGGTTGATGTAATGGAGTAGCATGTATACCTTAAACAAAAAACTAGATAAAAACTATGTACCATACAAAAGCTTGTTGTAAGCCTGAATATGTGATGAGGGGGATGACCAAAACCATTCTAATGTCAAGCAATAAGTTGGCGATAGACTTAGATGAAGAGGCAATTGATTTGAAAAACCCGACAGAAGAATCTTCAAGTGATGCCTCCTCTGTAGCGCTTCCTCTACTTAGAAAGCACATAAGAACGGTACCTAGAGACATACTACAAAGAAATACAATGAAAAGTATAGTTGTGCCCCTCGTGTCTCCTCCCCCCTGTGGCAAAACATAACCAAACTAATAAGAAGAACCAAATGTCTGTACATGCGTGTGTGTATGCACATGCATGTGTATGTATTACAACATATAAACATACCATTGCAGTTCTTAACAGAGCAAGAGTGATAAGATTTCCTACTACCTGCAACATTCATCTGAAGTGACATGACTAAAACTTCACTAACGCTCCATTTGGTAGCCAAAAGTGGCTTATTCTTCTTATCGGAAGAATAAATAGCTTTTGATTATTTGGCTGAAATGGATGTATCAAATGCTTCTCCTTTCTGAAAGTCTCATTTCAGCCAAATTACTTTAACCAAACAATCTCTGAGATAAAAAGTCCAACCACACTAGTATTTATCTACCTGGTTACTTGCAAAAACACCCCAAAACTCTCCATTAAATTTACCAATTACAGTCCCGACATTAAGGCTTAGGTCATTTGCATGACCCTGTGCTATGGATGTAAGATATGTCCCCTGACAAAGAATAAAGAGAACGTCTTTAGTTTTAGTATATAGTAAACCATCACATCAAAAATTCAAAATATATGAATACCAAAACAAAAATTAGTTTCTTGCCTGTGCAACCCATATTATTGCAGCAGCAAATCCCAGGTACAATGAAGCAGGTATCATTGTATACCTGAAATGTCATTTCATAAAATCATGGATATTACATAATTTCTTGCATTAACTTAAATATTTAAATGCCCACATATACTGCATGTAATTGCAGGCATCATATATAAATGATTTATATTAATCATGGCTTTAAATTGCGATCGTGGTTGCAATCACTGCGGTTGGAAGTATTGCGGCCGCTGCGATGCGTATTGCGGCCGATATGATGTGAACTAATTTTACGTTCAAACCAAATAAAAGAAAAATTAAATTAGTGTTGCGGTCCCGATGCGGCCTGATACGGTTGTGTTGCGGTTTTGTGCTGCCGCAACCGCAAACGCAAAAAAACACTTCCTACACCGTCATAAGTAAAGCATGTTTTTAGTTGGATTGTGATTTTTTATCTAAACTGACATGTTTAAGTCTGTTCTAATAGATGTCTTGTCTATGTGTATTTTACAACTGTCAAAGTCTAGTACTGTTTAAGTCTGGACTGATTTGTTTTGTTCTCGTATGAAACTGAAACCAGTCAAAGTAAAAACACCTTAGTGATCTCAACTTTCACAAAACATTTATGTCACTTCAGAGCATCCACATTCATGCTAGTATGCTACTTAAATAAACGGATTTTTAATGATACGTAGATTGACACGTAGATTTTTTCAAAATAATCTCACACTTTCTAAATTACACCATTCATCATCTCAAAATAATCAGATCATTTGTGGGTCCCGCACTTACCAATTAATACTAGCTGCACAATAATCTTGGCATAATCTGGATTCATATTTCAACACAGGATTATTTTGTCAAATAATCTCACCAAATAATCTTCATCCCTTGATCATGATCCTAAAGGTAATCCGTCACATCACCAACTTAATACTCAAATAATCCTATGGATGGAGATGACCCGAGTAAATTTAAGATTTTTTTAAAGGAATGAGGTTTACCATGTGGGCTTCAAATTTGCAGCTACGAACAACCAATAGCCAGTAGTACCAAGGATCAGAGCGCTTTTTGAACCAAGCTTTTTTACCACAACAGAAGCAACCAAGGAGAAAACGGTGAATGATAAGTACAATACCCCGAGAGAGGTTGTCCCCAGATCTTCTTCCTGATATAAGAAAAACTCATTGTGTCATCTTCCAACAAGTGAGACATTATAACGAAAAAAGAGGCCAGCTTTGCTTGTTAGTTTTTGCTTTGAAATGTTTTGGATTAGAAGACAGTAAATGAAAATGAAACTCACGGTATTAATAGTGCTTTCCAGATTCTGGGCAGCCCCATAAGCCAAGAAAATCAGCAAGAAGGCACAACTCAGGATATGAACGTCTCTTGCACGATGATTTAGACATATCCTTTCATTCTGATAATTTACAAGGAGGGGTAATTCTGAATCTTCATCAGTAGCCATTTAGAAAACCCAAAACGCTAACTTCGATCAATTTATACAAAAGTTATAGATTGGAGATTCCCTTTGCTTACACTACCATATAGGAGGGAGGATGTTTGTTTCTAGAGATTTTCATCACCATATAATACTGATAATCCGATCATCGTGATGATCGGCTGGTTTAGAGCACCATAAATGCATACTCCGGGGTAGCTTTTTTTGAGAGACCTAACTAGACTCTATTTGTAACTCGTAAGACATGGAGTCCAAATTGTTTTTGAGTAAATTTGGACTCCCTCAAGATAGTTTTTCCTTCTGTTTTGAGAAAATTGTTCAATATAGGACTAAAACTCAACCTTTTTCTCAAAATAGGATTACATGCATGTTTTTCTCTAAATAGGACTAACCTTACCTTTTTTACCCCTAATTTTATTTAATTAATTGCTCTAAATAATTGCCCCCCTAGTTTCCTTGCACAACCAAGGCAGTCTGGAGGTGGCGGCAGCGGAAGAGGCGGTTTCCGGTGGCGGCGGCGGCAGTGGCGGCGGTTTCCGGCGGCGGCAAGAAAATAACAGACATTAAATAGACAATAAATAGACAATAAGTAGACAATAAATAAACAATAAATTCTGATAAACACCATTGCGGCGGCGGAGAACTCCGGCGGTGGCGGAGGCGGCGACAGCAGAATCTGGCAGTCTGCCAGATATTTTTTTTGAATTTTCCGGCGGTGCTCCGGCGGCGGCGGCGGAGGAGGCGGTGGCGGAGGGTGGCGGCGGCGGCAGAATCTGGCAGTCTGCCAAACATTTTTTGGAATTTTCCGGTGATGCTCAGGCGGCGGCGGCGGCGGTGGCGGTGGTCGGAGCTCTGGCGGCAGGCGGCTGGCGGCAGGCGGCTGGCCGCAGGTCGAGGGGCAGCAGTGGGGGTATTTTGGTCCAATCACACATAAAAAGTCCTATTTAAGAATGTTTAAACTAATTGGTCCTATTTTGGGGAAAAAACCATGTTTTGGTACTATTTAGGTAAATCTCCCTACTGTTTTTCCCTGCATCCGTGTACCGTTAATAAAATACGTTCAACATATTTTTTTAAATATCAATTTAATAAAAAAATAATTAATTTATTATAAATAAAATAATGTTTTCCGTTTAATATTTTCCCTAAATAATTGTGAAATAAAAATACACATTTCGATAAAAAAATAAATACATTTCATTATTTTTTTGATGTTTTCGGTTAACAAAAATGAACTTAGTTCAAGTAAAGTTCGATTATGAAATATTCAGTTATTTTTGAAGATTCCATGAATTGAAAATTTGTGTTTCATCGTTTTTTAGACTGAAGAAAACTTGAACAGTTAAAATTTAAGAATTTTTGTTTCATTTTATATATTACATATTGGTGTCATGTGAAAGATAATAAAATTTTAAGAATTTTGATTTATATTTTGAAAAATTTGGAGAACAAATAAAAAAGTTATACAAGTTTCTAAAAAAATGGGATATTATGATGCAACGACGACGTTAGTTGCCCCTGAACCCGACTGAAATGTTCAATTTACCCCCTCAACCCTTAATTTTTTTTTGACATTTTTTAGGGTTGAGGGGGTAAATTGAACAATTCGATCGAGTTCAGGGGCTTATTTGATCCCCTAAGTTGCCACGTCACATGCACAGTTGGCACCCTACCGGGTGACGTGGCGGTGACCGGATTGAAACCTGCAAAAAGTGAAATTTGAATATTTTTATCGAGTTCAGGGTGCCAATTGGAGTTTTTTGGATTGAGGGGGCAAATTGAGCAATCTGAAAGGGTACAAGGACCTATTTGACCCTTTAGCCTATAATAAATCATTAGCCACTTGGCTTACAATACAAACCGATATAAAACCATAGCTAAACGACTGATCTGAGAGAGCAGCATGCGTTCTTGCTCGAGCATGAGCCGCACGATTCGCATATCGTTTACAAAAAGAGATCTCATAACTACTCTTTGTCTGTAAAAGAGAACGAATATCATCAATAATCAGATCCAGATAAGTAGAGCCTCCTCCCTTCTGAACTCCCCGCACAATAACTTGAGCATCTGACTCAATCTCCACATTCTCCCAGCCTTCCTTTATAACCTCCAGAACTGCTTCACGCAACCCTACTGCTTCGGATTCCGCCGGAGACCATTCCGCCTTGAACGAAGCCCCCCCCCCCCCCCCCCCCCCCCGCCGCCTTCACAAACTCGCCCTGTTCATTCCTGGTTAGCCAGCCCCAAGCTCGGATTCCTCTGGCGCTATCAACTGCCGCGTCTACATTAATTTTGATGCCTCCTAATCTCGGTCGACTCCACCTCTGAGCTTCTCTCGCTATGCCCCGATCTAGCAGGCATCTGTTGTGCTTCCCTCCATGCCTGCAGCACACTGGCACTACAGTTAATAACACCGGTCGTGTTTTGCCATTCATTTTCCCAAATGAACGTGTTCCTCCGCTTCCACAGGCTCCACGCAAGTAAAGCTATCTTGCATCTTCTTTCCTTATCCGGAGCCATGAACTCCGTTTGTAGCCAATCCTTCAAAGAAACCTCAATGTTGCCGATGTCCACTCCGGCTGTCGTCCAGACCTCAGCCACCTTTTGGTAGTGCCATAGTGCATGATCCGTCATTTCCACCCCCTGCAAGCATAGTTGACAGGTGTTTTGAACCTGCACGCACTTTTTTTCGAGATTTGCTAACGATGGTGGGGTACCGTCCAAAACCTGCCAAATAAAATATTTCACCTTAGGGGGTTTTTTGAGATCCCATAACTCTTTCCATCCGTTCCAACCTTCGATCGCCGCTCCTTGCATCAAGGCCCTATAGCAGCTTTTGACAGAAAAAACACCACTCTTTTCTTTATTCCACCAAAATCCATCTTTTTATCTTGTAAACTGATTGGAATGCTATTAATAACTTTGCTCTCCTCCTCAATAAAGATGGAAGCTAATCAGCTATCCTGTTCTGATTCCACTTTAAACCTGTAATATCTCTTAAGGCCGCTACATTCATGTCTGCTATACCAGCCGGTTTTGCCGATTGGACTCTACCATTCCCCGGGCCTGGCAACCAAGCATCCGCCCATACCTGAACCTCCCTGCCATTTCCAACTCGTCGTCTCAAATTATTTTTTAGTACTTCCTGTGTCTCCAGGATACTCCGCCATATATAGGATGGATTACTCCCCAGCTTGGCTTTCAAGAAATCCGAGTGCGGAAAGTATCTCGACTTTAAGGCATGCCCCATCAAATTGTCTGGGTTAGAAAGGAGCCTCCATCCCTGCTTAGCCAACATAGCAATATTAAATTCTTTCAATTTTCTAAACCTCAGGCCTCCCATCCCTTTCGGTTTGCACATAAGCTCCCAGCGTCTCCATCTGATGCCTCATTGATCAAATTTTGAGCCCTTCCACAAAAAACCATTCATTAATTTTTCAATTTCATCACATAAGTCCTGAGGAAGCAGAAAGACATTCATGGCATAAGTGGGCATAGCCTGCACTACATTCCGCAACAACACTGCCCTTCCAGCTCGGGATAAGAAGCGGTTCTTCCAACTCTTTATCCTCTGAAAAATTCTATCCCAAAGAAATCTAAGAATAGCGGATTTTCCTCGCCTCACCAGGCTCGGGAGCCCGAGATACTTCTGATTTCCTCCATCCTGCAAATCTCCAAAAAAATACATCCATATTCTTTGAAAGTTGTGTTTACGTTGCTGCTGAATGTCAAGGTGGATTTAGCAAAATTAACCACCTGCCCTGAATTCTTCTCATGCTCCTTCAAAATCTCCTTCACAGTGTTGCATTCATGAGATGAGGCTTTAAAAAATACAAAACTATCATCACCAAAAAATAAGTGTGAAACCCGTGGAGCACCCCTGCACACTGCAACTCCATGAATCTCTCCTCGCTGTTCAGCCTTTTGAATCAACGCACTCAGTCCCTCCGCGACCAGGATAAAAAGGTAAGGTGAAAGAGGATCTCCCTGGCGCAACCCCCTCCCGGGGGAAATAGGGCCCAAAAAATCACCATCAAACTGGATGTAATAATTGACCGTCCTAACACACTCCATCATCATATGCACCCATCGTCTACTAAACCCCATTTTGATTAAAATGTTTTCTAGAAAAAGCCAGTCCGCTCTGTCATAAGCCTTACTAATATCAAGTTTAAGAGCGACATATCCCTCCTTCCCATTACTCTTCCTCTTCAGATAATGTTGTGTCTCAAAAGCCACAATAATATTATCAATAATAGACCTTCCCGGTATGAAAGCACTTTGACTTTCTCCGACTAAATAGTTCAGGATACCTTTCAATTTGTTGGCCAAAACGTTTGAGAAGATTTTGTAAACCACATTACACAGCGCTATTGGTCTCCAATCCCCCATACAGTCCGGCTTATCTTTTTTAGGAATTAATATAATATTAGTAGTATTAATTATGTTAGCCAGAATACCTGATTCAAACATTTTAGCACAAAGCAGCGAAACCTCCGGGCCGACAACATCCCAGTAGGTCTGAAAAAATGACGGGTTCATCCCATCCGATCCCGGTGCCTTCTCCGGATGCATGTCAAAAATCGCCTCTTTAACCTCCTCTGGACTAATCGGATTTAGGAGTGACTCATTCTGACTGTCAGAAACTTGTGCAAAATCGCCACGAATTTCCATCGTTCGATTCTCCTCCGGGGCCTGAAAAAGAGAAATAAAATAATTCATGACAATTGAGCTCAAGTCCTCCTTGTTCGTAACCCAAGTCCCATCAGCCTGTTTGATGCCTAGCATTTTGTTCTTCCTTCGGCGTTGCCTGACGGCGTTCTGAAAAAATCGAGAATTAATATCTCCTTCTTTGAGCCATAATTCTTTCGCCCTTTGTTTCTAGAATGTATTCTCCTTCTCCAATAAGGTTTGAAGCACTGTCCGTGTTTTCAGAAATTCTAGCACGCTCTGTCCTCTTTGCCTCGTAGCCAGGCCAACCTCTTCTTACAAGCCGTTATCTGGTGTCTGAAACCCCGCTGCCTACCTCTGTCCCACCTCAGGAGCTCCTTTCCACAGAAAGTGATCCTCTCAGTGATATTCAAGTGGTCGGCTGCCCTCCAGCTATTGGTGACAACCAGTTGGCATTCATCCTCCTTTGCCCAGTTGTTCTCAAATTTGAATCTCTTCTTCCTGCTGCTATGATTAGTAATTTTAATCTTTACGTAGAGAGCCATATGATCACTAGCTGGGGCTTCCACCGAGACCGCGTGAGCCTCCATAAACATGTCCCACCACGCATCGTTTACCAGAATGCGATCGAGCTTCTCCTCCACCCAATGCGTCGTACCCCTTCCCCTGTCCCACGCCCACTGGTAGTCGGAGAAGGGGAAATCTCGCAGTCCACAACTATGCACCGCCTCCCGGAAGCCCTGAATCCTCCATGGGGGATGAGGTACTCGTCCCTTCTTCTCTGAATCAAACAGTATATCGTTAAAATATCCGATCATCATCCATGGGCCACTCTTATCCATCACCAATTATTCCATCATAGTCCCTCCCTTCTCCTTCTTGTTTTGGGGAAGCCAGCCGCCATGGACAGTCAGAATCTTTCGAATGAACTCTGCAATCAATGAAATTCAGACTGCTCTTCATGATTTCAACTTCTACGTCCTCACTCCACCCTAGAGCCAGTCCTCCGCTTGAGCCTTCGCTATCCACCCCGAACGCCTCTTGGAATCTCTGACCTCGCAGCAGTGCCTTCGCCCTTAGGCATCTCACATTCGTTTCCATCAGGAAGACAATCGAAGGTCTGTTCGTGTGTACTATGTCAGCCAAACACCGGACCGTTGCTGGATTATCGAAACCCCTGCAATTCCAACTGAGCACACTCATATTGGTTGATAATGGATCTCCCCTCGAACTGGCCGCGACAGGAATCCTGCGGACAAGCGGCGTCGTCGGAAACAAAACCTAGGAAAACCCTAGAGACGGCCGCCTTTGTTTCTATTCTTTAATATCGTGGTAACTTCTGTTTTTTATATTCTTATATTTGAAAAGTTGATAATTGTAAACGGTTTTTTTTTTGAAAAACTTAAAAAAGACTATTTTAAAAAACATCTATTTGTATAATATATTACCATCAACTATAGTAACTTATCGATGATTGAACATGTGAACGTCATTTAGAATGTCTGTAATTGGACTTATTTCGATCTTTATAGATTTAAACAAGTCATACCAGACTAGAATACTAGACTTACGGAATAGTAAAAAAAGGTAATGGAAAATAACGTGACTTTTTATAATTTAGTGACTTGAATTGTAACTTTAGTGATACTGGTGATGTTGAAATTTACATTGTAGTGATTATGGTGATGTACTTCTAGTGACTTCGGTCACATTTTTGTCCATAATAATATTTCAGGAAAAACCTACTAAATAAACATCTAACAAAAAATACAACAACATCCAAACCTTAATCCCAAAAAAAATTGGGAACAATTAACATAAATTAATACACGATTTCAAAGATAAAAGGAAATAAATGAAAAACTAATAAAAAAGTAAAACGAATATAAAATAAAGATTATATATATGATAATAAAAAGATAAAAAAAATATAAAATAAAGATTATATATATACATATGATAATAAAAAAAGAATATATTTTCAAAAATTTACAAATGGAATATAAGAATGTTTTCTTTTAGACTGTTTTCAGTCTCATGCCAAACTTCTGTAGTTATAAAATACACATAGATAAGACATTACCAGACCAGATCGGATCAGACCAACAAATTTTAGTTCAAAAGAAAACATCATACGTGTGTTATGAAAGATCATAAAAAGTTATTCAATTCAATATATGTTTGTCAAAATCGAAGAATAAATGAAAGTAATATAACAATTTATAAAAAATAATTCTTCAACACATTTTTAATTTTTTATTCCTTTTTTGAAAGTGTTCGACACATTTTATAAAAAATGTTATTTGCACTCCAATTTAAATTGATCCAAATTAAAATAAGTCAGACAGTTACGGATAACTATTACTTGTTGCGGGAGAAAATCAATCAACGTAGTTGCAGCCAAGTCAAATTAATTTAAAATTGCCCTTGACAGATTTTTACCAAGAATAAATCCAATGCACGAGACCCAAAAAATAAAATAGTAGGCCCAACCACGCTCCGAGCGAGTCAAGAACCGAGCAGGTTGGAAGGCGATTGATGGAGTATATGGGTCTAGGCCCCATGACCCACATACTCAGAACAGAAAGCACAGCCGCTACGTGGTGCCATCGTCGACCAAAGACCCTCGTCGGCCAGAAGAAGGACCAACTCAGAATATGATCCTGAAGCCAATAAACCAGGGTGTCCTCGTCGGCCGTGCCCTCATCGGCTGTGCCCTCGTCGGCCAAGACCCTCGTCGGCCACAGAAGTCTCACAGAACCGGATTTTACACTTATTCATTTGTATAGCCCACCAGTGGCTTTGTATTCGGCCCAATAGCGGTCCAGTTTTAAATGGGCCTCCCAAGCCCAAGGCTTGGGAGCCCAGCCCGTATTTTTCCTATAAATACTTCCTCTGGAGGTAGTTATGGGGGTTACAAAATCATTCTATTGAAGCATTACTTGCACTTCTCTCTCTAGCTCTCACTTCTCTCTAGATATATACTCTATCATTTGGTACTCTCGTTGAGAGCTAGAACAATCAAGTTAGCACCCTTCGTCGCTACCAAGCACAGCTAACCACTGATCATGGGAAGAACTAAATCAAACCGCAACCTCGTCAGCAAGGCCATCCCTGAGGACCAGGAGACCAGGGAGCACGAGGAGGATGCTACGGCCGACCAGGTCGGCGGAGGAGACGCCTTCCAGGAGGCCATCAACCTCACGACGGACCTCCGCAACCAACTCAATGGCGGAGCCCTTGATGCCCGCATCGGCCTGGACAAGAAACGAGCTGAGAAGACAGACCACGCCCCGGCCCAGCCTATGGCCGCAGCTTCTCCGTTTGTGGATCCACAGGTCCAGGCCGCGCTGTCGGTCATCATCGCCAGCTTGGCCCAGAACCCCACCGTCCTCAGCGCACTCTTGCCAGGGACTGGGGGGAACGTCACCCCACCTCCTCAGCCCCAACCGTTGGCCGTCCAGATAGGCAACGATGAGGGGGTGATGGCCCAGGACACGGCGTCGTCCCACTCCCACCCCGCTTCCCCTCTTCGGCCTGGGCAGACCCCAGCGCGTGGAAAAGCCTCTGCCTTCAATAGGCTAGGTGACACGCGCCGTCGTCAGGTTTCAGAGAGGATGGCAGGGCGGATTGGTGAGCGTCGGCCTGGCTCGCCAAGGGAAAGCTTGGGGCCTGTGTCCCGGACAGCGGACCAGCCCCGCCTGGACAAGGGCAAGGGAAAATTGCACGAAGACGACGTGCGCCACCAGATCAATGCAGCCCACGGCTAGCGCATGAAGAACCAGCAGGGTGCCGCTGCGGCCGCCAGGGACCCCCGGGACAAGGCCATCGCCCAGCTGGAAAGGAGGTTGGCCCAGATGGAGGCCAGGCAATCGGCGAACATCCCCACGGCTGGCGCCTCCAACGACCCTGGCCTCAACACCCTCATGAACAAAGTGCTCTCGGCCGAAGGGCGAGGTGACCCCGTCATCCAGGTCAGGACCAGGACCCCTTTCACTAACAGGGTGCTCTCGGCCCCCATCCCGGAGAAGTACAGGGGAAACGCCATCAAGTCCTACGATGGCCGATCAGACCCCCAGGAGCACTTTAGCCGCTATCAGAACAACATGCTGATGGTAAACGCGTCGGATGAATATCTCTGCCGTTGGTTCCTCTCTACTCTTGAGGGGCCGGCGTACGAGTGGTTCAACGCGCTTCCCGAAGGAAGTATTGACTCATGGCAAGACCTCGCCCAGCGCTTCCTCACCCACTTTGCCGGGAGGAAGCGTGCGAAGAAGTATTTCACCCATCTCCTCTCCGTCAAGCAGCAACATGACGAATCCCTCCGGTCATTCATTGATCGGTGGACGAGGGAGACCGAAGAAGTCGAGGGGGCCGATGAGCGCACCCTCCTCGTCCTCTACCAGGGGGCCCTCCGCAGCTCCCTGTACGCCAGGAGCCTCATCACCGACCCTCCAAGGTCGTACGCAAAGGCGCTCCAGCGCGGGAGCTTGTACGCTGACGCCGACGATCTCCACAACCACAAGAAGGAGGGAGGCCATCCCTCCAAGAAGACAAATCCTTCGCCGGCCCCGGGACCATCCCCGGCCGGCCAGGGTGCCGAGGGCCGTCACGGCTCTTGTGGACAAAGTAAGAAAGACCGCCACTGGCGGCCGAGGTTGGAACGGCCGGGGGTCGCCCTCACTCACCCGGTTTGCACCATCCTCGACTATGCTGAGAAGCATGGCCTCATCGAGCAGGCTCCTCGGCCGGCCGAGGAGGTCCTTGCCATCCAGCAGGGCGGTACCTACTGCCGATTTCACAAGAACTCCTCGCACAACACCGACGACTGCATCACGCTAAAGAAAGCCATCGAGCGCCATATTCGTCAAGGGGAACTCTCCCAATTTGTTAAAGGTGGCCCACGCAAAAATACGTGGGTAAACACCGGCAAACCTGGGGGCGAAGCCTCTACGAAGAAGCGGGACATCGGCAGGCTCAGCGACAACGAGGACTTTGAAGAGCCTCCGCCAAAGAAGAACCACATTCACCTCATTGTAGGTGGGAACACCGGGGGGGACTCCGTCACCCAGAGGAAGAAATGGGCCCAATCCCTCTACATTGGGGAGGTGTCCCACGTTCCCCCCCCCCCCCCCCCCAGCCGAAGAAGCGGCGAACGGAGGCGATCACTTTCACCGACAAGGATTTGCCTCCGGGTACGGAATCACATAGGGACGCCCTCGTCATCCGGTGTGAGATCGGTGACTCCATCATCCACCGCACTTACATCGATACGGGGAGCTCCGTCAACGTGATGTACCTGGATACCGTCAGGCAGCTGAAGCTGGACAGAGATCTGCAGAAGCCGATCAAGACACCGTTGTCCGGCTTCACCGGGGACTCTATCGACGCCGAGGGCACGATAGTCCTCCCCGTGGAGGTCGGCGACGGCCCTCACCGCGCCAAGATTGACATGGAGTTCATGGTGGTCAACCTCCAGTGCGCCCACAACCTGATCTTAGGGCGGCCAGCACTTGAGGAATTGGAGGCCATCATCTCCATGAAGCACTTGTGTCTGAAGTTCCCCACCAATGGCGGCATCGGCTGCGCCAGAGGAAACCAGAGGATAGCCAGAGCATGCTACCTCAAACTAACGAGGTCGGCCGAAAGGGAAGGACAGAGGATAGACACCATCACGGCAGCCGTTACCAAGGACGAGGAGAGGCCGCATGCCGAACCGGCCGAGGAGGTCGAGGAAGTCCCTCTGGATACCTCCCGGCCGGAGCGGGTCCTCAGAATCGGGAAGCAACTTCCACAGGACCAGCGGGATGACATCCTCCTCGTCCTACGGTCATACGCCGTTATCTTCGCGTGGGGCCCGGACGACATGCCAGACATCAGTCGACATGTGATCACTCACCGGCTGACCGTCGATCCAGCCTCCGCGCCTGTCAAGCAAAAGCGGTGCTACTTATCCGCTGACAGACGGGACTTCGTCAAAGGGGAGGTCGCCATGCTCCTCTCAATCAACCACATCAAAGAGGTGAAGTACCCGACATGGCTAGCCAACGTCGTCCTCGCCCAAAAACCGCCGACATTCAGAATGTGTGTTGATTACACTGATCTGAACAAGGCGTGCCCCATGGACCCATTCCTTCTCCCCAACATTGACCAGCTGGTGGACGAGACAGCAGGGTGCGAGTTGATGTCGTTCCTCGATGCTTTCAGAGGGTACCACCAAATTTCCATGCATGAAGATGACGCTGAGAAGACGACATTCATGACCCCGGAGGGGATCTTTTGCTACTTCGTCATGGCTTTCGGACTCAAAAACTCCGACGCCACCTACACCAGGATGGTGGCCAAAATCTTCAGAGCAGTCCTCGGCCGGACGATGGAGGCATACGTCGACGACATGATTGTCAAGAGCGGGCAAGCCACCACACATGCCGACGACCTCCGGGAAATCTTCGAAATTATGAAGGAGTTAAGGCTCCGCCTCAACCCCAAGAAGTGCGCCTTCGGCGTCTAAGGCGGCAAGTTCCTCGGCTACATGGTCAGCCGGAGAGGCATCGAGATAAATCCGGAGAAGACACAGGCTATCATCAACATGGAGCCGCCCCGCAACGTCAAGGAGGTACAGCGGCTGACGGGGCGCCTGGCGGCCCTGAACCGTTTCCTCTCCAGGTCCGCCGAGAGGGCACTCCCTTTCTTCCAGATCATGCGTAAAGCTAACAGCTTCAAATGGACGACGGAGTGCCAGGAAGCGTTCGAAGAGCTGAAGAGGTACCTGTCGTCCCCACCCGTGCTCTCCAAGCCCAAAGCCGGTGAAACCCTCTTCTTGTACTTAGGGGTGAGCACGTCGGCCATCAGCTCTGTGCTCATCCGTGAGGACGAAGGGGTGCAGAAGGCCATTTTCTACATCAGCAAAACACTTAGGGAGGCCGAGCTCAGGTACTCCCCCATTGAGAAGATGGTGCTAGCCATCGTCCATACGGTGAAAAAGCTGGGGCACTACTTCCAGGCCCATGCCGTCCATGTGCTGACCCAGCATCCCCTTGGCGCACTCATGAGGAGCCCCACTAGCTCCTCAAGGATGGTGAAATGGGCGATCTTCCTCAGCCAATTTCAGATTGAGATCAAGCCAAGGCCATCTATTAAAGGGAAATACTTGGCCGACTTCGTTACCGAATGCACGGCAAGGGAGACAACCACTACCACCCCCGGGCCGGAGCCCGATGACACATGGGTCCTCTTCACCGACGGCTCGTCGGTCGCGAAATCATGTGGCGGCGGCGGCGTCCTTATATCCCCCGAAGGATTCAGAGCTTACTATGCCATCCGCTTCAACTTCGGGGTATCCAACAATGAAGTCGAGTATGAGGCCCTCCTCAGCGGTCTCAGACTCGCCGTCGGCCTCAGAGCCCGGCACATCAGAATCAGGTGCGACTCCAAGCTGGTAGTGGGCCAGGTTGGGGCACGTACGAAGCAAAGGAAGGCCGAATGAAGCAATACAAGCAGGCGGCAGAGGAGTTGCTGAAGGCGTTCGAAACCCACGAGATCACATAGATCCCAAGGGCCGAGAACGCCGAGGCCGACATCCTCTCCAAACTCAGCTCGGATACTCCGGAGCACATCTCCCAGTTAGTCAAGATCGAGGAGCTGAGCATGTCCAGCATCCATGCCAGCCCCATCTTGTGCATCCGATAGCGACCGGAGGACTGGATCTCCGACATCATCACCTTCATCACGACGGGGGAGCTACCCCAGGACGAGGAGAGGGCCAAGCTCGCCAAACTCAGGGCCCCAAGCTACACCATTGAAGATGGTAAACTCTACAAACGATCATATAATGGTACTCTCCTCCGATGCCTACACCAGGACGAGGCCGACGTGGCCATGGAAGAAGTTCACTGCGGTGTTTGCTCCTCACACCAGGGTCCTTTCAGTATGTCCCGACGTCTCGTCGTCCAGGGCTATTTCTGGCCGACCATGGCACGGGATTGTGCGGACCTTGCCAGGAAATGCACCACATGCCTGGTACTCCAGAAGGCCCCTGGTCGGCCAGCCGTTAACTACGCCCCCGTCAGCACTGCTATTCCATTCTCGAGATGGCGGATTGACCTGGTCGGCCCTCTGCCCAGAGCTGCTGGCAACAACCGCTACATCATCGTCGCGGTCGACTACTTCACCAAGTGGGTCGAAGCGGAACCTTTGGTCAGCATCACGGGAGCCAGGTGTCAGAAGTTCGTTCACAAGAACATTCTCACCCGCTTCGGCATCCCCCAAGAAATCATATCCGACAACGGCACCCAGTTCGAAGCGGCGCCCTTTCAGGAGCTCCTTCGAGAGTGGGGAATAAAGCACCGTTTCTCCTCCGTTGCCTAACCTCAAGGCAACGGGCAGGTTGAGAACGCCAACAGAACTATAATGGAGGGGCTGAAGAAGAACCTACAGGACGCAGGAGGGAGTTGGGTCGACGAGCTCCCCAACATCCTGTGGTGCTATCGTACTACGCCGAGGAGGGCAACGGGTGAAACGCCTTTCGCCCTGTGCTATGGCTTTGAAGCAAAGGCACCCACAGAGGTCGCTATTCCCAGCCGACGGGTGGAACAGTACGACCCTCAGGTTAATGAGGAGAACATGAAGATCGACCTCCACCTGGTCGAAGAAAGACGCGAGCAAGCGTTCATGCGAGCGGAGAACTACCGGCGTCAAGTAAAATCATACTATGACGCCAAGGTACGTTTCCTAGAATTCCAAGTGGGGGACTACGTCCTCCGCCGAAGGGAAGCAAGCCAGCCGACGGAAGGAGGCAAGCTAGCCTTGAAGTATGAAGGTCCCTACATCGTCAGTGCCGTGGTGAAACCCGGCACCTACAAGCTTAAACGCCCGAACGGGACCAA
This sequence comes from Cuscuta europaea, assembly GCA_945859875.1. NCBI lineage: Eukaryota > Viridiplantae > Streptophyta > Magnoliopsida > Solanales > Convolvulaceae > Cuscuta > Cuscuta europaea. The sequence goes on from CAMAPE010000070.1 coordinate 2,118,370, forward strand.
TGTACCACGAACGTGGAATGTACACAATTTGGTGAAGTTTTATCAATAATCTGAAGGAGGTGCAGCCGGCGAAGCCCTCACCCTTTGACGAGTTATTGATTGAACGCCACCCTCGGCCTTGAGCCACTTTTGAATAAAAATCAAGTTTCCTTTGATTTATTGGAGTCTGACTGGCACATTAACAAACGCCCTCATCGGCCACCTTAGAGCGAAAAGCTCAGGCATGGCCGATGTGGCGCTTCGCATCCGCAACCTTAGAGCGGAAAGCTCAGGTATGCCCCATTGTATTTTGTATCAGCGAAAGGCTTAGGCCCAGCTGAAAGAGCACGTCATACAGTCCCCTTAGAGCGAAAATGCTCAGGCAGGACCGATGACGTCCCCAGGACGATGGGCCCGCAAACGGCCCGCGTCTTGAAACGGGAAGTTCACCGCGTCGTCCACGCGCCTGATCGCAGGACGACAGGCCTGAAATCATGGCCGAGGTGACAAAATCCCAAAACTCAGGGATGGGCAACGACAGCCGTTGGAAACCAACCAAAAGTCTAGCCCGCGTCATAAATAGGCGACGGGACCCCCCCTGAGATCACGGACGTTATAAACGAAGTCCGAACCGGCCGAAGGGCCATCGACCCCTTTGGCCGAAGCCTGAAAGAAGGACACTCCCTGAAACGGGGAACGAAAAAAAGAAGAGGGAAGCCGACGGCCGTGCGCACTTGCCGGCTCGAGCAGTAAAAATAAATCCCCACAAAACAGCCACATTTGGCTAAGTACATATCAGTTGAATACAAAGGTAAACACTACCAACAGGTATTGTGGACGAAGCGGCCACACACTACAAGGAAATTGTCGAGGACGGATCATACGCCCATAAAACCCTAACAAAAGTGGTTGGGTGAAACGAGAGTGGTAACCTTCATCGGCCATAACCCCTTGAAGCGCCAACACTTAGCATGAAAAAGGGAATTACAACTTCACACTTGAAACACAATCCTGAAGTTGACCACCGGGAAGGAGACCCAGGACGAAGCGGGCAGTAATACACCCTCGGGGAAGTTAAACATTCGAGTAACAACCCCTACCGGCCACAACATTCTTGATGGCCGATACAGGCACCAAAACCTAGGTGGTGGGTCAACCTCAAAATCTTTGGGAAAATTTGTCTAAGTGGTTCCCAAACACTTAGAGAAAATTCCTAAGGAAAAGGTTCCCTGAGTGAATTCCAACACTTAGAGAAGTTCTTGAGTAAAGCACACGCGAAGGAAAAGGCACATCTGGGCACCCTCATCGGCCACAAAGCCTAACTTGGCCGACAACGGTGCCGCACAGAAGGAACTACACTTGGAGAAATCTCCAAAGCGTTGAATGTAGAAGGAACAGCCTCGAGATGAAGCGGGCACCTGAATACTTGTAGGCCGGTAGTTACCTATGTCTTGCATTGATACTTAGATAAATTTCTAAGTTCAAAGAACCCAAGGCAAGAAACAAAGACACTCAAGGCCGAAGGGGATAACCAACCCGTGCACTCAGACGCCATAGGTCACTTACCCTTATCGGCCACAACACAAGAATCCAGGCCGACCTCCTACTTAGAGAAGGGGGATGGGAACATAGCGGCCACGAAGAATACTGGGCCGATAAGAACACCACGTGTGGCACTTGGTTCAACACTTAGGAAACTTTCCAAAGCATCGGTCAACAGTGAAAGGGGGCGTAACATCAAGACGATGAGAACACCCACCCACTTGAAGCTCGGATACTTAAACATTTCCTAAGTCCCAATTCCAAAACACTTGGACAAATTGGAAAAGAAAAACAGCAGAGGAACCAAACAAGGAATAAGACGACAAAGAAAGTAAGGAACGTGAAGATGTTTTCATTTCACACAAACCACTACATGGTGGGCACTTCGGCCGTTACAGTCAATATAAAACAAAGGGCCAATTACAAAGTTAAAAAAAAGTTATGGACGATCATGGCTCCGTAGCGGCCTCGTCGGCAGCAGGACCCACAACGTCTTCATCGGCAATAAGCTCAGCACCAACCCCGACCTCAGCCTCCAGGCCGGCCTCGACGGCAGAAGTGGCGGTGTCATCGAGGTAGTCGTCCTCCTCGTACTCTGGTTCGCCCAGGCCGGAACTCTCTATCGGAGCTTGCCTATCGCACAGAGGGAGGTTGACCTGCTCCTCCGGATCTCTCATCAGTCGAGGAAGCCGCACATTCCACCTGACCCAACCCCGGGTATAGTTCAGGGTCCTGAGAGCGCGACTCAGCCGCCGGTAGATGAGCCTCTGCATCCGATGCTGGCCCATATTGTAGTACACGGACATCTCCCGTTCAAAGTATTCTTGGCCGGCAGGGGAGTTCTGCCCCCAATCTTCAAGCTTGGCCGCCACGACCTCACAGCACCAAGGGAGGCGCTCGTCGGCCCTCCAGCCTTCGGCCAGGAACTTCGCAACAGCATCATCGACAGCCTTTACTGTTGCAGCCTCGGCCTTGGCCTTGGCCTTCTCAGCCTCATCCGCCCGCAGACGTTCAGCCTCACGGGCACTCTTCTCATCGGCTAGCTTGGCCATTGCCTCTTCCTTCGCCGCATTGGCCTCATCAGCTTTTCTCTGCAAGGCCGCAAAGACTGCCCGCAGCCTCCCCAAACAGCTTATGGCCTCATCGGCCGAGGCTGCCTTCTCTTCAAACTCCTTCAAACGGGCAATCTCCCGCTGCTGCCTCTTATGGCTCTCCATGAGCATAAAGGCACCCTGCAATGGAAAAGATTATCACGAAAAAATGCAAAAATATCAAAGGAAAAAAAAGAGCAAAGGCCAAGGAATAAAGGAATTACCTGGACGACAAGGTCCACACCACCGTCGTATATCTTGACATCTCCTAACTTGTCAAGATATACCCGGTCCTTGGCCGGGATGACCTGAGAGAGGACATTGTGGCCGTCAACGCCATCGTTGAAACCCCCCGTCTTTGGGGTATTCAACCTCCATCTTGTATGTGGCCGTCGCCACCTCCTTGCCCGACCGCTTCGGCCGGGAGCCATCAGCAAGGGAGAGGGGTTGAGAACCCTCCCCGGAAAGACCGAATGTCAGGTCCATAAGGGCAGCCGCAACGCTGGACCCTCCTTCGTCCATAGTTGGGACGGCTAGTACGCCGGCCTCATCGGCAACGGCAGAAGAGGAAGCCTTCTTCGATTTCTTGGCAGGCTGCATGCCGACCTCGGTCAGCTTCCTCTGCGTCTCCTCCACCGGCCGTTTCTTCTTCGGCTGAGGAGGGGGGCTCTTCGTCGCATCACCACCAGTAGCGGCCTTCGCCGCAGCCTCCTTGGCGGCCAGCTCCGCCTTGGCCTTCACAGCTGCCTTGTTCATCACGGACCGGCGATCCATCACAAAATCTGTACAACAAGCAAACAAGTCAGCAAATTAAAATGACAAAGTAAAATGAGGACGCCGAAGGGGGTATTACCATCAACTTCGGCAGGAATGCCAATATCGGGGCCGTCGGCCTCCTCGAAGGTCATGGTCATCTTCGGCAACATTTGATGTCGTCTTCCTTATCACCATACACGAAGTACCTGAAGAAGCCGATAGCGTTCATCTTGTACTCCGTGATGTAGTGCTTCACACTCCTCCCCCCCCCCTCCAAGAAGGCCGCCACCTGAGCATCGAGGATCGAACTCTTAGGAGGGTCATGAAGGGTAAACCTTCCATCATGGCCGACGGAGGGGAACTCCGTGCCACCTTCACCCAGGGACACGAAGACAAATTTGCTCTTCCAACCATGTATGGACGAAGGCAAATCCGTGAACGTCCTCTTATTCGACAGCTGCTGCAAAGTGGCGTAGCAGGCGCAATTCTTGTGGCTTCCTCGGCCAATCTGGTAGAGATTCATGAAGAGGGCCGTTGTCGGCCTGTAACCCAACTCCGCACAACGGAGAATGAAGCCCACCATCAGTGAATAACTGTTAGGGGTCAGCAAGGCCGGCGGAAGCCCCACCATGTCCAAGTACTCCTGAATGGAGTGATGGAGGGGAAACCTCAGCCCCTTGGCAAAGCTCATCTGATATACCCCAAAGTACCCCGGTGGCAGGTTTAGCAAGTGGTCTGTCGGCCTAGGCGCCCTGACCCTCCCGAACGGCCCCACGTACATCTGTGCGACCAGATAATCAGCGGCACTGCTCTCCGGCTTGATAAGGAAAATGTTGGTAAGGTCCAGGTAAGAGAAGCCTGGCCCATTCTTCGGCCGCCTGTTCCTCTTCGGCCGTGGCAGGCCCTTCACGGCAGATACCGACTTCGGGCACGGGATAGTAGTAGAGGCGGACGCCCCGTCCACCACGCGGGAGGCCCTTACGTCCTCACCCTCAGATGACGAAGCGGACCTTTCGTCCTCGTCCTCCTCGTCCGCAGGTTCCCCGGATTTGTACGGGCTCAGGCGCTCGATCTCTTCGGCGCACTCTTCGATCACAGCATAGTCAAGAGACTTGGCGGAGGGCTCGTCGTCGTACGGGTAATATTCCTCGTTTAAGGATTTCATCCTAAACAACTCCTAAGGCACTAAGGGAAACTATTTTAGATCTAAGGTGTTTTTGTGACTAACACTGGATCAAGGCCTAGAAGAGCAAAATATGTAAGAAACTGAAGAACAGATTGAAGAACTAACCTTGAAGTTTTGAAGGGGGTGAAGAACACTTAGCAAGGTCTCTCTCTCTCTAAGAATTTTGGGCAGCACTTCGTTACTCAGAATGCAAATGAGGCCCTCTCCTCGGAACGGGGAGGGTATTTATAGCCACACTCCCAACGGTAACTACATGTGGCATCACCTCAGTGGCCACACCAACGGCCACCAATGGGATGCCACCACTCTGTCTACAAATCAGAAGCCCACCACCGAAGCAGGCCCTACGGATCAAGAAGGGAAAAACAACACCCACAACGGCCAGGGCATTCAACGGCCAACACAGTCTGCGGGTACCCAGGTAGCACTCGTATCGGCCATTCCAAGGGTCACACATTATGCAAAGGCTTCACAATGGCCACAGTACCCCAAAGGAAATGAACGTAACGGCCATGAGGCCCTCGCACTAAACCCTTGATGATAACCCTTTGAAAGCGACCTGCATCCAAGGGTTCTCCCACAGGGTTACCTTGGTCAGGAAATCGCCAAAGGGTTGGATCCAAGGGCAGTATGAGGAGCCCACTTCAGCCCGGGTTTAATCTACTCCTTCACCCCTCACTCACTCTTCGGCCTGAAGCAGTGGGGGACTGGGGGACTACACCGGCCTCAAGAATAACAGGCAAAATCAAAAGAAATCCAAAAATACACCAAGTCCACAACTATAACATCAGACATGCACCACAACGTCCATAACATCATGGTGCACTTTCGGCCATAGCAAAGCTTGGGATCACAGGACACTTATCGGCCTTGAAACCACCCATCACTTTCAAGCCAGGAATCAAGAGAAAGGTTAACATACCTAAATCACTGACGTCCATGTACCGCAACGGCCCCGAGGCCCTCACAACTCCATCTTCGGCCAGACAGTGTTGTCATCCCCAAAACCTTGGGCAATACGACGTCTGGTCGTCCAAAAACACAGGGCATCATCAACAACGGCCAAAGGAATGCGCAGTGCCCTCATCGGCCACCCAAAACAAAGACGCAACCCCTACGGCCTCACCAGCCCAAAAGGGAAACTTACCCAGTCAATAACCAAGGATAGACACCACCTTCATCGGCCACTCGTGCCAAAACACTCATCGTCCAACAAACAAAGCGCAACAAAGGAACAGTAGCCTTCCCCATCCGCATCAGGGGGCAGGCAACGGCCAAACTCAGAACAGGGCCACCAAGAGCCGCGACAGGGAACGACCAACGTGGTTCCGCATCGGCCAAGGAGCATCAAGCACACAAATCTACTTTCCCTCACTTCGTCTACATCTCAGCTTAGAGTGTGGGGGACTCCTGATGGAGTATATGGGTCTAGGCCCCAGGACCCACATACTCAGAACAGAAAGCACAACCGCTACACGGTGCCCTCGTCGACCAAAGACCCTCGTCGGCCAGAAGAAGGACCAACTCAGAATATGATCCTGAAGCCAATAAACCAGGGTGTCCTCGTCGGCCGTGCCCTCATCGGCCGTGCCCTCGTCGGCCACAGAAGTCTCACAGAACCGGATTTTACACTTATTCATTTGTATAGCCCATCAGTGGCTTTGTATTCGGCCCAATAGCGGTCCAGTTGTAAATGGGCCTCCCAAGCCCAAGGCTTGGGAGCTCAGTCCGTATTTTTCCTATAAATACTTCCTCTGGAGGTAGTTATGGGGGTTACAAAATCATTCTATTGAAGCATTACTTGCACTTCTCTCTCTAGCTCTCACTTCTCTCTAGATATATACTCTATCAGCGATGTTGGCCGGAGACAAACACGGAGAAAGGCAAAGGCCCTCCATTACCAACATATTATTTTTAATATTATAATTATGAGTAAGAATCAAAACATTTTTACTTTTTATTTTAAAATCTTGGTTAAACTCGCCTAGAATTCCAAGATTTGCTAAAATTTGATATTGCATAATTAACATCACTTTATTTTACAATACAATTAAACTAAGAGCCCATTTGGACAAAGGGAAGTATTGTTTTTACTAGTAAAATAATAGTTTTTGTTTAACTAAATACTATAAATGATAGTTTATAAAAAAGTAGTTTATAAATGATACTAAACTAACTCAGCCTGTCAAGTGTAAAAAGTAGTAAAATAAATCTAAAAAATGATAGTTTTTATGAATAAAAAAACTTTCTCAACTAAATACTCATTAAAAAGAGAAATATCACAATTTTACCTTCCTAAATAAATTGCACACAAAATTTGTTTAACTTCCAATGAGATGCACCCCCACACTTGAGATACATTGTCCCAATGTATTAATGCATAAAAACAATACATCCCTTTGTACTCCTCCAAAGTTCCATACCACATAACATTGTTCTGTCAAGTTCAATATTAGTAGGGGAAAAGGGTAACAAAAAGAAAATCGGTCCATGGCATCTGGAGAGGGCTGACCGTATCTGGACTCCCACTCTTAGAAGTGGCGTGTGAACTTAAGAATAAAGCGGTTCACGGTACGGTTACGGTTTTGAAATTAATACCGCCGGTTAACCGACAATCCAAAATTAAAAAATTATTCCAAATTCATGTCACAGTCAACTTTAGTTGAAACTCGAAAGTGTTTTTTCAATTTAGTATATATAAATTGAAGTACCGATCCATGATTATTTAATTGATTTACTGGAATATTAATACAAGCCATTGGCCTAGAGGATGGCAGTGCGTGAAATGCATATGACATAGTAGCAACAACTAACCGACTACCTTTAACACATTCATACGTGAGTAAGGTAGTGATGTACAAGGATCAATTACCTACATGAATTGAAAAATGAATTAATAATCGAAAACAAATTTTAAGTCTATTAATTCTGTTTGTATACTATGTGCATGCACTAAGATGGAATCCAGGTCGTTAGTACTTAGTACTACGTATCTATTAATGCTTTCCTAAGAGGCTAAGACGGTTTTTCGGTTAACCAATTAATGGTTAACCAATACTATGGTTAAATATTACTCGGTTAACCGTCATTGCGGTACGGTTAATGATATTATAAATATATTAACCGAAATCTCGGTTAACCATAAATCGGTTAACCAAACTATGGTTAACCATGCCCACCCCTAGTACTGTGAACTCACCAAATTGTTGGGAGTATCCCTCCATTTGTCTCTCCATAGACACCTATCGGTTAACCATAACACAACACTATTGTAGTTCATCATTTTCAACTTTAGCCGGCAAGAACAAATTACAAGTTTGATAAAAAAGAATTCTTTACCTTTCGGGAGATCCAGAACTTCCACATTCCTATCCAATCGACCAATGCATTGAGTGAAACTTTTCATATAGAAATTGGTAACAAGTTTTAGTAAAATACACATCTTTAACTCCCCTTCCACACTCATTCCTTTTTGTCCTGTTTATTTTGCAAACAAATCTATTTATTACGAGATTACGATCCTCTACATAAGAAGTCTCAAGAGATGTCACTGTCCAAACAAGTTGACATCATAAATAAAAAAATTGAAATATCAAGCAGAAAAACTGAACCTAATAGAAAAATAAAACCAAAACCATGCGAACTGAACGAGAGCGAATTATGAATCGGTTTAACAACAGTTTCATAGGCTAAAACATTAGTACAAACCAAATCAAACCGTTGTTATTATTTGTTTAAATTTTTTATTTTTAGGAAAAGCCAAATTTTATTAAATCCCATCGTTTGCCAACTGGCTCAAAATACAACTAGGTGGATAAATAAAAATTAAACTTTCATCCGTCATAGAAAGAGCCGTCAGTGCCAACTTGTGAGCGGTATCATACTTCTTTACTTTTTATGATAAAAATACACATTTACATTCTAAAAACCAATCATAGTATATCAAAAAACCAAACATAAAAATGTAACAGAAAAGAATAATAGTAATAAAGATCTAATATTAATCTAATGGTAGTAATGACAACTAGTCATCCATATTTAGAGTCCGTTTTGGTAACACTGTAATTGGCTTAATTGGTTGAACATGTTGAAATTAATGAAGTTGTGGCCGAAATTGCTGTATTGGCTAAATCTGTTGAATTATGGAAAATTTATATTTACAATTGTTTTTTATAAATAAAATAAAGAAAAAGTTATATGAAAATCGCTAAAATCGTCCTCCAAAGTAACTTTAGACAATTCAGGCAAAAAAGCAACTATGACTTTATTTGTTTTAATTATTATACAATTCAGCGCGCGAAATCAAAAATTAAATGTTTGGACAAAAAGTTAGCTAATAAGTCGAAACAAAGAACACCAAATGGGCTCTTAGTTTAATTGTATTGTAAAATAAAGTGATGTTAATTATGCAATATCAAATTTTAGCAAATCTTGGAATTCTAGGCGAGTTTAACCAATATTTAAAAATAAAAAGTAAAAATGTTTTAATTCTTACTCATAATTATAATAATAAAAATAATATGTTGGTAATGGAGGGTCTTTGCCTTTCTCGGTGTTTGTCTCTGGTCAATGCCGCCTTCCAACCTGCTCTGTTCTTGACTCGCTCGGAGCGTGGTTGGGCATACTATTTTATTTTTTGGGCCTCATGCACTTGATTTATTCTGTGTAAAAATCTGTCAAGAGCAATTTTAAATTAATTTGACTTGGCTGCAACTACCTTGCTTGATTTTCTCCCCCAACAAGTAATAGTTATCCGTAACTGTCTGGCTTATCTTTCTCCTGATATCTAGCGGCAGTGCAACACTTTTGGGAGCAGTTTTTGCTATTTAAAGGAAGCTCTCTTCTCTTATAGAATATGAAAAATATAACCCTCTTTAAGTGCTCCTTCATCCTCTAGATGGTTCCAATTACAAGCGGCGGGCCAATGGAATTCTGATTTATTTCGAACAACTCGAAATATTAATGTTGTATTCAATGACCCATCGAAGTCTGATACAGTTGATGATAATCCTGCTATTTTGGGATCGGGGGTCTCATTTCAGAGTGTGACTCCTGCATCGTCCAAGGACAAGGGCAAAGAACATGAGAGTTCTGGGAAAATGATGCAAAAGTACAAAAAGGACAACAAATTGGCCAAGAACATGCTGCCAAGTCGAATGGTTGACTCCACATTTGATTTGTACTATACTCAGAAATCAGCAAAGGCTATTTGTGACGAACTAGAGAAGAAATATGGGGCAGGTGATGCTGGAAAGAAGAGATATGTGGTAGGAGAATGGCTGAAGTTCAAGGTGAGCGAGAAGAAGCCAATCATGGAGCAAACCCATCAATATGAGAATCTAGTTGCTGAAATCCTGACTGAAGAGATGAAGATGTGCGAGATTCTGCAGGCAAACATACTGATTAAGAAGCTGCCAGAAAAATGGTCTTACTACCGCAACCATCTCAAACACAAGAAGCGTGATGTGACCCTACAAGAACTGATTTCTCACATGAAAATCGAAGACGCTAATCGCATGAAAGATAAGAACATTTCTTTGATAGCTTTAACTTTTTGTTAAAGCTAACGTTATGGAATCTTTGTTGATTCCAAAGGTGACAGGTCTAAAGGTGTTGTGAAACTAGTGAAGGAAAAACAGCCACACAACAACAACAAAGGGAAGTTCAAGAATCATGGGAAAATCCGGAAAAAGAAGAATTTGAGGTCAGTCGTATGCTATGCATGTGGCAAGCCTGGACACAAGTCATACAAGTGTGAGTAGCGGGCAGCCAATTCAAGAAAAAAAGGAGCAGACAAAACATTGTTGAGGCTCAATTCGCAACCCAGAAAATATTTGATGTTGTAGCAACCATATGCAATGTGGTGGAAGATTGAAAGAGGTGGATTGTGGTATGTGGAGCAACTAGGGGTGCAAACGAGCCGAGCCGCTCGTGAGCTGCTCGGTCAAAGCTCGAATCGAGTTCGGTCAAACTCGAGCTTGAGCCGAGCTCGAGCCGACTCGTTAAGCAGTTGAGCCATAACCGAGCCTACTAATTTTAGGCTCACTAGATCGTGAGCCTAGTTTTATATGTGTGTATAATTATATATTTAATATGTATATATAATATTAATATAAATTAATATATAATATGTATTAGTATATATAATATATAATATAAATTAATATATATATAGTACCAGTTGGTAAATGTATATGAGGATCGGAGAGATATTATATTTTCCATTCCCGTAACTTTAGTTTCGGTTAAATCATCATGGTTTGAGAATTTTTTATTTGTTTTGGAATTTGGACAACATTTACTCTACTTTTAGTTGTTTGGCATGTAAATTTCAATTTGCAAATACTGACTACAAATATTCAAAGATTGTTTCATACTTGAGCTCGAGTTCGAACATGAACTTTCGAGCTAATCGAACTTGTAACATTTGAGTTGACCAACCAAAATTATCGAGCCGAGTCGAGCCGAATCAAGCCATGTCAATATTTGCAAATCGAGCTCGAGCCCAGATTTTTTAAGCTCGAGCTCGAGCCAATACAATATATTTCGAGCTTGAGCCTACATAAACTCGGGCTCGGCTCGGCTCATTTGCACCCCTAGAAACAACTAAGCATTTATGCTCAAACCATGAGCTTTCAGCTGAGTTTGAACCTGCCTCAGGTAAGGAGAAGGTGTACATGGGCAACAAATCTGAATCTGAAATGCTTGGTAAAGGAACGGTAAACCTGAAACGATCTTATGGAAATATTCTTAAACTCTAGAATGTTCAGTATGTCTCTTCCATGAGTAAAAATCTGATTTCTTGCTTAGCTTTAGATAGGACTGGGATTGAAACTCGGATTAAAAACCAGAAAGTTATTTTGATTCGTAATGATGAGTTTGTGGGGAAGAGATAAGTTCAGGGAGTTCTGTACACCATAGAGGCTGAGTCCATTGTTGTTTCTGGTGCTAAGAAAGGTTCTACTTCTTCTTATATTGTTGAATCATATGAAATCTAGCATGCTAGGTTGGGACATGTGAATTATGGTTCTTTGAAATGATTGCAAAAAATGAATCTGTTGCCTAATCTTACTTCAGATAGTAGTAAAAAGTGTGAAACCTGTGTTGAGGCTAAATTTGCTAAGAAACCTTTTAATTCTATGACTCAGAGGAAAACAAAAAATTTTGAACTCATTCATGAAGACTTAGCTGATTTTAGAAGCACAAAAAGTAGGGGTGGAAAACACTAGTACATCACCTTTATTGATGACTATTCGAGATTTTGTAAAATATACCTTTTAAGAACAAAAGATGAGGCAGAAGGCATGTTCTTAGGGATGTGAGACATTCCCCTTTGGACGACTATGTTTGGTGCCGAGGTTCATTCTCCTCCTTTGGACTGACGCAGTTATTGTGTTTGGGCTGTAGTGGGCCTTTGCAAGCATTATTTTTATATGGGGGTATGGCTAAGCTCAACCTCTATTGTACAATCTTATCTGTTTCACTTAATAAATCTGGTAAATGTTCTCCAACATTTACTGCATTGCTCAAGGTGATTTCTGGGTAGAAAAAAAGGCATGTTCTTAAAATATAAAGCAGAGGTGGAAAACCAATTAGATAGAAAAATCAAGAGATTAGGTATAAGCGGGTGGTGAATATGGTACTACTTTTCTCAAAGAAACTTTTGAATGGTAGGGAATAATTCATGAACTTTCTGCCCTTAGAACACCTGAACAGAGTGGTATAGTTGAAAGGAAACACATAACCCTTAAAGACAGGTTAATGCAATGCTTGTTAGTTCTGGGTTATTCTTGGATTTGTGGGGGAAGCGATACTTAATGCATGTAATATTTTGAACAAAGTGCCTCATAAAAAATTAAAAACAAAACACATGAATTGTGGAAAGGATATATCCCAAATTTGCATTACACGAAAGTGTGGGTGTGTTTAGCTGAAATAGCTCTACCTTCTTTTCGACGTGAAACTGTAGGAACAAAAATTGCTGAGTTTTTCTAAAATATATTTCCTTTTAAGAAATATGTTGTTTCTCATAAAAACACTCCTGGTTTTGCATCTTCTTATATGTCTTTACATGATTCTATCATTGCACATGATGATGTGAATGTTGGACTTAAAAGGAGTAAACAACGCAAAACTGAAACTAGTTGTGGTCTAGATTTTGTTACTACTTTTCTTGTGGAACTCAGAGAAAAAAAGGATTTTGATACATTGGATGAGCTAATGGTTTGGCTTCATATTCTTGAGGATGAACCTAAGACACATGAAGAGGCAATAAAATCTATAGATGCTAGTTCTGGAAATATTCCATAAGGAGTGAGATTGATTCGATTATGTCTAATCACACTTAGGATTTAGTTGACCTTCCCAAAGGAGCTACATCATTTGGTTGTAAATGGATCTTTAGAAAGAAATTTAGAACTGATGGCACTATTGAAAGGTTTAAGGACAAATTAGTAATCAAAAATTATACCCAAAAGAACGGAATTGACTTCTTTTGTACTTGCTCTCTTGTCACCAAAATCTCTACTATTCATGCTTTATTTGCTTTAGCTTCCATTCATAACTTGATTGTCTATCAAATGGATGTGAAAACTGCTTTCTTGAATGGAGACATACATGAAAAGATTTATAAGAAACAACCGCTAGGATATGTAGTTCATGGACATGAAAGTAAGGCATGTAGACTTAAAAAGTCTTTATATGGTCTTAAACAGGCATCAATTCAACGGTATTTAAAACTTCATGAAACCATTATTAGTTTTGAATTTTCAGTGACTGAATTTGATGCTTGTGTGCACTCAAAGATGGTTGGAACTGGTTGTGTATTTATTTGTCTCTATGTTGATGACGTGTTGATCTATGGCACATGTATTGAGGTTATAGATGAAACTAAAAGTTTCTTGTCTTCCATATTTGAGATGAAGGACTTAGTATGAGGCAAACATGATTTTAGGAGTAAGAGTCACAAAATCACTGATGGATTCACCCTAAGTCATTCTCAATGCATATGGTTCCAACATACATTTATGTAAAATTTTGGGTAAGAGTGTATCTCAAATTGAATATGCTAAGATTATTGGGAGTCTGACGTTTTGAATGAATTACACTTGACCTGACATAACTTATGCAGTTAGTAGACTAAGTCGGTACACACATAACCCTAATAGCGATAATTGGAATGCTCTCACCTGGTTATTTAAACACCTAAGATGTATCATGAATTGGGGCTTGCATTTTACTGGTTATCTTGTTGGTTTGGAGGGTTACACTGATGCTAATTGCGTTGGGTGACTGTCAATGATGAGATTAGCTCCACTAATGGTTTTGTATTCACTTTGGGTGGGGCTAGCTGATATTTCCTTGAAATCTACCAAATAGACAATCATTGCTAGGTCTACTATGGAATCCGAGTTCATTGCGATGGACATAGCTTGTGAGGAAGCTGAGTGGTTGGGGTCATTATTGGCTCACATACCTTTGGTGGGAAAGTAGACACATGTTGTTTCTCTACACTGTGATTCACAAGCAGCCATTAGTATTACCAAGAACGTGGCCTATAATGGCAAAAAGAAACATAGACACATTAAGCATAAAGTTGCGAGAAACTTAATTACAAATGAAGTGATATACTGATATCTTTGGATTATGTTAGATCTGAGAGGAACTTAGCTGATTCATTGTCCAAAGGATTATGTAGAAGAATCGTCTTGGATTCATCAAGAGGAATGAACCTTAATCCCTTGTAGGTGGGTAATTCGTGGTTGACACCTAGTTATAGGTCAAACAAAGCCATGAAACACTCACATCTGTACACAACTTTCCCATTCCAGTATCATTTGTACTTTGAGGATGAGCACTAAGCTCTTAATGGTATCATAGCCCTAGTTGATGGGTGGCCCTTGTGTGACAGACTTGATGGTCCCACCGATCGATGATGAAAAGGTTGAGCTTGCGAGCTCTAAATGATTCCATGGTCCTCAACTATGGGGGTGGTTTATGTTCAATAGACCCGATGAAATCACCTGCATGGGTGTGAAGGGTTGGCCTATTTCTATGAAAAACACGGACAGTCTTTCTAGAGCACCCATTAGCATCTGATGTGACATAGGACAATACTTTTGTTTTAGTCGAGCAACTTGTTTGTTATTAGGTGAGATGTGTGTTTTTAGGTGAATCCTCAAACCAATGAGTTCAAGAATTGTTCGCTTGATTGGTAAAAGGAATACCAACATTGTTTAACCAACAATCCTTCTTAAAAGCTCAGAATTTCTTGTTGACGACATGTGCATTAGTGAGACGATTTTGGTAATGCATGGCCTTTGCCTCTGTGTTTTTTCCTGTCCAACACCGCCCTCCGTCATGCTCTATTCTTGACTTGCTTGGAGCGTAGTTGGGCCTACTATTTTATTTTTTGGCCTCGTGCACTTAATTTATTCTTGGTAGAATCTGTCAAGGGCCATTTTAAATTAATTTGACTTGGCTGCAACTACCTTGCTTGATTTTCTCCCCCCAAGAAGCAATAGTTATTTGTAACTATCTCGTTTTACTTTCTCTTTATAACAAGCATCTGTGCAGCACTTTCAGGATCAATTTTTGTTATTTAACGAAAGCTCTCTTCACTTCCAGAATACGAAAAATATACCTTCTTTAAGTGTTTTTTCTTCTTCCAGTTCTGATCAATACAAAAGAGTTCCATCTCTTTTCTCTCGAGTCCACGAGAAAGGGGAGCTTGGTGTAAACTTTGGGGGGAAATGCCAATACTCCTGATTGCACCAAGTCGGGGGCTAAATCACTTCTAAGTCAGTGCCTTTCCAAAACACAGTTTCTTTTCATTTCATTTTTCAAAAATATTTGTGTTGGTCCCGTTTATAAAGGGAACAGTCTAGAGGGGGGTGAATAGACTGTTCAGGATTTTTCAAACTTTTCTCTAAGTCACTACTGACTAATCAGAGATGGTCGAATCCTGGTGACAGAGAAGGCCAAGTTCTGATGGCAGAACTGGACCTGACAGCGGATTGGTTTCTGTCCGGGTAGCCTCAGAAAACACTAAGACAAATGCCTTTCTGATAACTCTTAAGTGAGATCTGCTGGACACAGAGTCCAACCTTTTGAGTTAAACAGTCAAAATCTTAAGTGCAGAAATAAAAGCGTAAAATAAAAGACACCGGGGATTTTTATAGTGGTTCAAGGAACAACGTGTTCTTCTAGTCCACTGTTCCACTAAGCTTACAAAAACAACAGTGTACAACGCCTTAGTCCCCAGAACTTAAGAAGCATTCCTCGTCTTCTTCAAGCCTAGTTGCCACCCGGGATGCAGTCCTGCTTCCTGATGGCTGGTCTCGTTTCATTGAGTCTCTTGGAAGTATCCCCACTTCACTTACTCCAGTTAGTTTGAGACGTCCCTTCTTTTTCAAGAAGTGTTTGATTCAAGATCAGTTTTCTCCAACGTTGCTTCTTCACAAAGAATGTGTAGATGAGGCTTTCGAAGTGTTGAAGAACTGGAGGAACTTTGCTCTTTGTTGGATGAGAGGATAAGAGGTTGATATCTTTCCAACGTAAGCTTTTCTTGTTGAAGTGAATGACTTTGAAATCTCAAGAAAGCTTTTTAATGCAGAAGGTGTAGTTTATGCAAAGTTATAGAGCTAAAGTTATCCTGGTAGTTCTTCGAAGTGTATCTTATATACTGGGAGCAGTCTTCCCGTTGGAGTGTAGAAGACAACTTCATTAAATGCTCGTACTGTTGATTTGACCGGTTGGACCTTCGACTTGCTATTTTTGGGGCGTAAAGATATCCGCGTGGTCAATCATCAGCTTTAAATATATCTTCGTACGTACAACATTAATTGAGCATTTAATGCGTGTACAGTACTATGTTTTCGTCGAATGGCTCCTAGCCGTTAGAGAATTTTCCGTTAGTTTCACGGCTATTGGAAAGTGCCTTCGAATTCTACTAAGTAAGAGCAAGTCTGATGAGGCTCTCTAGTTGTAACTCTGAAGTCCGCCTCAGATGCCAACTCTGATACGTGCCTTGGTACCCAACTCTGGTAGCTTCTCTGGAGAGCAACTCTGGGAGCAACGCTGGGAGCAACTCTGGGAGCAACTCTGGTAGAGACCAAGAGGGTTTCTGGCATGTCGACCTTGCTAATACTTACAAAGAAAAATTGTAATACAAAATAGTATAGGAGTACTTTCAAATTCTAATTAGCCTAGCATCATCAAAATCTAATTACATTTATTCCTTACAATTTCCCCCTTTTTGATGATGCCAAAACCCTTTAACTATTTCCAGAGAAGTGCCTTTCACCATAAAAGAATATAGTTAAAAACTTTCATTAAAATCTTGGTGGGCAACTTAGCATAGGAAAATAGTAAGAGTACGGTACAATCAGATAGCAATCAATAACACATAAGGTAATCCGAGCAAGAAACTATTATAACTACATAAAGCAAGTAAGGACAGATAATTGAAGATGTCATGCAAATTAGAGGCAGAGATGGTATCTTATTATCCAGAGAGTATAAATACAAGAGATAGAAGAATCTGAGAGTCTTCTTTTACCGTGCATCAGCTTCATCAATTCTCTTGAGCTCAGTGTTGACTTTTGCTCTAATGGAGGCTAGATTCCTCGGATTCTGGCATTCTGCCCAGTGAGGCTCTAATTTGCAGTCCAAGTAGTTTCTGATAGCTTCTGATATGTTTTTGCCTGGAATGACCTTCATTTGCCACCAGATTTCAGCTTCTTGGATAGAGCTACCATGGTTGATCTGGACAAGTCCATCATTGTCCATGAACATGTTCTCTTGCTGAAGTGGAATCATGAGCTTCTTCATCTGTGCAAATTGGACTCTGTCAGGCATTAACAAAACACTCTTCATCCATTCGTTGAATGAGAAGTTGGAAGACTTCTTCTTAGATCCTCTAGGAGGTGGAGGTGGTGGTCTGTAAGTTCCAGTAGCAATCTTCTTCTTCTTCTTAGCAGCTTCATAGTAAGGGGCAGGGTCAATAGAGGATGATGGGTTT
The DNA here is from genome assembly GCA_945859875.1 of Cuscuta europaea. NCBI lineage: Eukaryota > Viridiplantae > Streptophyta > Magnoliopsida > Solanales > Convolvulaceae > Cuscuta > Cuscuta europaea. Next base: position 2,135,945 of record CAMAPE010000070.1, read on the forward strand.
CTGATGGATAGATCTCTGGTGCTTGGGCCTTCTTCTTCTCTGGCCTCTTCCCCCTTTTTGGCATCAACAAGATCGCCAAGGAGAAGTTCAATCTTGGAGAATTCTGAAGCTTGAGCATCTTTGATTTCCTCTAGGGCTTCAGGCAGAGTCAGGGTAACAGAGGCCAGTCCTTCAATCAGGCTCTGTTGTCTCTCCATTGTCGATTGGATGCTCTGTGTACTTGCTTCAAGGAGTATCAACTTCTGGTATCGCTCCTTGTCCTTTTGAAGAAGATCTAAGGCTTGCGCTTTGTGTTCTTGGCAGAGAGTCCCTATTTCCACAAATCGTTCTGAAGATTGATCAGCATACCACTGTAGAACATCTATAGAGTCAGATATTTTTGTAAGCTGCCCGTTCTTCTTGTTGAGGAATTGAGAGTGAAAGTAGAGGACATAGTTGATTCCATCCACTTCCCTAGAAACTGTATCAATCTTGGTACTTGAGGATTTCATGAACGCATATAGGGTCTCAGTCAGAGAATCAACCTTTTTTGATAACTGCTGTAATCCAAAGTTGAGATTGATGTTGGTGTGGGTCAGATGTTCATAATGCTTGTCATTGATGAGTACAAGGTTGTTCATGTTATCCAGCATCTGGCCACTAAATTCTTCTGCAGATTGCACAAATTGATTGAAGGTTATATGAGGTTCTTCTGTAGTAAACCCTGGCATCTCCAAACCTCTGCCCTTAGGTAATGGAGGATTGTTGTCAGTGGGTTTAGGAGAATGATCTCTAGGAGGTGTCTTCCTCCTCTTAGATGTGAAGTCAGCCGCAAGAGAGGATGTGAGGAATCCATCATTATCAGCATCTGAGGATAATATACGGATGGGGATCTCTTTCTTGGGCGTTGAGGCTACAGAGTGTTGGGGAGAAATTTGTGGTGTGGCAGCTCTGGAGTTGGACTTGGATTTCTGCTGAGGGGGTGAGCTATGGTGAGGAGGGGTTTGCTGGTGAGGAGAGCTCTGATGAGGAGGGGTTTTCTGGTGAGGAGAGCTCTGGTGGGTGATGGATTTCTGAGGTTGAGGGGAGGGTGGAGGTGAAGGTGAGCGGTTTCTGGTAGGTGTAGGTTGTTTGCAAGGTGATGGAGACTTGGATTTTAGTGGTGTTTGCCTTTTGGTGGGTGAGGGAGTTTTCTGGTTGGGTGGGGATCGAGATGAGGCTGGGGTTTTCTGTTGTGATGGTGGTGATGGGGATTTTGGTGGAGAGGTAACAAGTGTAGTGAAAACAGGTGAAGGTGATTTGGGAGAGGGAGGAGGGAGTTCTGTGGAGTGATGAACAGAGGGAGTGTTAGGGATTACCTCCAAGATGGTTTCCTCAAATTGAGAGTCCCTCCATTCTCTGATTAGCTTCTCCATGGCCAATGGAAGGTCATTAGCAGTGGAGGGTTCTCCTTCTCCATGAACGTTAGGACGAAATTTTATAAGAGATTCCTTCCTTTTCTTCTCAATCAGCCAGGCTTCAAAGTCAGCCATTTCATTTTCTTCTAAAGCCTTTACATGCTTTTCTGGTGAAGAACGGACCAGAGGTGCTTTACCTTGATGTTTTTCCTTCTTCTTCAGTAGGAGAGAAGTGAGAAATGCAAGGTCAAAGCATTGAGACACATCTTCAGTGCCTACCCAGTGAAGAACTTGAGCTTCCTCAGACTCATAGAAGTCAAAATACTGGATAATTTGGTGAAGTGGCCCCATTCTCCATCTTCTCCATGCTAGAACCCTTTCAAACTGTCTATCAAGGGCAGCATTGTAGTCAGTCTCTGGTGCTTTGTCAGAGTTGACTTGAGGTTCTGGTAGAGTAATAGTGTTGGGCAAGTCTGGTACAGATGAGGGTTGTGCATCTGGTTCAGGGTCCCCCTGAGTTTCTGATCCCTTTGCAGGTGAGACTGCTTTCTTCTTCTTATTCATTGGTTGGGGACCAGAGTTGTCAGAATCCTCACTCTGAACAATCAATTTTCTTCTCCTCTTCAGCTTCTGCTTCTTAGCAGGAGACTTTCTGATTGGTTTCGGAGAGGCCAACTCTGGGGCAACCACCTCTGGTGCATCCCTTTCTGGTAAGGCCTTCTTTTCATGAGCTTTCTTGGTTCTGACCTCCTTCTCAGCCCTTTTCTGTTCTGGTTGAGTGGAAACCTGAGAGGACTTCTTAGTGATTTTCCTTGGAGCAGGTTTAGGCTTCACAACCTGTTGATCTCTTTTCTTCTCCAGCCTTTCTTCCCTTTTCAACTCAGCAGAGATAGCAATATGCAGTTTGGGAGAGGCAGTGAGGAAGATGGTCTTGGAGTGGTCAACTGGGGAAGGGTCCATGAGTTGAACTCCTTGAGCAGTGAGGATTGCTGAGAGAAGGAGTCCATGGCCCATCTTGGTTGAGTATAGGCCTGTCTTTTGGTCCTTCTTCTTGATGAACTCAGTTAAAGAACCGAAAATTACCTCACCCCAGTTGATATTCATTCCATGGTGCACTCAAAGATTGCTTTGCAGTTGGCTTTGTTCATTTCGTCAGTTGAGCTGGTTTTACACCATAGACACCTATGCAATATGCTGACAAGCTTCTCATAGTCCTTCTTCAGAAGGAATTTCTTCATATATAATTTGTCCAGCCCAGCGGCCTCAGGGCGACAGTAAGTCTTCACAAATCCGTCAACGGAAACATCCACAGACTCCAGGTCAATGAGAGTGGTGGTTTCCTCCTCTTGAGAATCTAGTTCTATTCCAAAGAACTCATTCAGTGCATCTGAGGTCAGGGTGATGCTTTTTCCCTGTACCTGTGAGTGGATGGCGGTTTTGGTGACAATAGCATTGAGGTAGAACTCAGCCACGTCTTTTGTGTCAAAGTGCTCGTAGGGGTGAGCAACAACCTTGGTCAGTTGTGAGTCGTTCATCCCCTCGATGATGTTCGTCATCCTTTTCTGGTTCTCAGCCAGCAGAGGGAGTGCTGACATGTCAACCTTCATTCCAGTTACAATGTTGGCAATGAGGGTTTTCACTCCCTCCTTAGTAAGATCGTTGATGTTGATGAAGTTCATTTTTAGAGACTGATTTAGAATGATTCTGGAGATTAGGAGTTTTGAGAGAGTTTGAAGGTTTGAGAGCAAATGTAAGTTTAGAGAGATGAAGTAGCAGTAGCGGTTTAGGTCGAAGAAGGTGGGTATAAATGGTTTTGGGTTAGTGGGCGTTTGGAATTATTTGTGGTTTCGAGGCAGCATTTAAAGAAATGCGGGCGGAAAACTTTCCGTTAAAGAGGTAATGATCAGGGGTAAAGATGTAAAAGACCTGTTCAAGTACTTAGGTCTTGCCCGTACCTTGAAAAATAACTAAGTCCACAATGATCTCTGATGAACTTCTGATAAAAGGTCTCTATATAAGAGAATGTGGTTCTCTGATGAAAGGTACTCTGGTGATCAGAGATGAGGGTTCTCTGATAGAAGATTCTCTGGTCCGGAAAGTAGTTCTGGTCCACTGCAACTCTGGATCATGCATCTCTGGGAAGATCATCCATCATTCCCAGTTCTTCTCTTAGCTTGTTAAACCTTGCCTCAGGTAAAGGCTTAGTTAGAAGGTCCGCTAACTAATCTTCAGTTGGTACATGCTCCATATATATATGTTTTTTCTCTACATGATCTCTGATGAAGTGATGTCTGATCTCAATGTGCTTTGTCCTGGAGTGAAGCACTGGGTTCTGAGTGATTGCAATGGCACTGGTGTTGTCACACAACAACTTGATCTGCTTTGCGTGAATTCCATAATCCTTGAGTTGTTGCTTCATCCACAGAAGTTGGGCACAACAGCTTCCAGCAGCAATATACTCAGGTTCTGCTGTACTGGTTGAGATTGAATTCTGCTTCTTGTTAAACCAGGAGACAGGTCTCCCACCTAGCAATTGGCAATGACCAGAGGTGCTCTTCCTGTCTAACCTACAACCTGCAAAATTTGAGTCAGAGTAACCAATTAGTTCAAAGTTACCTCCCTTGGGATACCATAGGCCTGCATTTGGATTTCCTTTGATGTATGTGATAATTCTTTTTGCAGCACTTAGATGGCTCTCCTTGGGCTTTGATTGGTATCTGGCACAGATTCCGACAGAGAATGAGACGTCTGGTCTGCTTGCAGTGAGATAGAGAATAAATCCTATGATTCCTCTGTAGGTTGTTGCATCAACATCTTTGCCTTCATCATCCGGACCAATTCCTTGTGAGGTGTTCATGGGGATCTTCACTGATGATTTGCCTTCCACTCCAAACTTTTTGATAAGATCTCTGGTGTACTTCCCTTGGTTGATAAAGATCCCTTCAGGAACTTGTTTGACTTGCAATCCTAGGAAGTAGCTTAGTTCTCCCATCATACTCATTTCAAACTGACTCTGCATTACTTGAGAAAATTTCTTGCACAGTTCTGGATTAGTACTACCAAATATAATATCATCAACATATATTTGTACTAACAGAATATGATTAGCAACATATATTTGAAAAAGAGTTTTGTCTACCTTTCCCTTAGTAAACCCATGGTTCACTAGGAATAGGGACAAAGTATCATACCACGCTCTGGGAGCTTGCTTAAGACCATAGAGGGCCTTTCTAAGCTTGTAGGCACAGGAAGATTGAGTAGGAATGACAAAACCTGGTGGTTGTTCCACATAAACTTCTTCTTCAAGATCTCCATTTAGAAATGCACTCTTGACATCCATCTGGTGGACCCTGATGTTGTTGTAGGCAGCATAGGCTAGGAAGATTCTGATGGCTTCTAGTCTGGCAACTGGTGCAAAAGTTTCATCAAAATCTATTCCTTCTTCTTGGCAGTATGCTTTAGCTACTAGCATTGCTTTATTCCTTACGATGTTGCCTTCTTCATCAGCTTTGTTCTTGAATATCCATTTGGTTCCAATCACGTTCTGGTGCTTTGGTCTAGGAACAAGTTCTCATACTTTGTTCTTTTCAAATTGAGTGAGCTCTTCTTGCATTGCATTGATCCAATCTGAGTCTGCAAGAGCTTCTTCTATTGTCATGGGTTCCATCTGAGATATATAGCAGGCAAACATTGCTTCTCTTCTTGTGGTAGCAGATCTGGTCTGCACATCACTTCTGACTTGTCCAATCACTTGGTTAGGAGGATGATCCATTAACCATGTCAAATCAGGTTCTGATAAGGATAGCCTTGGTCTCTCTTGCTCTTCTTCTGACTCTTCATCACTTTCTCTGTTTTGCAAAATAGGATTCTGAAGATGAATTGGGTTGACAGAGTTGGTGACCAACTGTAACACCGACCCCGAGCATATTTACTTTTAGTAAATTATGTAATAAACCTTGAAAGATGATTTATGAATTTGCGTAATTGTAAATTTTTATTATTTCTTTTACGTGAATAGTAAATTTCATGTGGGGCCCACAGCGGGACGGGGACCACCCGATAATTCCCGAACCACATATTATATTCATCTTGGTCTAGATAATATGTATATGGTGGTGGATATTTTATTTGGGCCATAAGAAAGGCATGGGATTGACCGGTTGGTCAAACGGGGCCCAATTACCGGTATTGGTAATTTAACGGATAACAGCCTGAAATGAGTTTCGGAGACTCCTAAATTAATGTTGGGGAATGTACATCTATTCTAAAGGCCCATAATTATTGGGAACGCGTGATATATTTTATTTGGTCCGATAAAATAAAATATGATTAAGACGGGTCATGAAATACAACTTTCGGGGCCGATTGTACACACCGGAACATAATGGGATGACCACCCACATAAGTGGGGGCCACCCCACGTTTTTAGGGGTGCTGATTGACCAAGTAATAAGGGAGGGGGAGCAATCAAACGTGCTGTACGCACAAGGGAGGGGGATGAAGTATCCTAGAGACAAGGATTGCACCCTCATGACCCCATCACCCAAAAATCATATGGGTCGAATGTATAGGTGATACCCCCCTGTGCTAGCACCATTAGGACCTTTCATTAGAGGAGAACTCCAGGAGGATAACTCTCAAAGACAAGAACCCAGAGAAGGATTCAGGGAAGGTTTCCCAAGGAGAAAAGAATTGTTCTTGAGGTAAGAACTCAACAAACAATCTTGTAACTAGTTTTTTGTGTATGATTTTTTGAGAAATCATATGGTGGATTAAACCATGAGTTCTACACGTTTAAAAGCGTAGAATATTGATACAAAGTGGTGGTAATTAACTTAGAAGAGTTGGTGAATCGATAGGAGTCGAGATCGCCGGAAACCGCCACTTTAAGGGAGCCGCTCGTTCTGCAGAACACGAAAGCCGCCCGGCTTTCGTGAAAGCCGCCCGGCTTTTGCCCAGGCAGTCCAGTTTTGCCTTTGCATCGGTTTAAAACGAGGATTTATCGGGGAGCTCAACAAAGGCAACTATTTCAGCACATCATAAGGTGAGGATGGCTGACTATATTGCTTATAATTAGTGAGTTAATTTCATAAGATTGCCTAAAGTAATTAGATGGGATTTTCATGGATTATTAATGATTAATAATACCTAAATGAAAATAATATTGGTATGAGTAAGTGAAGCATGATATACAAATTTAGAATAAATTGTGTATGATTATGTGATATGAAAGTGATGGTATGATGGTGGGATTAACTATGATAACATTGTGATAAAATATACTTTCACTTCATGGATGAAATTCATGAATGGTTAAAAGTGATATTTTTGATAGCTGGGTTAAATTATATTTGGATTGGAAAATCAAATGAGACAAATTAATTGGCCATGAGTTAAGAACTTGGGGGTTATAAGAATTATCCGACTAGTGTTGGAATACTAGTCGGGAGATTAATATAAATAAATGATGGATTTAATCCTAAGAAATATGATTGTAAATGAGTATGCCTTAAGTAGTCTTAAGAGACACCTTAAGGTTGAATTGTATGAACACTAAGGTGTGATAGAGGTAGGTCTAAAGGCTACCTACGGAAATTGATTCGAGGCATAGGATTTGCTTGAGAATTTGATTATAAAAATAATTAGAGTTGGACTCTAGGATGACATGGAAATGTAGTTGGGCCGAGCCCATGCCATGTAATATGATTAGCATGGAAACGTAGTTGGGCCGAGCCCTTGCCATGTATATGTGACCTCCGTGGAAACGTAGTTGGGCCGAGCCCTTGCCACGAAGTTATGGTTGGTATGGAAACGTAGTTGGGCCGAGCCCTTGCCATACAAATTTTGATATGTTATATTGAGTTAGAGGATTGTATAGAAATGTAGTTGGGCCGAGCCCATGCTATACAATTGGGGCTCGATGGGACCCCACAGGATTATCGTGACCTGCGATCATGGGGGAATGGAAACGATGAATTCTAAATGAATATGGGCCCACGAGCCGACTACTTGACTTTATATAAAGTAAGTACAGTTAAAAGAAAAAGGGGTAACCGAGGGTTATGGCCTATGACATAATAGTACCCTAAGTTGAGGGTCTTAGAAATTAAAACATCAATTATACTTAGTATAGTTGCTATTGTACTTGTCAAATATTTCCAAGTACTGACCTCCCCTTCACGGGGGAGGCCACCTCACAGTTTCAGGTAGGACTTGAAGGTTGCTGCCACCGTCGTTGCTTCGAGAAGATCAGAGGGAGAAGACGTGGTTCGTGCTTCTTCTGTTTCTGTTTTGAAACAACTTAAATAATGCTCATGGATATATTTTTTTTGAATAATTACTTTGGGGGCTTGTATGCCTAGTTATGCCAAGTGTGGCCTGAACAATTGTATTAATGCTTCCGCTGTTTTAAATGATTGTTTTACATTATGGTTGTTTATGGATGTACTATGTGTGAATGATATTCATGACGCCTTCTATAGTATGGATGAGTTGGACTGCGGTTGACTATTCGTACTGTACGGCGGGTTGTTGACGTGTCCGGCTAGGTCCGGGGCGTGACAATTTAATTGGTATCAGAGCCTTAGTCCGTAAACATCATAATGAAGCCTCAAACAGGGTTGGTGCATGGTTCCATTCTGGTCACATAAATCCTTTATGACCTTGTTGACGAACTCTGTTCCATTGTCTGATCTTATAGTCTTGACTTTCTGATTCTGCTCATTCTGTAGGAGCTTCAACAGAGATGGTAGTTTCTGTAGAGTCTCATTTTTCTTCTTCAGAAAGATTGTCCAAGTGTACCTCGAATAGTCATCCACCATGACTAAAGTATATCTTTTGCCACCTACACTTGGAGTTTCAACTCGTCCAAATAAATCCATGTGGATCAAATTTAAAGGACTTGTAGAAAGATCTCCAGCAATGGGTTTGAAGGAGTTCTTCACTTGCTTTCCTTTCTGGCATGCACTGCACAGATTCTCCTTCTTGTACACAATGTTGGGCAGACCATCAACAATGTGATCCCTTGCTAGTTTGTTGATTGTTTTGAAGTTCAAATGACTAAGCTTCTTGTGCCAATCGCAGCTGAGTTTTGAATCTCCTTTGGCTATTAGGCAGATTCCTTCTTTTGCAGTAGACCAATCAACAACATAAATGTTTCTTTTTCTGGTAGCTGTTAGAACCACTTCCTTAGTTGTCTCATGCTTGACAGAACAACCTTCTTTGGAGAATTCAACTGTGTAGCCTTTGTCACAGAACTGGCTAGCACTTAGCAAGTTGAATTTCAGGCCTTTGACATAAGAGACATCTTCAACGATTATCTGGTTCATGATCAGCTTCCCTCTTCCTTTAGTTTGGCCATCTTTGTCATTACCACCAAAGGTAACTCTGGGCCCTTTGATTTTCTGGAACTCTGTAAGTCAACACTTGTTACCTGGAGCATCCACTATCGATGTACCAATCTTGTTCAGAGATTGCTCCAGCACACAGTTCCTGCATCAATAAGAGGAAGATTTAGGTACCCAAGCAATATTGGGTCCTAAGGGGTTATGCAGTCTTGGCAGCCGGTACCACTTTGGTCTCATCAAGTGAAACCTTGGTGGGTGGTACCCATTGTCCACCTGGTAGTCGTAGTAAACGAAAGTGTGATTCACTTTATGCAGATGCTTGTGAGGATCATGCTTCCTTTTTTTTTAAACTCTTACCATTTCACAAATTCTTTTTTTTTTGTACAAATTCACCAAAAACAGGGGAAGGCCAAGATAGGGTGAATCCTTTGCCCTTCTCTCTATTTATCAGATCAGTCAGTGCTCATTCAAACCAAAAGTGAGGTCCTTTATCTCTCATCTTTATCTTCTCCCCTTTTTCCAGAGATTTATTCTGATTTGCTTTTCCCTGGAATATAAAATTACTCAGTTGCTGCCCTGGAAATTACTCCAAAAGTGAGGATCATGCTTCCTGTTTACATACTTCTGCATAGCCTTTTTGGTTGGGTAGAAGTCCCATATACTATCAAGAGCAGAGGGACGGTTAGCTTTGGGCTTTTGAGATTGACCAGCCAACCTCTTCTGCCTGAAGTTTACCTTCTCTTGATATTTGCCTTTCTGGTGATCATTTCTGGTGGGGTAATTATGAGACTGTCTGGTCAAGTTCTGTCTTTGATTTCTGTTATTTTGAAAACCTTTTCTGTCGTTAGGTTTTCTGCCAGGTTCATTAATTATCAAAACTTGTTTTGGTTGAGACTTTATCTTTTGCTTTTCTGGTCTGACCTTCTCATGAACAACCTTAGTACCCGATACACTAGCTTGGCAAATGGGGCTAGAAATCAGTGGCACTATGACCTTATCTGCCGTAGCAACTCTGATGCTAGGCATTACAGAAGGCTCACCTGATTCTGTTGGGCCATAACCAAGACCAAAACCAACGCCAATTTGTTGATCTAGTACAATCTTTTCCATGGAAGACTGGGCCTTATGGTAAGCTTTGTACTTAATATCAAGAGGCTCTATTTCTCTTATTCTCTTGAGAAGAAAAGCATTTCCAGCTTCCAGCTGATCTCTCTCCTTAATCAGAAGGTTGATTTTGGTCTCAACCTCCTTTCTTAAGTCAAGAATCTCAACCTTGAGCTTACTGTTTTCTTCTTTGACAGATGAATAAGTGGCTTGGATGGCTTGAAACTCTTCCCAAAATTCTGACATTGAATCAGAATCAAAAGCTTTGCCTACCGAAGAAAAAAACTAGATGAAGAAGTAGAGGTTACCTCATCATCAGATCGACCCATAAGACATAGGTCTTCAGTTTCTGTATCCAGGCAACATAATGTCTCGTCAGACTCTGATTCTGAGCTGGACTCTTTCTCAGAGAGAGGGTCCTTTTCTGGTTGCTCTGAGATGAGTGCCTTTCGCCTTCTGTGCTCATACTTCTTTTCTCCTTCTTGGCCTTGCCTTTTGGAGACTATAGGGTGTGGACAGTTGGCCTTGAAATGCCCTGGTTGTCTGCAGTTGTAGCAGAGAAGCTCTCCACTACTTTCTGATGGTTTGGACTTCTGGTGTGGCTTTCTGCTGGAGGATGGACTTCTGCCATCCTTGGGCTTCATGAATTTCCTGAACTTCCTGGTAAAGGCAACCATGTATTCGTCAGTTAAAAGTAAGGAAGAGTCAAAGTTATTTACCTGTGAAGTACTAGCTGCGAGGGCGGTAGTTGTTCTGTCTTCAACTTCTTCTTTCTCTTCTTCATTCATCTCGAACTCATAAGATTTGAGATCAGAGATGAGTTTCTCAGTGTTGTAGGTCCTGAGATCTTTGTTGTCTCTCATGGCAGTAACCTTCATCTCCCAGGGTGAAGGTAGACCTCTTAGAACCTTCAAGTTGACTTCCTTGGGAGTCAGTTCCTTCCCAAGTTCTGAAATTTCAGCAGTAAGAGTGAGCAGACGTGCATACATCTCAGCTATGCATTCGTTGGGGAGAAGTTTGAAGTCTTCAAACTTCTTCATGGCAATTGTGAGCTTGTTGTCTTTCTCCTGCTCATCACCAGCTCCTATCAGGGTAAGGGTATCCCAGATAGCCTTGGCTGATGTGCACTTCTTGATCCTTGTGAAGTACTTGTCATCGATGGCCTTGTACATAATGTCCTTGGCTATGTTGTCAAGGTTGTACTTCCTTCTTTCTTCATTAGACCATTCATGGCGAAGTTTAGTGATCATTTGGGGTTGACCACCGCCAGCAGAGTACTCAGGATTCACTTTGGTGAACTCAGTGAAAGGACCTGCATCTAGGACTTCCCACATTTCATCATGTAGTGCACAGAGATGGGCCTTCATGCGTATCTTCCAGTCATCAAACTTGGTAACTGAAAACATCAAATTCTTTGACAAAGTGTTATCCATAATAAGAGATTGAAAAGGCTAAAACAAATGGATCTCTGTTCAGCAAGTAACCTAAAAGATTACAAGAACGAGGATGCTCTGATACCACTTGTTGGTCCCGTTTATAAAGGGAACAATCTAGAGGGGGGGGGGGGTGAATAGACTGTTCAGGATTTTTCAAACTTTTCTCTAAGTCACTACTGACTAATCAGAGATGGTCGAATCCTGGTGACAGAGAAGGCCAAGTTCTGATGGCAGAACTGGACCTGGCAGCGGATTGGTTTCTGTCCGGGTAGTCTGAGAAAACACTAAGGCAAATGCCTTTCTGATAACTCTTAAGGGAGATCTGCTGAACACATAGTCCAACCTTTTGAGTTAAACAGTCAAAATCTTAAATGTAGAAATAAAAGCGTAAAATAAAAGACACCGAGGATTTTTATAGTGGTTCAAGGAACAACGTGTTCCTCTAGTCCACTGATGGAGTATATGGGTCTGAGCCCCATGACCCACATACTCGGAAGAACAGAGCACAAGACAACAGAGTGTCGCCCTCGTCGGCCAAGACGCCCCCGTCGGCCGAAAAGGGGCCAACTCAGATTACGGTCATGAGTTTAAGGGACTCGGGTGCCCTCATCGGCCGCGCCCTCGTCGGCCGTGCCCTCGTCGGCCACGAAGACCTCCCAGAATCGGATTCTATACTTACTCATTTGTACAGCCCATTAGAGGCTTTGTATTCGGCCCAGTAGCGGTCCAGTTGTAAATGGGCCTCCCAAGCCCAACCCTAATTTTCTCTATAAATACTCCCCTTGGGAGTAGTTATAGGGGTTACGAAATCATTCTATTGAAGCATATTATTGCACTTCTCTCTCTAGCTCTCACCTCTCTCTAGATATAATCTATCATTTGGTGCTCTCGTTGAGAGCTAGAACAATCAAGTTAGCACCCTTCGTCGCTACCAAGCACAGCTAACCACTGATCATGGGGAGAACTAAGTCAAACCGCAACCTCGTCAGCAAAGTCATCCCTGAGGACCAAGAGCCCAGGGAGCACGATGAGGACGCCACGGCCGACCAGGTCGGCGGAGGGGACCTCTTCCAGGAGGCCTTCAACCTCACGACGGACCTCCGCAACCAACTCAACGGCGGAGTCCCCAACGCCCGCCTCGGCCTGGAAAAGAAACGAGCTGAGAAAGCGGACCACGCCCCGGCCCAGCCTATGGCCGCGGCCTCTCCGTCCGTAGATCCTCAGGTCCAGGCCGCGCTGTCGGTCATCATCGCCAGCCTAGCTCAGAACCCCACCGTCCTCAGCGCACTCTTGCCAAGGACCGGGGGAAACGTCACTCCACCTCCTCATCCCCAACCACTGACCGACCAGATGGGCAACAATGAGGGGGTTGTGGCCCAGGACACGGCGTCGTCCCACTCCCATCCTGCTTCCCCTCGTCGGCCCGGGCAGACCCCAGCGCGTGGAAAAGCCTCTGCCTTCAATAGGCTGGGTGACACGCGCCGTCGTCCGGTTTCGGAGAGGATGGCGGGACGGATTGGTGATCCTCGTCCTGGCTCGCCAAGGGAGAGATTGGGGTCTGTGTCCCGGAGAGCGGACCAGCCCCGCCCGGACAAGGGAAAGGAGAAGTTTTACGAGGATGACGTGCGTCACCAGATCAACGCGGCTCACAACGAGCGCCTGAGGAACCAGCCGGGGGCCGCCGCGGCCGACAGGGACCCCCGGGACGAGGTCATCGCCCAGCTGGAAAGGAGGCTGGCTCAGATGGAGGCCAAGCAGTCGGCCAACATCCCTACGGCCGGCGCCTCCAACGACCCCGGCCTCAACGCGCTCATGAACAAAGTTAGCGCCCTGGAGAGGGAGCTGGCCGAGGGGCGAGGTGACCCCATCATCCAGGTCAGGACCAGGACCCCTTTCACCAACAGGGTCCTCTCGGCCCCCAACCCTGAGAAGTACAGGGGGAACGCCATCAAGTCCTACTATGGCCGATCAAACCCCCAGGAGCACTTCAGCCGTTACCAAAACAACATGTTGATGGTGAACGCGTCCGACGAATACCTCTGCCGGTGGTTCCTCTCTACTCTCGAGGGGCCAGCGTACGAGTGGTTCAACGGACTGCCAGAAGGAAGCATCGACTCATGGCAGGATCTCGCCCAGCGCTTCCTCACTCACTTTGCCGGGAGGAAGCGCGCGAAGAAGTATTTCACCCACCTCCTCTCCGTCAACCAGCAGCACGAGGAGTCCCTCCGGTCTTTCATCGACCGGTGGACGAGGGAGACCGAGGAGGTCGAGGGGGCCGATGAGCGCACCCTCCTTGCCTTGTACCAGGGAGCCCTCCGCAGCTCCCCGTACGCCAGGAGCCTCATCACTGACCCCCCGAGGTCGTACGCCAAGGCGCTCCAACGTGGAGGCTTGTATGCCGACGCCGACGAGCTCCACAATCACAAGAGAGAGGGGGGGCATCCCCCCAAGAAGACAAATCCTTCGCCGACCTCGGGTCCGTCCCCGGCCGGCCAGGGTGCCCAGGGCCGCCACGGCTCTGGTGGACAAAGTAAGAAAGACCGCCACTGGCGGCCGAGGCTGGAACGGCCGGGGGTAACCCTCACCCACCCGGTCGGCACCATCCTCGATTATGCCGAGAAGCACGGCCTCATCGAGCAGGCTCCTCGGCCGGCCGAGGAAATCCTTGCCATCCAACAGGGCGGCACATACTGCCGGTTCCACAAGAACTCGTCGCACAACACCGACGATTGCATCACATTGAAGAAGGCCATCGAGCGCCTTATTCGCCAGGGGGAACTCTCCCAGTTTGTCAAAGGTGGCCCGTGCAAGAAGACTTGGGTAAACATAGGCAAACATGGGGGCGAACCCTCTGCAAAGAAGCGGGAGATTGGTAGACTCAGCGACGACGAGGACTTCGAGGAGCCTCCGCCGAAGAAGAATCACATCCACCTCATAGTGGGTGGAAACACTGGGGGGGACTCCGCCACTCAGAGAAAGAAGTGGGCCCAATCCCTTTACATTGGGGAGGTGTCCCACGTTCCCCCCCAGCCGAAGAAGCAGCGAACGGAGGCGATCACCTTCACCGACAAGGATCTGCCTCCGGGTACGGAATCACACAGGGACGCCCTCGTCGTCCAATGTGAGATCGGGGACTCCATCATCCACCGTACTTACATCGATACGGGGAGCTCCGTCAATGTGATGTACTTGGACACCTTCAAGCAGCTGAAGTTGGACAGAGCTCTGCTGAAGCCGATCAAGACGCCGAGGGCACGATAGTCCTCCCCGTGGAAGTCGGTGACGGCCCCCACCATGCCAAAATCAACATGGAGTTCATGGTGGTCAACCTCCAGTGCGCCCACAACCTGATCTTGGGCCGGCCATCGCTGGAGGACTTGGAGGCCATCATCTCCATGAATCACCTTTGCTTGAAGTTCCCCACCAATGACGGCATCGGCTACGCCAGAGGAAATCAGAGGATAGCCAGAGCTTGCTATCTCAAGCTAACGAGGCCGGCCGAAAGGGAAGGACAGCGGATAGACACCATTACGGCCGCCGTCGCCATGGACGAGGAGAGGCCACATGCGGAGCCGGCCGAGGAGATCGAGGAAATCCCCTTGGATACCTCCCGGCCGGAGCGGGTTCTCAGGGTCGGAAAGCAACTCCCCCAGGACCAACGAGACGCCATCCTCCTCGTCCTACGGTCATACGCCGTCGTCTTCGCGTGGGGCCCGGACGATATGTCAGGCATCAGCCGCCAGGTGATCACTCACCGGCTGACCGTCGATCCGGCCTCCGCGCCTGTCAAACAGAAACGGCGCTACTTGTCCACCGACAGGCGGGACTTCGTCAAAGGGGAGGTCGCCATGCTCCTCTCAATCACACACATCAAAGAGGTGAAGTACCCGACATGGTTGGCCAACGTCGTCCTCGCACAAAAACCGCCGATGTTCAGAATGTGTGTTGACTACACTGACCTGAACAAGGCGTGCCCCATGGACCCGTTCCCTCTCCCCAACATTGATCAGCTGGTGGACGAGACGGCGGGGTGCGAGTTGATGTCGTTCCTCGACGCTTTCAGAGGGAATCTTTTGCTACCTCGTCATGGCCTTCGGACTCAAAAACTTCGGCGCCACCTACACTAGGATGGTGGCCAAGAACTTCAGGGCGGTCCTTGGCCGGACGATGGAGGCATACGTCGACGACATGATCGTCAAGAGCAGGCAGGCCACCTCCCACGCCGACGACCTCCGGGAAATCTTTGAAATAATGAAGGAGTTCAAGCTCCGGCTCAACCCCAAGAAATGCGCCTTCGGCGTCCAGGGCGGCAAGTTCCTCGGCTACATGGTCAGCCGGAGAGGCATCGAGATCAACCCGGAGAAGACGCAGGCCATCATCAACATGGAGACGCCCCGCAACGTCAAGGAGGTACAGCGACTGACGGGGCGCCTGGCGGCCTTAAACCGGTTCCTCTCCAGGTCCGCCGAGAGGGCCCTCCCTTTCTTTCAGATCATGCGGAAAGCCAACAGCTTCAAGTGGACGACGGAGTGCCAGGAAGCATTCGACGAATTGAAAAGGTACTTGTCGTCCCCACCCGTGCTCTCCAAGCCCAAAGCCGGCGAAACCCTCTTCTTGTACTTAGGGGTGAGCACGTCGGCCATCAGCTCCGTGCTCATCCGCGAGGACGAAGGGGTGCAGAAGGCCATCTTCTACATCAGCAAGACACTTAGGGAGGCCGAGCTCAGGTACTCCCCCATTGAGAAGACGGTGCTGGCCATCGTCCACACCGTGAAGAAGTTGGGGCACTATTTCCAAGCCCACACCGTCCATGTGCTGACCCAGCAGCCTCTTGGCGCGCTCATGAGGAGCCCCACAAGCTCCTCGAGGATGGTGAAATGGGCGATCTTCCTCACCTAGTTTCAAATTGAGATCAAGCCAAGGCCATCCATCAAAGGGCAAGCCTTGGCCGACTTCGTCATCGAATGCACAGCAAGGGAGACGGCCGTCGCCAACCACGGGCTGGAGCCGGACGACACGTGGACCCTGTTCACTGACGGCTCGTCGGCCGCGAAATCATGCGGCGGCGTCGTCGTCCTCATATCCCCTGAAGGGTTCAGAGCTTACTATGCCATCCGCTTCAACTTCAGGGTATCCAACAACGAAGCTGAGTATGAGGCCCTCCTCAGCGGTCTCAGACTCGCCGCCGGCCTCAAGGCCAAGCACCTCAAGATCAAGTGCGACTCCAAACTGGTAGTGGGCCAGGTGGAGGGATCGTACGAGGCAAAGGAAGGCCGGATGAAGCAGTACAAACAAGCAGCGGAGGAATTGCTGAAAGCGTTTGAAACCCACGAGATCACTCAGATCCCAAGGGCCGAGAACGCTGAAGCCGACATCCTCTCCAAGCTCAGCTCGGACACCCCGGAGCACATCTCCCACTTGGCCAAGATCGAGGAGTTGAGCATGTCCAGCATCCATGCCAGCCCCGTCTTGTGCGTCCAACAGCGACCAGAGGACTGGGTCTCCGACATCGCCACCTTCATCACAACGGGGGAGCTGCCCCCGGACGAGGAGAGGGCCAAACTTGCCAAACTCAGGGCCCCAAGCTACACCATAGAAGATGGCAAACTCTACAAACGGTCCTACAATGGCACTCTCCTCCGATGCCTGCACCAGGACGAGGTCGACACCACCATGGAAGAAGTTCACTGTGGCGTCTGCTCCTCGCACCAGGGTCCTTTCAGCATGTCCCGGCGTCTCGTCGTCCGGGGCTTCTTCTGGCCGACGATGGCACGGGACTGCGCTGACCTGGCCAGGAAGTGCACCACATGTCAGGTACTCCAGAAGGCCCCTGGTCGGCCAGCTGTCAACTATGCCCCTGTCAGCACCGCAATTCCATTCTCCAGATGGGGGATTGACCTGGTCGGCCCCCTGCCCAGAGCCGCCGGGAATAACCGCTACATCATCGTCGCCGTCGACTACTTCACCAAGTGGGTCGAGGCGGAACCCTTGGCCAGCATCACGGGGGCCAGATGCCAAAAATTTGTTTACAAGAACATCATCACACGCTTTGGCGTCCCCCAGGAGATCATATCAGACAACGGCACCCAATTCGAGGCAGCCCCTTTCCAAGAGCTCCTCCGGGAGTTTGAGGTAAAGCATCGTTTCTCCTCCGTTGCCTACCCTCAGGGCAACGGGCAGGTCGAGAACGCCAACAGAACAATCATGGAGGGGCTGAAGAAGAAACTCCAGGCCGCAGGAGGTAGTTGGGTCGACGAGCTCCCCAACATCCTGTGGTGCTACAGAACCACGCCGAGGAGGGCGATAGGTGAAACGCCTTTCGCCCTGTGCTACGGCTTTGAAGCAAAGGCGCCTACGGAAGTTGCCATCCCCAGCCGACGGGTGGAACAATATGAGCCTGACACCAACGAAGAAAACATGAAGATTGACCTACACCTGGTTGATGAGAGGCGTGAACAAGCTTACGTCCGAGCGGAGAACTACCGGCGTCAAGTAAAATCATACTATGACGCCAAGGTACGTTCCCGGGAATTTCAGGTGGGGGACTACGTCCTCCGCCGAAGGGAAGCAAGCCAGCCGACAGAGGGCGGCAAGCTAGCATTGAAGTACGAAGGGCCCTACATCGTCAGTGTCGTGGTCAAACCCGACACCTACAAGCTTAAACGCCCGAATGGGTCCAATGTACCACGAACATGGAATGTACACCATCTGGTGAAGTTTTATCAGTAATCCGAAGGAGGTGCAGATGGCGAAGCCCTCACCCCTTAACGGGTTACTGATTGAACGCCACCCTCGGCCTCGAGCCACTTATGAATAAAATCACGTTCTGATTTTTTCTCTGGAAATTCAAAGTAAAACACTAGCAGGTGCCCCCGTCGGCCACCTTAGAGCGAAAGGCTCAGGTCTGGCCGACATGGCCCCTTGCATTTGCAGCCTACGAGCGACAAGCTCAGGCACTCCATTGTATTTTGTATCAGCGAAGGGCTCAGGCCTAGCTGAGAGAGCACATCGTCCTGGCCCCGAAAGCCTAGAAGTGAAACACTCAGGTATGGCCGACGATGTCCCCAGGACGAAGGGCCCGCAAACGGCCCACGTCTTGAAACGGGAAGCTCACTGCGTCGTCCACGCGCCAGGACGCAGGACGACAGGCCTGAAATCATGGCCGAGGTGACAAAATCCCAAAACTCAGGGATGGGCAACGACAGCCGTTGGAAACCGACCAAAAGTCTAGCCCGCGTCATAAATAGGCGACGGGACCCGCCCTGAGATCACGGATGTTATAAACGAAGTCCGAACCGGCCGAAGGACGAGCACACCCTTCGGCCGAAGCCTGAAAGAAGGATACCCCCGAAAAAAAAGGGAAAAAGAGGGAAGCCGACGGCCGCGCACACGTGCCGGCCTCGAGCAATGAAAAAATAAAATCCCCACAACTCAGGCCCAACTAGGCCAACTACATATCAGTTAAACACAAGTGTAGTACCACTGACAGGCAACATGGACGACACGTCCACACACTACAAGGGAACAATCAAGTCCGATACACACGCCTATAAAACCCTAACCACACCGGTTGGGTGACACGCGAGAGGTGACCTTCATCGGCCATAGTCCTTTGAGGCACCAACGCTTGGTATGAAACAAAGCATCGCAATCCTGAGGATGACCAGGACGAAGCAGGCACTCATCACACCCGCGAAAGGAGCAAGCAATCAAGAAACAACCTCTACTTGCCACAGCACCTCGGATGGCCGACGCAGGCACTGGAACCATAGCTAGCCGACGAAGACAGGACCATCTCCTGGGACAAGCTATTCCTTATCCAGCACCCTCATCGGCCACAAGCCAAACCTTGGCCGGCAGTGGCACCGCAAAGAAGTAAATGCCTAACATTTATACTTAGGAAATTATCTAAGTACTCAAATGAAGGAGTTCTAGCCGAAGCGGGTACTAGTATACTATAAAGTCGTTAGCTACCTACACCTCTACATGTGTACTTGTGAAAAATTCAAAGTCCACAAGACTATGGTGAAGGTGCCCTCATCGGCCAGAACACAGGGATACAAGCCGACAACGGCCCTGGCTAAAACACTTGGGATGAATCCAAGGCCAGGACGATAAGAACGCCAAGGCCTGGACGGAACGGACACCACGGTCAAGGCTAAAAAGGGAAGCACCTAAAAGGAATCAAAAACACTTAGGAATTTTTTTGGAAAAAATCCTAAGTGTTATGATAGCAAAGGAACACCGATCAAGCCGACGAGGCCACCTGGCCGGAAAGAAGGCAACTTCGTGGTTTCAAAAACACTTAGTAAATTTTTGGAAAAAATCCTAAGTATCATGGTTAGAACCACCGGTCAGGCCGACAAGGCCACCAGGCCGGAAGGGAAGCAACTACACGAATCCAAAACACTTAAGAAATTTTCAAAAAAAAATCCTAAGTGTTAGGATAGCACAGAAATGACGGTCAGGCCGATCAGGCCGCCAGCCAGGGAAGAAAGCAGCTCAGTGAGCCCAAAACACTTAGGAAATTTTTGAAAAAATTCCTAAGTGTTAAACGACGACGAACAAGCCGACCAGGTCACCGGACAGGGTGGACTACCCCATGGACGTAGCGGACAATCGCGGGCGACCCAAGTTATGACCTTGACACTTGAGAAAAAATTTCAAAAACGAAATGACAAAGCAAACAACCATACAAGGGATTCAAAGCCGAAAAGGACAGCAAAAATTTCTTCAATTGATAGTGAGTTCATTACAATTGGGGGCACTTCGGCCGTTACATAATTTGGCAACAAATGAAAAGCTAATTACAGTAGGGAATAGCCGATCAAGCCTCCGGGGCACCTTCATCCGCGGCGGGCTCTTCAACCTCGTCGGCCTCATCGGCCTCAGCTTCTTGGCCGGCAGCGGCGCTGGTGGCATCGTCTAAGAAGTCGAATTCAGTATAATCCGGCTCGCCAAGGCCGGAGCTTTCTATGGGGGACTCTCGCTCCGACAGCGGAAGCTTGGCCTGCTCTTCTGGATCCTTCATCAGCTTTGGCAGCTTCAGGTTCCGTCTAGCCCACCCAGACGTGTAATTCATGGCCTTCAACGCCCGGGATAGCCGCCGACACAGGAGCCTTTGCATCCGCTCCTGCCCAGGTTGTAATAAACGGACATCTCCCGGCTGAAATACTCCCGGCCGGCAGGGGAGTTCATCCCCCAACTCTCAAGCTTGGCGGCCACCACCTCGTAGCACCAGGGGAGCCTCTCATCGGCCTTCCACCCCTCGGCCAGGAACTTCTCGACGGCCTCATCGGCAGCCCTCACGACGGCGGCCTCAGCCTTCGCCTTGGCGGCCTCCTCGCTCCTGCGCCTCTCGGCCTCAAGCGCCCTGTGGGACTCCTCGAGCTCCCTTTTGCTCTCCTCGAGCTTGGCCAGGGCATCGTCCCTGGCTGCAGCGGCTTCATCAGCCTTGCCTGCAATGCCTTGGCATCCTCCCGGAGCCGATCAAGGCAAGCTACCGCCTCGTCGGCCGAGGCAGCCTTCTGCTCCAGCTCTTTCAAGCGAGCTGTCTCCCAATATTGCCTCTTATGGCTTTCCATAAGCATAAAGGCACTCTGCAGAAGGAAAACAAAGGTCAGGCAAAAGACTCTACACAGACGAAGAGAGAAACAAAAATATAAGGACAGTAACTTACTTGGACGAGGAGGTCCATGCCGCCCTCGTAAATCTTCGGGTCCTCGAGCTTCTTCAAGTGAGCCCGATCTTTGGCCGGCATGGCCTTGGCCAGGACGACGTGGCCAGGGATGAGATCGTTGAACACGCCCCCGCCGACGGGGTATTCTACCACCTTCTGGTAGGTGGCACCGGCAATCTCCTTGCCGGCCCTCTGCGTCCGTGGTTCCTGGACGAGAGGAAGCGCTGGGGCAGCATCGTCAACAACAGTAAGGTCCACGACGGGACCACCATCGCCCACGCTGGGGACAGTAAGAGTACCGGCCTCACTAGCCGGAGAAGGGGAAGGAGCCCTCTTCGTCTTCTTAGAGACGCTCACGCCGGCCTCAGTCAACTTTTTCTGGCCGTCAGTGGCCGGTTTCTTTTTCTTTGATGGGGCAGGCTTTGGGGCCGCATCAGCAGTAGCCCCGCTCCCACCAGCAGCGGCACGTCGGGCCGCCTCGGCCGCCTTAGCAGCCAGCTCCTCGGCCGCCTTGGCCTTGGCAACAACCATTATGGAACGTCGGTCCATGACAAAGTCTACAAGGGAAAAACAAACAGATTAGTAAGGCAAAGGACAAAACATAAAGACAGAAAGCCGAAGAAAAAATTACCATCGGCCTCAGCAGGAATGCCCAAATCCGGGCCATCGGCCTCCTCAAAGGTGGTGGTCATCCTCGGCCAGAGTTGGAGGTCATCCTCCTTATCTCCATACAGGTGATATCTGAAGAAGCCGAGGGCGGTCATCTTGTATTCAGTGACGTAATCTTTCACGCTCCTCGGCCCCCCTTCCAGGAAAGCCTCCACCTGAGCGTCCAAAATAGAGCTCTTCGGCGGGTCATGGAGATTGAACCTCCCAGTATGGCCGAGAGAGGGGAACTCGGTGCCACTCTCACCAATGGACACAAACACGAACTTGCTCTTCCACCCATGAATGGACGTAGGCAAATCCGTGAAGCTCCTCTTCCTCGGCAGCTGTTGAAGAGTAGCATAGGCCGCACAGTTCTTGTGGCTTCCTCGGCCGATCTGGTACAAGTTCATGAATAAGGCCCTGGTCGGCCTGAAGCCCAACTCCTCACACCGAAGTAAAAAGCCCACCATCAAGGAATAACTGTTCGGCGTCAGCAAGGCCGGAGGAAGCCCCACCATGTCCAGATACTCAATGACGAAAGGGTGAAGGGGGAACCTCAACCCCTTAGCAAAACTCATCGGGTATACTCCAAAGTATCCCAGTGGCGGAAGTAGAACATGGTCCGTCGGCCTGAGTGCCCTAACCCGCCCGAACGGCCCCACGTACATCTGGGCGACAAGATAGTCGGCCGCACTGCTCTCCGGCTTGATCAGGAATATGTTGGTGAGGTCCAGGTAGGAGAGGGCCGGCCCATTCTTCGGCCTCCTCACCCTCTTCGGCTTAGCTGCTCCCTTCACGGCAGACACCGGCCTCGGGCACGGAACGACAGCAGAAGTGGACGCCCCGTCCACCGCTCGGGACGCGCCTACGTCCTCACCCTCTGAAGAGGAGGCGGACTCCTCGTCCTCGCCTTCCTCATCCATCAGCTCTCCGGATTTGTAGGGGCTCAAACGCTCTATCTCCTCTTCAAACTCCTCGAGCACCTCGTAGTCAAGCGACCTCGTGGAGGGCTGGTCGTCGTAGGGGTAGTAGTCCTCGTTCAAGCTCTTCATTACTACTACTACGGGCTTAAGGAGAACAACTTAAGATCTAAAGGTGTTTAAACGCCTAACACTAGATCAACTACCTAGGAAGCAAAGTATGAAAAGCGAGGAAGATCGTGATGAACACTAACCTCGAACAACGAAGAACACGAAGAAGAGGCTTGGGAGTTTTATCTCTCTAGAAAATCGGCCAGCACTTCGACAAATTCAGAATGCAAATGTGATTCCTCGTCGGGGGGGGGGGGGGGGGGGGGAGGGGTATTTATAGACCCCCCCACCAACGGTCACTACACGTGGCACTCTCCCAATGGCCACATCAACGGCCACCACTGGGAGG
This sequence comes from Cuscuta europaea, assembly GCA_945859875.1. Taxonomy (NCBI): domain Eukaryota; kingdom Viridiplantae; phylum Streptophyta; class Magnoliopsida; order Solanales; family Convolvulaceae; genus Cuscuta; species Cuscuta europaea. The sequence continues at coordinate 2,158,914 of CAMAPE010000070.1, forward strand.
CCACCACGTCACCAACGGGCCAGGACCAACCCATATCAACGGCCCACCGGCAAATCAGACTCTACGGCCTACACACGCTCAGCGGCTTTACAACTACTAGCAAGCGCCCACAACGTCCCACTTGCTCGCCAAGATCACAAATGCCAAACAATAAGAAGATGGCAACGGCCAGGAACGTAACGGCCACAGAACAAAGGGGACAAATAGCCCACAGCCTTCGGCTCCTCGTAATAACCCTTGATGATAACTCTCTACAAGCGATCTGCGCACAAGGGTTCTCCCACAGGGTTACCTTGGCCAGAAAATCGCCATGAGAGTTGGATTCAGGGGGACTACGGAGATGCCGCTTCGGCCAGGGACTCAAGCAACTCCTTCACCCCTCGCACTCCTCGGCCTGAAGTAGTGGGGGACTGGGGGACTACACCGGCCTCAACGAAACAAAGAGTATAAACAAGGTAACCACAAAACATGGCCACATCATCCACACAGCACAACGGAACCTCATCGGCCAAAGGCCCAAAACGTCATTAGCGACGGCCAACAAGCCACTAGAGGCAAGGACACTCATCGTCCTCAAACGAACGCGTCAAGGAAACAACGGCCTCCCCGCCCACAGCGAGGAGCAGGTAACGGCCAAAGCACATAACAGGATCACCAAAATGGAAACAGCGCCAATACCGCAACGGCTAACGGCCTGGAAATGCCCGCGTCGGCCAAAAGCAACAAAGCACAGAAATCTACTCTCCTTCACTTCGTCTACGTCTCAGCATAGAGAGTGGGGGACTCCTGATGGAGTATATGGGTCTGAGCCCCAGGACCCACATACTCGGAAGAACAGAGCACAAGACAACAGAGTGGCGCCCTCGTCGGCCAAGACGCCCCCGTCGGCCGAAAAGGGGCCAACTCAGATTACGGTCCTGAGTTTAAGGGACTCGGGTGCCCTCGTCGGCCGCGCCCTCGTCGGCCACGCCCTCGTCGTCCACGAAGACCTCCCAGAATCGGATTCTATACTTACTCATTTGTACAGCCCATTAGAGGCTTTGTATTCGGCCCAGTAGCGGTCCAGTTGTAAATGGGCCTCCCAAGCCCAAGGCTTGGGAGCCCAACCCTAATTTTCTCTATAAATACTCCCCTTGGGAGTAGTTATAGGGGTTACGAAATCATTCTATTGAAGCATATTATTGCACTTCTCTCTCTAGCTCTCACCTCTCTCTAGATATAATCTATCATCCACTGTTCCACTAAGCTTGCAAAAACAACAGTTTACAAAGCCTTAGTCCCTAGAACTTAAGAAGCACTCCTCGTCTTCTTCAAGCCTAGTTGCCACCCGGGGTGCAGTCCTGCTTCCTGATGGTTGGTCTCGTTTCACTGAGTCTCTTGGAAGTATCCCCACTTCACTTACTCTAGTTAGTTTGAGACGTCCCTTCTTTTTCAAGAAGCGTTTGATTCAAGATCAGTTTTCTCCAACATTGCTTCTTCACAAAGAATGTGTAGATGAGGCTTTTGAAGTGTTGAAGAACTGGAGGAACTTTGCTCTTTGTTGGATGAGAGGATAAGAGGTTGATATCTTTCCAACGTAAGCTTTTCTTGTTGAAGTGAATGACTTTGAAATCTCAAGAAAGCTTTTTAATGTAGAAGGTGTAGTTTATGCAAAGTTATAGAGCTAAAGTTATCCTAGTAGTTCTTTGAAGTGTATCTTATATACTGGGAGCAGTCTTCCTGTTGGAGTGTAGAAGACAACTTCATTAAATGCTCGTACTGTTGATTTGACCGGTTGGACCTTCGACTTGCTATTTTGGGGGCGTAAAGATATCCGCATGGTCAATCATCAACTTTAAATATATCTTCGTACGTACAGAATTAATTAAGCATTTAATGCGTGTACAATACTATGTTTCTGTCGAATGGGTCCTAGCCGTTAGAGAATTTTCCGTTAGTTTCACGGCTATTGGAAAGTGCCTTCGAATTCTGCTAAGTAAGAGCAAGTCTGATGAGGCTCTCTGGTTGTAACTCTGAAGTCCGCCTCTGATGCCAACTCTGGTACCTGCTTTGGTACCCAACTCTGGTAGCTTCTCTGGAGAGCAACTCTGGGAGCAACTCTGGTAGAGACCAAGAGGGTTTCTGGCATGTCGACTATGCTAATACATACAAAGAAAAATTCTAATATAAAATTTCTATAGGGGTACTTTCTAATTCTAATTAGCCTAGCATCATCAAAATTGAATTACATTTATTCCTTACAATTTGACCCTAAATTTGAATTGTTGTAATAGTCTTCAATTATTTTTTCCAACAAAATAGTAATACAATTTGAGGCAAGAGTTTGCTCATTTGGTGAGCTAATAAATGACTTAATTTTAGTGTTACCCTTTATCATGTTTTTTTTGAAAGGCACTTTATCATGTTAAGCACTATGCGAATCACATTGTTCACATTTTAATTGAAGCACCTAATTTCAATTTATTTTGAATAATGATAATTAGGAATTTTAAAAAGTTTTGAACAATATTGTTTGACAAAAGGAACCCCGTTTTTTCCAACCTCTCTCGAATATATACGTCATTAATGACCTATTCATATCATAACCACAATTGGTTAATTTAAAATTGTGACATAGATCAATAACAATGTTCATTTTTTTATAACAATGTTCATATTTTAATTGAAACACCTAATTTCAATTTCTTTTGAATAATGACAATTAAGAATTTTAAAAAGTTTAAGCAATATTGTTTGACAAAAGGAACCCTTTTTTCTAATCTCTTTCTCTTCAATATATACGTCCATTAATGACCTATTCGTATCATAACCATAATTGTAAAAAGAAATAGAGAACTATATATGCACATATATACACACACACACATATATATACATACACACACGCGCGCGCACACACACACACACACATATATATAGAGAGAGAGTACTCTTCCGGTCAGCAATTCCTAACCGGAACCGCCGTCCGGACGGAAGCATTTAGATCCCTTCCCGGTGAAATATTTTGATAAAAATTTTATGCCAAGTTACTCATCAAGTCTAGTTTATTCAAACAAAATTTCAGCTTAAAGCTCAATCGGGAAGGCCGTCAAGTGATTTTTTTAAAGATAACTGCGCTGGAATATACATATAAAATGCAGTTAACTTTCAAAAATTATTTGATAACCTTGCCGATTGAATTTTTAGCTGAAATTGTGTGTGGATAAACCAGACTTAATGAAGAACATGCCATAAAAATTTCATCAAAAAAGTCAACCGGGAAGACGTTGAAACGCCTCCGTCCGGACAGGAGGTTTCTCTGGCTACCTCCATTTGAGGTGGTTCCGGGGTATTTTTGGCTGAAATTGTTTTTGTATATTCTTCATCAAGTCTAGTTCATCCATACCAAATTTTAGCAAAAAATTCAATCGGGAAAATTGTCAAATGATTTTTGCATGAAAACTGGTGCGGAATATACATATAAAACACAGCTTTCATGCAAAAATGAAAAATCATTTGACGACCTTACCGATTGTTTTTTTTTCAAATTTGGTATGGATGAACTAGACTTGATGAGGAACATACACAAAAAATTTCAGCCAAAAATACCCCCGAAACCACCTCAAATTGAGGTGGCCGGACAGGGAGTTCCTCCGGCCTTGCCGGACAGGAACTTTTGTATTATACAGAGTATGTATATATAGACTAAAGATCTGGTCAAGCGCGCTTGACCAGAACCACCTTTCGAACAAGCCGTTTGACGGCCTTCCTAGTTGATTTTTTTGAAGAAATTGTGTGAACACATTATTCATGAAGTGTGGACATTCACACAAAATTTTAGCTTAAAATTCAAGCAGGAAATCCCTCAAACGGGCTTGGTCAGACGTCAATTCCTGGTAATTTGGACTAACCAAATCATTTCTTATATATATACTCCATATATTATAATGATAAAATGAGCTTACATAAAAAAGACATCCAAAATAAACCGAAGAATTATATGAAAATATGTAAATTGAGCTTTAATCACGCTCTAATTGAATATTGGAGTTTCATCCCAAGCTTGAGATTAAACTCGAAACCTATCCTTTGTGCACCTCTTTTCCTACCGGGTAACACCTCTTTTCCTACCGGGTAACACCTCTCTTTCTAGTTTCTACCGGGGTAAGCCAAGTCCCATAAATGCCTAAATGGGGAGTGAGCATTTTATTTTTAAATTTTAAAATTTAAATTAGACCGAAGACCGAAATTGCCTAGAAAAGGAAGAGCACATTCAAAGCTCCTTAGGACCACTATATTTACGCTGTTTTCAGCCATTTCCTTGCCGTCTCTCTGTCATTTACACCAAAACAAACCAACTCCTCCACCATTCCCTCATTTCACCCTTCTCACAATTCTTCTCTCTAACCGCCCCTACCTCTGTATAAAAACAGATCGCGTCATTCTCAAAATAAAAAAGAGGAATTACCAGTCATTACCTGAGTGAGCACCTCTGATTCAAGGCAGTGATCTTGGCCCCTCTTGATTTTCTATAATTTATTTTTCCTCTCAAGATCATATTTTTGTTGCGTGCCTCTGAGATATGATTGTTGTGTTGTATTGTTTCTGTTAAATATAATACTCCGTATAATGCAGTTTCGAAAATGCCCATTTGTTTAATTTCCTTTAGAGATTAATTAATGTTTGATGCATCTATGAATACAAGTCTGAAACTTTATTTGCGGGTTTGGTTATTAAGGGCGTAATAGGTGTAAAGTTGGGTGTGGGTTTCCAGGAGAAGAGAGATTTGCTGAGTAGTTTTGTAGCTTGAAGTGATCGGAAGCATAATATGTAAGGAAATGGTGACTACTGCATTCAGAAAGATTGTATACCCTTGCTGGAGGCCTTCAATTGAGGACGAAGGCCAAGACTGGAGCAATAGAGGGGGGGACCCGAATGGCCGGGTTGATGGGCTATTGTGGTATAAGGATTTAGGGAATCATGTCAATGGGCAATTCTCTATGGCTGTAATTCAAGCAAACACTGTACTGGAAGATCAGAGCCAGCTGGAGTCTGGGCCGATGAGCTCGGTTGAAACGGGCCCACAAGGGACATTTGTGGGAGTTTATGATGGCCATGCCGGTCCTGATGCTGCCCGCTTCATATGTGATCACCTTTTCAACAACATCAAGAGTATGTTTTCCTTTACACTATGTCCTTGTGTCTAATCTCAATTTCCTTGTATGCCAAACCATTTTCAAGTTGTTGCATACAAAGAGGACTGTCTATTAATCTGAAGGAACAAAAGGAGGATATGGTTTGAACTTTTAATTGCAAATATTTATGGTGTCCGATCTAACTATTATGTGTTAAAGTAAATTGCACATGAAGTCAAGTTAAATTGCAAATTGCACATTTATGATTTTTAAATGAGTGCTTTTTATTTGGGGAAAATGTTTTTCAAAATAGAAGTATTACTACATAGTTTTGTTTTTGTTTCTAAGTACTCATCACCTATATGTAAAATCGTCCTGAAAGACCTTTAATGCTGGTAAAGTAATCAGGGAGGTGAATAGAGGGGACATTTGGAAGGAAATAAAACGTAGAGGGGCAGGGGAAGTAAAAGAAAATTGGTTCGAAGTCTCTAACTCGATAATTCTAGTTCAGATATTTGTTCAAAGTAATTTTATTTATTAATGTTATCAAATAAAGACTAAAAACTAAAAAAAATAGGCATCTCCTAATCAAACATAAAAAGCATTTCTCTCCTCTCACAGCTGTTTTTCTAGTCCAAACATAGCCTTGAATTTTTGAAATGCTATTTCGTCACTGCCAATAGGCTTTTTTGGCTGTGACTTACTTGATAGGGTAATTATGATGCAGAATTCACCACACAAAATCATGAAATGTCAGCCGAGGTTATAAGCAAATCATATTTAGAAACAGAAGAGGAGTTTCTTTCCTTAGTGAGAAAGCAATGGCTAATGAAACCTCAAATCGCTTCAGTGGGGTCATGCTGTTTGGTTGGCATAGTATGCAATGGCATGTTGTACATTGCAAATGCTGGAGATTCCCGCGCAGTATTAGGAAAAGTTGAGAGACATACGAAAGATGTTAAAGCCATTCAGTTGTCATATGAACACAATGCGAATCTGGAATCTGTTAGAGATGAACTAAAGTTGTTGCATCCTGATGATCCACAGATAGTTGTTCTAAAGCACAAGGTTTGGCGCGTCAAGGGGCTTATACAGGTGACTTATTTGGAACATCTTCCCGTTTTTATTAGTACTAAAGCCATCAAGGAGCATGATAGCGTAACCTTATACTACACACCCCCTCCTTTTTTTAGTCGAGTCCATAGGCTTTTCACAGAATCTAAGAGTGAAGTTATAGGAGTAGTGAATAGTGAGAGAGAATAGTTTAAAAGGTAAAAAAGGTAGAAAAGATGAAAGGAAAAAGTAAATATATTTGTGTATTTTTATATGATGACTGTTGCCAAAAAATGGAAGTGCAGCAAGTATTAATAAACTTCCTTTGATGGAATATGGACTAACTAAATAAAACAGATGGTGTATTATTTTCTCAATTTAAAATCCACGTGCCATTTTTAGATTGATGCTAGATTCATGATCTTATTTTTTCACTTTTAGTTTTAATTAATTATAACAGCTGTTATTTCCCTTTTTTATTGTTATTTGTTAGGTTCTGTGTTTATTATACCTAGGTCACTATTATCCCATCAGCATGACAGCATCTCCATCATTCATATTCTCTACATTCTTATTTTACTCTTGTTTTAGGTGTTTGCGGCTTTGCGCTCATTTTTAAGTAAAAGTTTTTATAAAATTAAAATTACTGTAATATGACTCGGATATACCGTATTAACGTTTTATTGCATTACTTTTCATTTATGGGGGGAGAAGGGTAGCGGTGAAAAATGAGCAATAAATGTCTCTTAAGCAAAAGTCACAAAAGAACGGTTGAAGTGCTAATTCACACCATATAAGTGTAAAGTGTGTATAGTGTGTTGCTATTTCCATGAAATCAACAAGGAATTCTGGTTTGCAGATATCAAGATCAATAGGTGATGCATATTTCAAAAGATGGGAGTTCAACAGGGAGCCATTGTTGCCAAAGTTTAGGGTAACTGAACCCTTCCATACCCCAATCCTTAAGGCCGAGCCGTCCATACATGTCCATAAACTCCTCCCTGAAGATCAGTTTCTTATATTTGCATCAGACGGCTTATGGGAGCATCTTACCAACCAAGAGGCAGTTGAAATTGTCAACTCTTCTCCGCGCAATGTATGTTTGACTCTTCTTTCTCTATATATGGACAATGGTGTGGGTGGGGTCCTGGGGAGATGGTTAGAGAAAGTTAATGAAATGGCATTATTATCTCAACTATATCACTAATTGTCTCACCTTCATTTTAAATAGTACGTATTAATTTATGGTGGATTTGAAACAAATATCTTATTTCTTGAACTTTCCCATAACCCTTTCTATATACAGTCACACACTTACACAACTGACACACACACACACATATAGCTATATAAGAACTTCTGAGTTCTGATTTCCAAATTATATTTTTCTAATCAGTTGCTAATAGTCATAATGTGATATTTATGTAATTATCAATAAATAATTTTGAAAGTCCTCACACTCTTATGCTTATCATAAGGTGTGTTCTCGTGAGAACCCTCATATATTTATCATACCTTTGTCTCAAAAGTTTAAGTTCTTTTTTACTATTCCGGCAGTTATCTTTACTCGTTTTTACCATATGTATAAGGTGTGTCACACTATTATCATATTCCAAATCAATTTTTGCGGTTCAATTGAATTTTTAGTGTAATTTATAAATAAGGTATTTGTAACTTGTTAGGGAACCTAATTTTAATGAATACTAATTTCAGTATTGTCAATGAAGAGTTAATTTAATTATCAATCAAACATCATAAACTGAAACAAATATGTTTTTGGGGTGGAGGGAGTATATAGTGTTTTTGGAAGTTTAGAGCTCGGAACATGCAATTAAAAATCAGGGAATAAATATATTTGAAATTTGGAAGGAAAGAAAATGTCAGAAAAATGATGTGTTTAAACTCAATAAATCAAGTTATGATATACTTCACTTCGTATATTCTCTCTCTCTCTATATATATATATGTTTAGGTTCAAATGAGAATATTATCTAGGGAGAGAAATAAGAATAAATCCACACCCTTAGATCATGCCAAGCCATTGGGGTTATTTTTGTGATTTTCCATTCTACAAATTCGTATACGGATCTCTTACCCTGAATTCTTGGCTTCATTAATTACTTCACTTTTATTTAGTTATCTTTGTCACATCATTAGAATGTGTTTTAATTTAATATATATTTTGTCATCTGTTCATGTTTAAAGTGCTATTTCAACCTATTTCACTATTATTCATATATGAGAACCACTACAAGATTATTTTATTAATTCTCTCGAAATATTAGATACCCACTTTTGAATTTTTTTATCACACTCTCAGAGCACTATTTTTTTTTCCTATTCAAAGTATCAATTTGTTTTTATTCAAAGCACAGTTTTTTCTATGCTTCAAATGCACATTTAATTTTTTTTCATTTCACTTTGTGAGCACGATTATTTTCTAATCCATGCTCCCAGTGTTATTATTTTTTGTCAGTTAAGTATACCAATATCAAATCATTGCACTTTTAAATAAAATATATCGCATTGTACACGTGTAGTCTAGCAATACACACATTAAGGCTAAATAATTGCACTTTGATATGAAATATGTTGCATATCAAACATTATACATGCACTCGTTAATATGTAGTATAACTTAATGCACTAATTTTGTATTGTGATGCATAATTCTAGTAAATTGCCTTACACAATGGCAATGACAATTTTTAGAAAACTATATTATAGTGCATTACGATTCAAAGAAATGTGCACCATTGTTGTTCTAATCACTCTCATTATATTATATGTAGTATATATATGTAACATGATAGATATTTTGAATATGTTAAGTGCGTGAGTCAGAGACCTTGTCCAAGGACGTGAACGGGATTGACCACAGGTAAACGATGATGTTCCTGGAGCTATTTTAATTGACGAGGAATAGACGAACTGAATTAGAGGCTTAATAGATAATTATCGATCCCCGACCTAGTCAAGAGATTTCAAGATTAATTAACCAAAAAGCTGTTTATTAAAGTAGCTGGGATCCCCTTAAATAGATAAAGGGTTTCCTAAAACAAAATAGGAAACTAAGTTGCTATTCTAATACAACTAAGATAAAGGAATACTAATTAAAGTAGGACTAATTAAATACTAATATTAATATGACTCTAACTGCCTTCTTATTTCTTTTCTCTTCTTTTCTCTTAGCCACGTTGGTCATTAATCTTCTCTGCCCCACACTGCTTCCTTCGTTCATATGTATGGCCATAGAATTGGTCCGTAACATCACTCCCCCTGGACTAAGAGCTTGTCCTCAAGCTTGAAAGCAGGGTATCTCTGTTGGAAGGAATCAAGTGGTTCACATGTAGCCTCATCTACTTGCTGCCCCTGCCATTGAACTAAAAGCTCCCAGGTGCCATTTAAAAACCTGCTGCGAAGAACTGCCTGGGGAATTGTGGCTCCCAGAATGCGAGGTGCTGGAGGAAGACTGCCCATTGACGCGGGAGAAGGTCCTTGATGTGGCTTGAGAAGGGATACATGAAAAACATTGTGTATTCGAGCGTCTGCGGGCAATTGGAGCTTGTAAGCAGTCTGGCCAATGCGTTCCAGGATCTGAAATGGACCAAAATATTTTTGCAACAGTTTGAAATTGCCTCGGCCTATTGTGAGTTGACGATATGGCTGTAAACGGAGCCAAACCCAAGCCCCGGGTTCAAAAGAGAGGTCGCGGTGGCCTTTATCAAACTGACTTTTCATTCGTTGTTGTGCTTGAGCCAATCTGTCACGAGCACGTTTGAGAAGATCGTCCCGATCAATTAACTCCCGATCAACTCCTTCCACTTTGGCTGTCCCAGGGATATAGGAGGGTATCCGTAGTGGTTCCCTGCCATAAACCATGCGAAATGGTGTGTTCCCCAGAGACGAATGGTAGGACGTATTGTAACAATACTCCACCCAAGGTAGCCAACGAACCCATTCTTTGGGATAATCACTCGTGGTACAACGCAAAAATAACCCTACCGTGCGGTTAACCACCTCTGTTTGACCATCTGTTTGCGGGTGATAGGCGGAAGAATAAACAAGTTTGGTACCAGATAGCCGAAATAACTCTCGCCAAAAAGTGCTCATAAAGATTTTGTCACGATCAGAGACAATAGATTCCGGTAGCCCATGAAGACGGAAAATTTCAGAAAAGAATATACTAGCCATGGAAACTGCCGTATATGGGTGAGCTAAAGGAATAAAATGAGCGGCTTTAGAGAGTCTTTCAACAACAACCAGAATGACAGATTTACTTCGGACCTTGGGTAAGCTATCAATGAAATCCATGGAAATATCTGCCCAAATGTGATGCGGAATGGGCAGAGGTTGCAATAAGCCGGCCGGTTGTAATGTTAACCATTTTTGCTTTTGACATGTCTGCTGAAGAGTTGGTCACCGTGGTCTTCATGCCAGTCCAATAAAACTCCCGTCGTAGCCGCTGAAGAGTTTTTTCAACACCTTCATGAGCCATGTTATGAAATACCGAGAGCAACGTCTAAACTACTTCAAATGTATCTAATAGATAGAGTTTGAAACGGAAATAAATTAAGCCGTCTCGGAGTGCCCAATCTGGCCCGCGTTTTCCCTCCTGGATTTCCTGACGGATAGCATTCATAATCGGGGAAACAGCCTGTTCAGACCGGATTTCACTGAGGAGAGTATTGAAAGGAACTGTGAGTGCTACCATCTGTATAACCTCTTCATGTTGTCGAGACAAAGCATCCGTTACAGTGTTGAAGCGTCCCGGTTTGTATTCTACTCGGAAATTAAAGCCCATTAACTTACTTAACCAATGTTGTTGCGGGGACGTAGTAAGTCGTTGATCCAGTAAATGTTTCAAACTCGATTGATCAGTTCGAATAAGAAATTCAGATCCCCATAAATAGGGTCGCCAATGTGTGACTGCCTTGGCTAACCCGATCAGCTCTCTTTCATAAGCTGCGAGCTTAACATGGCGGGCAGCAATCGTGCGACTAAAATATGCGATGGGATGGCTTTCTTATGGACATACTGCCCCAAAACCAGATCCCAATGCATCACGTTCTACGACAAATTCTTTGTCAAAATTAGGTAATTGGAGAACTGGGGCCGACGAAAGGCGCAATTTCAACTCGTTGAACGCTTGTTCGGCTGCATCTGTCCAGGAAAAGGCACTCTTCTTCAGCAATTGTGTGAGTGGTCCGGCAATGTCACCATAATGGTGAATAAATTTGCGTTAATAACCTGCCAGGCCCAAAAAACTGCGTAAAGCTGTAACTGATTGGGGTGTTGGCCAGTTCGTGATAGTCTGGATTTTTGCTGGATCCGCCTCAACGCCTTTGCTATGGATGACATGCCCGAGATATTGGACTTGCGGTGCGCCAAAACTGCATTTGGATTTTTTTAAGGACAGACCATGAGTGTGAAAGGTCTCCAGTACCACCTGGACATGATAAACGTGTTCTACCCATGACTTACTATAAATTAGTATGTCATCAAAGAAAACGAGGACAAATTTGCGAAGGTATGGTGCAAAGATGTCGTTCATTAAGCTTTGAAACGTTGATGGTGCATTGGTGAGTCCAAATGGCATGACTAAGAATTCAATGTGGCCGTGATGAGTTCGGAAAACCGTCTTGTCAATATCCTCTTCTGCCATGCGAATCTGATGGTAGCCCGAGCGCAAGTCAAGTTTTGTAAAGAATTTGGATCCATGAAGTTCGTCCAGTAACTCGTCGATGACCGGAATCGGAAACTTGTCTTTAATAGTTTTGGAATTGAGTTCCCTGTAGTCGACACAAAATCGCCATGTACCCTCGGCTTTCTTAACCAGAAGGACGGGTGATGAGAAAGGAGAGCGGCTGGGGCGGATGATACCCAGCTGAAGCATTTCCGTACACTGCCTCTCAATCTCGTCCTTTTGGAAATAGGGGTAACGGTAAGGACGAACAACCACTGGACCAGTTCCTGGAAGCAAAGTGATCTTGTGATCACAAACATGTGGAGGTGGCAGTCCAGCAGGCAACCTGAAGAGGTCCTCAAATTGGGCCAGGAGACTCTCCATGCTAGGGGATGTGGTTGTGATCATGTGGGCCTGAAGTGTTGGGACTCGAGTATGACCGTGCCATTCCACTGGAATGCCCTGCCAGATGAAGCGCATGAAAAGACGTGAAAAATCCCATTCAATCGAGCCGAGGCGTTGAAGCCAATGAACGCCCAATATCATGTCAAACCCGGCCAATGGAAGCACATAAAAGTCCACAATAAATGTGCGTCCTCCCACCACGAAGTTAAGTTGAGGACATGTGCCTAGGATAGGTACTCTGTCCCCATTAGCCACTTGAACATGTTGACGGGATCCAGGATGAATTGAATGGGTATTTTCTGGAACCAGCCTTTGATGTACAAAATTATGAGTACTACCCGAGTCTACCAGAATTGTAATGGGTATATCGTGAAGAGTTGCTGCCAATTGCATAGTGGAAGTGGAACTGAGGCCAGTCATAGCATGAAGGAAGAGAGTTGGCTCAAACTGAGTTTCTGACCGGTCTTCATCCATAATTTCAATAAAGAATAGCCTTTTGCATTGATGGCCACGGACCCGAGGATAACAAAGGCCTTTTCCCCTGCGGATAGCAGTCTCTGCGCGAGATATCTTTTTGAAGTTTGGATTTGTTTGGCGTCGGTTCGGGTTGGATTCCGCAGTGGCAGGTACTGATGCTGAACGTAGGTTGGATTGGGGGCGCACTAAAAGTTCAGGCGAATAGTTTAGCAGGTGATATTTGCGTTCGACAGTGCGGGCCAGCATCATAGCTGAGTCAAGGTCTAATGGATCCTGGTACTCAACCTCCATTCGGACAACCTCGCGGAGCCCGGCTGTAATATCTTAACCTGCATACGGGCAGAGATCCCCACCGTGCGAGCTAATATTTGTTGAAAAGTTTCAATATACAACTCAAGGTCGCTCGTCTGACGTAGTTTGGCAAGTTCTCCTTCGGGATCGGCACTACTAGGCGGCCAAAACGTTTCGTACATCTGGTGTAGAACTCTGTCCAAGAGACTGGTGAAGCGCTCGTATCCAACTGATTAGCCCAAAGTTGCGCTGTGCCGATCATATGGAATGTCGCCAGGCCAACCCGAGCTTGAGCTGGGGTACGTTGCTGAACAAAGAAGCTTTCACAACGTTTTAGCCATGACAGAGGGTCACTCTTCCCATCGTAACCAGATGACAGTTCCCCTGTTAACCTCTGCACGGTGGTGGACAAGGCTTCCATGGCCGCCGGAAGAGCGAGCAGTTCATCCATAGATGCCTGCAGATCTGCCAGTTGTTGTTCAACAGCCAGTTGTCGTTGGTCGACACTCTCGATCATGGTTTTCAGGGAATCGGCAGCAGTAGAGTCGGTCCCCATCGTCCCAGAAGCTGATACCAAGTTGTTAAGTGCGTGAGTCAGAGACCTTGTCCAAGGACGTAAACGGGATTGACCACAGGTAAACGATGATGTTCCTGGAGCTATTTTAATTGACGAGGAATAGACGAACTGAATTAGAGGCTTAATAGATAATTATCGATCCCCGACCTAGTCAAGAGATTTCAAGATTAATTAACCAAAAAGCTGTTTATTAAAGTAGCTGGGATCCCCTTAAATAGATGAAGGGTTTCCTAAAACAAAATAGGAAACTAAGTTGCTATTCTAATACAACTAAATAAAGGGTTTCCTAAAACAAAATAGGAAACTAAGTTGCTATTCTAATACAACTAAGATAAAGGAATACTAATTAAAGTAGGACTAATTAAATACTAATATTAATATGACTCTAAGTCTCTAACTGCCTTCTTATTTCTTTTGTCTTAGCCACGTTGGTCATTAATCTTCTCTGCCCCACACTGCTTCCTTCGTTCATATGTACGGCCATAGAATTGGTCCGTAACAGAATAGAAGTGCATTTATTTAATTACTGAAATGCACAATATAAACTTTAGTGAACTCGAGTTGTTTTATGACATCACTGATATTGGAAATAAGGTTTAATGTAAACACGAAACAAATTAAAATTATTTGCTTTTAGTTGAAAGTAGCAAAAATTCAACATGGTATGTGTATTTCATTTAATGATTCAAATTATATAACTAAAATATTAGCCTCAACCGCGGGAAAAAAGTAAAGCAATGAGACTTTTAAGGAAGGAGGTTTAATGCTACGGTTCCATGGTAATATTATTTTACTATATTGCCCATATCATTAATATCGTTGGTGTGATGCTTAAAATTCTTCCTCAAAGTTTCCCCTAATTACTGGAGTGCCATCATCCATTCATATTAAATCTTCATCGTTCGTTAATGATAATAAACGGTTGGATTTTATTTTTATTTATCTCCCGGGACATCATTCTCACCGGAACCCTCATATATATATATATGTGTGTGTGTGTGTGTTTATATATATATATATATATATATATATATATATATATATATATATAGGGAGCGGTTTCGGTAAGAACGGACTCTCAGGAGAGAAATGAGAACGAATCTGGACCGTTGGATTGTATTATGTGGATATATATATCACATGAAGACTAAGAAATCTCTCCACATGTATGCCCGTGTGTCTATGTTAGATTTAGTTTTTTAATTTAAGTTGATTTTCCTTCAAATTTTCTGTAGTAAAACCAACCTTTTAAAAACCAATTTTGATATGCAAATCTCCCCTCCTACCAACCACGCCCTTAAATTCTAATTTCTTGGTTTCATAGATAAAGATTGTGTAGTTGAGAAATAATAGAATTTAAATATTGAGAGAATTACTTAAAGTATGACTAAAAGATGTGATGATTCCTAAAATATGACTAAATAGTTTTTTCTTATGCTATTTTGCAAGTATGATAAGTGTTTTGATGCTACTTTTACTCCCTTCAATATAATTACTACTCAACTACTCATACAAATGCATGTTTAAGTTTGCTAACCATATACGATAGTATTAAGAATTTGTGAATGTATTAGTTACAAATAAATAAATTTCCCTTAAAACATTTTGTTGCTTGTGAAGGGTGTTGCCAGAAAGCTTGTGAAAGCTGCACTTCATGAAGCAGCAAAGAAGAGAGAAATGAGATACTCGGACTTGAAAGATATAGACAGGGGTGTGAGGAGACATTTTCACGACGATATCACAGTCATTGTTTTGTTCCTAGACAACCATTTGATTAATCGGACTTCCACCCACGGGCAAGCGCTTTCAGTTAAAGGAGGCGGAGGTACTTCTCTAGTTGCCGCGGGATAGTTTATTCTTTTCTAAGAAAAAATAATCTTATCATACATTTATCATGAAAATCTTTTGAGGAGAATATACAATTGAGGGAATTGTATATGTATAGGCTAGTTTATGTTCTACACATTGAACTAAGGTGGAGTTAAGCTATGTATGGGTGAGGGGCATGGATTTAATGGATGGAGGTGGTGGTGGTTCAGTTTTGATGAGAAAAAAATGCTCAGACTTCTTTTTCAGAGTAAACTTTGAATTACTTCGTATTATTTATTCTTTTTCCTGAACTCAATAATATAGTCACATTCTCCAGTTTTCGTTTACAGGCCTTCTAAATGTGTCATACTTCGTATTTGTTATTATTGCTTGAATGCTTGGTGTTTCAATTCACGGAATTATGACTCTATTTTGAACTATGAAGTAGAGGTACATGTACATCACAAATGTTCCAAAAACAATGGTTATTCTTTTGGGGAATTTTGACTTTGTAACTCATTTTTGAGTGATATCGGACTTTACACCCCATTTAAAAAAACTTTGATTTTGCACAACATTCAGAAATTTTTCTTCATAAATTGTTATATGAAGGGATGCAAAGTCAATGTAAACCTTACACTACCTCCGTTACATGAGGAGGTGATACAATATTGAGTTTATATTATTACTAGAATTGATAAAGTAAGAATGATATAAAATACGAAGTAAAAAATTACACAAATTGTATCAAATTTCGAGGCAAATTTAGTAGGACTAATAAAAAAGGAAGATAAGACAATTTTAAGGGTACTTAAACACTTTAACTTGATGATACAGAGTAGATATAAATGAAATATTGCAAATGAAAGGTGAACAATGAAAATGTATGATTATTAAAGATGTAAAAGTGGGACATTAAAGGAGTTTTTTACTTGCATAATGACTCGGGTTTCCATGTCCATTTTTCTTTTCCCATCTAATCTAAAATTTAATCACTATTTATTCTTTATATTGAGGTGTCGATTTTAAAATAAAATCATTTAAATTTGGATTTTAATTCTTCTAAGTATGAAGTGAAGGTTAGGCTGACACCTTTGAATTTTTGTAATTGATATCATAGATTTCCAATCTAGTTCGATTTTTTTTTTTAAATTTGATTCGGTCTAAAATGAATGGGGCTGATTAATGAATAAATAAAAAACTGAATTTGGTTTTATTTCATTTGAGTTGGATTTTCCATAGTCAAATATCCTATAGTGTTATTGTATTTTTTGTATTGCTTAATGTGAGTTCGATACGATTCAGAATAATAATATTTTAAAAGAATATTACAACAACAAAAGGAAAGAGAAATTCTACTGGCAACCCTCAAATTTCGAGACAAATTTAGTAGGACTAATAAAAAAGGAAGATGAGACAATTTTAACGGGACTTAAACACTTTAACTAACTTGATGATACACGAGTTTCATGGAAATGCAGAGTAACCTTGTAGGAAAGAGTGGATATAAATGAAATATTGGAAATGAAAGGTGAAAATGTATGAGTATTAAAGATGTAAAAGTGGGACATTAAAGGAGTTTTTTACTTGCATAATGACTCGGGTAGTCGGGTTTCCATGTCCATTCTTCTTTTACCATCTTATCATAGATTTCCAATCCAGTTTGATTTTTTTTTAAATTTTGATTCGGTCTAAAATAAAAAACAGAATTTGGTTTTATTTCATTTGAGTTGGATTTTCCATTGTCAAATCTACTAAAGGGTTGTTGTATTTTTTTGTATTGCTTAGTATGAGTTTGATACGATTCAGAATAATAATATTTTAAAAGAATATTACAACAATAAAAGGAATGGGAAATTCTATTGGCAATAGGGATGGAGCGGCCCTGACCCGCCCGGCCCGGCCCGCTACTGTGCGGGCCCGGACCGGCCTGGTCTTGGGTAACCGGTTCTGGGCCTACGCCCGGCCCGGGGATTGGGGCGGGTCGGGTACGGGCCTTCAATTTAGTGAACCGGCCAGGCCGGGCCCGGCTTGTGCCTTTTTTTTTGTTTTTTTGGGTTTGGGCTGGGTTTAGTTGGGTTGGGCTGGGTATTTCTGAGGGGTTTGGACCTTGGGGGGATGGGGGTGAAATAAATAAGAAATCAAAAAAAAAATTGAACCAGAACCGGCCCGGTCCGGCACCGGCGCCTACCCGAGCCGGTCCCTGTTCACCCAATTCCCAAAAAAAGCCCGACCGGGCCCAGGCCCGAACCGAAATCGGTCCGGCCCAGGTCCATCCATAATTGGCAACCCTCAAATTGCTATCCACTGCCTCTAAATTATAAAAAGCTTAAATTGCCCTCAGATCTATTGATGTAACATCTTGAAATCCCTCACACTTGTTCTACTCTGATCCCTGTCACAGCAGAGAAGATCACTATGATCGTGAAGGCTGGCCGATGTTCAAGTGGCTCTGTGAGAAGAAGAGCATCAATGACCTCATCATGAACGTAGGTGGCTGTGCTGGTGGTGGTGCGGTTGTCGTTGCTCCAACCACTGAAAAGAAGAAGGTCATTGATGAACGGAGTGAAGAGAGATACGGGATCAACTTACTTGATGATTAGTCTAAAATTTCTTTGAATTGCTAGCTTTTGACTTGCAGACAATTTTGATAATTTTATAATACTCATATCTCGTATGGAGAATTTATGAACCCCGTCATCATTGAAATATCTATTAAAATCTAAGTGAATCTATATTTTAGTGCCTAAAGTATACTACATATATATAGGAGGCCTTTTGAGATCTGTCCATGTCTTCGCACTCTGAGGCAGTGATTTTCTCTTGCGTCGCAGTCTCATGTGGGATGAAGCTCGATTAGCCACAAATGGGTGGCAATCTCATGTGAGATGCCTGATCTTGTAGGTGAGTCCCCCATCCTACATTTTTTAGTAAATAGGTGGCTGCGGGTAGAATCCCCCATCCTACATTTTTTGTGACTAGTTTGACAAAAGGTTTATATACGTTCTATGAGGTATAGTTCATGAGATGATTATTTATTTGTTTTATGGGATTTTCCCCTAAATATTACTAAATCAAAGTCATTTTCTAAAAAAGTCACTACTTTTCAATATAGACAAAAATGTGACTAATAGAGTCATATATATGGAAAATCGTGATGTAACTGGAAATTTTTTATATCACTGCAATTTTTTCGTGTCACTATGAATTGTCACTATCAGATTTTAATGTCACTTATGTACGTCACTGTCAGATTTTCATGTCACTTACGGTCATACGGATGTCACTATCGTAAGAAAATATGTCATTGTGACCGTTTTCGTTCAATGAAATCGCCGCCGCTGACAACGTAGCCGATCTGCCCCCGCCACCGAAACCACATCCGATCAACCTCGCTGCCCACACTGTGGCCGATCAGCCCCACCACCACACCCAACAACCATGACCACACCGGACCCTCTCCAACCTCCTCCCCTGTCAACCAGGCCCCTCCCAACCCCTCCCCTGCCAACTAGCCCCCTCACCAGTCCCTTCCCAGCCCCTCCCCAGCCAACCAGCCCCCTCCCCAACCCCTCCCCATTCGACTAGCCCCTCCCCAACCCATTAGCGAACCAACCCCCTCCCAGCAATCCA
Organism: Cuscuta europaea; assembly: GCA_945859875.1. Lineage (NCBI taxonomy): Eukaryota > Viridiplantae > Streptophyta > Magnoliopsida > Solanales > Convolvulaceae > Cuscuta > Cuscuta europaea. The sequence goes on from CAMAPE010000070.1 coordinate 2,177,959, forward strand.
ACCCCCTCCCTAACCACCAGCCCCTCCCCAGCCCACCAGCCCCCTCCCAGCCCCTCGAATGCCCACCAGCCCCTCCCAAACTGACCAACCCCTCCCTATCCCCAACCCTGCACAATCGCAGCCCAAAAACCCCACCCCCACCCCAGCCCTGCAACCGGCGTCGTCCGCCGACATCAGATTTGAAGCTCTAACCTCTCAGATCTTCGTCGCAATCGAAGCAATCGCGGATGTAGAGACCAAAACGATGTAGAAAGGAGAGGAACAAAGGTTAGATGAGTATTGGTTGTCGTCTCCAAGGCTTGAGACGCCATCGCCGAACCCTAGCTGCCATCGTCGATGAAGAGGTCGTCGAAGAACAAGAACGATGCGAAAGATGGTCGTGCGAAGAGATAAGGCACATAGAGATCGACGGAGAGAGAAGTCGACGTTGATCGTCTCCTTTGCTCCATGCCTCCATCGTCAATTGATTGCTGGCCGGTAGATGCAGTCGTAAGGTGGGGTAGTCGCTGAGAGGGAGATACAAGGGTAGGGGTTTCTTGTAAATCATATATTTGGAAAATTCAAAACCGGTCATATATCTGTCCATTAAAAGTGTATAGATAATATCTATGCCATTATTTCTTGTTTTATCAATATAAAAACTTTGTGTTACATAAAAATAAAAGTTACTCAGATACGAAGTTTTATCAATATAAAAGTTACATAAAAGTGATTAATCAAATGTTCGAAAAATTCCAAATTGTAATTGAATAAGCAAGCTAACACAATTGAAAATTACAAATACGAAGTTATTTAAAAAAAACAGAAAGGCAGTTTAATAAACTTTTTTGCCATAATATGATTTTGTCAGTGTACATTTCTGCCATAAACATGGCAAAATCGTATGTCATCATCCAAAAATCTAGAAAATCAAAAAATTTCAAATACTAAGAAATACTCCGTAAGAAATTAGAAATACGAAAAATAGAAGTCTGAAAAATTGGACAAATCCATGTCAAAATCCTGAAAAACAAAAGAATCGAAATTTGAAAAAGGAAGATGAAGACGAAGGACAAGGAGAAGGAGGAGGAGGAGAAGAAGAAGGAGGAGGAGAAGGGGAAGAAAAAGGAGAAGAAGAAGAAACCTGAAATCCAAAGCAAAATAGAGTTGATGATGGTGGATGGAGAAAGCAGCGAAGCGGAGGCGGTGGAGGCGATGAAGGCAAAGGCAATGGAAGCACCATTCGGTGGAGTAAGCGACGCGGCAGATCTATGCGAAGAAGATGGGATGCTGTTACTTTGGGCTCTAGAGAAATAATCGATCGATCTATAAGGGGGGAAGGGGGGAGAGAATGTGTAAATGGGTTCAAGGGCAAAATTGGGATGCTAATTTTCATGTTTTTAATGGTAGGAGTAAATTGGGCCTATTAAGGGAAGAAAACATATCAAGTCTTATTTTTGCATTTCACCTTTGTTTTGGTCCTATATGGGGCAATTACTTTTCTTACATCCTGTTTCGTTTTTTGAGCGATTCGTTTTAATTTAACTACAATGATTTACATTGATTCGTTTTTAATTTTTTAATTAATTTTTCAGACCCGGCCCAAAGTACGCGTATGATCCTACCCTGTCTAATTTCAGTCTTAGAAATCGCTCAATTTTTCATTTCCACAAATTGAGGACTAAAATGCAATTAACCGTTCTGCAACTAGCCCTAGACTGTGCCGCCCATGTTCTTCATATAGCCTCATGTTCTTTATGCCTATGTGTTCTGCTCATTTGGTAAGGGGGTTTTTCGCTTCACCTCCTCCGGACCCTATCTTCTAAATACGCCGCATTCTCTGTTTCATACCGATCTCTACTGCTAAAGCTTTGTCAAGATTTTTATACACAATTTCGTTTAATATGATCATTGTCTTCTCTAAGTTGTCTGCACGCATGATATTTGCAAGATCTGTTTGTAGGAGTAATTGAAGCGTTAAATCTTTGTCTTATAGGTTTTGATATAGCAATCTGGACCTCCGTGTCTGTCAAATTCTAATCTGGGAAATAGATTTCGTGTTCTAATTGTTAAGTTTTCACTGGATTCAATCCCCCTTTGCATTGCAGCAAGGCTATTTTTCTCCTGCTTCAACGGGTTTAATAGCAGGTGCTTTTATGCTACTGATTTTCCATATTGTTTATCATTACCAGACATTAGTCAGGTGCCTACTCTGTTCATTTGGGTAGACGCCGTTACATGCCTGGGAAACAAAGGGTCTGAGACGTGAATATGAACGGATGGGTTTCTCATCCGCCATGGTTTAATGTCTCTTGAAGTGTCAAATGTGAGATCGATTGTTTCCTGTAATTATCTGGTCTGCAATCTACATTTTGACCCAACATGAAAAGTTTTAATGATATAGAGGAATTTGAAGGTAGCTTCGTTCCATAAACTTCTTGAGGGTGCTATTTATCCCAATTAAGCTTAATTAGAGTTCTTCACCTTGAAGACACACTAAACCTTTTCAAAAACACCTTGGCACTTTGGGATACATCCTATAAATGGTGTATAAGGTGTGTCATATCGGTGCACGTAGGTGAACCGATAGTAAGGGAGTATGTTAGGTCTCAGATTTGAATTTTGTCAATTGCGATGAGAAGTTATTATGTTAAAAATGCATAAAGCTTTTACAAGTATCATATACAGAGTCAGATTCTCTATCAATCAGATTGAAAATTATAGTTCAACTTACATTCTTCCAATTTTTACACGAATCATCCACTTTTTTTACCCCAATTTTTACCCATACTTCATTCTCACTATCACACGAATCATCCACTTTTTTTCATTTTTCTTCTTTCATTCCTTGTCTCATCTTGCATTTCTTTTCCCTTTTACCTGCTACTCAAACTTCTTTTTTCACCATCATCATCTTCACTTTTACGATATTTGAGTCTTTCAAAAGTCATCCAAAATGTTGTTTATAAAGAAAAAAAATAAAAACCCATTATTCTCTCCGTTCAGGTAAAATTGCTTCATTTTTCTTTATCGAGAAAACTCATTTCTCATATCAAATTTGTTAAAGTTTGTGTGAATCTTAATCATTGTTACTTTATTTTATTTTATCAATTCAATATGATTTGGAGAAACAATAAAATGTTGGTGAGTTAGCGTAGATGTATTCTTATTCCCTTATTTTCAAAATAATGGTTTATGTACAAGAATTTGCCAACTATCGAGAATTAAGTTTATCAGCCACATCATGAAATTTGAAAGTGAGTTGTTGATCAAAGATTTTAAAAAATGTAAAAATTATGAAAAATTAGTTTGGTTTTATGTCTTCATTCGATGTTCATTAACTTAGAAAAGACATAATACGTTTTTCTCTCTCTATCTTTTATTTTATTTATTATCTATGTTCTTATGTTCATCTTTTATAATATTTTTTTATTTTTCTTATGTCCTTATTTTATTTTTATCTTTGATATAGTATCTTACTTTTTTTTCATGGTTTTCGTTTTTTACTTTGGTATCATGGATCGATTCATGTTGGTCAACTTCAATTGTTTTTGGGATTAAGACTTAGATATTTTTGTTGTTGTCTTGTTGTTACTTTATCATTTCAATATAAACAACACAAATTCATTTTTCTTAATCTTTATATAATATGATATAAAGTACTTCCTCCGTCTCTTAAAAATTTGCCAACTTTTCTTTTTTGGATGTCTCACTAACTTTGCCACTTTCCATTTTAAGTAAAGAATTTGTATCTACAATCAATTCTTCCTCTTTTGCACAAACTTTTACCACACAATTTTTACTTTATTAATCCCCGTGCCGGTCAAACTTGGCAAAGTTTTAAGGGACGAGGGAGTAACAATTTATGCATCACAATTGGAGGGAAAAATCACACCTAAAATGAAGACATAATGAAAAATTAATGCAAAAATTAAAATTGGTAATGTATTAACTAAGCATTAACGAATGATAATGGGCAGGTTTCTAATCAAGTATGTAACAATTTGATTAAGTACATAACAAAGAATAAAAAGTTTATAAAAAACAAAGAAGAAAAATAAAACATCATATTTTTTTAAAGTAATGTAACTTTTTTATTTGTACTCAGATTTTTACAAAAAAACATATCAAAATTAATAGTTTTTTATTATCATTCATATGACACCATATTGAATATCTAAAGATAACCAAAAATAACACTTTAATAACATCTATTTTTTAAGTTCTATAAATTTTTTGTTTGTACTCCGATTGTTATAGAAAATATATCAAAATTCATAAGTTTTTATTAACTTTAATATGTCACCAATGTTGAATATCTTTATATAAAATACTATGTATTAAATAGAAAAATTGCTACAATTATTGCAAGGAAAATTCTCGAACAAAATGTAATTTTTATTTTTATCTTTATATAATATAAAATAACAGTGTTGCTACAACTATTAGAGGGAATATTCCCGCCAAAAGAAAAGACATAGTCGGAAATTAATGTTGAACCTGAAAAATGTTGCCCAAGAGAGAAATGGTACAGTAAAGCATACATGCATATAAGGAAATGAAATATATGATGAAACATTTATTGTACACAAATCTTTATCAAACTTTTGCACAAAATGAGATATAATAGGATAAACTGTCAACCTACTATAAAAAGTGTATTCAACAAATTAACTAAAAATCAAAATAGTGTAAGTAAATATGCAATCAAGATATTTGATTCGCTAACCTGCTATTGATATTTACAATCAATCAAAAAAGTATTGTAGTGTTCAAATGATTTTTGGAAAGAAGGAAGACACATCTATCATTTATTTATGTCCACGTTTGAAGTTGACATATATGCATTGTACGTATAAATGCATTATGGTTTGACTAGATTATATATGTCAACTTTTCAAATTACTTATACGAACCACAAAAAAAGAAAAGAAAAATACTGCCTTATATGTAATATATGTTGTACTACCTCTGTCCCGGTGGATTTTGCCAAGTGCAAAGTAGATGAGAAATAAGAATAGTAAAAACTGTGTGGTTAAAGTTTGTGCAGAGGAGAGAAATGTGCCGAATCACAAATTAGTTGCTTTAATAGGAAAGTGACAAAGTTTTTGGCACAATCAAAAATAGGGCCGCTCGTGGGCCGGGTACAAGAGATGTAGAAATAATTAAGTATAAGATCCTATTCTGGGGGCCGCTCGTGGCCGATGAGGGCATGGCCGACGAGGGCACGGCCGACGAGGTCACCCGGTTCTCCTAGCTCCTGAACCGTATTCTGAGTAGACTGCTTCCTGGCCGATGGGGGTCACCTGGCCGACGAGGGTCCCACCAGGTGATCGTGGTACCTTCTGTTCTTTCGAGTATGTGGGCCATGGGGTCCAGACCCATATACTCCATCAGTTGTACTACCTCTTTCCCGGTGGACTTTGCCAAGTGCAAAGTAGGTGAGAAATAAGAATAGTAAAAACTGTGTGGTTGAGGTTTGTGCAGAGGAGAGAAATGTGCCGAATCACAAATTAGTTGCTTTAATAGGAAAGTGACAGAGTTTTTTTGCCACAATCAGAAAATGAAAGTTGACAAAATTCAATGGGACAGAGGGAGTATATGTTATGTACGTATAAGTAATTACAATCTAAAATATAAGTAAACAATAAAAAAGCATGTGAAGTTACTTTAGATTGTTAAAATCTAAATAATCTATACTCTCCCATTGCATAAATGTGCCTAAATTATTCTGTCCAAATTTTGCCCAAAAATAGTACTACCTCTGACGTCTAATATTTGGACGGAAGTGATCATTGGTGTGGTTTTTAAGAAAAATATAATTACATTGTTGATAATGAGTTAATAAAGTAGGAATAAAGTAAGAATGAATTAAAGTGATCACACAAATGTTATCAAATACGGTATAAGACAATAATAGGGGGACATCACAAAATGAAAAAATTGGACAATCGTAGGGGAACGGAGGGAATACCATTGAAGCAATTTTAAGTTTCTAAAACCTAAATGTTACTCCCTATTTTACACGTCATATTTAGGAAACTGCTTTTAATAATTTTACAGTCATCATGGCGTAAAGTGTGACGTTTTTATGGAGCTATGTATAACAAAGTCATATACTCCGTACTACGTATAAGTATTAAAATTATGGTAGAATCATTTGCTTTCTTTGGCAAATTATACCGTAGGATCGGCCCACCTTCCGCATAGTGTGCCGATCTCATTTTTACAAGTTACGTTCCTTTTTATTCTTCCCTGGAACTTCTTCATTCCTTTTTCTTGTGTTATTCTTTCCTCATTTTTCTTTTCTTTAATTCTTCTCCATTTCCATCCAAATTAAAATATTAAAAATTTAATTGTAGTTTTACTTTCCTTATCTTCAATTTAAATTATAATTGAATCTATTTTTTAATTCTTTATCAATACATAACAAAAAGTTTAATAATCTAAATAAAATAAGTACATTTCATATTCATACACTATTTTTGTAATATCTTTTTTACATTCATACATTTTTTTTGTAATATATTTTTATATGCATACACTTTTTCTATAATATATATTTTTATCACTTTTATATATTTTTAGAGGTTTTTAAGATATTGAGTTTGTTTACTTTGCTTCTAGCTTGGAGTTACATTTTATAATATACGAAGTTACATCATCTTATACTCCAGTTACAAGTTATTATACGTGAGTTACATCTTGTTATGTGTGAGTTACATCTTCTTATACACGAGTTACATACTTTTATTCGCGAGTTACATGTAATTATGTGTGAGTTATATCTAATTATTTGTGATTTTTTACTTATCTTTATTCTGAACTAATTCAATTATAACTGAATTATTATTTTTCTTTACCAATTTAATACAAAATTTTATTAATTCACATAAAATAAGTATATTGTATTTCATATTCATACACTATTTCTTACTTTGTATACTTTTTTTTATATTTATTATAAAAAATAATAAAATATTCCTAAACTCAAAATAAAAAAACACAAGTATATTGTATTTCATATTCATACTCTTTTTTCGTAAAATATTTTTTATATTCATACACTTTTTTCTATAATATATTTCTTATCTCTTTTATATGTTTTTTGTGTTTTATAGTCATTAAGGTTGTTTATTTTGATTTAAATTTGAAAAAAACATGAGAATAATGCATTTTTCGTATGTGTGATCGTTATGTTTATAGACTATTTCTATAATTACATTAGATATTATATGGAGTTACATCTTCTTATGCACGATTTACATCTTCTGGTGCGTGAGTTACATCTTTCCATACGCGAGTTACATTTGAGTTTGCCTCAACAAGTTACATTTTGCATACACTAAAGTTAGATTTTCAATCAACGCGAGTTACATTTTATGTAATATGAATTACATCACAACATAAAGCCTACTATTGCAACAAAAGAATCATTGTTATGCAAAAAAACTGTTTTCCAAAAAAAATGTGTTTTGGCACAAAATATATTTTTAAAAACATTTTTATGACCTTAATATTAAAAAAAATATATTCAACATTTATGTTAACCCCTTCTATTGAATAAAAAAATCACATTCTTTTGCAAAAACATAATGAGTTTTTGGCCAAAAAAATGATTTTTAATTTGGCAAAAAAAAGGTAAAAAAAAATTATGTCCTTAATATTGAAAACAAAACATATAAACTATTTAAGTAAAGTAATTGAGCAATTAGACTCCTTGTTTTCATTAAAATCAATGTTTTATTTCTTATAATTCGTATTAGACAAGTTACATTTCAACTTGCTTGTTGTTACATTTCTTATTAACGTGAGTTAAATTTTGTTACACACGAGTTACACCTATTCCGCTACTGGGACAATGAAAAACAAAAATGAAGTTACTGTTCACGCGCGTGAACAATAACACGCTTTTTTTCTGTGGGAGCAGCATGCTCACCGTGGGCTGCTCCCATTTCTTTGCCTTGCTAATATGCTGTTTTGTTACTACCTCCGGGTCAGTAACGCCATCATTGGTGGTTAAGTGGGCTGCGCTTTTTTACCAGCTAGATTATAAATTTGATTGTTTTCTATAGATGGTGCGTTTAGTTGGGTGTGTTTTTAATTCAAGAGGATAACTAGGTTTTTCGATAAGCAATGTGTGCCTATTTGATAATTTCCCCAGTCTTATTCTAATGCTCTCAGCAACTAATATATTCTTCTACCCTTTAATTATAATGTCTTATTTCATCTTTTGATTTTTGAGATTATTTAGGATTTAGTCAAAAAGAAAGGTAAAAGTCTGCATTATATCGTTTTATTCTTTTGAGGGAATGACTTTTTCGATAAATTTTCCCATTCTTATTCTAAATCCTTCAACGACTACATGATTGCATAGCGTGATTTAATGCTGTAATTAGGGAACATTTTTTATTGGCAGAAAGTGTGTATAAGGGAACATTAAGTTCTAAAATATTTTATTTAAAAACAATTCAAATTGAATCAACGGAATATATAACTATCACAAACATTCTCTATTGACTCTTTTAGTCAATAAATAAAATGTTCCTTTATTGAAGAATGAAATTGCGTTACACAATCATGAGATTTTAGAGCCCAATAGTATTGTACATGTGCGAATTTGGGTTTTTAATTCTCAGAAATTAATTCTCAACTCATATTGTATTTATTCATTTTTTTAAAATGTGACAAATGAATTTATCGAATTCCCAAATTGAAAACTTGTGAAGAAATTAAGTGTTATATTAAGACTTTGATTACACTTTCTATGGGTTGACATTTTAGGATGAAATTTCGAATCTTAACTATTTCATTTTTATATTCGGCGACGTCGAGTGAATTGTTCAAAAATTAAAATCTAATCGAGTAAGTCAATAAAAGTTGTTGAACACGATCTATATTTTTAAAGAAAGGTACGGAGTACATTTTAAAAGGTGTTTCAAAATTATCAAACCACCATTTTGAAATTATCGAACCTATAATTTTTAAATTGATAAAAAATATTTAAAATATTCCAATAAATACAATAAATATGGTTGAAGTAAAACTTGTGCATGAAAACTTATCATTTGGTATGGTGCTGATTATAAGACTGCATTTTTAATCATAGAGCATTTGTCTCTAATTCAAAGTGAAATGGCATTTTCTTCCTTGCCATCATCACAAGGTCACAACCTGCATAAATGGTCATCAACAAAGTACAAAGAATTATTAAAGATATTATTACAATATGAAACTTGTAATACAGGAACACATTATTAACAAAAATTACGTAGTACGGAGTATAAAAATGAAACGTTTACAAAGGAAACACTTAATTAATAAAGTAATTGTCTTAAATAAAAGTGAAAGACTATCCCACTCTCGGAATATGTGTTCATATTCTAAATTCCATAAATAGCACTAGGGTAGAGCACGGGTCGGGTTCGGGCGGGTCGGGTTCAAAAATGATAAACCCGTTCGGGTATCGAATTGATAATTTCAAACCCTACCCTATCAAAAAATTTATCGGTTTTTTTCGGGTTCAAGAAATTCGGGTTGCGGTCGGGTTGATTCGGGTTTCGGGTCCATTTGGATTTTAATTTATTATTGTTGAAATTGTGATAAACAAAATGGTAATTTGTAAAAATATCATTCAAAGTTATACTAGTATATCATTCAAAGTAATAGTTGTATAAATACGGTAATCGACATATTTGAACATGTAAAATAATAATATACGGTGATTGACATAATTGATATTGTGATAAATAAAATGATAATTGGTCAAAATATCATTCAAAGTCATAACAATACAACATTTTAAGTTATAGTTGTACTAATACGGTAATTGGAATATTTGAACATGCATAATATGATAATCGACATATAATAATTGAGATATTTGAACATGCATAATAATTTAAAGTAGTATATATACTATTCTAGTTCGGTTTTTCAGGCGGGTCGGGTAGCATAATTGGTAACCCTACCCGCTACCCGCTTAAGTCTCGGGTTGCAAAAATCGGATCGGGTTTGGGTATTTTGGGTCGGATTTTCTGATCCCAACAAAAAAATCGGATATATCTGATCGGATGAATCGGACAGGGTCAGGTTTGCTCTCCCCTAAATAGCACTACACATTCTTTTTCTATCCCTATCAATGGGCGGGGGGCAGTGGGCGGCGGCAGCGGCCCATCACTTGCAACCACAATTAGGCTGACTACATATGAATTGTTTGGAATAAAAATGACTATAAATGCTGACATTTGAAGCAATATTAATTTTAGAAGAAATTCCCTAAATAAAGTCATTGTTTTATTCCTAAAATAGGACTCACTAACCGCTATTTGAAGAAATCTTCTTAGCTTATTCTTTTAATAGGATTAAATGAGTCATATTTACGGAATACAATATACTTAGTCTTTTTTTTTCACTTTAGATATCTTTTTATCCTATATTGACCAATTTATATTAATTTTAAAGTGAAAAAACATACATTCTACTGTCATTTAAATAATTCATTCATAGCAATAATGATACCCTATTTTACTAAAAAAGGGTATCATTTTTCAAGGACAATGTTATCCTAATAATAGCAATAGTAATATTATATACTAAAATCTTTCACCAAAGTAATTACATTTTACCCTTTGCATTAATAGCCCTACAGCTGACTCACAAAAAACAGAACCAAGCATTCAATTGATCACTCTCAAAGATAAAAACTCAGAAAATCCCAAGTGACTCTCGAAAATCCGAAGATGAAGAGCCTTGTTTAGACAAAAAGGCAATTCTAGAATATAAGGAAGCATTAATTGTCTTAATTGTGTAAATCCTTTCAAAAAAAGGAAGCATTAATTGTCTTAATCCTTCTTGAAAGAATGACAAAAAAAGACTACCAGCTTTCATCTAGATAAAAATAGGACTTAATTTGAATATAGACAAAAAAGTGATTAATTAAAATTGAGTGGACACAATTACCCCAAAATAATTCCCGTCTGCAAACCTCAGAAGAGACCAACGCCCAATCTCCATTCTCTTCTACAACGCATTTCAGTGCAGAAACTCCATCCAACGCCTCCAAAATCCAGATTGTCTTCTCCGCCCCTGCCTCCAGGTTATCTTCTCCGTCTCTGCCTCCGGTTCATCTTCTCCGCCTCTACGTTGGCACCCTCTGCTTTTCTTCTTCTTCTTCTTTAATTTTTGTTCGATTAGAGGTGAAGGCAATGAAGACGATGTGCCTCAGGTGTAGAAAATGGCTACAGCTTCAAATCGGAAAAAATGGAATCGATAAAATTTAAGATCTGTGGCGGCAGCCAGATGTGGGTGGGCTTTGGTATGGTGTTTTGGCGATTGTCACGGTTTCTGGTTAAGTTGGGCAGTGGCCGCGGCTAGATCTGTTGTTGTCGGGGACTGTGACGGAGATAGGGGTAATGGCGGCGGCTAGAGATGGTTAGCGATTGCGTCGGAGCTAGGGTTGGGTAGTGGTTGTGGCGACTAGGGATGGGACAGGTCAAGGATTGTGATGGAGATAGGTCAAGGCCGTGAGGGAGGGGGCTATGGGGAGTAGGGTGCAGTTGGAGAAGGGGATGCAGGGAGGTGTTTGGGTGGTTTGTAACTGTCGGCGGCGGTGGCGGTGGAGGAATGGTCACTGGATGCGGCAGGGACTGGTCACTGGCGGAAGCAGGGACTGGTCACTGGAAGCGGTGGTGGACATGTCACTGGTGGCGGCAGGGACTGGTCAGTGGCGGCAGAAGCAGATTGGTCACTGGCGAAGGCGGCGGACGGGTCACTGGCGACAGCAGGGACGGGTGACTTGGGGCAGCGGGGAAGAGTCACTGTGGGCGGTGGGGCGGCGAGGACGGGTCATTGGAGTAGCGGAGGACTGGTCACTACGGGCTGCGGTTTTCACTATGGGCTATGGATGTCACTTTGTTAATTGGTCACTGGACAAAAGTCACTGTGTAAATTGGTCACTGAACGGAAGTCACTATAGGGTTGGTCACTCACGGTGGTCGGCGGAAGTCACTATGACGGAGGTCACTGAATGGTATGTCACTGTGACGGAATAGGTCACTGTTTTATAAAGTCACTAGGTGTCAGGGGTAATTTAGTAAGTGTAATGTTAATTAGTCACATTTTTGGAAATTAAAGAGAAAGTTAACTTTTTTGTCCATTTGCTAAATTTTAGTAATATTGGTGACCCAACCCCATCCTTCTAGGCAATGAGCGCTTACATTCCCGCTCAAAATGGCACTGCACTATTACGCTTTTAATAATATATACTCCCTCCGTCCCTATATAAAAGTATCCATTCATTTTACACACATCTTAAGAAAGTGGGTTTGGTTGGTACTGTTTGGCACTGTTTGGACACTGTTTGACACTGTTTTGCACTGTTTTGCACTGTTTTGTTTGCCAAAAAAGGAAAAGGAACTTTTATTTAGGGACGGCTTGAAAAGGAAACAGATGCTTTTATTTAGGGACGGAGGGAGTATATTAGATTTGACGACCCCTATATTCGGCTTATTAGTTTTATAAGTCATTCTTTTCACTAAACGCATAATTTTTTGTTTCGCGTGATGAATTATATGAAAATCAAAATAAGTAAGCTTTGAGTCATTTTTTGACTGAAGTTAGTATTGATGAACATTTTAGCTATTTCTCATTTTTTTTATTTTATTATTAATATATATTTTAAATGTGGCTACTTCAATATTAAGAAAATTCGATCAATTAACTTCATCAATTTAAACAGAATCAATCAATTTCATTGTTACCAAATAGACTCTTAATTTTAGAACTTGAATCCAATTAAGAAAAAGTTTGAACTTAAAAACCTCCACCAACGTATCTTTAGATTTACTTTTATTCTTATAGATGCAATATTGATGTCATATGAAAGTTAATTACAAGTTATGAATTTTGACATATTTTTTGTAAAAATCAGATTACAAATAAAAAAGTTATAGTAATTATCTAAAAAGAGAGAGTTTTTGAATTTGGGTCAAATTAAGAGCAAGGTTGGTAACACTAAAATTGGTTGAATCGTTTAATTCTGCTAAAATATTTGAAGATCTGGATGAAGTTGTTGGATTAGATGATTCTGCTGCAATTGTGGAAAAATTGTAATTAAAATATATTTTATTCATAAAATAAAGAAAAAAAATCTGAAAATAGCTAAAATGGTTCTCTACAACAACTTCAGCCAATCAAGTCATAAAAGTAGCTTCAACCTTATTTATGTTGACCATTACACAACTTTGCGCACAAAAACAAAAGTTATGTGCTTGATGAAAAAGTCGGCTGATGAAGCTCATAAAAAATTTGGATCACCAAACCGGCTCTAAGTGATTTGATTTGCTAGCTTTCAGTTGTTAGCTTCATAACATTCGCTCCCTAATTTGACGATTAAGAGAAAGTTGACAAGTGAGTTAGGGGTTTTAATTTATTAACCAAGGTTCATTCCAGCAGTATTTTGAGAACAACTTTTAACTGGATCCTAATTTGGTAAATAATTTTTCTTTAACATTATTTTGATAAAAACTCTTTATTATCCCATAGTGATTATTTACGTATAAGTATTAAATTACATTATATTAAAAACCATTGATATCTAAGCTGTCATTAAGACCTAAAATAAAGGATCCATGTTATTCAAAATTCCAATTTTATAATATAAATAGTTATACGCCGCTACCAAATTTCTAAAAATATCAAGTTTAAATAATATTCCCTCCATCCGACTATAATTGTCTAATTTTTCCTTTTCTGTTCGTCCTACTAAAATTATCTCATACCATATTTGGTAACATTTGTGTGGCTCACATTGATTCTTATTTTGTTCTCACTTTATCAACTCATTATTAACCATGCACATAATTCAACTTTTCTTAAAAACCACACCACTCTCTTTCATCTCTATACTAGGGAGATAGAGGTAGTAGTGGTTATCAACCATGCAGTTATGATTGTTGTATATTTGAAAATGTAAATTGTACATATCTGATGGAGTATATGGGTCCAAACCTCATGACCCACATACTCAGAAGACTAAGAGGAATCACAACTGTCACCCAGTGGTCATCCGTCGGCCAGATGACCCTCCATCGGCCAGGTAGACATCAACTCAGAATATGATCCAGAAGCCAAGAGAATCGGGGTGCCCTGCCGGCCGGGTCTCCGTCGGCCAGACCTCCATCGGCCACGGAGACCTCGAGTAGCTAGAATTCATACTAAGCCAATATACATACTGTGTATTCGGCCCAGCAGAGGCCTCATTGTAAACGGGGCTCCCAAGCCCAAAACTTGAGAGCCCAACCCATATTTTCCCTATAAATACTCATATTAGGGGTAGTTGTAAGGGGGTTGACAAATACATTAATTGCACAATCATTACACTTCTCTCTCTAACTCTCACTTCTTTCTCTAACTCTCACTTCTCTCTAAGAGTTAATAATACTCTATCATTTGGTACATCGAATATGTTTTTTCTAAGCGAAAAAAATCCATCCACATATAACATGATATGACAAAATTTTTGTATTAATAAATTTTTGTATATGAACAAATTTTTGTATTAATAAATTTTTCCCGTACATCGCACGGGTAGAATACCACTAGAATAACAAGCAATTGATCCAAGAAAACAATAAAAACTACTCCGTAACAATGATATGCGAGCAATATTTTTTCGTCATGGTACGTATTGTAATTAAAATTGGAACAATCTTCAATAAGTAAAATAGTCGATTAACTGCAGGGTCGAAAACAATGGTAGCGAAAATTCAGAAATGTTAGGTTACCCCATATTCGCACACCGTTTGTCTATGCAAATAGAATTATCTGTTTACGCAGATAGACTGTTTGTATACAGACAATTCTGTTAAAAACTACGTAACAAAATTATCTGTGTAGAACAAACAACTCTATATGCGTAGAGAGATAACGTGTGCGAATGTGGTACACAAAATGTATGTAGCTGCGGGAATGAGGCCCGCAGTGGGTACGCAGTTACATGAATGAGCTAGCTAGTAGGTCGCATCTCGGTGCCGCCGCCGAATACTTTACTCATTCGAGCCAGTTCTTTCATAATTCGTTGATGCTTCTTCCACACATACTTGTACAAGAACCATAAAACAACAAGTACAGCACAGACCCCACCCATGATTTCAAGAGCGTGGTTGCCGGTGGTGAGAGCAACTGCTGCAGCACATGAAATGCGATCAAGAACAAGGACAAGAAGAAAGGCGATCCTTATAACAGCAGTGGTGGTAAAGTAGCACATTTTGATGGATCGATATGAATACAATATATGATTGATATATGCACAGCTACTACCTCTGGATGGGCAACAATATAATTAGCTAACCATTATTTCTAGAGAACACAGCTAGCCGGCGTATGTTTTACTTCATCCAAAAAAGTCTAGGTAGCCGCCGTATGTTTTATTTCATTAATGAACGTGCCACGCACGGGATATAATAAATATATTTAATATTATTGATTATTTTGTATGATAAAAAAGTAAGATGAGTATAAATTGCACGAATGATATGATAAAATGGAAATGTTTACATTCGTTGTTATACTCAGAAAAAATGAAGTGAACTTTATCCTTATTTAATTACAACAAATTTGAAGAACACGCTTGTCAATACATATATGACTTTAATTGTTAAAGATATTTAACTAGTTATGATTAAAAAAATTACATATTTAAATTTTACTTGAGTCAAATTATATACTACGCCGTACGTATTATTCATATTTAGCATTTTAGTAAATAACTGTTTTTTCCCTAAAATATTATGGAGCATTAATTATGTGTCTTTTCGTTTTTAGTGAGTGGCATACCCAAACAAATGCAATTTTAATGCATTAGTATAAATATTATTTTCTTTTTAATGAGTGTTATACCCAAAAAAATGCAATTTTTAACAATTTTTTATTGTTGCAAGGTATATATAAGGGTTTCATACCTTTTGTAATATTCAATCCATTTGTCTGCATACATTTATCATTTCAACTTTCAATAAGAATGAAAATTTTACATTTTGGATGCAGAAAATTAAAAAACTTTTTGTACTTCGAGAATTGATGCTAGTGGAATTGTGGAAATGTTTGACCTTTTGTATGCAGAAAATTTAAAAACTTTTCGTACTTCGAGAATTGATGCTAGTGGAATTGTGGAAATGCTTGACCTTTTGTATGTAGAAAATTAAAAAACTTTTCGTACTAATTTTATTGCTCGGCAAAAAATTGCATTAAGCGAAACTAATGTGTGTGTGAAATTAAGTGATATCAACAAATATTTTAGTACAGAAAATAATAAAATATATCAATACTTAACCAACTTCATACAAATCATGCATTTTCCATTCATATAATATACTCCGAACGTACGAATTCTATTTCAATTAAGTAAATCTGATATGAGTAAAAATATTACGGAGTATCTTTGTAAGAATAGTTTCCTAATTTTTTATTTCTGGCAACAACAAAGAATTGAGCTTGATAAGAAAAAGGTTGGGCTGAAATTCCTGAAACATAATTATTTAATGTATGAGTGAATTGTATGCCAATGACCCAGTCGAATTCAGATGATATACGCATAGAAACAAAAATTGACATTATCGATTATTATTTGGAGTAATGTTTATTATTAAGTAATAACTCACATGAAGCGATGAAACCATCGTCTTACAAAGAGGACAACATATATTCTCATAACTTTTCGATCGATTGACATGATCTTCTTAAGGAGTGTGATCTTTCTTTACGGATGTGATAATTATCTCGAATATCTACTCAACATAAGTGAACATATATTGAACTCATGATGGTTATTGATAGAGTATATTCTAGAGAGAAGTGAGAGTTAGAGAGAGAAGTGCAAGTAAATACTTCAATAAATGATTTTGTGAACCCCTACAACTACCTCCGGAGGAAGTATTTATAGGGAAAATACGAGATGGGCTTCCAAGCCTTGGGCTTGGGAGGCCCCTTTTCAACTGGACCGCTATTGGGCCGAATACAATGTGTGTAGAAATGATTAAGTGTAAAATCTAGTTCTGTGAGGCTTTCTGGCCGACAAGGGCACGACCGACGAGGGCACGGCCGACGGGGGCACCCAAGTTCCCTGGCTTCAGGATCATATTTTGAGTTGGTCCTTCTTCGGCCAACGGGGGTCCTTTGGCCGAAGAGGGCACCACTTGATGGCTTATACTTTCTGTTCTTCTTAGTATGTGGGTCCTGGGGCCTAGACCCATATACTCCATCAGGAGCCCCCAGTCTCTAAGCTGAGATGTAGACGAAGGGAAGGAGAGTAGATTTCTGCGCTTGGTGCTCTTGGCCGGTGCGGGACCACACTGGCCGCTCTCTGTCGTAGCGCTAGTGGCCCTGTTCCGAGTTTGGCCGTTACCTGCCCCTTGATATGGATGGGGAAGGCTGTCATTCCTTTGGTGCGCTTGTTTGCGGAAGATGAGTGTTCTGGACTTCCTTGCCGAGGAAGGTAGTGTCTATCCTTGATCGTTGATGGTTGAACTTTCCTTTTGGGCCGATAAGGCTGTTGAGGTTGCACCTTGCTTTGAGGACGATGAGCGTCCTTTGTTCTGGATGGCCGGTAAGGGTGCTATGCACTCTTTTTGGCCGTCGTTGATGACACCATGTGCCTTTGGCCGACAAGGCGCCGTGTTGCCCAAGGTTTTGGGGACGATAGCAGTGTCTGGCCGGAGATGGAGTTATAAGGACCTTGGAACCGTTGTGGTACATGGACGATGTGGCCGCGCTTGTAGTTGCGATTGTGTACTTTGCGCACTTTTGTTTCTCGTTTTGCTTGCCATTCTTGAGGCCGGTGTAGTCCCCCAGTCCCCCACTGCTTCAGGCCGAGGAGTCTCTGAGGGATGAAGGAGTAGCTTGAAACCTAGGCCGAAGCGGGATCCTCATACTGCCCTTGGATCCAACCCTTTGGCGATTTCCTGACCAAGGTAACCCTGTGGGAGAACCCTTGGACGCAGGTCGCTTTCAAAGGGTTATTGTCAAGGGTTTAGTGCGAGGGCCTAATGGCCGTTGGGTTCCTTTCCCCTGGGGTGTTGTGGCCGTTGTAAGGCCTTTCTTTACATAATATGTATGGCCGCTTAAATGGCCGATACGGGTGCAACCTGGGTAGCCGTCGCCTGTGTTGGCCGTTGTGGGTGCTATTTTCCCCTTCCTTGCTCCGTAGAGCCTGCTTTGCTGGTGGGCCGTTGATCTGTGGAGGGGGCTTGGCCCATTGACAAAGTGGTGGCATCCCATTGGTGGCCGTTGGTGTGGCCACTAGGGGGTGCCACGTGTAGTTACCATTTGGGGGGGGGCTATAAATACCCCTCCCATTCCAAAGAAAGCCTTCATTTGCATCCTGAGCAAACGAAGTGCTGCCCAAAATCTAGAGAGATAAAGCCTTTTGCTAGTGTTCTTCACCTCCGTCATAGTTACTTCACGGTGGTCGGCGGAAGTCACTATGACGGAGGTCACTGAATGGTATGTCACTGTGACGGACTAGGTCACTATTTGATAAAGTCACCAGGGGTCAGGGGTAATTTAGTAAGTGTAATGTTAATTAGTCACATTTTTGGAAATTAAAGAGAAAGTTAACTTTTTTGTCCATTTGCTAATTTTTAGTAATATTGGTGACCCAACCCCATCCTTCTAGGCAATGAGCGCTTACATTCCCGCTCAAAATGGCGCTGCACTATTACGCTTTTAATAATATATAGAATAGATTTGGCGACCCCTATATTCGGCTTATTAGTTTTATAAGTCATTCTTTTCACTAAACGCATAATTTTTTGTTTCGCGCGATGAATTATATGAAAATCAAAATAAGTAAGCTTTGAGTTACTTTTTTGACTGAAGTTAGTATTGATGAACATTTTAGCTATTTCTCATATTTTTTTTATTTTATTATTAATATATATTTTAAATGTGGCTACTTCAATATTAAGAAAATTCGATCGGTCAATTAACTTCATCAATTTAAGCAGAATCAATCAATTTCATTGTTACCAAATAGACTCTTAATTTTAGAACTTGAATCCAATTAAGAAAAAGTTTGAACTTAAAAACCTCCACCAACCGTATCTTTAGATTTACTTTTATTCTTATAGATGCAATATTGATGTCATATGAAAGTTAATTACAAATTATGAATTTTGATATATTTTTTGTAAAAATCAGATTACAAATAAAAAAGTTATAGCAATTATCTAAAAAGAGAGAGTTTTTGAATTTGGGTCAAATTAAGAGCGAGGTTGGTAACACTAAAATTGGTTGAATCGTCTGATTCTGCTAAAATATTTGAAGATCTGGATGAAGTTGTTGGATTAGATGATTCTGCTGCAATTGTGGAAAAATTGTAGTTAAAATATATTTTATTCATAAAATAAAGAAAAAAAATCTGAAAATAGCTAAAATGGTATCTAAGCTGTCATTAAGACCTAAAATAAGGGATCCATGTTAAAAACCATTGATATCTAAGCTGACATTAAGACCTAAAATAAGGGATCCATGTTATTCAAAATTCCAATTTTATAATATAAATAGTTATACGCCGCTACCAAATTTCTAAAAATATCAAGTTTAAATAATATTCCCTCCATCCGACTATAATTGTCTAATTTTTCCTTTTCCGTTCGTCCTACTAAAATTATCCCATACCATATTTGGTAACATTTGTGTGGCTCACATTGATTCTTATTTTGTTCTCACTTTATCAACTAATTATTAACCATGCAAATAATTCCACTTTTCTTAAAAACCACACCACTCTCTTTCGTCTCTATACTAGGTAGATATAGGTAGTAGTGGTTATCAACCATGCAGTTATGATTGTTGTATATTTGAAAATGTAAATTGTAGATATGTGATGGAGTATATGGGTCCAAACCTCATGACCCACATACTCAGAAGACTAAGAGAAATCACAGCTGTCACCCAGTGGTCATCCGTCAGCCAGATTACCCTCCATCGGCCAGGTAGACATCAACTCAGAATATGATCCAGAAGCCAAGAGAATCGGGGTGCCCTACCGGCCGGGTCTCCGTCGGCCAGACCTCCATCGGCCACGGAGACCTCCAGTAGCTAGAATTCATACTAAGCCAATTTACATACTGTGTATTCGGCCCAGTAGAGGCCTCATTGTAAACGGGCCTCCCAAGCCCAAAACTTGAGAGCCCAGCCCATATTTTCCCTATAAATACTCCTATTGGGGGTAGTTGTAAGGGGTTGACAAATACATTAATTGCACAATCATTACACTTCTCTCTCTAGCTCTCACTTCTTTCTAAGAGTTAATAATACTCTATCATTTGGTACATCGAATATGTTTTTTCTAAGCGAAAAAAATCCATCCACATATAACATGATATGACAAAATTTTTGTATTAATAAATTTTTGTATATGAACAAATTTTTGTATTAATAAATATTTCCCGTACATCGCACGAGTAGAATACCAGTAGAATAACAAGCAATTGATCCAAGAAAACAATAAAACTACTCCGTAACAATGATATGCGAGCAATATTTTTTCGTCATGGTACGTATTGTAATTAAAATTGGAACAATCTTCAATAAGTAAAATAGTCGATTAACTGCAGGGTCGAAAACAATGGTAGCGAAAATTCAGAAATGTTAGGTTACCCCATATTCGCACACCGTTTGTCTATGCAAATAGAGTTATCTGTTTACGCAGATAGACTATTTGTATACAGACAATTCTGTTAAAAACTACGTACAAAATTATCTGTGTAGAACAGACAACTCTGTATGCGTAGAGAGATAACATGTGCGAATGTGGTACACAAAATTTCTTCCGAAATTTTTGCTTGCGATTGAAAAATGTATGTAGCTGCGGGAATGAGGCCCGCAATGGGTACGCAGTTACATGAATGAGCTAGCTAGCAGGTTGCATCTCGGTTCCGCCACCGAATACTATACTCGTTCGAGCCAGTTCTTTCATATTTCGTTGATGCTTCTTCCACCATAATGGTACAAGAACCATAAAACAACAAGTACAGCACAGACCCCACCCACGATTTCAAGAGCGGGGTTGCCGGTTGTTGGGCCGAGAATAAAATGGATCCATGATCGTTTTAAAATAATGGAAGCTTGGACCGGAACTTGAGGAGGGGATAAATACAACAAGATCAGGCCTAAAATGTAGGTGACCATAGTTGGATAATTCCTAACATTAAACTCCCTAACCCGGCGGAGAAGGAGTTTAATCCGGAAAAGGAGTGTAATCCGGAAGGGGGTTGGGAGTGGGCGAGAGGAGAGGAGAGTGTGAGTATAAATGTTTGAGGAGCGATCATTTATTGCATGACATGAAAAACTATCACATAAAGCAAATACATCTCTTATTGATAATCTTAGCATACTTTCATTGTGATTCTTGTACGACGCCCTACATATTTTTATTGTTTGAATTAGCCTAAATCTTGCTTAAACAATTTGGCGCCCACCGTGGGGCCTCGTGCAAGAGAAAGATCATCAACCATGACCGGAAACAACCCTTTGTTGGAGGAAATCCACGCTCAAATGGAGGCAGTTCGAACGGAGTTTCGCCGGGAATTGGCGGAAAGGATGGCACATCTCCAACGAGAGAACGATCTACTCCGATCCCAAGTTCAGTCAGCAGTCTCAATCGCATCCAACTCTAGGGGCAACCGAAGGAACGATCTCATGTCCGTGATCACGAGGCTTGATTTGGAATCCACTCCAGCGGTGACGGACACGCCCACCGTCACTTCTGAGCCCATATCCATCACATTGGGCCTCTCACCCGCTGGGGAATCACAACCCACTGTCATCTCTCAAGTAATACCATACACGCCACTCGTCCCTGAAACGACCCCTGTCCCCAGCATTCCGACCTGTTTCTTCCCGGAGTCGTTGCGTCCTGGAACAAGAAGGATGGGTTTGCAGACGGCCACTCAAAGCCTATCCATGACGTCAGGTGCATCAGCCCCGACAGAACCATATGTCCCTCACTACAAAAGCAGAACTCGTGGCGAACCCGGCCCGTCCAGTCTCATGCAGGGTAGGGCGCGGAGTATATTCGACGAGTTGCCACCCGAGTTTCAAGCACAACGGCAGCGTGGACCAGCCGCTTCAGCAGGACAGAGTTGCGGAGAGCGACATCCAGAGATCATAGTCATTCCGTCACCAACCCGTCCCGAGGCAACCCAGATGGCAGGATTGACATTTTCAGTGCCTAAATCAACTCAGCCAGGTCTGGTGAATCCGATAGCGATGATTATGGAGCAACTCCGGCAGATGCAGGACAAAATCAACGGACTGCCCGGAGTACCCCTTCCGTTGGATCGAGCCTCACAGACGTGTTATGCGGATTCGCCCTTTAGCAGACAGATCACAGATGTCGAGGTACCCCGCAAATTCAACGCTCCGTCCATGAAGATGTTCGACGGCACATCCGATCCGGTAGAACATGTCGCCCAATACAAACAGCGAATGCTTGCCGTATCGCTCCGGCCGGATCAAAGGGAAGCATGCATGTGTCGCGGCTTCAGAGCAACACTAGCTGGCCCAACACTCAAATGGTTTGTCAATCTGCCTAACGAGGGCATCGGGTCTTTTGCAGAACTGGTCGATTTATTCAATCATCAGTTCCGGAGCAGTCGAGTACTTGAGAAGCAGACTAGCGACCTTTATAGAGTCATACAGCGATGAGGCGAATCGCTACGAGACTACCTACACCACTTTAACAAAGAAAAAGTTTCCATTCCACGGTGCGATATCCCGACAGCAATTGAAGCGTTTCGGAGAGGCTTATCCGACAATTCAGAATTATACCGGGAATTGACAAAGTACCCTTGCAGGACCTTTGAAGACGTCTAGGGTAAAACCTTAGCCTTCATCAGGCTTGAAGAAGATCAGCAGACACGGCATCGACATGATGCATATGACGGGGGGCAGCGCAAATCGAGCACATCCAGAAAACACGATTACAGAATCGGAAAACCCTACGTCAGAACTGATGATAGGCCAGTATCGTCGATAGTAAACTGGCTTGACGATCCAGACTTACCACCTGTTATCACTGACTACTGTTTCAATGTTGCCACTTCGGGCCTCATTCACTTTCTGGAGAAATTGGGAGAAAAGGTCAGATGGCCTCGAAAGACGGACAAACCAGCGGGCCGTCGCGACCCGAATAAGCGCTGTGATTTCCACAACGACATCAGACACAACACGGAAGATTGCGTCGCGTTAAGAAAGGAGGTGGCCTATTTGCTGAAAAACGGTTATCTGACGGAGATCATATCTGAACGCACCAAATCACTGTTAGGACGAAATGATAAAGCGTCACCAAATGAATCTCGGCCGCCTTCACCTTCTGCACCGTGTAAGGTAATCAACTTTATTAATGGTGGATCTGATTTATGTGGACTAACGTATTCTGCAGCAAAGAGACACACTCGGGATTACACCCGAGACAAGTCGTTGCAGGTCTACAGGATCGGAAAACGTCAAGAGGAATGGAGAAATGCATCAATCACATTTGATGAAACAGATATTTCTGATCCGATACAATCTCATCACGATATGTTGGTGATCTCCCTTAGAGTGGCAAACTGCGAAGTCAAACGAGTCCTCGTAGACAACGGAAGCACCGCAAATATTACCACCATGAAATTGTTGAAAGAACTGGGAGCCAAGGAGGAAGATATAACAGGATCCGGGTCAAGCTTGGTCGGATTCAATGGGGAGCCGAGCAGAACCGTAGGTAATATTTCGTTACCCGTATATACCCATGGTTTAAATATGCAGGTCAAGTTCGACGTAGTCGAGAGCCTACCAGCATACAACATGATCTTGGGGACTCCTTGGTTGCATCAAATGGGGGCAATTCCATCAACTTATCATCAAATAATCAAGTTCCCAACACCGTGGGGAGTGCAAAGCATCAAGGGGGATCAACAATCGGCCAAATCTTGCTACCAAACGGCGATGAGGCCAACTGCGGACCAAACTACCTCCAAGATCGCATAGCAATTAAAGGGTGGCCCCTCTCTGGTGGAAGATGACGCCAAACCAGAAGAAGTCACCATCGACCCGGAACATTTAGAAAGGGTCATCCGCATCGGGAAAGACATGCCAAAGCACCTCAAAGACGAACTGATAAACTTCCTCAAAGAACATAAGGACGTGTTTGCATGGAGTCACGACGACATGACACGTATTGATCCTAATATCATAACTCACAGGTTAAACGTTAGCCCATTACACAAACCCGTCAGACAGAAAAGAAGACGTTTTGCAAAAGAGAGGAATGCCATTATAAACCAGGAAGTTGATATGCTGCTTCAAACCGGTAAGGTAAAGGAGGTAAAATATCCCGATTGGTTAGCTAATGTTGTTGTTGTTCAGAAAAAGAAAGGGCAGGAGGAAGGCAAGGCAGTCAAATGGAGAGTCTGTGTGGACTTCACTGACCTAAACAAAGCATGTCCCAAAGACTCATTTCCGATGCCACACATTGACGCATTAGCTGACGCTACGGCAGGGCACGAAATGCTATCCTTCATGGACGCATTCAGTGGTTATCATCAAATACAGCTTCACCCCGATGACCAAGAAAGTACAGCCTTCATCACTGAAACAGGTACGTATTGTTATGTTGTTATGCCTTTTGGAGTAAAAAATGCAGGTGCGACGTTTCAGAGACTAGTCACCTTAATGTTCAAAGATCTGATGGGGGACACCATGGAAGTTTATATTGACGACATGATCGTCAAATCAAAGAAAAAAGAGGATCATATTTATCACCTGACGAAACCCTTCAGAAGACTGAAGGAGTACAACCTGAAGATCAATCCAGCGAAATGTACTTTTGGAGTGACGTCAGGGGAATTTTTAGGATATATCGTCAGTGAACGAGGAATAGAGGCAAGCCCGGAACAAATACGAGCAATTATTGACATTGAATCTCCAAAATCCGTCAAAGATGTCCAGAGGTTGACAGGACGAGTCGCGGCTTTGAATCGTTTCATTTCGAAATCATCAGACAGGTGTCATTTGTTTTATGACGTCTTGAGAAAGAACAAAAAATTCGAATGGACAGATCGGCACGAACAGGCGCTACAACAATTAAAAGAATATATGATGTCGCCACCATTGCTCGCAAAACCCAAAAGCGACGACGAACTGCAACTTTATCTGGCCGTTTCAGAGCACGCCGTCAGTGCAGTACTGACAAAAGAGGAGCAAGGGCAGCAAACTCCAGTCTATTACGTAAGTAAATCCCTAAATGGCCCGGAATCCAGGTACGCTTTACTTGAAAAATTAGTTTTAGCTTTGATCGTTGCGTCGATTAAATTACGCCCTTATTTTGAATCACATACCATTTGTGTTAGAACTAATTATCCCATGAAGTCAATCATGAGGAAACCAGAATTGACAGGTCGCATGGCTAAATGGTCGATTCAACTTGGAGCTTATGACATAAGATTCGAACCAAGAACAACCTTGAAATCACAGTCACTTGCAGATTTTGTGGCGGACTTCAGTCCAAAGCTCCAAGATGAGGCAGAAAAAGAGACTTGCACTCTGATCGACGGATTGCCAAAGCAAAAATGGACATTGCACACTGACGGAGCATCAAACCAGAACGACGCAGGTCTGGGCATGGTACTGAAGTCACCACAAGGGGACACCATGCTCCAAGCAGTACACTGCGATTTCACCGCTACGAACAACGAGGCAGAGTACGAGACGCTAATCGTCGGACTCACATTGGCAAGGGACTTGGGCATCAAAATCTTGGAGGTAAAATGTGACTCTTTACTGATAATTAATCAAACTAATGGTGTGTATGCAGCAAAGGACCCCAAGATGACATCTTATTTGCAAATTGTACGAGAATTGATAACGACATTTGACGAGATAACCCTTGAACAAGTCCCACGTGAAGAAAACACACAAGCTGACGCTCTGGCCGCCGTCGGATCATGTCTGGGGGCAGAAATCAATCGCAACATTCCTTATGTGCACTTGATGAGCCCAGCAATTTACAGATCAGAGGTTGTCTCTACCATT
This sequence comes from Cuscuta europaea, assembly GCA_945859875.1. Taxonomy (NCBI): domain Eukaryota; kingdom Viridiplantae; phylum Streptophyta; class Magnoliopsida; order Solanales; family Convolvulaceae; genus Cuscuta; species Cuscuta europaea. Next base: position 2,204,014 of record CAMAPE010000070.1, read on the forward strand.
GAAACCCCAGCACAAGACGACTGGACACAACAATACATAGCGTACTTAAAGCACAATACTCTCCCAGAAGACAAGAAAGAGGCCAAGGCTTTCCTATCAAAGGTAAGTAAATTTCTACTAATTGATGGTGTACTATTTAAAAGATCTGTTGCAGGTCCATATCAAAGATGTCTGACACCGCTAGAAGCCGCCAAAGTATGGAAAAACCTTCATGAAGGGGAGTGTGGCAATCACGCAGCCGGGCGAAGTCTATCTAACAAAGCTCTTAGATTCGGATATTACTGGCCAACCATGAGAGAAGACGCAACCACTTTCACCCAAAGATGCAAGCCTTGTCAGATGCACAGACCAATTCGTCATCAGCCTTCTGAGTCGCTTCATCCAGTCCTATCACCATGGCCCTTTATGAAGTGGGGCATGGATATCGTAGGAAAATTGCCAGAAGCACCGAGGCAGAAAGTATATATGCTGGCAATGACGGATTATTTTTCAAAATGGGTGGAGGCTGAGCCTTTTCGTCAGATACGAGATGACCATGTAATTTCGTTTATCAAGAGAAACATCATTTGCAGGTTCGGCGTTCCTTCAGAGATTGTCCGTGACAACGGATCTCAGTTCATAAGCGCTAAGACCAGACGTTTTTGTGAGAAGTACAATATCAAATTGGAAACGTCGACACCTAGGTACCCGCAATCTAATGAGCAGGCCAAGTCTAGCCACAAAATTATCATTGCCAACTTAAAGAAGAGGCTTGAAAAGGCGCAAGGCAGGTGGGCTGACGAATTGCCCTTGATACTATGGGCAGACAGGACAACTCCAAAAAATGCAACCGGACAAACCCCATTCTCTCTGGTGTATGGCTGTGAAGCGGTCATTCCTGCTGAAATTGAAGTACCTTCTTCAAGATATGGACTCATGACTGTGGAGTTGAACAATGTGGAGTTGACGCATGACTTGGATACCATTGACGAGATCCGTGAACGAGCCAAGATTCGTTTGCAGACATATCAACAGATGGTTGCAAAAAGCTATAATAAAAATGTTCGGGCGAAGGTGTTCAAGAGGGGAGATTGGGTCTTGAGGAGAGCATTTGGCAATGAAGCAGCCGGAAAATTTAGTCCTAATTGGGAAGGACCTTACAAAATCATTGACGTCGTTGGTCAGGGGGCATACCGCCTGGAATCAATCGATGGTAAACGAGTCCCTCGAAGTTGGAATGCGGTACATTTAAAACGTTTTCATTTATAACAAAAGTTCTTTTCTTTTCTGCATCTCTATCCCTATTACTAAATGAAATAACTAACTTGGCCGTCGAAGGGCCGTTGGCTTAAGGCCCAACGACCGACCCTGACAATAATTGTAAATACAGGAAGGCACACAAAAATGGCAAAGTCACAGGTAATTAGTTACGGTTCACGTAATCTTGAATATAGTAAATACAATTCATCGTTTACTAACTTGAGCGTCGGAGGACCATTGGCCCCAAGCCAACGGCCGACCCCAACGGTACGGTATCATCGCAGGACTATGACAGGTTAAGATCTAAATACCAGGTGACGCAAATGCCAGAACAACAGGTAGAACATCCGGATTTGCTCATGACAAAACGTCAATATACAGGGGACATGGGGCTCATTATGAAAAAACCATGAATGAAGTTCCATGAAACCGAATACGTTTTGGCCAAAACACACACGCATTTATGACACAACGCATACACATGACATGTTGCACACATAAACAGCAGGCATGCATACACAACAGAATGCACATAAGCAAAAGTATGGTCCAAGCAATAGCAAAAACAGTGACAGATTCACATAATGGTATGGACAGGGCTGGGCTAAACCGCCAAGCATAAAGCCCATGAGTAGCGCGATAAGGCGTTAAGTCCCGGATAAACCACCGGGAACCCTTAACGCAAGTCGAAAAGTGTCAGAGTAATTCAAAAGCAGGGAATGTTTGGAATCCAGCAAACTTAGAAAAAAGGGGAAGCATGATCATCTGACCGGTAAACGTTAAGAATCAGTCTCATCGTCAGAATGACCCACCTCGAAGCCGTCTTCTCCTACAGGAGGATCCATCTCTTCCCTCAGTTTATGCCATGTAGCCACATCCCGTTCCGCTGACCGGTGTGTCATTTCTCCTTTAATGAAAGATGCCATCAACTCACCCCTGGTCTTCCAAACATAATAGCAAGCGGCGTCAATTACTTCTTGTTTCTTTTTTCGACCATAAGCCTCCAAGGATATGACTCTGGCGTTGAGCTGCAGAATCTGGGCAGATTGAGTAGAACTTTTGTCTTCCAACTCTTGAACTAACTTTGTATTCTTATCAAGTGTAGATGCTAGGGAGATCTCCTTTTGCTTCAGCTCATCAACGGTTCTCTCTAGTAAAGAGACACGAGCAACAGCGACAAGGCTCGCCTGAATACTCTGAAGAAGACAAGACAAGTTAATCGAGAGTAAAGGGAAGAAAGCTCACTAAGCATGGTGATTCATCAGCACCTGAAACGCATAAGCGGAAGATGCAGCAATAACACCGGTGGGGGGCAAGCAGTCAAAAAAAGGAGCAGAGGAGGCCAATTGAAATTGAGCCATTTCGTCTTTCATGAGCAGAGCGTCCTTCAAATCACAGAATTCCGGGGAAAGTGATAAGTGCATAACTTGTGGTGGCTTCGCCCAGGTATCAACCCCATGTTCCGCATTGGGAGCATTAGGAGTTGTGGCAGCATCATGCGTCAGGTACTTGGGGACCTTTGGAGGATTTGCTCACAATTTAGAGGGCATCCTTTTCCTCCTCGATGCCATAGCCAACAGCTCGTGATCAGAAGGAACGGAACGGGAAGTGCTTGATGAAGTAGCTAAACAAATAAAGAGGAATAGAAGTCAAGGGTACTCGATCCAGCACTAATAAAGAAAAGCATAGACCTCAGATAGTACCTGCAATAGGAGTGGAATCCTTGAGTGGGGGCACGGGATTATTCTTAGCAATCGGAAAAACAACTTGTAAAGGGACGAAAGCGCTCATGCCCTCGCCATCATCTTTGGAAACTTCAAATCCTTGCCCTGAATCTTCTACGGAAACGACATGTGAATTCTGATTCAAATCGTGTGCGGTGGGACTGTGCCTACGAGATCGCCTTAACCCCACATAATCAGACTCAACAGGAAGAGGCGACGTACCTTGAAAGTTTGACACCAGGTTCACATAAGTTCGATCCTCAATAGGGAACGAAAGAATCATGGCATTTCTCTCTTCAGAATGCAGACCGGGAACCAGTGGAATAGTCTTCCTCTATGCACAACAAAGAGAAACAATGCCAAATACATCAAGTTTTATACATATATCCAGGCACACAGAAAACCTTCTGAAGTTACCCAACTCCATTACTCACGCCCGAGGTTGCAAATCAGATAACAAAAATAGGAAACGGAAATCAACAGAGCAAGTCAAGAAACGCGATTCGAAAGAGAAGCTAACCTTTGTGTAAATTCTCTTCCAGGAATGATCCGTCAGCACCTAGCGACTCTTTATTTACAAAAAAGTACAAGTTCATCCACCCCCGGTCATTAGCTTTGTCCACTTTGTGAATGAGGGCCTCTTTTCCTTCCTTCACTGCTAAGGTAAAACGACCGACTCCTGAAGATCTGAGGTCGTAGGTGAATCCCAAGTCTTCGAAATCTAGGGCCAAACTGTGTTTCTCACTCAAGACCTCTAAAGCTCTGAGTACCCTCCATACTTGGGGCATAATTTGGGAAGGCGATACTCTGACGAAAGCAAGAAAGTCTCGGACTAAACGTGAGAATGGGAATTTCATGCCTATTTTGAAAGGGTACATCAAGAAGTTTACCCAATCATCACAGAACCAATCTATCCTCTCGTTCGCGGCTGGAAAACGAATAATCGCGTCGTGGGGAAAGCCGATAGATGACCTAATAAGTTCAACATGATATTCTGAAAGCTTCGCTTGCTTTGAGTTCTTTGGATCTAAGATGTGTTGCGGAATAAAGGATTCTGAAGCCATGAAGAACCGAGGCGCTGGCTGGGGTTTGCAAGAAGTTGAAAAGAGGGGAAACGAAGTTTTTCTTGCTGAGTTAATTCACTAAGGGAAGAAGAGACTGGCGATTGATTGATACCAAACGAATGACGGCTTTACACATTCCAAGGCGATGTCATGATGGTAAAAATTCAAAGAATCGGTCGGCCCTTTAATTTTTCAAAATTGGCGCCTTCCTCTTCTTCGAATTGGGGGCAATTGTTGGGCCGAGAATAAAATGGATCCATGATCGTTTTAAAATAATGGAAGCTTGGACCGGAACTTGAGGAGGGGATAAATACAACAAGATCATGCCTAAAATGTAGGTGACCATAGTTGGATAATTCCTAACAACTAACTCCCTAACCCGGCGGAGAAGGAGTTTAATCCGGAAAAGGAGTGTAATCCGGAAGGGGGTTGGGAGTGGGCGAGAGGAGAGGAGAGTGTGAGTATAAATGTTTGAGGAGGGATCATTTATTGTATGACATAAAAAACTATCACATAAAGCAAATACATCTCTTATTGATAATCTTAGCATACTTTCATTGTGATTCTTGTACGATGCCCTACATATTTTTATTGTTTGAATTAGCCTAAATCTTGCTTAAACACCGGTGGTGAGAGCAACTGCTGCAGCACATGAAATGCGATCAAGAACAAGGACAAGAAGAAAGGCGATCCTTATAACAGCAGTGGTGGTAAAGTAGCACATTTTGATGGATCGATATGAATACAATATATGATTGATATATGCACAGCTACTACCTCTGGATGGGCAACAATATTATTAGCTAACCATTATTTCTAGAGAACACAACTAGCCGGCGTATGATTTACTTCATCCAAAAAAGTCTAGGTAGCCGCCGTATGTTTTATTTCATTAATGAACGTGCCATGCACGGGATATAAATATATTTAATATTATTGATTATTTTGTACGATAAAAAAGTAAGATGAGTATAAATTGCACGAATGATATGATAAAATAGAAATGTTTACATTCGTTGTTATACTCAGAAAAAATGAAATGAACTTTATCCTTATTTAATTACAACAAATTTGAAGAACACGCTTGTCAATACATATATGACTTTTATCGTTAAAGATATTTAACTAGTTATGAGTAAAAAAATTACATATTTAAATTTTACTTGAGTCAAATTATATACTACGGAGTACGTATTATTCATATTTAGCATTTTAGTAAATAACTGTTTTTCCCTAAAATATTATGGAGCATTAATGATGTGTCTTTGCGTTTTTAGTGAGTGGCATACCCAAACAAATGCAATTTTAATGCATTAGTATAAATATTATTTTCTTTTTAATGAGTGTTATACCCAAACAAATGCAATTTTTAACAATTTTTTATTGTTGCAAGGTATATATAAGGGTTTCATACCTTTTGTAATATTCAATCCATTTGCCTGCATACATTTATCATTTCAACTTTCAATAAGAATGAAAATTTTACATTTTGGATGCAGAAAATTAAAAAACTTTTTGTACTTCGATAATTGATGCTAGTGGAATTGTGGAAATGTTTGACCTTTTGTATGCAGAAAATTATAAAACTTTTCGTACTTCGAGAATTGATGCTAGTGGAATTGTGGAAATGCTTGACCTTTTGTATGTAGAAAATTAAAAAACTTTTCGCACTAATTTTATTGCTCGGCTAAAAATTGCATTAAGCGAAACTAATGTGTGTGTGAAATTAAGTGATATCAACAAATATTTTAGTACAGAAAATAATAAAATATATCAATACTTAACCAACTTCATACAAATCATGCATTTTCCATTCATATAATATACTCCGAACGTACTAATTCTATTTCAATTAAGTAAATCTGATATGAGTAAAAATATTACGGAGTATCTTTGTAAGAATAGTTTTCTAATTTTTTATTTCTGGCAACAACAAAGAATTGAGCTTGATAAGAAAAAGGTTGGGCTGAAATTCCTGAAACATAATTATTTAATGTATGAGTGAATTGTATGCCAATGACCCAGTCGAATTCAGATGATACGCATAGAAACACAAATTGACATTATCGATTATTATTTGGAGTAATGTTTATTATTAAGTAATAACTCACATGAAGTGATGAAACCATTGTCTTACAAAGAGGACAACATATATTCTCATAACTTTTCGATCGATTGACGTGATCTTCTTAAGGAATGTGATCTTTCTTTACGGATGTGATAATTATCTCGAATATCTACTCAACATAAGTGAACATATATTGAACTCATGATGGTTATTATCGATCAGTTCGGTTTAAGGTTTATGAAACAGTGGGCTAGTTTTTAAATACGTAGTATGTAGTATTACCATCAATGCTTTGCAGTATAATAAGGGATTAAGACATAAATAAGAGTAAAACATAGAGCTGAACTTTAAATAGGACCCGGAGTTTTTTAAACCGTACCGTACATAGGACTACTCTATACGTGCGAGGACAAAAATAACCTTATGCCATCTTCATCATCAATTATGTGGCCCCTGCTTGTTTTAATAGAATACAACCGACCGACCTCCAGCCTTGGACTTCGCCGCAACTGAATATCATCATTGTTGCATTACCTCACCGCCGACTCGCCGACGGCGCTTCGCGCCGCCTCCGCAGCTTCGCGCCGCTTCTGTAGCTTCGCGCCGCTTCCGTAGCTTCGCGTCGCCGCACTTTATTGCACATCTTTCCTTTCCTAGTCTTAAGCACTCCCGCCTCCCTAGGGAAAAACTATTCTATGTATTTGGCAGATTAAGATCCAAGCTACGGAGGATTTATTTCTATCCATAAAAGTATGATCCTACTATATCTCAGCATCTCTGGCTATGATTCCTATGATAGAAGTAAGTCTTGGATGGCCTGTGGGCAAGAAGAGTGGCCAGACTGTCATAACAGTGTCAATAAAAATGTCATAAGAATGTCATAAGAATGTCAATAAAAAACAATGTTAATGACAATGTCATAAGAATGATAATAATAATGTCATAAGAATGTCAATGACAATGTCATAAGAACGTCAATAACAATGTCATAGGAATGTCATGACAATGTCATAAGAATGTTAATGACAATAAAGTACATTCCTTATTTCTTTGCTTTCGATTTGTTTGTATGCACAGAGCACCATTGAATAGTGTGACAATGTTGATATTATTTATCAACATATGAATAATGCATCAGGGCTTCCCGCCATACCGCTGCATCGCCAGCCGCCGTTGAGAAAGGACTGCCGCGCGGCTCGAGAGTCGAGACTGCCGCTACTACCGCGCTCGCTTACGCCGCGCTCGCCGCCGCCGTAATTGCTGGCTTTGCATGACTCCCCCTCTTCCCCACCTTTTCTCATTAAGCTTCCTGTGTTGTGTGCGTTCTTCGACAAAAGGTTTGGCTGAAGTGTGCGGGTGATTTTGTCCGGAAGAGGGAGGATAAGAGAAAGGGAAAGCGTCCAGGGGATATTAGGGGCAATTTTGGAACGGACGGAAAATTTAGTCTTATTTAGGAGTTAAAAATGTTGGAGTCCTATTTGAGTATATATGATAAGTTGTACTCCTATTTACAATCATTTCTCGTATAATAACACGTGGACAATTCCAATGGAAGTAACTGTCTACAACTCCACTAATGCATAAAAATATGAAATATATATCCTCTATCATTAGATCACGAGGTCAGCAGTAAGTCTTATAGGCGGGAACAAGTTTTTCGTCTGACGATCCCATTGTTATATATATAAAGATGTGTTAAAATGTATTCTCTTTATTCGCTTGGGAGAGGAAGTGCGCAAACATCTATTTTGAAATTTAAAAAACTCCTTTTTGTTTTGGAAATTGGCTTTGTGGGATATCATATTTAATATCTTTAATTAATCAGTTTTCACTCCTTTAAAGAGAATCTTTTCTTTGTACGATCTTTGATTATTTACTTATGAGAGAAACCTTGGAAGTCAAAACCGAATTTGAGTGGGAAGAAATGACATTTTAATTAAATCAAATTAATCAATCTTGAATAAATAGAACAATATTAAGACCAAGGCTTATGCTATTTTTACAATTGTTTTCAATCCCCGATCAAATTTACCTACTCTCAACTAGCATTATATTGACCTTCGTATGTTTTACTTTGTCCCAAAAAGTAAGAGAAAAAGTAAAAAAGGGACCTAGGTACGTATGTGCGCGTTTACGTCATATAACTTCTGATCTCATCATATATCATCCCACAATAATAGACACACATTCAAGTCAAGGCAGGGCAGGTACGTACAGACTATGATGGGCTGAAGCCAAGAGCAACTTAGATTTCTTTTTTGATTTTTTAGTGTAAATTTTTTCATTTTTCACATTTACCCCACCCCTATAAAATTTAAGTCTAGTATAATTCATATTCAGCCGAGGGCATCTCAAATTCCTGGATCCGCCCTGAGTCAAGGATAGATCACATGCTATCATGCTAAACTTTAATTGTCAACCTTTACAAGAATTCACAAGCCCAAAAAGAAAGTCATTAGATTTGAAAAGATAAACAAAATGTTATAAATGAATTGCCTTAAGCATTCATAGAGACTCTATTCGGTAATCAGTTGTTTGTCGTTAGCTGGCTAAATTTGTTGTTTTGACCAACTGATTGTTTTCGCTGTTTTTACCGACGGATTGGGTTAACTGATTCTCTTTAAGTGTTTGGTAAAATTAGATGTTTGTGATTAGTTTTCAGAATGTCAAATTTACACGGAAAATGTTTGAACTTATCTAATTCGTATGAAATTGGTGGAGTATATAGACTCGGACCCCCCGAGTCTCACGAGTCACGACTATTAGGCCTGGACAACGGCCCACACGCGCTTATCGAATGTCTTTTGTTTTATTGTACTGTTCATATATCATCTGTATGTACTAGATTAGTCTTTTATCTAGTTGGGCCTATCGGGCCCATATTAGCGGCTCGACCCATTATTTCTCTATTTATACTCCTTTTGGAGCTTGTAACCCTAGAACACAAGTCATTTCATTACTCATACACAATATTACTATTCATTCATCTTCCTCTCTATAGCTCAATCTCTCCCTCATTTTAATATATGTTTGGATCCCAATAATCCATCAATGGTGCTCTCGTTGAGAGCTTTGAGCAAAATCACGTTAGATTCCTCCCAAAATATCAAAAAATTCCACCTAAAATACAAAAAATCAGTCAAAATCGATCTAAAAAACTCAAAAGAAAAATCAAGAAGTGAAGAAATCTGGAAATCCCTGGTGCCCTCTGTTGAGGCTACCCTCTGTTGAGGCTATGGTCGCCCGGAGGTGACGCCACCACCGTCCGCTGGTACCCTCTGTTGAGGCTCACTGGAACTCGCACCCGCCTCGTCGCCGCCAGGTACTGTCTGAGGCTCCCTCCCCAGCCTCCGCTGAGGTCGAAACCGGCAACCATGCGCGCATACACACTCCAATCCAGACCAACGACAGTTTTCGGGTTGGGGTTGAAGCTGTACTCGAGCTTCATCAAGCTCCTACGCAGTGAGGGAGGAGTGCTGCAGACATCGGTTCAAACCGTCATGGTTTACACCATTGTTCTAAAACTCGCTAGGCGCTAGTCGGGCGGTTGAGGGGCGCCTAGCGCTTAGGCGGCCGACTAGGCCGATTTTTTGGCCGACTAGACCGATTTTTTTGGCCGACTAGGCCGATCAGTGTTCCTCAGTTAGGGCCGCCTAGGCCGATTAATCGGTCCGATTAGGCCGATTTTTTGAATAGTGGGTTACACTGTCTCCGGCGCCCTGGCCATCATCTCAAATCCAGCCAAAGGACCAGATGACGATGACGACGGTTGAGTGCCCCCCCCCCCCCAACGGCAAGCCTCAACCAGTGATGAGATCTCTTGCGCTCAGTAGCTCCAGCCGACCCCCACTAGCAACGAAGCTAGGGTGACACTATCCTTTTTCTCTCCGTCGCAAAAACGGAGCTAGGTCCCGCAGCAAAAACGGATCACCCCCTCTTTCTCTCCGTTGACACTAGCCTGGAGGTGTGCGGCAACAATTCTGACTAAGAAAAGGTCCGCCCCCAGGTCAAAAGCAGGCCATAGACCAGCGGGCCAGGGCTACATGGAGCCCAGAATTGATTATCAAAATGATGAGCCCAACTGCTAGATCAGCCCAGGCACTCCAATATTCTGGCCCAAATCAGAGCTAAGTGCCCAATACTCCTATTTATACACATAAAATATTTATTAAATGATAGTAATATAATTATTACTATTATTAATTATATTATTTCCACCACCATTATGGCGGGTTAAAAACCTCCGAGGTGGTGAAGTCCATTATGACAGATTAAAATTTCTCAAGGTCGCTAATGATGCATTATTATTGGCGTTATTATTTGTATCACCACCATTAGAGCGGGTTAAAAAACCCCAAAGTGGTGAACCCGAGCTCTAGCTTACCGAACATCTTTATTTGATGATTCAGATTATATTTAGGTCCATCAACCTACCCTAGCCACCTTTATTGGGTGACTCGGACATCTAAAATTGAGAGCTGCTATTGGCCGCACACGACATTATTATGCTTAAGAGCGGTAAACGGTACACCTCAGTCTAAGATACCGCATATTATATCGACCCCTTAGAGCGAAACGCTCAGGTATGGCCGACACATCACATCGTATCGACCCCTTAGAGCGAGACACTCAGGTAAGGCCGACGATGTCCCCAGGACAAGGGGCCCGCAAACGGCCCATGTCTTGAAATGGGAAGCTCACCGCGCCGTTCACGCGAAATCGCAGGACGACAGGTCTGAAATCATGGCCGAGGTGACAAAAATCCCCAAACTCAGGGTTGAGGAACGGGAGCCATCGGTAACTGACCAAAAGGCCTAGCCTGCGTCGTAAATAGGCGACGGGACCTCCTCGAGATCATAGGACAATCCAGTAGGACTCCTTACCAGCCAAGGGAATATCACCCCCTCGACTGAAGCCTGAAAGAAGGAAACCCGCTCCTCGCTCAAAGAGACAACGAAGAAAATAAAAGAGGGACAACCGAGGACCACGCATTCGCCGACCTCGAGCGAAATCCCCACAACTGAAAAGAGGGACAGCGGAGCACCGCGCACTCGCCGGTCTCAAGAGAAATCCCCATAAATCAAAAGAGGGAAGCCGAGGACCGCACACTCGCCGGCCTCGAGCGATAAAAAATAAAATCCCCACAAATCAAGCCATATATTTGGCTAAGTACATATCAGGCAAATACTATGCATTGTGGACGAAGCAAAACCATACATGCGGATCAGACGAGCGCCCATCGCCGTCCCTCATCTCAGGCGAGCGCCCATCGCCGTCCCTCATCTCAGACGAGTGCCCAACGCCGTTCCTCATATCAGACAAGCGCACAACGCCGTCCCTCATCTCCAGACGAGTGCCCAGCACCGTTCCTCATCGCAGAAGAGCGCCCATCGCTGTCCCTCATCTTCAAACGAGCGCCCATCGCCGTCCCTCTTCTTCAGACGAGCGCCCAGCGCCGTCCCTCATCTTTAGATGAGCGTCCACGCCTAGTCCATCATCGGTTCGGCTCCGCTGTCCTTCACGTTCAGCCCGACGTCAACGCCTTTGCCCTTCATCACATCACGACCGACCCCTCGGCCTCGGCGTGATTATCTGTCTCAAGACCGGCTTCCTCAGTGCCGAGAATCTTGAGCTAACGATCGGGCTCGCCATCCCTTCCTGGATGGTGACCGTCGCCTTTATATGACAATCGGCTCATCATTGCCTCGTCATCATATTTCGGATTGGCTCCTTTTGATCACCATCCGCGCATCACGACCGGCCCCTCGGCCTCGGCGTGATTATCTATCTCAAGACTGGCTTCCTCAGCGCCGAGAGTCTTGAGCTAGCGATTGGGCTCATTATTCCCTTCACGGATAATCGACCTTCGCCTTCATATGACGACCGGCTCATCATCGCCTCGTCATCATATTACGGGCTGGTTCCTGGTCATCGCCATCCGCACACCACGACCGACCCCTCGGCCTCAGCGTGATTATTTTCTCAAAGCCGTCTCCCAGCGCCGAAGTCTTGAGCTAGCGATTGGGCTCGTCATCCCTTCCTCGATGGTGACCATCGCCTCTATATGACGGCCGACTCATCATTGCCCCGTCATCATATATTCGGACCGGCCTGCAGCCCTGTCATCCTTATATTCGGACCGACTCATCAGCGTCGTCGTCCTCATATTCAGACAGGCATCCACCACCTCGTCCCCCTATTCAGATATAGCGAACACCTTGCGGTCTCCGGCTGAAAGGCTAAAGGAGCCTAGAGTTCGGCCACATATCGCCCCGTCATGTTTATTTGATGACGCGAAGCTCATTTAGAGGCCCAATCGACCATATATCGCTCTGTGATCTTTATTTGATGATGCGAAGCTCATTTACAGGCCCATCGACCACATATCGCTTTGTCATCTTTATTTGATGACGCAAAGCTCATTTACGGGCCAATCGGCCACATATCGCTCCGTCATCTTTATTTGATGGTGCAAAGCTCATTTATAGGCCCATCGGTCATATATCGCTCTGTCGTCTTTATTTGATGACACGAAGCTCATTTACGGGCTCATCAGCCATATATCGCTCCGTCATCTTTATTTGATGACGCGAAGCTCATTTACAGGCCCATCAGCCATACATTGCTCCGTCATCTTTATTTGATGATGTGGAACTCTTATGCGGGGCCCTCAGCCGTATATTTCCCCGTCATCTTTGTTTGATGACGTGGAGCTCTCATATAGGCCTCTCGGCCATATATCTCCCCGTCATCTTTATTTGATGACATGGGGCTCTCATATATGCCTCTCAGCCATACATCTCCCCGTCATCTTTACTTGATGATGTGGGGCTCTCATATAGGCCTCTCGGCCATACATCTCCCCGTCATCTTTATTTGATGACGTGGGGCTCTCATATAGGCCTCTCAGCCATACGTCGCCCCGTCATCTTTATTTGATGACGTGGAGCTCTCATATAGGCCTCTCGACCATACATCGACCCATCATCTTTATTTGATGACGTGAAGCTCTCATATAGGACTCTCGGCCATACATCGCCCCATCATCTTTATTTGATGACGTGGAGCTCTCATACAGGCCTCTCGGCCATTCATCGCCCCGTCATCTTTATTTGATGACGTGGAGCTCTCATCCGGGCACCTCGGCCATGCATCATCCCGTCATCTTTATTTGATGACGTGGAGCTCATCATACCAGCCACTTGGCCGTCTCTCCTGGTCATCTTTATTTGATGGCTTGGATTTCTTATAGGCCTCTTGGCCACATGTCTCGGTCACTTTATTTGATGACCCGGACATCACATTATGGACGGTCACTCGACCTATCTCTTAGTCATCTTTATTTGATGACTGGGACTAGTTATCATGTCGAGCTGCTCACATCTAGAGATTGGTCTCGGCCATCCCTGTAGCAGACGGACACCGTTGCAGCTCCACACCTAGGCCTAAGGGCTCACCCCTTTTGCTTCATATTGGGGGCATCCGATGTACTCCTTTTCCCTCATTAGGATTTTTTCCCACAGGGTTTTTTCCTAATGAGGTTTTTAACGAGACATCTCCCCATTGTGGATCAAAAGGTGTCGACTCTCGGCCCCCTATTGAAGACATCACGAGACATTCACTACTCTACTCCTCTTCACCTCACTACATTCACCTCAAGGAGTGGGGGACTAGAAGAGCGAGGGACTTATCGCCTCCGTAAACCAAAGAAGCATAAATTCAAAAATTTTCACGAAGTTTACTCATCAGACGATAGATCAGCACACAATTCTACTCTCTTTCACCTCGAGTACTCTCGACTCAGGGAGTGGGGGACTCCTGATAGAGTATATAGACTCGGACCCCCGGGTCTCACGACTATTAGGCCTGGACAGCGGCCCACACACGCTTATCAGATGTCTTTTGTTTTGTTGTACTGTTCATATATCATCTGTATGTACCAGATTAGTCTTTTATCTAGTTGGGCCTATCGGACCCATATTAGCGGCTCGACCCATTATTTCTCTATTTATACTCCTTTTTGAGCTTGTAACCCTAGAACACAAGTCATTTCATTACTCATACACAATATTACTATTCAATCATCTTCCTTTCTATAGCTCAATCTCTCCCTCATTTGAATATATGTTTGGATCCCAATAATCCATCAGAAATTTTTATTATTATTTATGTTGGGCCGCGGGTATGTGGTGCCAGCAATCTGCCAGCCTGTCGGTGCAATCGAACCGCGTGGCGCTTCGCTTGTGCTATAAAGGGGGAGGAGCGTGCTACACTATCAATAATTGCTTTTGGTGTAGCGGTAAGCGCAACGATCCACAAGTGGTATCAGAGCCAAGGTCACGGGTTCGACCCGTGGCAACAACATGTTGCGCAGTTGAGGCTGGCAAGTGCTGGGGGGAGATTGTTGGCCCGCGGGTATGCGGTGCCAGCAATCTGCCAGCCTGCCGGTGCAATCGAACCGCCTGGCGCTTCGCTTGTGCTATAAAGGGGGAGGAGCGTGCTACACTATCAGCAATTGCTTTTGGTGTAACGGTAAACGCAACGATCCACAATTTAGTTTGAGTGACATATTTCATTTAAGATATTATTATTTGATATGTTGTGTGTATTTGAAGGACATAATTGTCACATAGTTACATTTTAGAAAAATTAAAATTTTAAACAACTTCACTAAAAGCCTTTAAAATAAGTTTCAAGATAAGCTCTCGTAGTTTACCCTTGAGCTACCCAACTTTAACCTCGGTAGAGTTCTCGCCATCTTACCTTGTGGGTAAGGAGTCTCTCAACTTTACAACACATCTTTCACTTCACACCAACCCTGGGAAGAAAGCATATTTAAGTAGTTCAACATGCCACGTATTAATATTATTGTTCAATAATATTCTAATGACTTTCTTTGGGCTTGTGAATTCTCGTAAAGGTTGACAAGTTTAGCATGATAGCATCTGATGATTCTGATCTATCCTTGACTTGAATACGTGTTCAATATTAAATATGACATCAATAGGTTATAAATGAACTGCCTGAAGTATTCATATTCATGGTAAATTACATCCTACAGCCGGCTGTACCGTGCGCACGGTACAGTCGGGGCTTTTTAGGCGTTCTCTGCTTCTTCCCTTCGCATCAGCTCCGCACCAGACGTTCGCATAGAATTTCGCAGGCGTTTTTGCATCGGATCTCCCACAGGACTTCGCATCTCACTTCTTCAATCTCGTTGGGCTTCTACGGTCTGATTTCGCACCAACAACTCTTCATCAAAGTTCACCACTCCCCCATCTTCTCCACCCATTTTCATCCCTCTGTTTTTCTTTCCGGCATAGTTGTCGGTGTAGTTTTTACTGTTTGAGCATGTGATTTTAGGAGACAAGGCGAGCCTACTTCATTGCTGAGGAATCTTTGATGTTGTTAATCTCAAATGAGTTTTACATTAAACTTAAATGAGTATACGCCTAAAAGTAATGAACATATTAATATTGAACATATTAAAAATGAGTTTTATATTAAGATCAAATGAGTACAACGTTCAAAACGAATGAGCATACACAAATGCGCTTATTAATTTTTTGATACCCATTTTCTAAGGTATAAATGCTCATTTGGTACTGCTTTATACTCTTTTAAAATGTTGCACATTTCAAATGTATACTGAAAAATAATAAAACAAAAGCGAATTGGAAGATAGGGAACAGAGAACATTGATGCTCATTAGTAGGCTCATAATACTAAAAAAACAGACTTGATGCTCACAAAAAATTGCATCAATGCTCATTTAAGAGAATCTGTGTTTTTCATCAAAATTACAAAATTGCCACCGGCTGTACGGCTGGCACCGTACAGCCGACTGTACAGTATACGCTTTCCATATTCATAGAGACCCTCTTTCTCAATCGGTTGTTAGTCGTGCCGTTATCTGGTTTATTTATTTATTTATTTATTTATTTATTTATTTATTTATTTATTTATTTATTTATTTATTTATTTATTTATTTATCTATTTATCTATGTATCTATTTATTTACTTATTTATTTATTTATTTACTTATTTATGCTTTGGATCACTAATGGGCTGAGTACATAGTTCATTTGACCAAGTATGAAAAGTACATTCTGTTTGGAGTAGTTGGGCCGATGCGAGCACTTGGCCGATGCGGTCCCAAGCCGGTGCGCGGCCCACTTCACTCTGGGCCTCTGAGCCGCAGTCCAACTACTTTTGTATCTGGCCGATGGGGTGTCATCTTGCTGATCCGGTGCCATGTGGCGACGGTCTTTTGCAGTCGATCTCCCGTGTATGTGGGTCATGGTGTTTGGGTCCATATACTCTATCAATAAGCTTGAATGTTTAAATGTTTTGTTCGATAAGATTAAGGATTTTTACCATGCATGTCTCCCAATACAACAAATTATCATAGACTAACAAAATATACTAAATCGGTGTTACTACCGACATATTTAATCCATTATTAGAATGTTTCAAAATACAATTAATAACCTATTGATGTCATATTTAATATTGAACAATAATTATTTATTATTAGTATATTTAAGCAGTTCAACATGCCACATATTAAAAATAACAGATTCTCCTAAAATAACTTGAACAATATAGATATAATTATATGAATAGTGATCTCCATAAAAAATAAATAAAATTATTCAAACAACATGGATATAAAATCATTTATCCCTAATATGATATTGTGTATTTAGTCATTTTTATAGTTTTTAAAAAATATTTGAATAAAACTTTCAGACAAAGTTGTGTGACTCGACTCGCGGAATCCTTATGTAGATACACTCGTCACATAAGTGTATCCTTCTTCACTCCTCAGCTACTCAACGGTTCAGCCATCATGAAGATGGACTGGTTTGTGGACATTAGTATATTACTCATTAGTCATGATCATTAGGGCTAGTTTGTTTAAATGTTACGTAGTAGAAACAGGTTATAGTGGGTTTGAGAAATTGGACCTTTATTTTTGTATTTTAGTATCTAGCCAACCTAAGTATTAATTTTGGGTTTCAAAATTGTAATAGACTTTACAATATTTTAGAATATAAAGTAATTGTTGAGTAGAGAGTCAGTACGGTATAATACCGGTATACCTCGGTATTTGAAAACAATTACCTTTATCATACCGAAATAAATCGGTACGATATGATAGCGTACCGAAAATGACAGTATGCCAATATTCCGATATTTTCCGGTATTTTTTGATACAGTAAATGCTGTATACCGATTTTTCGATATTTTTAGCCACCACTAATAGTAGAAGATTAACAATTTAATTTTTTAATCACCATATATTAATACTTTTAATAGCACATGTATTAAAATCTATGACAACTGTTTTTTTTTGTTTTCTTGGACTTCCGACCATCTCAGTGAGAGTCCGACCATACCAAACAAAATTGGACTAAATATATCAATTTTGTTGGACGTCTCATTAAATAAAAACGCACTTAAAGGGTTTGAAGCTATTTGCCCCTCTCAAAGAGACGTCTACCAAAATTGATATATTTAGTCCAATTTGGTTTGGTATGGTTGGACGTCTCTTTGATATGGTTGGAACTCTGTATTATTAACGACTCACGCGCGCATCGACTGGGACGCGCCACCATCATGCAAACCTGGAGGCGGCGGTGGGTAACGACAGCATTAAGTTTGTAAGCCTAGTGCCTGCACTACCGCGGTTGAATCTTGATGGGGTTATGGGATTAGGTCCAGAGCCTAATCGGCCCAGGCCCCGGACTTGGACCAGCAGGCCCAAGCCCAGTGATCCAGAGCTCATTCCGACCCAACCGATCAGGCCCATCAAAGAGTGAAAGCCCAGGGCGGCCTGCCGTCCAGCCCAGCAGGGAGCCTGCCTACCAGCCCAGTCAGCAGCCTGCCTTCCAGCCTACCCGGGAGCCTGCCTTCCAGCCTACCCGGGAGCCTGCCTTCCAGCCTAGCCAGGAGCCTGCCGACCACCAGCCCAGTTGGGGGCCTGCGGTCCAGCCCAGCTGGGAGCCTGCGGTCCAGCCCAGGTGGGAGCCTGCCTCCAGCCCAACGGGGAGCCTGCCTTCCAGCCTACCCGGGAGCTTGCCTTCCAGCCTACCCGGGAGCCTGCCTCCAGCCCGGTCAGAAGCCTTCCTCCAGCCTAGCGGGAAGCCCACCGTTCAGGCCAGCAGGGGGGAGCTCAAGCGTCCAGCCTGCCAACCAGGCTGACCTGCCAGCCAGGAAGAGTAACGGCCAACAATCAATGCGCGACTTAATTATGTGTTTAATTCTGTATTAATGTTGTAATTAATTTAGTCATTATTATGTTCGGCAGTTACCATTTGTAATCGCCTATAAAAGGCAATTCGAATTTCAAATACAGATATGCTATTTTTGGCTAACTTTCCGTATTCGTAATTTCCTAATTCTTGCTTGAGTGTCGTACGTAGCTTTCCTAAAAGCCTACGAGCGTCCTATTTTGGACCAACATTGGTGCTTTCATTGAGAGCCTCTATTGTCTCTCACATAACTTGAGTAGGAATCACACAGGAAGATGGCTGGAATCTCGTCTCGACGTGACCATGTCTCAGTCCACACCGAGGAGTCCGCCCGGTCTGGCCACCAGCGTGCCCTCGACAACCATGCACAGGGCAGGAGGGCGGCGCGCCAAGGCGACCTTCGGAACCAATTATCAGGCCACGACGACCTAAGGGCGACGCTCAACCACACCCAAGGTGAGCGCTCGATCCGCAGCCGGCGGGGGGGAGGCCGACGTCATGCTCCGCGCATGGACCCGGCTCGACTCAATGCTGGGGTGGAAGCCCTGCAGGAGGCAACTCGGGTTCTGGGGACTTTGGCTCAAAATTTCCAACAGATGGCGTCTGGCGGAAATGTGGATGAGCCTGCCCGTCAACAGACGCCAGCGGATGTGGAGGTGTCCTCCAGGCGGCGTGATGAGCGACGCTCTGGATCCAACCAAAACAGGGGGGAAGAAGTCTCCCATCGGCGGGGGGGAGAAGTCTCCCAGCAGCCTAGCCGACCCCATCGGCAGACGGGGAGGGGCGCCCAGCAGGGGCGCCCAACGTAGATGGAAGGAGGCGAGCCCTCTCGCCACTCTCACCGGGCGAGCAGTCGGACTGGCTCCACGGAGAGGCAAAACGTGGGGCCCCGACCTCACGTGCACGGACGACATGGAGGTGCCGCCGGACATGCCCAGCCCCGCGCTGGAGCTGTTCGGGGAACCCACCACCGGCCGAGGTGGAAGGTCTACGAAAGCGCCTTGACGAGTTGAGAAGGAGGGTCGTCGGGGGGGAGCCCTACACGGCCGACCTCCGGATACCCGAACCCTTCACCCGGGCGGTCATGGATGCGCCGTTGCCGAGGGGCTACAAGCCCTGCGCCATTGAAGCATACAAGGGCGCTTCTGACCCCCAGCATCATATATCTCGATACCTTTCCTACATGGTCATGATGGGGTACGAGGACGCAATCGGATGCCGCGGTTTCTCCGCCACTTTGGATGGCCCGGCTCGTGAATGGTATGACTCTCTACCCGACGGGAGTATCACGAATTTCCGTGAGTTGGCTCAGCGCTTTCTCTTGAGGTTCGCGAGCTCCCGAGACGTCAAGAAAAACTTCAGCCACGTGTTCGGCCTAAAACAGGGGAAGAAGGAATCATTGTCGACCTTCCTAGCGAGGTGGAGGGCCGAGTCAGTCAAGGTTCAGGGCCTTGATGACAGGACCGGGGTGGCCATGCTCACAAACTCTATCCGATCGGGCGAGCTTTACAAAGATTTCGTCAGAAGTCCCCCTACCTCGTACGAGGAGGCGCTCGGCCATGCTGACCGGCAAGCCGAGGCGGAGGACGCCTTGCAGAGGAAAAGAGATGAGGAAGAAGGTGCAAAAGAAGAAAAGAAGAAGGAAACCGGTTCGGGTGCTGAGAAAGCTGACGGCAAAGCTAGCAACAAAAACAACAAGTACAAAGGTAACAAAAGTAGAGGCAAGGGCAAGGCGGACGTCCCGAGCGGACTGCTACAGCCCGTCAAGCAATTGACTCCACTTGCTCAGCCGGTCGGGGCCATCCTCGACTACGCGGAGGAGCAAGGTTTAGTCGACTTTCCGGAGGAGTGTGATGTGGCGACTGCCAAGCGCAACCACGACCAATATTGTCGATTCCATCGGAGAGCAGGGCATGATACAGATGATTGCGTCATTCTCCGGCGGCAAATTGAAGAACTCATCCAGAAAGGGTACCTGGGCCAATTCGTTGGCAAACAAGGAGGCATCCCGTAGAAGAGGAGCCTGACGTGGCAGCGGTCCGACCAAGCTACCACGTCAAAGGAGAGACCGCCTGCCAAGAAGCGGGAGCTCGGCGCCTTCTCTGAGGAAGACGATGCCGACCTAGGGAACGGCCCCCGGAAGTACCATCAATGTTCATTCATATTCGGGGGACCCCAGGGAGGCGACACCTCTGGAGAGCGGAAGCAGTGGGCCCGAGCCCTATACGTGGGGGAGATAACTAGGGCTCCCGCCGACAAGAGGGTGAAGAGGGACCCCATCTTCTTCACCGACGCAGATTTGCCGCCGATGCCTCCGCCACACAGGGATGCCTTGGTCATCAAGGTCGAAATCAACAACACGATCGTCCACCGAGTCCTGGTGGACAATGGGAGCTCCGTTAACATCATGTACTATGACACCTTCCAGGGTCTCGGGCTGGACCGAAAAGACTTGATCCCGGTGAGAACCCCACTCTCAGGCTTCACCGGGGACTCCATTGAGTCGGAGGGCAGCATAGTCCTCCCCGTGATGGTGGGCTCCGAGCCCTGCGTATCCAAGTTAGACGTCGAGTTTATCGTCGTACGCCTAACTTGTGCACATAAGATCATCATGGGAAGGCCGGCCCTGGAAGACCTCAGATGTGTGATATCCTAGGAGCACCTATGCATGAAGTTTCCCACTCTGAATGGCGTCGGAGTCGCCAGGGGAGATCAGCGAATGGCGAGGAGCTGCTATCTGAAAGCTTGCAAACAAATCGGTCAAAAAGACTTGAGGGTCCACACTATCAACAGCAAAGCCATGAAGTATGAGGAGGGTCAGCTCCGCGCTGAACCCACCTCAGAAGTGGAGGAGATCCAGATTGACCCCGAGAGGCCGGAGCGGAAGGTCAAGATCGGGACTGGGCTCCCGGTCGGCTTGAGGGAGAAGATTATCCAGGTACTTGTCCTTTTTAGCGTTGTCTTCGCGTGGGGACCGGAGGACATGCCTGGCCTTGACCGAAGCATCGCTGTCCATCGGCTGGCGGTCAATCCAACAGCGAAGCCCATCCAGCAGAAAAGAAGACACCTCTCAGCCGAGAGGAGGGAATTCGTGAAGAAGGAGGTCAATATGCTCCTGAGTATCAAGCATATCCGGGAGGTCTTGTACCCGGTCTGGCTGGCAAACGTGGTCCTGGCCCCGAAGCCGCCAACCTGGAGGATGTGTGTTGATTACACCGATCTCAACAAGGCATGTCCGATGGATCCATTCCCATTGCCTAACATCGACCAACTAGTCGATGGGACGGCCGGATGTGAGATCCTTAGCTTCATGGACGCTTTTCGAGGATACCATCAGATTTTCATGCATGAAGAAGATGCGGAGAAGACCTCATTCGTCACCCTAGAGGGGATTTTTTGTTATCTTGTCATGGCCTTCGGGCTGAAGAACTCTGGGGCGACGTACACGAGGATGGTGGCCAAGGTATTCCGGAAGGTGCTCGGAAGGAACATGGAGGCGTATGTTGACGACATGATCGTCAAGAGCACCCGGGCATCCGATCATGCAGATGATTTGGCAGAGATCTTCGGGATCATGAAGGCAGTCCGTCTACGCCTGAACCCGAAGAAATGTACCTTTGCCGTCCAAGGAGGCAAGTTCCTGGGGTACATGGTCACACGGAGGGGGATTGAGCCAAATCCTGAGAAGGTAAGGGCAATACTTGACATGGAACCCCCGAGGTCGGTGAAAGAAGTCCAGATTCTCACCGGCCGGCTAGCAGCCCTGGGATGCTTCATGTCCAAGTCCGCCGAGAAGTCCCTACCCTTCTTCCAGGTCCTAAAGAAACAAAATGGTTTCGTCTGGAATGATGAGTGTCAGCGAGCCTTCGACGACCTGAAGAAGTACCTCCTCTCTGAGCCTTTACTCAGCAAGCCGGAGAGGGGGGAGACGTTAATCCTTTATCTTGGGGTTTCCCAAGGCGCAATCAGTTCCGTGCTGGTTCACGAGGAGGAAGGCGTTCAGCGTCCCGTCTACTATGTGAGCAAGACCCTCCAGAATGCTGAGCTCCGGTACACCCCGCTCGAGAAGACAATATATGCCGCCTACGTCACCGCCTAGAAGTTGACACACTACTTCCAAGCGCACCCGATCAGAATCCTGTCGGACCAACCCCTAGGTGCCGCTCTGAGGGCGCCCGACACAACCCGGGTAGTGAAGTGGTCGATGCTCCTCAACCAATACGAGGTTGACTTCCAGCCTCGGACGTCCATCAAAGGCCAGGCTCTGGCTGATTTCATCGTGGAATGCACGGCCCGAGAAGTGGCAGATAGGCAAAAGGAGAGCAATGAACAATGGTGGACTCTAGCGACTGATGGGTCGGCAGGAGCCAAGGGATGCGGGGGCGGAATCGTCCTCATCTCACCCGAGGGATTCCGAGCCTACTATGCCTACCGCTATCTTTTCAAAGTCTCCAACAATGAGGTGGAGTACGAGGCCCTACTGTCTGGGCTACGATTGGCAGCCGCCATGGGAGCAGAGTGGATAACGGTGAAATGTGACTCCCACCTGGTGGTTTCACAGGTCAAAGGTGAGTTCGAAGCGAAGGAAGAAAGAATGATGAAGTATCGAGATGTTGTTCGGGAGTTGCTCGGGTTGTTCAAGCAAGCAGAGTTGATCTGCATCCCGAGAAATCAAAACTCCGATGCAGACCTCCTCTCAAAGCTATCCCAAGGGTTACCTGAACATATATCGAGAATTGCACGCATTGAGGAGATGACGACCTCAAGCATACCAGCCTCACCGTCCATTGACGTCCTTCCCCTACAACCAGTCGCCTGGTGTTGGGTGGATGACCTCCTGCGCTACATAGCCGATGGGACGCTCCCCGAGAAAGAAGAGGAGGCAAGGTTAGTCCGGCGACGAGCTCCGGGCTACGTCGTCTTGGATGGGAAGCTGTACAAGAGGTCCTACAATGGGACCTTGCTAAAGTGTTTACGCCCACATGAGGCGGAAATGATCGTCTCTGAACTCCATGGGGGCGTATGCTCCGCCCATCAGGGGGCAGGCACGTTAGCTAGGAAGGTCGTCCTCCAGGGGTACTTTTGGCCAACAATAATGAAGGATTGCGCTGACTATGCAAGGAAATGCGAGACATGCAAGAAGTTCCAGAAGAGCCGCGGCCGACCAGCAACGATGTACACACCGATCAGCACCGCCCTTCCATTCACAAGATGGGGTGTCGACCTGGTGGGTCCCTTACCAACTGGGTTGGGAAACCGGAAGTTTGTCATCGTCGCAGTGGACTACTTTACGAAATGGGTTGAGGCCGAGCCGCTTGCCAGCATCACACATCTCCAATGTAGGAAGTTCATATGGAAGAATATTTTCTACCGGTTTGGGGTTCCCCTCCAAATAATCTCCGACAACGAAAGGCAGTTTGACTGCGAAGCCTTCCGACAATTCTGTGCAGAGTGGGGCGTAGAATCCAGCCGAGTTGCGGTCTGCTACCCCCAGGCAAATGGACAGGTGGAGAACACCAACCGGACGATCGTCGATGGACTGCAAAAGAAGTTGGAGGCCCTCGGGACTGTCTGGGTGGAGGAGTTGAACAATATACTCTGGACCTTCAGAACAACCCCAAGGAAGGCAACATGAGAGACCCCCTTTGCCTTGTGTTATGGCTTTGAGGCGAGGGCACCGTTCGAGGCCGTAGTTCCCAGCCGGCGAGTGGAAGAGTTTGAACCAGCCAGCAATGAGGAGAGGCTCCGAGCCGAGCTCCACCTCATTGAGGAAAGAAGAGACCGTGCCTTCATCAAAGCGGAAAACTATCGACGATAAGTCAAAGCGTACCAAGACAGCCGAGCCTGACCCCGGAGTTTTGACGTCGGTGATTATGTCCTAAGACGTAGGAAGGCCAGCAGGCCGACAGAGGGAGGTAAGCTCTCCGTCAAGTGGTAAGGCCCTTACGTGGTTGACGCAGTGATCGGCCCTAGGACATACAAGTTGAAGACAACAACAGGCCGGTTGGTAGACCGCGTCTGGAATGCCGAGCACCTGATGAAGTTTTACCAGTAGAAAATCGAAGTTTCACTTTTCTTTGTAAACTCCTGTGCTCCGAGCACGGGATTACAATTTGCAATTCTTCATGTGGTCCGCCCACATCATGAATTCAATATACTTTGCTAGCGATATTTTTTCATCAAAAGAGGTCCGACCTCACTTAGAAATAAAGGGCGGCGGCAAAAAAAAAGGTACTATGCCCCCCCTCGGTGTTTGGCCGACCTCGGCCAGGCTCTTTAACCGAAAATAGCCAAGCGATTTTCAAGAATCCGGGCAATTTTATAAAGTAAAGAGCTAGCCGCGACAGTCGAGGCGATGGTAGGGCCGACCTCCGAGTCGAGGGTACTCAGGATGCTGACCTCCGGGTCTTTTCGAGTGCTCACCGCCTAACATCGCTGGCCAAGCAGCTCGCACTCTCGTCACCCCTGAGTTGGCGGTGCAGGTTCGTTCTGGTGGATCATGCAGGGTCCGCCCCTGTTGTTTTGCTATCCATGCGGGAGTAACCAGATTATTCCCCAAGTCCGGGCAAACTGGATGGGTTAAAGTGACAGTAGGACTGACCCCCGGGTCATGAACGTTCAGGATACCGACCTAAGGGTCTTCCTCGTCGGTTCAATGTCCGACCTCGCTGGCCAAACAAGTCGCTTATTTGTTGATTCCATATCAATAACGAACATATCAATTCTATCCAACTAGGAGGGGCACGGATAGGCTCGGCCACGCCAGCCTAACCGCCCCCCGGGAGGTTAGAGAAGCCAGATCCCCGAATAAATTGCTAAGTATTCGTAATGCAAAGTATAGAAAAGGAAACATATGAATTAAAAGGTAATATTCATTCGAATTTTACATATGGTGGCTACAAACTACAAAAAAAAAAGGTGCAACAGTCATGGCCGGATGTTCCCATGGCCATCAAGTACAATGATCCAGACACGGGAATTACTAGAAAGCTTAAGGAACTCTCCCAGAATCTGAAAGTCAACTTAGTCATCGCCATGGTCAGTCCACTCTTGCCCGTCTCTCAGGTACTACGCCACCATCAACTGGCGACTGACGCCCAAGTACTATGTCGCAATCAACTTACATTGTTGGGCACTCCTGAGGGAAAGCCTTGACCGCCGTTTCCGCGATAGGGGCGCTTGCCGCCTTACATGCTCCGGAAGGTAGGCTCCCCACCGTGGGGCTCTCTCGTCCTCATAATCCTTCACACGTTCGGGGATCTCCGTGAGGGCATGAGAACCCGCAATTGCCTTGGTGCTTGCCGCCGTGAACAAAATATTCAGCAGGTCATCCCGAGCGTTGAGACCCTACAGACAACAGAAAGTTATCATCAGAATATTAAAAAATAACGAAAGTGAATCGGTAAGGGTGAGGTCAGCCTCTCTCTTGTCGATTCCCCTCTTCACGAAGCTCCCATATGGAGTACATGGGAGGTAGGGTTTTCACCATTATCGATCAATGTTCCCGACGCGTCCAACCCACACAAGACGATGGCATCGGACCACAACCAGCAAGGCACAATCACCCGACCTACAGGCTACAGAAAGGAAATTATGGGTTGTAAGGGAGCCTCCAACCTTTTCCTACAAAAAAGAATATTCAAGTGGGAAACAAAGTAAATACAAAATACAAGGTCGTAGCCAAGCGGACCCAGCACCATCATGTCCAATGGTCTAAACACGGGAGCGGCTAGGAACCTCAAAGAGGTCTCTTGGAATCGAGACTCTAGTGCCATCCCCTCCATGGTTGTTCTCACCATAATGATTCTTTAAGAACTTGGGAAGACCTAGCCGAGGCATGGAATTGTCTCGCTGCCTGTCTAAGCGTCCTTCACCTTGTCAGACCCCGGCATTGAGTCATGCCGATCTCTGATGCCGTCCGCCCGAGCGCCGTCATCCTGGACGGTGGCGCTGGACCCCTGCGCTTGCGTGATCTCTGTCACTGCCAAGCAAATTTTGGCGGCAACAACCCTGCCACCCAGAGGAAGAAGAGCATCAGGGCGATCGCCGGACAACGCGAAACCCCAAGGAATAGAGACTTCAGTCTGGTCGCCTGACCGCCTGACCGCCAGGTCGCCTGGCCGATTTGCCGCCCGAACGTCTGACTGCTTGGCCGCCCGGCTGCTTTGCCGCCTGGCCGCATTGCCGCCTGACCATCTGGCCGCCTGGCCGCTTTGCCGCCCAGCCGCTTTGCCGCCCGGCCGCTCGGCCGCCTGCTTCGAGGGAGGTGACGATGCCATCCAACCCGGGGGGCACCCAGCCGCCTGGCCGTCTAGGGCAGGATGCACACACGCATGCAGGAAGTCGAGGAAAGAAAAACGAAAGAAAGCAAAGTATAGAAAAAGAAACGTATTATTCAGGATTTAATGTTGAATTAAAGGTTACATCTGCCACGCAGCAAACTATTCAAAAATAAAGTAAATTACAAGGTTGATGGACATTGTTCATGGGAGTTGCTGGGAATCTCAAGGAACACTCCTGGAATCTGAATTTGGCACGGTCTTCATCATGGTTGTTCGCCTCTCGGTAGGTGGTCACCGAATTCAGTGGAGATCTCTCATCATCGGAACCTTGGCCGCTGGGGACATCACTCCTTAGGAGCCAGGGTAGCCACGAAGTCCTCAAATTCTGAAAACAATCCAGCCAGACGGGAAGCAACACCCAAAACCTGGAGTTCAGCTGGCCTCGAATTAACATCCGCGATTAGCTGGCCAAGAATCCGCCATCGCCGCCTGGAGGCCGTCACCTACCCCTGTCGCTCAATGATCATAAGTGGACGCAACAAAGATAGCTATCACCGACCTGGAGAAAGACATGCAAGAATAACGGTTAATCACCCCGAACCAAAAGCTACATTGCCGCCATAGGAGCTGCACTTCTGACTCCCTCAAAGACCCGGCTGCCGGCACTGTAGTCCAGGTGTCCCACAGGCTGGGAATCAACGCCGGATTCCAGAGATTAGCACGGGATGGCCACCGGATATCGGGGACAACAGTTGACAGCAGAAGCGCGCGGCGGCAGCTCACCGGACAACCTGAACACCGGAAGGAGGGTCAACTCCATCTGGCCTGGGGGGCGCCTGACCACCTGGCCGCCAGTTTCCTGGGCGACGCTGGCCGGCAGGGCGTGGCCGCCGACCCCTGTGTGATTTGCGTCAGCCGAACATATGAGCCCAGACGCACCGGCCAGATTTGCCGAACTGCAGGGGGAAGTCAGCCGCTGGCGGGTGGTGCGGAACAGCCGTTGGGCGCAGCAGGGACCGGCCCTGTGGAGCCGCCGGGTCACAGACGGCGGCCGCCCTTGGAGGCAATCGGTCAGTTGCGGCGCTGGGGCTACGCGAGGGAGACGCGCGCAGGTCGCAGGAGAGAGAGGAAAGAGAAGAAAGGAAAGAAAAAAAGAAGGAAAGAAAAGAAAAGGAAAGAAAAAAGAAAAGGAAAGAAAAAAGAAGGAAAGAAAACAAAGGAAAGGAAAGAAAAGAAAGGAAAGAAAAGAAAAGGAAAGGAATTTTCGGGAGCTGACCTGGATTCTGATATCCGGAAGAAAATTGACGGCTGGAGTGCTAGGATGCTAAAGAAATTTATTTGGAACCTTTTTTGGGAGCCTGATTTAATTTGGGAATTTCTATAAACTCCGGGATTCACATAATCCGCAATTATGGTTCCTTGATATGTGAATATTTTTAAATCGGCAGCTGACTTAAACTACTCCCTCTTAGCCGAGTCTACTACTCGACTAAGGGAGTGAGGGACTCGTGATGGGGTTATGGGACTAGGTCCAGAGCCTAATCGGCCCAGGCCCCGGACTTGGACCAGCAGGCCCAAGCCCAGTGATCCAGAGCTCATTCCGACCCAACCGATCAGGCCCATCAAAGAGTAAAAGCCCAGGGCGGCCTGCCGTCCAGCCCAGCAGGGAGCCTGCCTACCAGCCCAGTCAGCAGCCTGCCTTCCAGCCTACCCGGGAGCCTGCCTTCCAGCCCAGTGGGGAGTCTGCCGTCCAGCCCAGCAGGGAGCCTGCCTACCAGCCCAGTCAGCAGCCTGCCTTCCAGCCTACCCGGGAGCCTGCCTTCCAGCCTAGCCAGGAGCCTGCCGACCACCAGCCCAGCTGGGGGCCTGCGGTCCAGCCCAGCTGGGAGCCTGCGGTCCAGCCCAGGTGGGAGCTTGCGGTCCAGCCCAGGTGGGAGCCTGCCTCCAGCCCAACGGGGAGCCTGCCTTCCAGCCTACCCGGGAGCTTGCCTTCCAGACTACCCAGGAGCCTGCCTCCAGCCCGGTCAGAAGCCTTCCTCCAGCCTAGTGGGAAGCCCACCGTCCAGGCCAGCAGGGGGGAGCTCAAGCGTCCAGCCTGCCAGCCAGGCTGACCTGCCAGCCAGGAAGAGTAACGGCCAACAATCAATGCGCGACTTAATTATGTGTTTAATTCTGTATTAATGTTGTAATTAATTTAGTCATTATTATGTTCGGCAGTTACCATTTGTAATCGCCTATAAAAGGCAATTCGAATTTCAAATACAGATATGCTATTTTTGGCTAACTTTCCGTATTCGTACTTTCCTAATTCTTGCTTGAGTGTCGTACGTAGCTTTCCTAAAATCCTACGAGCGTCCTATTTTGGACCAACAAATCTCTTGTACGTTTGCCTGCCGCTTTCCATCTCCGATATATGTAGATCGCCAAAAGACACAAACCACATGATATGAGACGACGATGATACCGGCCAAGA
This sequence comes from Cuscuta europaea, assembly GCA_945859875.1. Taxonomy (NCBI): domain Eukaryota; kingdom Viridiplantae; phylum Streptophyta; class Magnoliopsida; order Solanales; family Convolvulaceae; genus Cuscuta; species Cuscuta europaea. Next base: position 2,233,122 of record CAMAPE010000070.1, read on the forward strand.
AGAATGGGACGACTTAGTGTGGATGAGTGGTCTTCATCTTCGTTTTAACCGCTACCACGAGAGCATAGCAGGATGAAATGCGTAGAAGAAGAAGAAAGAAAAGAAAGGCAAAGTTTTTGGATTTGCTCATTTTCATCGTTGTATCTGAAGGCCCCAAATATCCGAAAAATATTCTAAGTGTTTGGCTAACTTACAACTCAAAGGAATGGAGGAGAATGTATTATATTCCACTTGATAGAACATTACAATTGGTGGCCTTATATAGGCATTACAAGTGGAGTAAAATAATCCCTAGGAAATACAATTTACCTTTCCAAGAAGACCTTTCATCTTTCCAATAAAAGTAGGGAAAGATAATTTATGTTCCCTAGGAAGTAAACTAATTAAGATTAATTAATTAATCCCAACAAATTCCTCCCCTAATCTTAATTCTCTTCGGTCTCTCATTCCGAGCCTTTTGCTTGTAACCTTTTGCAACAAGTCGAGCTTTGTATCGCTCGACCATACCTTCAGCATTGCATTTCTTCTTATACACCCATTTGACTCCGATCGGCTTATGACCTCTCGGGAGATTGGTAAGTTCCCAGGTCTGATTCTTCTCAATCGCTTTTATTTCTTCGTTCATGGCATCTCTCCATTTTTCATCGTGCTTGGCTTCTTCAAAAGTAATATCCTCCCCATCGGCTAGAAGACATATCATGTGAACCTCTGGAGCTGCTTCATATATGTCCTGTATGTTTCTGTACCTTTGCCGGCTCGTCCCTTCTTCTTCTTCCTCGTCCCCCGAGGTCGTCATAGATCCCGCCCCGATTGGTTCTGGTGTCATCCCGAGCGGGATTGGAATTGGGGTCCCGCCCGGGGTCTCTTCGTCATTTGAGGTCCCGTCCGGGACGTCCTCGTTATTTGAGGTCCCGTCCGGGACGTACTCCTTCTCTGTGTTCCAATCCCAGCTTCCTTTTTCATTTATCTCTACATCTCTGCTCACTGTGATTTTTTTCTCCTCGGGATCATATAGTCTGTATCCCTTTGTCTTCTCATCATAGCCAATGAAGACAAGCTTCTTGCTTTTGTCTTCCAATTTTGTCCGTCTCTGATCGGGCACATGTGCGTAAGAGATACTCCCAAACACCCTCAAGTGTGACACGGTCGGCTTTTGACCACTCCATGCTTCTTGAGGTGTTAGATTTTCAAGATTTGAGTGCGGACACCTGTTCTGTACATACACCGCACATCGTACCGCCTCGGCCCAAAATTGCTTTGGCATATTTTTGCTCTTGAGCATGGATCTTATCATGTCCATAATGCTCCGGTTTTTTCGCTCGACCACCCCGTTCTGTTGAGGCGAGTACGGGGCGGTAAGGAATCTTCTAATTCCTTCCTCTTCACAAAACTTTGTAAAAGAGTCTGAAATGTATTCTCCCCCCCGGTCTGACCTCAACGCTTTCACCTTCAGCCTGATTGTCTTCTTCACCTCGGCTTTGAAATTTTTGAATGTTTTAAAGGCCTCCGATTTTTCTTTTAGAAAATATACCCAAGTCTTCCTGGTGTAGTCATCAATAAAGGTGATAAAGTACCTTCGCCCACTGAAAGATGATGGCGTGATTGGCCCACAAATGTCCGTATGGACTGTCTCCAATGCTCCCTTGGCTCGGTACTTGGCAGTCTTCTGAAAGCTCGTCCGGGTGTGTTTCCCAAGTACGCAGCTTTCACAGAATTGCTTTGGAAAATCCATCTCGGGTAGTCCATGCACCAAGCCCTTTTTGCTCAGCTCGTCTAATCCTCCAAAGTTCAAATGTCCGAAACGTAGGTGCCATAATAGTGACTTGTCCGTCAGGTCGACTTTCAAGCACTTATGGTTTACGCTTCTCAAGTCCAATTTGTACATTCTGTTCTTGGCCATCTCTACCCGGGCGACGGCCCGGCCTCGTCTATCCTTCAAGTGTAGGTATCGACCACTTAGGTCGGCTGAATACCCTTTCTCCATAAGCTGTCCCATGCTTATGATATTTGTCTTCATGCTCGGGACATAGAGTACGTTTTCAATCACCCCCTCTTGTCCATTCTTTTGCAGAAATTTAACCTTTCCTCGGCCTTTGATAACTACTTTTGATGTATCTCCAAAAGATACATTTCCTCCCTCAGCCTCCTTCAACTCAGTGAATAAATGTTTATAACCACTCATGTGGTTGCTCGCCCCGGTATCCAAGTACCACGTAGCGTCGTCTGTTAAGCTTCCTTCTTTGTGTGCTAGTAAGAGCACTCCTTCCTCATCTCCATCATCATCCTCATGCTCAGCAACATTTAGATTCTCCTCCGGTTTTGGTTTCGACCAACAGTCTCTTGCGAAATGTCCCCGTTTCCCGCAATTGTAGCATTCCCCATCGGGTCTGCCTCCCCGACCGCCTCGGGCAACTCCTCTGCCTCGGCCTCTCCAGGTCGGGCGATGTTGGTCCTCCCGGTTCTGGTGGGTATTCTCCTCTCGGTTGTAGTCTCCTCTTCCTTGGCCCCGACCACGGAAGTGACCTCGGCCTCGGCCTCTCGGTTGATGGGCATACATTGCCTTCTCCTCTACCACCACAGTTTGTAATGCCTCTTCAAGCGATTCTAGCCGCTTCATCTTTCTTTGTTCATGTGCCTCCAACGACCCCGACAGGTCGTCAATGGTAAGCGTCTCAATATTTCTAGCTTCTTCGATTGCGCATACCACGTTCTCGAATTTGTCCGTAAGTGTTCGTAGAATTTTTTCTACTATCCGACTCTCACTTACGGTTTCACCATTTCTCTTCATATGGTTTGCTATGGTCATCACCCGATTAATGTACTCAGTGACCTTCTCGTTCTCTTTCATCCGCATAGTCTCCAACTCTCCTCGTAGAGTTTGCAACCTCACTTGCTTTACTCTTTCCCCTCCTTTGAACACTCTTTCGATGATGTCCCAAGCTTCTTTTGAAGTTTCGGCATCGGCTATCTTCTCGTGGATGGTGTCATCCACTGCTTGAAGCAATCAAAACAGTGCCGTTTGGTCCTTCTTTTGTGCTCCTTCGAGTTCCACTTGTTGGGCAACCGTCAAGACGGTTCCTTCCTCCGGTGTTGTGTAGCCATTATCGACAACATCCCATACTCCTTGTGACTTCAACAGTGCTCTCATTTGAGCATTCCATCGGTCGAAGTTTGCTTTCTTCAATTGAGGTAGTTGGCCGAACATGGTGGCTGCCATCTTCTTCTTCAACAGTGGCTCTGATACCAATTTGAAGGCCCCAAATATCCGAAAAATATTCTAAGTGTTTGGCTAACTTACAATTCAAAGGAATGGAGGAGAATGTATTATATTCCACTTGATAGAACATTACAATTGGTGGCCTTTTATAGGCATTACAAGTGGAGTAAAATAATCCCTAGGAAATACAATTTACCTTTCCAAGAAGACCTTTCATCTTTCCAATAAAAGTAGGGAAGAATAATTTATGTTCCCTAGGAAGTAAACTAATTAAGATTAATTAATTAATCCCAACAGTATCTGATCTTGAGCAAGGAAGCTAATTCAATTAATTTAAACTGGGTATGATAGTTAATTAAGATTTACTCATCACCGCATATAAATAGATCGATCATCAGACGGCCAGGCGCCGTCTATTTCCCTTCGTCTGAACAAGTTTCAATTCATGATGGAATTCAAAGAAAAAGCGCCAGAAATACGTATGCAGTTACATTTAATATGGTATTAGTATAAAAAAATTCTTGTTAGAGGGCGGTAGCTCCCCTGGATCTGTACTACGATCCACCCCTGGGTTTAATGCATAGAATCATCCTGTGATATTTAATGTTGTGTATTATCCACCTCTGGTAGCGTTTACTCTCGGCCGTTTGTGCATATTCCTATACTACCCACGTCCTCTATTCCTGGACAGAAATAAACCTTCACCCTCGGAAAAACCTTCCGCCTCAGGTCTACTTCTTCCGCAAAAGGTCTACCCTTCCACTGAAGTGAAACAAACCTCCACTCCTCCAAGCGCTTCTTGGTCTACTGCTTCCGCCGAAGGTTTTGTCCGTATACCTCTTCTTCACCTCAATTTGTTTTTTATCTTTTTTCTGCTTGAATGTTTGTATGTTTGCTCTGTTTTTTAATCCTTTGATGTTGACTTTTGTTAATTGTTACGTATAAATGTAGTAGAAAAGTACGACTACTTGGCAGTATATTTTGTGCTAATAATTAATCATATGTTTAAGTACTTGCGGTAATACATTTTTATTATTTTTAAATCATAAAAAACGGTTTAAGTACTTGTATCGGTTATATTAATAATTTATTAAATGATGTTCTTAAAGATCATTTAACAAGTTATCAGCCGATCGTAAACAATCATTTAACCAAATATCATTTTAGAAACTACTAATCCTATCAGCTAATAAAAACAACCAACAGAATCTACTGTCATCAATCAACTAACACAATCAGCCAACAACCAACGACCAACAGCCAAAAGGCCCCTAAAAGGCCCTTATGTTTTTACTAAACGTGCTTACCCGCCCCTATCAAAATAAAGGAATAACACCATTGTTCAAAAAACCGTTCTAGGCGCCCGACTAGTCCCCGCCTAGGCATTAGGCTGGGCGCCCTGATTTTCGTCTTGGCACCCAGACTAATTGGTCTTCAGTCTAAGTGAATTAGTCAGCCACCTATGGCGCCTAGTTTCCTGTCCAGAGCGTATAATCGACTGTCCAGGCCATCTAGATTTGTCGAACATTACTTTACTTTTTTATTTTAATTTTCTAAGGGAATAAGTACTTTAACTGTAGCCACGGGTATAAAGAAACGAAGTTGTAATTTAAGATAAAAACTATATATGTTTGTATATATACCTAAATTTTGCTATTATTTATGTTTATAACATCATGAAGTCAAGTGATTAATTAACATTACTACGTGTGAATTAAATGTGATAATTATATCATTCATGTTTGTTAACATATGTGTAAATATATATTTTATACTCACAAAAATACAATATTACGAATTGAATCATATTTATGCAAAACTATTGATAAAAGTGCAATTTCTATGTCTCCGACTAATCTCCGTCTAGCCGCCCGCCTAGGCGCCTAGGCGCTAGGCGCTGGGCTGGCGCTCGACTAGCACCTAGCGCCTTTTAGAACATTGAATAACACCGTAACTTTTTTTTTTCAAATATCCCATTATACCCTTATTATTTTGTACTCCCTCCGTCCCATTGGACTTTGCCAACTCCCTTTTTTGTTGTTCCAAACAACTTTACCACTTTTCTATTAAAGCAACTAATTTGTGATTCTGCACATTTTTTCTCTCCTCTGCACAAATCTCAACCACACGGTTTTTTCTATTCTTATTTCTCACCTACTTTGCACTTGTCAAAGTCGATCAGGGCGGAGGTAGTATGTCATAGCCAACCCTTCAAACCCAGTTCTTACGCTAAATTAGGGCGACCATTCAGTACTCCATTAAAAAATCAAAGGGGAAGAAGGTTGTCGCACCAATTTGAAGCTAGAGGATCCAAAATACCTAGCTTCCACTAACTTTCCTTCTTAAAAAAAAGATGACACCCCATCCCTGAGGCCCCCCAACACCGACCACAAGATAAGTTGGGAGGATGTAAATTGGATTATAATCACAATCTGACAGATAGAGAGAAGGGCTTTGTCCCCGGTGTTAGTATATATGTCCTAGCGACAATCACTTTTTAGAGATATATGTACTTGATCACATTCAGTTTTATATATTTGTTGATATATACGGTATTGCACATTGATGATTAAGTATTTCGATTGTCAATATCTTATTCATAAGTGTGTTCCCTTGGACTTATGTTGTCAATAAGTAAGTGGGAGCTTATATGATATAACATAAGGTCCTAAAATAGCCCCAATCAATGATCATCAAGAATGGGATATTGATGATATGCGATAAGATTGGTATGTGGACTGCATCATACTTTTAGAGAGTATAGTTGATCTCACAACTATGAGTTCTTGTAATTCATGATGGTCACATAGATATTTTAGAGAATATTGGCATACCCACCGAGAAACCTTTTGATAAGTTCTATTCATGTGTCTATGGGATTATCGGCGTATAGAGTAGTGTAATAGTCCTCCGACTTGAGGTCAATACGTTCGATCGGCCTATCTCTTAGTCATCTTTATTTGATGACTAGGAGTACTTATCATGCCGAGCTACTCACGTACAAAGACCGGCCTCAGCCATTCCCTCGATAGATGGTGACAATTGCAGCTCCACGCCTCGCCCGAAGGGCTCACGCTTTTGCTTCATTTTGGGGGCATCCGGTGTACTCTTTTTCCCTCATTAGGATTTTTTTCCCACAAGGTTTTTCCTAGTGAGGTTTTTAACGCGGATAAAAGGTGTCGACCCTCGGCCCCTATTGAAGACATCACGAGACATGCACTATTCTACTCTTCTTCACCTCACTACATTCACCTAAAGGAGTGAGGGACTGGAAGATCGGGGGACTTAGGTTAGCGCCTCCGTTAATCGAAGAAGCACAAATTCAAAAAAATTTACGAAGATTACTCACCAGGAAACGACAAATCAGCACACAGTTATACTCTCTTTTGCCTCAAGTACTCTAGAGTCTCGACTCAGGAAGTGGGGAACTCTTGATAAAGTATATAGACTCGGACCCCCCGGATCTCACGATATTGGGCCTGGACAGCGACCCACGTACACTTAGTAGTAGCATTTCTATTATTGTACATTATTATATATTATTCACGTGTTCTAGATTAACTTTTTATATTACCAGTCCATTTATGTAATCGGGTATGTGGGCTCATATTAGAGCCCGCGATCCGGATTACTATGTATGTACTCATTAAGGGAGGTCTTGTAAACCTAATACCTAAGTCACAAAGAACACAATACTACACAATACACTTTTCATTCATTGTGTTGCATTGTGTTAATCCAAACTATAATAAAATGGATCCCTATTTAAGTTTAGGTTTGTTTTAAAACACAATACAACACAATAAACTATTCACAATAGACTTAGGTCTCTCCATTTTATTATAGTTTGGATCCCTATTATTCATCAGTATATTAAAATGAAACATTCAAAATTATTTTGGTATTACAAATAATATGTTTTTTGAATAATTAACGGTCAAAGTTAACAAAGTTTGACTCAAAAAGTAAAACTGTGAACTTAATTTTGGGATGCATGAAGTATTTTAATATTACCTTCGTCCCATAAAACTTGGTTAACTTTCCTTTTTTGGCTGTACTAAAAAAATTTGTCATTTTCATTATATTTAAGTAACAAATATGTGACTAAAATTATTTATCTCTCCTCTACACAAATATCAACTAAGCAATATTTTACTTTATTAATGGAATTTTATCAATTCAGGACCCGAAAGATAGATGAATTATCAATCCGGGACCTGAAAGATGAAATGTGTCGATATAGGACCCGAATGATGGAAAACTATCAAATTAGGACTTGAATGATTGGAAATTATCAATTTAGGGCCTAAGTTGTCCGAAATTTTATTAATTTTTTTATCTTAAAAAATTATAGAGATAAATAGTATATTATAAGGGTGAAGAAATATGGCTGTACCGGATATCACTTCTAGTAACGTATTAAATACGCTTTCCTAAAAGTTTACTATCTACCTTTATCACAGTAACCGAGTTACAAGATAGAACTTTTGGGATAAAAAGAAGGTGCAGAGTATATTTTAGCTACTGATAAAATAACATCAAACAAGTGATATGTATGCAAAGTGGTCTAAATACTTTTGTTTTATTACTGCAGATAATAAAACAGAGCAAGGCAAGATGATAAAATTTTGAAATTGGAAAATCAAAATACCTAAAATCATTCGTGTTCAATTCCATTTATAGACGATCATAAGAAGTTAGATAAGGATGCATTCGAATAAAGTTCGAATAAAGCATCACAGATATTCCAAACGTGTGTGATGGTTTGAAACATCATGGCTTTTCAATAATAATAAACATTTTGATTATTTTATCAATATGTACGAAAGACCACGATGGATGCACTTTAAAATTAATCTAAAAATGAGCATCACGATTGAACATGACCATTCCAACAATCATGCCCATTACAATAATAATAATAATAATAATAAAGAAAAGTATCGTACATAATTTAACAAATAATAATATTTGTATCCTTTAATATTATTTTATTTAGGACTCCACAACACTCAATTAAAATAATATTAACAAGGATCAAATAGAACACTTGAACCATATTTCTCAATAAATTCCAACAATCCTCCTCCATTTATTGAGAAATAAATGACACTCAATTCTTGCCAAATAGACCACTTATCAAGACTTATGCATAATTGAAAGTGTCGTAAAGATTGAACTTTCATTTAGTGCAATATTCTTTACAATATTTCGGATCATAATAGTAGACTAAGCTTTGAACTATATAACCTCTTTGAAATACTGAAGATATTACACACATAGATCTCTATACAATTTCACTTACGAACTTGACACCATAAACGGCCTTGTGTCCATATCCATTCATGAGCTTCAACAAGTAAAGCCTTAAACTTGGTGAGTCGGCCGCAATTCTAGCTCACATAGGCAGGTCTTTTCAAACTGTGTTCTGCAATCAAACACTTTATCAAAAGATCTATTAAGACATAGTCAACCTCATTTCACATTGTTGACTCAAGCACTTACCTCAGGATGGTTATTATTCAAAAATGCTTCAACCACAGAGTGACTTACTCATCGTCATTGAACTCAAGATCTAGCGTTGTACTAGACGTTGAGTTGGGCTTTCTCTCACTTGTGATTATTTTCTAAGGGCTTTAACCCCATCCCTTTTGCCGTTTTGTACACCATGTCCCTTGGCATCGCTTTTGTAAAAGGATCAGCCAAATTCACATGTGTTCGTACAAAATCAATCACAACAACTCCAGAACTAATAAGTTCCCGCACGTAGTTGTGTCTCACTCCTATGTGCCTTGACTTACCATTGTACACATGGTTATAAGCTTTCGATAGAGTTGATGCACTATCACAATGGATTGATATCGGAGCCATAGGTTTAAGCCATATTGGGACTTCTGACACTAAATCCTTTAGCCATTCCGCTTCTTTACAAGGTGATTCTAAAGCTATAAACTCCGAATCCATGGTAGAGTTCGTGATACAAGTTTGTTTCTTAGATGCCCATGATATAGCACATCCTCCAAGAAGAAATAACCATCCACTTGTGGGTGAATAATCCTCTTGATTAGTTATCCAACTTGCATCCGTATAACCTTCTAATATAGAAGGTTCACTCTTGTAACATAAGCCGTAGCTTATTGTTTTCTTTAGATATTTCAGCACTCGCCTCAAGGACTGCCAATGAAATATACTAGGGTTACTAGTATATCTACTTAGCTTGCCAACCGCAAATGCAATATGTGGTCGGGTGCTAGTCATTGCATACATCAGACACCCAAGTACCCTAGCATATTCCAATTGTGATACAACATTCCCACTATTTGGAACTAATTTCCAGCTAGGGTCCATAGGAGTGGAGACCGGTGAGCAATCCAAACTCCCAAATCTTTTCAACACTTTCTCTATATAGTGAGATTGTGTTAATGTGATAGTATCACCTTGCTTTATTATCCTAGTTCCAAGGATAACTTCCTCTTCACCCATATCTTTCATGGAGAAGTTTGAACAGAGGAAAGATTTTGTCTCTTTCACTTGCCTCAAATCAGTGCCAAATATGAGCATGTCATCCACATATAGACAAATAATCACACTGTTACCATGCTCATCAAATTTGCTATATACGCACTTGTCTGATTGGTTTATTTTAAAACCATTTTTTAGCACCACCTCATCAAATCTTTGATACCATTGTTTAGGTGCTTGTTTCAGACCATACAAGGACTTGACAAGTTTACAAACTTTCTTTTTTTGTCCTTTAACAACAAACCCTTCAGGTTGTTTCATATACACCTCCTCCTCCAATTCACCATTTAAGAATTCAATTTTGACATCCAAATTGGGTAATCACAAGATTGTGAATAGCTGATAAAGCAATTAACAATTTTATGGTAGTTATTCTGGCTACCGGTGCATATGTATCAAAGTAATCAATACCATGTTTTTGTTTAAAGCCTTGTGCAACCAATCTAGCTTTAAACTTATCAACGGTACCGTCTACTTTCATTTTCTTCTTGAAAATCCATTTACAACCGATTGGTGTGCAACCGGGTGGTAAATCACTTAGAACCCAAGTATCATTGCCCATGATTGAATCCATTTCATCGTTCACGGCCTCTTTCTAGAAGGAAGGATCTTGAGATTTCATTGCCTCCTCAAAAGAGTTAGGATCCTCCTCAACACTATAACAATATAGTGTTTGAGTTACGAGGGTCTCTCTTGATCCTTCAACCAAATATAATTGGAAATCGGGACCAAATGACTTTTCTTTTCTAGCCCTCTTACTCCGTCTAATTTCAGGCTCATTTTCATGATCCTTTTTCAATTCATGAAAATTTGAACTACTTGGACTGAGATAAATATCCTTTGACCTAGGAATAGAAGTGAACCGCTTCTCATCGAAAAGAGCATCCCTAGACTCAATAACAGTATGAACCACAATTGAGTCATTCGGTTCAATAACATAGAATCGATATGATTTACTATGTTCAGCATATCCAATAAATATGCACTCTACCCCATTTTCACCTAACACTTTTCATTTAGGTTCCGGCAATCTCACGATAGCCCTACAACCCATACCCTAAGATAACTTAGTTGGAGTGTTCTTTTGTGCCAAAGTTCATATGGGGTTATTTTATTTCTCTTGTTAGGAACTCGATTAAGAATATAACAAGCAGTTAACATAACATCACCCCAAAATCCATTACTTAAGCCTGAACTAGACAACATGGAATCAACCATTTCTTTTAAAGTTATATTCTTCCTTTCAACTATGTTGTTTTGTTGCGGCGTGTAAGGGGCTGTTGTTTCATGAATTATTCCAATTGATTCAAAAAATTTAGGCTCATAATATTCTCCTCCTTTGTCAGTTCTAAGCCTTTTTACTTTCTTTCCGGTTTGTAACTCAACTTCCGTTTTAAAAACTTTGAATTTATCCATTGCCTCATCTTTTGAAAATAAAAGATATATATAACAATATCTTGTGCAATCATCAATAAATGTGACTACATATTTTTTTCCAAAAGAAGGAGTGCTATGGAAATCACACAAATCACTATGCACTAATTCAAGCATGTTGAATTTTCTTTCAACATTTTAAAAAGAATTTCTAGTGATTTTGTTTAACATGCAAGTTCTACATTTTTCTTTTTTTTTCTTTTTTTTTTATCCCGGAAGGCAACCACTAAAATCAGTGGGGCATATGCCGGGAGTCATATACCAGGCTTTTATTAATGAATCATTGAATTACAAAAGGAAGGGGACTAGGCCAAAATTTCCTTGACAAAACCAAATAAAGGTCAGAATGAAGAAAAAATAAAACAGGGGAACCAAACCAAACCCGAAAAAACAGAAATCAAGCTCTAAAAGAAGGAATACCAAAATAATCCATCCAAAAACATCTTTTAGCTAAAGTAGGTAAGCTATCCACTCTAGAAAATGATGTTGGCCGATCCACCTTCTCTTGGGCCAAGAAATGGGCGACCCAGTTGCCCTCTCATTTCACATGCCCAAATTCTAATCGTTTCCTAATTCGCACCAGTGCGATTTCCTGAAGCTCTGCGGACCATCTCCTTCCTTCCTTCCCTTCAACATACTCCAGAGCTAAAATCGAATCGGTCTCTACCTGGAAGTCCGTAAATCCTTCCTCCACTGCCCACCGCGTAGCCAAGAATATAGCCTGAAGCTCTGCATCCAACTAGCCATGAAAGGAAAGCTGCGAGCAGCAACAAAATCACCATCTTTGTTCCGAAGGATAGCTCCTCCACTCGCCATACCAGATAAGTATCTTGCATCCACTTTTAATTTCCATGTCCTGCTTGGCCTGTTCCATTTGATAATTTGGGGTTTAAATCCCTTCAATTTGAAGTTTCTGGGAATGAGAGCCTCTTCGAACAGGATGTTTCCAACCCCCTAATTTTAGTAGTAGGAACACTAGTTACCCAATTCTGGGTATATAATTTTATCTGAGTAACAATTTGTTCTGAATTAGAGTTCTTTCCTCCAGATCCCCAAATTTGTTCAGCATAATTCTTCCAAATTATCCAACAAATAATACCTGGAAGATGTTTTTTAAAAATGCCAATCATGCTATTTTCAGAACCTCCTTGCATCCAATATCGAGATTGACCATAATCCATCCCAGGTCTTTGATATATTCCCAATATGCTCATAAAGTACCTCCAAACTGGAATAACCACCGGGCATTGGAAAAAAGTGTGTTTCATAGTCTCACTACTAGCGTTACATAAAGGACACATAGAAGGATTAACAACCAGCTGAAATCTTTGTAAATTGTCTGCAATGGGTAAAATACCTTTAGCAATTTTCCACAGCAACAGTTTTACTTTGAGCTCATGTTTAGTATTCCAAATATCCTGATATATTTGAGAGCTGAATGATAATTCTCTGACCTCTTCAAAGGCAGACTTAAAAGTAAACTTACCATCTTCTTCCTCATTCCAGGTAAGAATACCAGAAGAGTCCCAGGAGCAGAGATCTGAAGCATGATCATTTGCTGAGCATATCCTCCTCCATACAGCTGAATCTGTAAGTTTAGGAATCATACAACCACCCCTTTCATATTTAGCTTTCATAATTTGATTCCACAGAGTGTCACCAACTTTCAACTTCCACCACAGTTTTAAACTAAAAGCCTTCTCAATATCAGATAAATGTCTAATCCCTAATCCTCCTTCCAAAGTAGGAAGACAAAGTTTTCTCCAAGATATCCAATGATATTTCCTTTTTTCAGAAGAAGAACCCCAGAAAAAAGAGGCCATCTTATTATTAAGAATCTTAATAACCTTTTTAGGAAGAGTATCCACAACTAATAAATGAAGAGGGATGGAGTTAAGAACATATTTGATGAGAATAAGCATTCATTCTTGAGATAGATTTTTCTGTTTCCAAGGGGTCAACTTATTCTCAAACTATTTAATAACACTCCCACAAAACTCAGCTCTGTTGATACCTTTGTGCAGGTTCACTCCTTCTTGAGATGCAAGTTTCATACCCAGGATATGTTTGATCTTTGCATGCCTTGCAGGAGGAGCCCTTCCACAAATGATTGAACACTTTGACAAGTTTACCACCTGTCCAGAAGCTTCTTGATAGGTATTAAGAAATTTTTTAAAATTCAATAATGACCTTGCATTACCATTCATAAAGATCAGCAAATCATTAGCAAACCCAAGATGAGAAACCTTCAGACCCTCATATCCAGTCCAATAGGGTTTTATTTTGCCTCTCTCCATCATCCAGTTTAGACCCCTAGAGAAGGCCTCTGCAGCAATAATAAATAAGAAGGGTGACAATGAGTCTCCTTGTTTAACCCCTCTAGTGGGTTTAAAAAACCCCTGTGGTACACCATTAATCAAAACTGATAAATAGGAAGCCTTCAAATGATTCCTAACAAGTTGGATGAAATGAGATGAAAAACCAAATTTTAATAAGATGGCATAAAGAAAATGCCAAGATACCCTATCAAAGGCCTTGGCCATATCAAGTTTAACATCCAAGTTACTCCCCCTGACCTTCTTATCAATATAATGGACCAATTCCTGTGCTATGAGAACCTGAAACCAGCCCGTTCTTCTGATATGATTTTAGGAAGAATTTCTTTCAATCTAGAGGCCATGACCTTAGTACACACCTTGCAAACAAAGTTAGACAAGCAGATTGGTCTAAACTCACTGAAAGTAGATGGCCTATATGATTTAGGAATAAGAACAAGTAAAGCACTAGCCATTCCTTTAGGAATAGGAGTTCCCAGGAAGAAGTCCTGAACTGCTCTTACAACATCCATACCCACTATATCCCAATACTTCTTGAAAAACTTCCCATGATATCCATCAGGCCCAGGTGCACTATTTTGGTCTAGATCCCATACTGCCTGTTTAACTTCCTTCATGTTAGGCATTTTAATAAGTACATTATTGTCCTCAGAAGAAATCAGCTGAGGAATATAACCAAGAATATTGCTGATTGCAGGATGATCTCCCGTCTGAAGTGTATCCAAATCTGGTGCTTTATAAAGATCAGCAAAATAGTCCACTGCAGCCGCTCCTATAAGAGGAAGAGATTGCACCTCCTGCCCTGTCTGAGTTTTTATAGAGGTAATACTCTGTTTCCTTTTTCTAATATTTACAAAGGAGTGAAAAAATTTTGTATTGCTTCCAAAACTTTTTCTCAAGCTTAAGCTTTTGAATAAACAAGCTTTTCTTAAAAAACCAATCTTCCCTTGTTTGGTCACAAGGTGTTTCTTCAAAGTTTTTTTCAGCTTGTAAAACCTCTTCTTCACAACTTTTAATATCATCAAAAATGTTACCAAAGGATTCTTTATTCCAGATCTGGAGCTCTTTCTTAAGATGTTTCAACCTGGAAACTAACCCTCTCATACCACCCTGATGTCCCACAGAGGCCCATTTAGATTTAATTAAATCCATACAAGACTGACTACTCAACCACATATTCTGAAATTTGAAGCCCTTTGGACCAAAACTATTAGTTTGGGACCACTGAATCAAAATAGGATTATGGTGAGAAGGGGTTTTATTCAGTAAGGAAACTTGAATATTATCAAATTTATCCAAGAAAAGATTGTTGAATAGAACCCGATCTAACCTCCTCCAAACTCTACCATTAGATCTATTACCAGTCCAAGAGTATTTAGGCCCAGAGAAAGGAAGATCTACCAGACTGCAAGCAACAATACAATCAGAAAATTCATTGACATCTTGAATAATAGGTATGGAGTTTCCTTTATGTTCATTGTAATTGGCTATTGCATTAAAATCCCCCCCACCATCCATGGCTCTTTGAGACTTGCATAGAAAGAGGTAAGTCCATCCCACAGAGCTCTTCTTGCAATATAGTTATGTCCCCCATAAACACCAGTAATCCAACCAATGAAACCTCGACTATTGATTTTGAAGTGCACATACTGTTCAGGCCAAATAAAATCCAAAATATCCATCCTAGAGGAGTCCCAAAAAATCCAAATCTTGTTAATTAAAGAATTAACAGCTTTGTCAAAACCAAGGGTTGTTTTGAACATGTAAATTTTATGATTAGCCACAATAGACTCAATAATAATAAGAAAATGTAACCTCCATTGATTAACTAGGGAAAATAGTCTAGAACTGGAGGATTCTAGACCCCTAGCATTCCACATTAAGCAATTCATAGGGAAACCCCTGCAACTCCCCTAGCTGCACTCCTGGTAGTTATCTTTGACTGAGTTGTTGTGGTACTTTGTGTTTTAGAAGATTTTCTTGTATTTTTGGATATGTCATCAATGTTCCCTTCCTCTGTATTCTCTTGGTGCAGTGAATCTGAAGTATCTGATTGATCACCCAAATTACTCTGTAGAGGATTTGATTTTTCTACCTGCTCCTGTTGTGATACTGACTCCTGCATACTGGCATTTAGCTTGACAATGTTATTGACTCCTGTGCAGATTCTTTCCCAATCCTTTATAAACAGATCTGGACAAACATGCTGATCCTCTTCCCTATCAGAATAACAGTCTCTGATAATCACATGTGCATTTTCTTCAAGATTCTTATGCATAGAATGTATATACATGTCATACTGGATTCCGTTAATTTCCTTTGGATTCGAGTTCTGAATTCCTGGGATATCTGCCTGTAACATTAACTTAATTTGATTTGAATCCACCATTGCAGGCTGTTCTATGGAATTTGGCTGTTCAATTGTCTTATCTTTACCTTTCTCATGTCTTGTAAATTTAAATTTTTTTGGAACTGCTTTTCTCTGAACCCATCTTTCCTTTGGTAAAACTATACCCTGTGTAATTTGTTTTTTAGGACATTTGTTTTGGGAATGCCCTAAATGTAAACACGTTGAACAATACTTCGGCTTGTTTTCATATGAAACAGACTGCAGGAACCCATTGTCACCACAATTGATCCAGATCTTCGAGGGCATCTCCTTGGTAAGATCAATTTCAGCAAAAACCCTAGCCACTGCTGGCCTATATAGCTTAGTCGTAGCCTCATCTAGCTTTAAAGGCTTCCCAATTAGGCTCACGATCTCGAATAAGGCCGATTTATCCTGTAGATGAATTGGTAGCTCTTCCAAAGACGTCCAAACTGGAACCACCGGAGATTCTACATTAGGTCGAAACTCCGGAGTTCATTTTGTGACCCTCATCACATGTCCCTGAATAACCCACGATTGTCGATTCCAACAACGGATGAAGTCTTCTTCCAATTCAAATCTAATTAACACATGTTTCGAATCCAAAGCCCCCAAGTGAAATGTTCCTTTGAAACCAATGATCTCAAAGGCTTTTTGAATAATTAACAAACTGGGCTTACCCTTGAAGAAATAACCAACCAACGCTCTTTTTTGTTTTTCCGCCAATTGTTGAATCTCTCTATCCGAAAAAGAGATCGCCGGCATGCCTTTAAACCTTGTTTTTTCTGGGGATAGAGCTGATCGACCAGCAACGATATCAGCAAAAGATTTCTGCTCCCATATTCCGCCGCCTGCAGGAGGCAGCTGCGCCGCCAGAGCTTTTTCCGTCATTGAGCTCTCGCCAGAGTTTTCAAGTTCTACATTTTTCTATGTTCATATTAAAAGGAGGAATTAAACCTACTTTAGACATGTCACTAAGTCTACGATAATTAACATGACATAACCTATTGTGCCACAAAGAAGAATCACAAACCATATAAACAGAATTAACAACTTTATTTGCAACACTTAGTTTGAACATGCCATTACAATAGAAACCTTGGCCAACAAATACACCACCCTTAGATAAAATAAACTTATTTGCTTCAAAGCTAAGTTTAAACCCAAAGTTATTTAGGATGCCACCGGAGACAAGATTTTTCCGGATTTGTGGTACAAAGTACACATCATTAATAATTAATTTCTTTCCGGAAGTTAATTTCAACTCTACTTGCCCAATTCCTTGAATTTGCATAGTAGAGTCTTTTCCCATGTATAAGATCGGCCCCTCTTGCAACTCTTTTAGAGTCTTCAAAGCTTGTCTATCTTTACATACATGCCTTGTTGCTCCGGTGTCGATCCACCAAGATTCATCATCCTGCACAACACAAATTTCAGAAAGCATAGCTACAAAAATCATGTTGTTATCAACATTATTTGTAACTATAAAAAGATTCTGACCTTGGTTGTCTTGGTCACCGTTTGGATGGCCGTTCGGTTTGGGCCTTCTTCTTCTTCTTCACCTTTGGGCAGTCCCTCTTGAAATGTGGACCACCACATTCCCAACAAGAGCCTACTTTCTTATCTTTCGGCTTCTTTTGAAACTTGGAACCTTTGGTGAATTTCCCGGGACATTTTTTATTTTTCTTAGTCCCACTTGACTATCCCTCCTCCATAACATTTATAGAGGAAATTGGAAGGTTGTTCTTTTTACCATTGTCACCTTCACGCAACTTAATGCCTTCTTTGATTTGAAGTCGGCGACCAAGTTGCTCCATTGACAAATCCTCTTTTTTACGTTTGAGACTATTTTTCGCTTCCTTCCATGAAGGTGGTAATTTGTCGATAATAGAACCGACCACAAAGGTTTCACTAACATGCATGTTATGAATCTAAAGTTGATCATATAAACGTTGAATCTCATGAAATTGCTCCATGACCAGATCCGTGAATCCACCATTTTGTAACTATTAAAGTTACTAATGAGAAATTTCTTATTTGAAGCATCCTCGGTCATATATTTAGATTCTAGAGATTCCCACAGCGTTTTAGCATACTAAACATTTTGATACACATCATATAGAGAATCACACATACCGTTCAAAATGTGACCACGACAAATGTAGTCGTCATTATCCCACTTTATGCGGCGGCGACTCGTCTCCAAAGACTCATTTTCTTCTTCCTCGGGCGGCCTCGGGGTGGTCAACACAGATCACTTTCAAAGTAGTGAGCAGAATATGCATCTTTTTCTGCCACCTTCGAAACTCCACACCTTCAAACTTTTCCAATTTTTGAAAATTGGTGTTGATGATATCGCGTTGAGTAGCGGCCATATTTTCAGATTAGTAAACTTTTAGATGGTTAGAACCGGAGGATATAAAAAGTATATTATAAGGGTGTAGAAATATGGCTAGACCGGATATCACTTCTAGTCACGTATTAAATACGCTTTCCTAAAAGTTTACTATCTACCCTTATCACAGTAACCGGGTTACAAGATAGAACTTTTGAGATAAAAAGAAGGTGCAGAGTGTATTTTAGCTACTGATAAAATAACACCAAACAAGTGAATGTATGCAAAGTGGTCTAAATACTTTTGTTTTATTACTGCAGATTAATAAAACAGAGCAAGGCAAGATGATAAAATTTTGAAGTTGGAAAATCGAAATACCTAAAATCATCCGTGTTCAGTTCCATTTATAGACGATCAGAAGAAGTTAGATAAGGATGCATTCGAATAAAGTTTGAATAAAGCATCGCAGATTTTCCAAACGTGTGTGATGGTTTGAAACATCTCAGCTTTTCAATAATAATAAACATTTTGATTATTTTATCAATATGTACGAAAGACCACAATGGATGTACTTTAAAATTAATCTAAAAATGAACATCACGATTGAACATGACCATTCCAACAATCATGCCCATTACAATAATAATAATAATAATTATTATTATTAAAATATGATTTAATTAATCATAAAGAAAAGTATCGTACATAATTTAACAAATAATATAATTTGTATCCTTTAATATTATTTTAACTAGTATTCCACCCGTGCGTTGCATAACTAATATTATTTTAACTAGTATTCCAGGGGAAATTTTGTATAAGTGTATCACGAAAATTTTCATATAATGCAAATAAACAATTTTCTCGGATAACTAGAGAAAAATTCAAAATATAATTGTAGTACAATTATATTAATATGCACGCAAACATAGTGAAGAAGAGTAGGGAAAAAAGTCACGATAATAAAAGAAGATCTCATTCTCACACTTAACAAAACATTATAACAACAATTGTTTTTTTTGTGATAACCACAATTAAGTATGCATACAAATCATACATTCTGAAATACTTCTTTATATACGACATTAGTGGTTTTGTTTGTGCTTTCATTATTATCACCTATGATTAAAATCTTCAATCCTTTTGGACTCGTGACTCTGGAAACTGCTACATACAACTGTCCATGACAAAAAACCGGTTTCTTTAACAATAAACCAACATGTGAAAGAGATTGCCCTTGACTTTTATTTATAGTCATAGCATAAGCAACCATAAATGTGAATTGCCTTCTTTGAAATTTAAAAGGAAGTCTCACATCCGAAGGAGTCAATGACAATCTCAGAATCAATACTTGTTGCCCCATACTTCTTCCTGTCAAAACCTTTGCCTCCAATATGTGGTCACAAAGTTTTGTAATAATCAATCTCGTTTTATTGCACAGCCCCATGTAATGATCTATGTTACGCAAAAGCATGACTGGAGTTCCAACTTTCAATGTGATTTCATGATTGGGCACTACCGAGCACTTTGTCACGGTGCGTCAAAATAATTTTCAATACTAACACTTATACGTAGTATAGCGTAGTAGAGTTCGTATCCACAGGGAAAGGAATAATTCTCTTTTTATGATACTTAGTAAATAAAAAGGGGGGATTTGGATTGAGTGATTTAATTTAATTAAGAACTAAGATGAACAACCTATATGTGTTTAATTCAAAGATAAAAAGGACTTGGCATTGCTACTTTGCACTTGTTGATATATTTTAGTCGATCATTGTCATATCTATAACTTATTCCCTCTCAAATACTCAATCGGGGAGTATATCCACTTCATCAAGGGTAGTTATTAACAACGACCGTTCATTAATAACCCTTACTATTAATCAAATATAGAACAACGCCTTATACCGATTTAATAGTAGCATTTAATCTTTCTAACTCCTTGATGAAATCAATTGAGATTGATAACCTCAACACAAGCGGTTTCGGTTTAACCAACAAAATTAATCCCTCTTAAGTTTATTAACCACGACCGTGCATTAATAAATCGAAGTTACTTACTTGTGAAACCATCAACGATTAACCATCGGTTCGTTGATCGTTTCTAGTAATAACTAATATATGAAACAAAACTAGTTGATCCTTTAAGTAATGTTCAAAATATTAATATGAAATATGAGTAGGGATTAATTAATATTCAAGGAAGAATATTATTAAAGAAGATGAATCCTACTATAATTAATATCAAGATGTTAACTAATTGTCATCTTAGCAACACTCCCCAATATTAATATAGAGGAAGAAAATATCATTCTAACTAATGTCGAGATGTTAACTAATTGTCATCTTAGCAACACTCCTCAACATCAATATAGAGATGGTATTAAGGAAAGAACTATTAATTAATATTCAAGGAAAGAAGTTAAGAAAATAACTCACAACTTTAATAATCAACAAGCTTCAAGAGCAACACCAAGAATGGAAGTTTAGCTCCTCATTTGGAGACTAAACATAGCTAGAAAATATAAAGAAATGATATTCTAAACTGAGCTAAAGAGTATGGAAGAAGGGATGATTTTTAGAGAAGAAAAAGAGTGCTATTTATAGGTGTTTTTCAACACCTTTGGCCGGGTACCCGACCGGGTATAGTACTTACCCGACCGGGTGAATGTCAAAATCAAATATCCTCCACGTTCTGGCGATCTTCGGCATGTTAAAGTGTCCGGGTCAAGTCAGACCCGACCGGGTGGGGCAGGGGACCCGACCGGGTGAGTGCAAAAATTGGATATTCTTCACGTTCGGGTGATCTTTGCACACCGGGTTGTCCCCGGTCACTTCTCACCCGACCGGGTGAGGTAGTGGGCCCGACCGGGCCATGCACTTTCTTTGCATTTTCGTTTTTCACTTCTTACCCGACCGGGTGGGGTAGTGTACCCGGTCGTGTATTTGCTCCTGGGCAGCCAAATATTCTTTTTCTTCACTTCAAAGTCTTCCTTTCCAACACCACAAATCGTAACTAAACTTTACAACTTACAAATAAAGACTAAAATACAATTACAACTGAAATCACATAAATGTTTACAAACTAAATAAAACGTCAAACAATTAACATAAATCAAACATAAAAACATGTAATTATGAACTACTAATTAGTGTGCATCAAACACCCCCACACTTAAACCTTTACTCATCTCGAGTAAATCAAATCCGATCCAAGAAGTCCTTAAAATGACAAGAATATTAACACACACATCCACGAGTGTTTTTAGAAACACATAAAGTAAATCCCCAAAAATATAATAGTAAAGAGGGTCTTCAACTCCATATTTCTTTATCAACCTCAACCTTTTTTTTCCGTTACCCTTAGGATCCTGCAGAAATAAAAGAAAATACTTTCTCTCGTTCTCTCATTTTGCCTAGGTGCCCTTTCGGGTTTTCATCCCAGCTTCCCACATTTTTCTGTTTCAATCCTCACACCTCACTCTTATTTTTGCTTTATTTTTGCTTAAGTTGCCCTTTCAGGTTTTCAACTTAACAAGCTTTTATAAAATTTTTTTTACAAGAATAAAGAGTATGAATGTGAGTATTCCATAAAACTCTCCCCCCAAGCTAATCAAAGCACTGTCCCTAGTGCTTGTGTCTAAGATGCATGTGTTTTTTTTTTGGATACTTTTTGGGAGGTTTTGTTGGTGATTCGTGGGTGTGGAGATGAAAAGGGTGAAGAGGTGATGAATGAAATGGGTTTAATTGGTGGATGGATGTAGGAGATATGAAGCTTTTGACTTTTGGAAATGGAGGAAATTTGGGGTGTGGTTCGAAAGGGAAGACAAAGAGGGGTGATTCAACTTTTTTTTTTGAGAAATGGCCTGGTTTCCAAAAATTGAGATACCCGGCCGGGTTGGGTAGTGTACCCGGTCGGGCGTAAACTGTTCACCCGAGGCAGAAGGTTTTTGCTGGCTTGCCCGGCCGGGTATGGAAGTCTACCCGGTCGGGCGAAAAATTTATTCTTGTTTTGCTCATGCCTCGCCCGGGTGATTGCCCGGGTGTTTTGTTTTTAGAAGTAACCCGACCGGGTTAGGGTTTATACCCGGCCGGGTCCAATCCCAGTCCATTTTTTTTTATTTTTGAAATGTGTAAAAATAAAATAAAACAAGTAAACGTACCTTGCTTGGGTTGCCTCCCAAGAAGCGGCTTAGTTAACGTCGCGGCACGACGCCATGGTTGTGTTCAATCGTTCAAGCTTGGATCGTGATAACTCATCTTCTTCAAATTTTCACCCGGGTGACTCTTATAGAAAGACTCAGTTTTTCGACCCTTTATTTTGACCTTTACGGGATCAAATATCCAGATTTCTACCGCTTCATATTGTGAGAGTGTTGGTCCATGATTTTCATTAAGCGTGGTCAATGGGAGGGGTTTTGATCCGGGTGGTATAAGAGGGAGTATGAAATATTTGTGTAATCCCACCGTTATTCCTTGCTTATTTGTGAACAAAGAGAAGTCTAATTTATACTCACAATTGTTGAAAATTTCATAGATATCTTTGTCCTTCTCCACCCTTTGTGTTTCCCTTAGAGCCTCAGGAAATGGTGGCATGATCTTAGGAATGGCCGGTGGTTGAGTTGAGTTTTCAGGTTCCTCCTCCGGTTGAGCTTTCTCCGTAAGCTCCTCTTCTTCCTCCTCCTCTCCCATGTGGTTCACAATGTTTGGCATTTGTTTCAACTGATTGTCCAAGTTCTGTTTGTTGGACACTGCTTCTTGCGAGCATTGTGACATATTCTGTTGCATATTTGTCACATTGAAAGTGAGAGCTCGGATCATGTGTTCAGTGGACATGCTGGAATAAGAACATGAGTATGGGCTATATGTGTAGGAGAATGAATCATACCTCTCTTGGAAACCAACACCATTCCTTTGTTCAAAGAATTCTTCTCGAAGCTCTGGGCAAAAATTTGTAAGATGCCTTTGTGACATGCAAATGTTGCATGTATGGACATCTTGAGATTTTGAACATGAGATAAACTCCTTTATTAGAGAAGTCAAGTCGGAAATTTGACTCTCTAGGGATGATGTGTTGGTATCCATTTACTTATGCAAGCTCAGAAAATAGAAAAGTAAGATTTTTTTTATATATATTTTTTTGTTTTTGATTTTTATGAGATAAAATAAAAAGAAAAATAATTGCCTTTCCTCAGCAACGGCGCCAAATTTGACGAGCACTTTGTCACGGTGCGTCAAAATAATTTTCAATACTAACACTTATACGTAGTATAGCGTAGTAGAGTTCGTATCCATAGGGAAATGAATAATTCTCTTTTTATGATACTTAGTAAATAAAAAGGGGGGATTTGGATTGAGTGATTTAATTTAATTAAGAACTAAGATGAACAACCTATATGTGTTTAATTCAAAGATAAAAAGGACTTGGCATTGCTACTTTCCACTTGTTGATATATTTTAGTCGATCATTGTCATATCTATAACTTATTCCCTCTCAAATACTCAATCGGGGAGTATATCCACTTCATCGAGGGTAGTTATTAACAACGACCGTTCATTAATAACCCTTACTATTAATCAAATATAGAACAACGCCTTATACCGATTTAATAGTAGCATTTAATCTTTCTAACTCCTTGATGAAATCAATTGAGATTGATAACCTCAACACAAGCGGTTTCGGTTTAACCAACAAAATAATCCCTCTTAAGTTTATTAACCACGACCGTGCATTAATAAATCGAAGTTACTTACTTGTGAAACCATCAACGATTAACCATCGGTTCGTTGATCGTTTCTAGTAATAACTAATATATGAAACAAAACTAGTTGATCCTTTAAGTAATGTTCAAAATATTAATATGAAATATGAGTAGGGATTAATTAATATTCAAGGAAGAATATTATTAAAGAAGATGAATCCTACTATAATTAATATCAAGATGTTAACTAATTGTCATCTTAGCAACACTCCCCAATATTAATATAGAGGAAGAAAATATCATTCTAACTAATGTCGAGATGTTAACTAATTGTCATCTTAGCAACACTCCTCAACATCAATATAGAGATGGCATTAAGGAAAGAACTATTAATTAATATTCAAGGAAAGAAGTTAAGAAAATAACTCACAACTTTAATAATCAACAAGCTTCAAGAGCAACACCAAGAATGGAAGTTTAGCTCCTCATTTGGAGACTAAACATAGCTAGAAAATATAAAGAAATGATATTCTAAACTGAGCTAAAGAGTATGGAAGAAGGGATGATTTTTAGAGAAGAAAAAGAGTGCTATTTATAGGTATTTTTCAACACCTTTGGCCGGGTACCCGACCGGGTATAGTACTTACCCGACCGGGTGCATGTCAAAATCAAATATCCTCCACGTTCTGGTGATCTTCGGCATGTTAAAGTGTCCGGGTCAAGTTAGACCCGACCGGGTGGGGCAGGGAACCCGACCGGGTGAGTGCAAAAATTGGATATTCTTCACTTTCGGGTGATCTTTGCACACCGGGTTGTCCCCGGTCACTTCTCACCTGACCGGGTGAGGTAGTGGGCCCGACCGGGCCATGCACTTTCTTTGCATTTTCGTTTTTCACTTCTTACCCGACCGGGTGGGGTAGTGTACCCGGTCGTGTATTTGCTCCTGGGCAGCCAAATCTTCTTTTTCTTCACTTCAAAGTCTTCCTTTCCAACACCACAAATCCTAACTAAACTTTACAACTTACAAATAAAGACCAAAATACAATTACAACTGAAATCACATAAATGTTTACAAATTAAATAAAACGTCAAACAATTAACATAAATCAAACATAAAAACATGTAATTATGCACTACTAATTAGTGTGCATCAGGCACACCTGAGATACGGATATTATTTAAGAATTCCGGTGTATGCAAATTCGCTAAAAGATCAACATTAGAATCTGATTTACAAATACTATCAGAACTGAAGTATGTTCTTGAAGGCTGTGAAGTGTTTAAAGAAATCATATAGTCATTTATTTCATCCACAACGCTTAATGTTGGGGCTAAAATAGCTCTATCTCGAAAATAACTGAAATTATCCTATTTGGATATTCTGGATAAGTGCTCTCAACAATTTTTTCTATTGGATCTCCTGAAGTGTGTAAAAGAAAATCTTCTGGTATTTCAATAGACACACAATTTTTATACCTTCGGGGAAAACGTACTTCTATAAAAAAGTTCAATCTAATGTTAAAAACTTCAATTTTTATACATAAAAAATGTTGTGTATTTTCTTGTATATTATAATTAATGTGTAACTTGGATTTTTTCTCAGCTATAGTTAAAAATGTCATTTTTTTTCTATAAATAAAATTACCTTGTATATTTATCAAAAAATATCTTGTAATAAGTGGCTTTTAGGCTTATCAGCTATCTTTTTAACCAAACACGTGCTGAATTGTGTAATAAGCAAAACAAAGTAAGGTTGGAGTTATTTTTCTGACTGTATTGACTGAAGTTTCTATATATGACCATTTTAGATATTTTACATATAATTTTTTAATTATTTTATTAATAAAATATATAGCATAAAAATAATTTTATCTGAAATCAGTAGAATCAACCAACGCAGCCACTTCAACTAAAAGTTCATAAATTTCAGCAGAATCAGCTAAATCAGCTGATTTCCGTGCTACCAAACTAGCGCTAAAATAGGATGTCACAAATGGTTAATGGGCCAAGTATATGTTAAGAATTCTCTATTTCAAAACAGGTCAGCCCAAACACCTGATTACACGACCTAATTAGCCGCTGCTCTCTCTCGATTGTGTATAATCGAAGGAAAACTTATAGGTCTCCCAATTGCAGCGATTCATCTTCCGCCGCTGCTCTCTCTCTCTCAACTCTCTCTCTCTCAACTCTCTCTCTCTCTCTCTCTCTCTCTCGAAATTCAACGCTTCTGTCTCGATTGTCTCTTCCGCCGCTGCTCTCTCTCGATTGTGTCTATCTCTATGACAACTTCCATGTTGGAATGAAAGTTCTTGCGGTTGATGATGACCCACTTTGCTTGAATATCATGGTATGCCTTTTCTGTCTTTTCTTACTAAAACGGCACTATAATTCATTGATTTTATGTTTGAGAATTTTACAGAATTGAGCCGATAATTTCTTGTCTCTGAGTTACAGATTTGTAAATTTATTGGTTGCGGAGTTTACTGATTTGCCGTTTAGAACTACAATTCTAAAGGGTAAGTTGTTAATACTCCAATAATTCTTTTAGTATTTTGTTAAATTCATCCGGAACCATGATTTTTTTATATAAATCAGTATAATTGGTAGAAATCACAAACACACATATATCTGTATCTTTGATTTGTAAGGACTGTCTTTACACCGGAAATCAATTTAGAAACGGTTTTCCTTCACTTGCCAGACCACTTCTAGCCGTCACCGACTGAGTTGGTTTCATCCTCCCACCACGTTATCTCGTATAGGTATGATGTTGGCAATTCTTCGCTTCCGTAGATTTGTGTTCCGTCCTTGATTGAGGAAGATGATCTATGTTGTCCTTCCTTTTATTACATTAAAAGTGGACATATTGTTTAGTTGGACGTGAGTCAATATTTAGTCTGTTATTTATTTGATACGGCCCATTCAAAATAATAGTAAATACTTTTGTTATGAACAAATTATTTGTAAATAATTATGTAATTTGTTTAACCTTTTGTTGTTTTGTAATTATTATCAAATGTCATTTGCAGGTGTCCTGCTTTTATTTATTGTCTTAATAGAGCTCAAGAATGAAACAACAGCTAAGTAATTAGCTATTATGATTAGCATTATTTTCAATACTATTTGTTTAGAAAACAGGAAAATACATTTCAAAACATCTTGAAATCTTTCAATTTCACAGTTTTATTCTGTATTTCTGACAGTTTTAAAACAATTATGTAAATAGATTTTTTTTGAAAATATGCATGCGATAGAATATGTCCTCTACCATAGTATCTATTATGTAAAACTTTCATTTCTTAATATTTCATGCGTTTTCTTTCTCAAACGTTTTTTTGAAAAATTAAATGCAACAAAACTATTTTTAATGAGTTAGTTTTAAAGTGAAAAAATTTATTTTTTCAACCACTTACTACTCAGGTCCATGTGTTTTGGTTGCATCTGACTCTTGATTTTTTTTGTGAAAATACTTTTTTTTGAACGGACTTAATTATATTAAATATATTATCTTAACCCATCAAATGTATAAGCCATACATTATTGTTGATACATCTTTTTATTATAATGCAGATTGTGGATTCTGTGAACCGTGTCACAATATTAACGCTGGACATGTTATCAAACTTAGAAGATTCAAATTAGAAGATAAGTATCAATGATCAGATATGCTTATAATTATTCAATGATTTTGCAGAAGACTCATGAAGCTGAAATTTAGCTGAAATTTTGCAGAATGTGAAACATGAAAATGCATTTTTTAGAAATTATACAAGATTAAAAAAGAAAGGATCAAAAGCGTTGCTAAAAAATTTGAAAAATGTGTTCACAAATCTAGCTTCATTAAAACTTTATAAAATGTGCTATCAATTCTTTTTTGCTATTTTGTTCGAAATGATTTTTTAAAAATAATATCAACACAACATTTTTTAATCAGTCATTATTCTACAATATTCTTGTAAAATAATTACACATGGCATTCTTCTACTACTTTCCAATTTGGTCTATTTCCATTTTCTAAAATATAAATTCTGATTCTAATAAAAACGAAAAGAAAGTTTTGTTGTCTTGAACATGTACACATCATGATATCAATAGTTTTAGTGTATATTTCTGAGACAAATGCATAACCTGATATTTGAGAAACCATACCAAGATCTAAGTTATCTGTTATGTTTGTGTAGATGATATTTTCAGAAAAAAATATGCACCCACTTGTTTGTTATGTTTGTGTAGATGATATTTTTAGGAAAAAACATGCACCCAATTGGTTTTTCTCTTAAATCTATATAAACTATAAATATAGAGTATCTTTATACGAAAATAGACATGTACCTTTATCTGGAGGTTCCCTGCATCCTCTCTTTCCTTTGCCTATTAGAGTTACAGACTTAGTCAGCTTTTTCATGAAGTGAAATATATAGCGAGAGAATCCTTTTTCATGAAGTGAAATATTTAGTGAGAGAACCTAGGACTGCTTTGATAAATTTCTCCTCTACCAAATACACAGAATTAACAAATGAATAAATTTATGTTGGATAAGTATATAGAGATAAGATGCGTTGTCTATTTCTTTTATGAACGACCACCAAGGCATCTTGAATTTTGATGATGAGTCGAATGTGTCATAGCCTGAAAATTGCATTCCTAATCTCACTTTGCCCCTATTTATATTGGGGAAATGGATCCGATCTCATAAAGTCAAGACAAAGATGCATTAAATATAACATTTGGGGAGGTGCAGTAGTCTACAAAACAGTCAATCAGCTGTATTGAAATACGAACTGTTTACTGTATCTTTATTGAAATACGAACTGTTATCTTTAAATTCTTAATGCTTAAATATTTAAATATTTTAATTTTAGCTACGGTTTTCTTTTGTAATATGACTGCATTATTCTTGAAGCTTCTGTGTTTAGGCGGGAACTTCTTTAGAAAGTTTTGTTTTGCTTTTATATTGTAATAGATAGATTAGAACTCCACAACACTCAATTAAAATAATATTAACAAGGATCAAATAGAACACTTGGCCTGAAGGTTTTCCCCTTCAATGGCCTGATTCGACCACGAACCCTGTGACAAAGAAGGGTAGTGAATCTAGTGACAATATTATAGAAAGAATACTAAGCACTCAACAGATTGTTCTTAAGAGTAAAATAGGGGATTCCATCCACAACTAGTCTTCTACAGCATGCAACCTTATTCTTCAGGACAGTGTTGGAACAGAAATACTCTAGTACACAGTTTGTGGAATATACTTGAGCATTAAGCCAAAAATAAAATGAAAAAATTATTTTGAACACTTCAATTCCCCAAGTCAAAGATCATTCATGTCACATCCTTTATTTTTCATTCTTTATAATCATTTTTTCGGAAGAAACTACCATAGAGCTAATTCAGGAGCCTCATAATCTTTACACCAAATATCAATAACTGATAATTGGTTATATTATGTTAAACGCTAATGATTTTGGAGGCACATATATGACATTATTTTGAGTATTTCATAAAATATAATGTTCAAATACATTTTCTGCATAGTATCTGCAGATGTGAAGAAGACCATTATTATAGCATACTCCCCCGTCCCCCAATTAAGTTACATGTTTGACTTCACACAAATTAAGGAAATAAATTTACAAAGGGTAAATTTTACTGTTTTGACATTGTTTGAACACTGTTTTGCATTGTTTGGACACTGTTTTGCCCTGTTTGACACTGTTTTGATGTAGGTAATTTAACAAATAAGGAAAGTAAGGAAGCGTGAACTTAATTTAGGGACTGCCCAAAAAGGAAAGTGATAACTTAATTGGGGGACGGAGGAAGTAAAACTTAAAGCGTTAAAAAAACTTATTTTTAACTCTTTATTTTAATTTTTTTAAAATAAAGATAGAGTTTATAATTTATGTTTAGTGTTTTTTAAAATTAATTTTAGTAAATTTGCCTCTTTATAGGAACATGAGGGGTATTTTTGCACTTTTGAAATGACATGTATATTAGTGACATAATTTCCCCATACAAAAATATGATTACTTATGTTTTTGAACAAAAATATGACTAGTCACTATGTACGAGTAATTAGACAACAATCACTATGGTGTATTTCAGAGTCACAAGTCAATGGTAGATGAGGGGTCACTAGAAAGTAGTCACCAAATATATCACTCGTTTGGAAAATTTTAAAACAAGTCATATTTTTTTCCTTTGAATTTAATTGAGTGACATATACTTCAGGGCAGTGGAGGACATAGTGGGGTCCTGGGGGGCAAGTGCCCCCGCTTCCGACCCCGAACCTTAGTATTATTATAAAAATATTGCCCACCTATCGGGATAAAAAATATTCTGTATAACTATTAAATGAGGTAATAATCCTTTCGAAGAGTATATGGAAATTGTTGTAAGACATTTAAACGATTATGAAATTATGATGGTATGATTGCTTACGGTTAGACACAATCCTAATTGTAAATGTTAAATTTTGATTGTTTATAATATGAATATAATAAACAATGCAAGGATGATTCAGTTGTAACTCATGTCATGTCTTTCTTTCAAAAAACTAAATATTATTGTTCAGAATTATCTTAATAGGTTGCAGTATAAATCACAAGTCTACATCCCTTGGAACTTACATTGAATAAACTATTTTCCTTTAAAAAAGTTGTCTGCATGAGACATAATATAATAGACCATACTCACGTGACCCGACCCGACTCCACCCATTTCTATCCATTTGCAGTGCCCCTCTTTAATAAAAGCTGTGGGTCTACCACTGCTTCAGGGTATATATTTGTTTTAAAAAATAGAACATAAATATATTGATTCTCACACCCGTACTCCGTACAATATAATGAAAGAACACACATTGAATTGGGAGCTTAAATTGATTGAACTACAAAAGGAAGTACTACGTATTATTTAGGGACTAAATAATTCTGACTCCGGAGAGTGTTAAGCAACACCATTATATTTACTGGGTGGTAGTCGGCGTCGCTGACCGGCGAAAGTCTAAAACCTGTTTGAACATCGCACGCCACCGACACATATTACTGCCAAAGCCACACAGACTACAATCCCAACGATACTCCCAATGATCCATCCTGTATGATTCGAGTCATCATCATCATCTCCATTAGAAAATGAAGATCCGCGAAGCTTTCGACCACCACCGCCACTGCAGGCTGAAATGTGAAGGAGGAGGAGGGGGAAGAAGAAAAGACAGGCCGCCGATTTAGTGAAGTTTTTGGATTTGCTCATTTTCATTTTGCTGAAAACTAGCTGTATCATCTCCAGCAACCCAAGTCAGGGCTAGTAATTAATTAATTATTGTTCTTAAGATATAGTCCTAATATATATAGATAAAAAATGAAAGAATGACAAAGGACTGAATGAGTATTAAAATGCACAAAAAGTAGAGGCTGGAGTTTAATATCAAAGGCAAACATTTATAATACTACCCCGTTCTTCAATAAATGCAACACTTTGACTTTTACACTATTCACATGTTCTACTTTGACTACGTTTTATTTATTAAAGTGTTTAATTAGCCCCATATATAGGAGATTCTGCTCGGCCGTCGCCAATTGGGGTGGTTCCCGGTGGATTTTTTTGATGGAATTTTTTGAGCATCTTCTTCATTAAGTTTAGTTTTACTATACCAAATTTCAGCTAAAATTTCAATCGAGAAGGCAGTCAAATGATTTTTTGAATATAACTGCACAGTTAAACAGCGCAGTACATTTCAGAAAATCATTTGACTGCCTTCCCGATTTAATTTTTAGCTGAAATTTGATATGGATAAACTAGACTTAATGAAGAATATGCTAAAAAAAATTCATCAAAAAATTCCATCAGGAATCGCCCCAATTGGCGATGGCCGGACAGAACCTCCTAAATAAGGGGCTAATTGAACATTTTAAGTTAGTTCATGTACATATTTGACCCTTTAGCCTAAAAAAAATGATAAAAACATAAGAAAGCTAAAAAGATAATGTATGATATGAAAATGTATGCTAAAAAAGATATAAAAGATAAAATAAAATAGAGATAGGATATACATAAAAATGATACGATAAAAAGGATAAAAAGAATATACTTCGTATATAAGATAAGAAAAAGATAAAATGATAAAAAAAACATAAGAAATCTAAAAAAGATTAAGGAAAAAGAAGATAAAAGATCAACCCCGTGCCGCAAAGGCTCTCACAAATGGTGGGATAAGGGGGTCGGATGTACGCAGTCTTACTCTTATACTAAATCACAGATAGATTGTAATAATAATAACAATAACAATAATAATAATAATAGACTAAAAAATAATTTTCAGCTTTTGACTTGAAAAACTGAAATGAATGTTTTTAAAAGACAGTTTCCACTTAAATTAAGCATTTAAAAGTTATAAAATATTTTATTTTATACTCAGTAACTACTCCGTATAATTTATTGATTGATTGGTAATAATTGATATTGACTAAATTTCAAAACAATTACCTCACATATGATCTCATAGATGATCTCATATCTAACCTCACACATGGGTTAAATGTACCAAACCCCCTCGTGAAATATAAATCCGGCGCATTAGCCCCTTGTGATTTAAAAAATGCGTCAAACCCCCCTATGTTTTAATTAATCATGCGCAGAATCCCCTTCAAGAACAAATTTTACAATTTTAAAATCACTCTTTTTAATAATTTGATTGAATATGCAAGTAACTTTGTCAAAATTTCTAAATTATACAAAAAAACTAATCATTTTTCATATTTTTTGAAATTAAATTTGTTCTTGGAGGGGGTTTGGCGCATGATTAATGATAACACATCGGGGTTTGACACATTTTTTAAATCACAAGAAGCTAATGCGCCGAATTTATATTTTACAAGGGGGTTTGGTGCATTAAACCCCTCACACATGATATCCATGTGTTCATCCCGCCCCGTCAGAATTATTACCTCCAGGGGCGTATATAAGAGGGGCAGGGAGGCAGTTGCCCCACTTCAACTCTTACCCAATCTTCTCATATACTCTATCTGTCCCATAAAATAATTCTCGCATTGACTTGCATCGGAGTTTAAGAAAACGTAAATAAAATGAAAATATATGGTTGTGATTGAGTAAGAAAAATGTAAATGAATGTGAGCCATATAAAACTTTCCAAAAAAGGAAATGAGAACATTTTTGGGATGACCCAAAAAGGAAACGGGAACTATTTTGCGGGATGGAGGGAGTCTGTGTGTGTATGCATATATATAATTTATATTTATATACATATTTGTGTGTTATATTTGTAGTTATTATAAACAATTACTCGCTCTACCCCTTAAAAAAAATTCACTTACCATTTTGAGGTCTCTCAAAAACTTCTTCGTTGTTGTAGGGAGAATTGGGTGTATAGTTTCATTATCAAAGGCCCTATAAATAGGGAGATATTAGGGTTTACATAGATGGGCCAATGGGGGAGAATTAAAGGAATTATATTCCTCTGTTGTGTGCCTTCGCTAAGGTAATTGATGTGACAAGTATTGAAATGCACATATTTTACTAACACCCTTGATCAATGTAAATATTAAGGGTAGATGTAGACTTGAGGGGGAGTACCCCGACTAGATTACATTACACTCTTTTCCTTTAACCAAGTTTTATTTTTTCCCACCGGGTTTTGTTACTTGGTAAGGTTTTTAATGAGGTAACGATACATATAAACTTTAATGATCAAAGCAAAGATCAAATAAAGATAGACTTAATGAAAGAAGCCTATCTTGATGTTATACTCCTTTTTCTCCAGTCAAGATTATTTTTTCCCACAGGGTTTTTGTTATTTGACAGAGTCTTGACAAGGCAATAAGACTGATACCAAATTCTATCTACAACTCAGCACAAGGGGGAGTTTTGAAGGAAATTCTGTGTAGTGTGCTATCGTGTATATAGAATATGTATTAGGATCATTCTATGTAAACTATCTATTATATGGGCCCATTGGCCCATCTATGTAAACCCTAATATCTCCCTATTTATAGGGCCTTTGATAATGAAACTCTACACCCAATTCTCCCTACAACAACGAAGAATTTTTTGAGAGACCTCAAAATGGTAAGTGAATTTTTTTTAAGGGGTAGAGCGAGTAATTGTTTATAATAACTACAGATATAACACACAAATATGTATATAAATATATTCCTTTAATTCCTTTAATTCCCTTAATTCTCCCTCTGAGTACTCAAATCCGTCCGAGGCCAAAATGCCAAATACAAGTTGAGATGGTCAACCATCTTAAAAAAAATTACATGATCATGAGTACATTCATGAACTTGTGTAGTTCATATGATATAAAACAGAAACTTGTGTATAAACAAAATCGATTCTTTGTGTGAAAATTCTTTATCACAAAAAAATAATCATGAGAGTATGTCTCTTTGTAGACAATATTTTACAATGCATCGAAGTGAGGAGATATATATTCACCTCCTTAAAAAAATCATAGAGATTTTTATAGGATGTTATATGGTGTTTTTAATATAGAAAGTATTAATATTGGTCTAATGAACGGATTAGGCATAAAATATAGTAATCTTACGTGATTATGGTTCCAACTATATGTAAGTGACATATAGCATTACGGAAAAATATAATCACATAATATGTTTAAAATAATTAAAAAAGTGCATAATATGATTTTAATTCCAACTATATGTATCTAACATATAGCTTTACGGAAAGTATAATCATATAAAATACATGAAAATAAGATTAATCGTGTGATCTTTGATTCCAACTATATGTATATGGCATATAGTTTTACGAAAAAGTATGATCACATAGATGTATAAAAACGAAGAGGGATGCATAATGTGATATTAATTCCAACTATATGATTATAACATATAGCATTACGGAATTATAATAAAAAATTGCATCCATCTCTCAAAAAAAAATGGATGAGGCATATCATCAAACACTTGGGGTGCAAGAAATGGATCTCAAAAAATTGACAACTTAATCTCTAAAAAAAATCAATGATGTTCATCACAATGGTAAACATGATGCAATAAATCATATATACATAAGATCCTGCAATGATTTTTGAGTAAAAAAATACCTCAACAGAGATCCGGGAATCGGTGAGTCGCAGGCTAGGAAGGGGGGAGGCCGGGCGACGGTCGGTGTGTTGGGAGGCGGCCAAGCGTGGTTGGATTGCTGGCGGCGCGGCTGCGGATTGAGTGTAGGGAGAACGGGAGAAAAAAACAGGTTTAGGGCTACGTGCTGATAACGTGTTGTAGGCAGAATTGGGTGTATATTTTCATTATCAAAGGCCTTATGAATAGGGAGATATTAGGGTTTACATAGATGGGCCAATGGGCCCATATAATAGATAGTTTACATAGAATGATCATAATACATATTCTATATATACGATAGCACACTACACAGAATTTCCTTCAACATTCTTTTTTTTTTGGAAATTTTTGTGTGACTAGAATTCATTTACTTTTTTCTTACTCCAATTCATACATTTACACTTTATTCTTAGTTTCTTAAACTCCGATCCAAGTCAAATCGGGAAAAAATTTATGTGTCAGAGGGAGTATCAATTAAGTAATACTACATCTGTCTCACTAACATTGAGACAAGAGGGGGTGCACGATTATTAAAAAAAGTGAGTTTATGTGGTTAATATTAAATTCAGAAAGTAAGAATAAAGTAAGAATGATTTAGAGACACACAAAGTTTACTAAATTTGGTATGAGATAATCTTTGTGAGATTTTCCCAATAGATAAAATTGAACAATCTTAGCGGGACGGAGAGAGTAATAAAGTATGAAGCACATTAGTTTGCTTTTTGAATTTTTAAAGCATTTCTTAGTTTTATTTTCTTTTAGTACGTTAGTTTTGTTTTAAGTATACTTTAAGCTTTAATATAACTTCACATGTTAACTTTTGCCCTCTTTGAAAATTTCAAACTACTTTAAAATAATCAAAATTATATCCTACCATATTGCTCATAAATACTTACAAGTTACGATTACATCTTTTCATACTATCGTTTAATATAAACTGTATTTTACAACTTATCAATTTGCTACTTAAATTAATTTTTATTACATATAGACTTTATTCCTACCTTATTGTTGTAATCATTAATTTATTAGCATAGTTTTCAATATATCAAAAGTTATTGCGTGATTAACATTTGTTTCATGAAATTAAAATTATATCAAAGATGAAATATTTCACTTTTAAAATGTGGTTTTGGGTGAAAAGAAAAGTATAGTAGCATAATATTTTGTATAATGAAAAATCATTTTCACAGTTTTTTGTTATAGGTATTTAAAAACCTGTTATTTATAAAAGGGCGCACTTGACGCACCCCGTTACTGCTTGGCGCACCGAATTTTCACCCTTGTCTGACAATTTCATCCTTATTTTATTTTTGGCTAAAGGGTCAAATAGATACATGAACTATTTTAAAGTGTTCAATTAGCCCCTTATTTAGGAGGTTCTGTCTGGCCATCGCTAATTGGGGTGGTTTCCGATGTAATTTTTTGATGAAATTTTTTGAGCATCTTCTTCACTAAGTCTAGTTTACCCATATCAAATTTCAGCTAAAAAGTAAATCGGGAAGGCAGTCAAGTGATTTTCCGAAATGTACTGAGCTGTTTAACTGCGCAGTTATCTTCAAAAAATCATTTGATTGCCTTCTCGGTTGAAATTTTAGCTGAAGTTTGGTATGCATAAACTAGACTTAATGAGGAAGATGCTCAAAAACTTTCATAAAACAATTCCACCGAAAACCGCCCCAATTGGCGACGGCCGAGCAGAACCTCCTATATAAGGAGCTAATTGAACACTTTAAGTTAGTTCATGTACCTATTTGACCCTTTAGTTTTTTTTTTTTTTGATACGTCACTTCCTAAGGAGACTATTTCTTCACGGGTATCCGTTCTCACTTTTTGTTCCGCCCCAAGGAAGCCAAGATTATTTGTGTTTTCGATTGATCCATTAATTTATGATTCTTTATTAATTATTAATATACTACGTTAGTTTATCTCATGATTCTCATCTCATTAATATACTACGTTAGTTTAAATATTAGAGTAATAATATTATACTTTAAATCTATTCCTACGGAGTAGTTAGCTTGGTCTAAGTTATTTTATACTTTTTTTATCATCAAATCCAACTAATATTAAATCAAAATAACGTTCGTCACATGACTGATAATACAACCAAGGAAAAAGGAGTAAATAAAATGATAAAAAGCCTTTATATCTGTCGTCCGCCCTCGAACCAGACTGAGAATCTATCACCTCCGTAGAAGCAATAACATTCCCTGATCCTATAATGGGCATAACTGAGCCAATGACTGGCAAACCAGACTTCTCATCACCTAACCTAAATTTAAGAATTTCTCTACTAGGAAAAAAGAACACGACAAAAAAAA
Organism: Cuscuta europaea; assembly: GCA_945859875.1. Taxonomy (NCBI): domain Eukaryota; kingdom Viridiplantae; phylum Streptophyta; class Magnoliopsida; order Solanales; family Convolvulaceae; genus Cuscuta; species Cuscuta europaea. The sequence goes on from CAMAPE010000070.1 coordinate 2,270,471, forward strand.
CATGCAGTTCGACAGAAAAACACAAACTGAATAAAACACAATTAAAATAGAGTTCACCCATCTTCTTCCAAACCCTAGATTTGCTTGCACTCCATGGCGGCGGCTCAGGAGGGGGACGCGCCCGCTGGTCATCCGCCACACCTTCAACATTAGCTTCATCTAAATCCAGTTCTTCTTTCTCTACTCCAATCGTCATCTTCTTGTACAATCCTCTACAATTCGATGATAAGATGCTCATTGACTCTTCCCTACCAAAATCCTCCATGTGATCTCCTCCTACAGCCAGTAACAAGACCTTCTCGGCGCCGTACTCGCATGAGCGAAGCACCGTCGGACAACCAAGCTAGGTGCTGCCTAAGGCGGCAACCCTAGAGAGAGAAAACTTTTAGGGTTTGCTTGATCCGAGTAATTACTAATTAGAAAAGCAACGAGATTTAAGTTATTTTATACTTTAGAATTAGAATGATAGAGTAATAATTTTTAAAAATAAATTGGTATAAAAAATTCAAACTAGACCAGATCAGTCAGACAAAATTTTTTTGTGTCCAATTAAAAACATCCTTATTCCTGTATTGCGGATGAAATACTTTTCAATCGCATACCGGACCAAATCAGGTTCCAAATTTTGCCACAAATATATTTTGACCATTTTTTAATATATTTTTGGCTTGTGTATGACTTACAAAAAGTACGGGAGAATGACAAAGATATTACTTTGACACTTTATCAAACCATTAACAATCTTAAGTGATAAATTAAAATAATACATTTATAACATCACAGTTGTCAATACTAACTACATTTATAATATATATCTATTAAAATTATTTCTCAAAATATACTCGAAGTACTTTATTTAATTATTGCCTAAATAATCGTGTCAATTTGTTATGAGAATCTTCCAAAGGGACGGCGCCACGGCGGTAGTATATTTTTAATCATTAATCTTGATCAATAGATCATCAAAAGCATGAATGAGGCAAATAGAAGTAAATAATAACTTAATTAGTAATATCAAATAATTAAAAAAATGAACGATATAAAATTTGTTTAATAATTTTATGAAAAGGAATAGATTTTTTTGGAACATTACCCTTTTAAAAAAATTTTGTTGGTGTTGAGCACTTGATCGTGGGAGCAGTCGTTAGTACGTAGGGTAAAGTATCATGGATTAATAAAAAAGGGCATATATGTCCGGTAAGGGTTACATTAAGCATTTTTGGGGTGCACTAAGCAACTCCCTTTATAAATAGTCTTTGCTTATACTCCGTAATAATTGGTCCTTGATAGTTGATACACTTTTATTGATTTATTAATAGGGTTAATTGTCAAAATAGGACTAAAAGATGGCCATTTTGTACAAATAGGACCAAAAAGTAAACTATGTTTTGATAGAACTAATTATGTATGTTGGATAAATATACCCTTATTGCTATTGAAATGTTTTAATTCATAATAAAATAATAAAATATAATAAAAATTCGTAAAAATACTAAAAAATTAATAAAAAATATTTAAATAATAATAATTAATTAAAAAACAAAATTTAAATAAATAAAAACGCAAAAAACAAAATATCATCACCGCCTCTACCTCCCCAGCACCACCACCTCCACTCACTAGGGGGAAAATGCCACATCCATGACGAATGCCATATTTATGGCAGATTCAATGAAAACTTTGGCATTCTCAAAGAATAATATGCCATATTTTAGGCATTTTTTACACCGGTCAGAGGTGGTGGTGTAGGGAGGCAGTACAAGCGGTGGGAAAAGCATCTAATTTAAAAAAAATAAAAATTAAAAAGTTTAATTTTTTTTTAAAAAACTAAAAAACGCTAAAAAAAATCACCTCTACCTCGCCCTCCCCAACATCACCATCTCCAGTCACCGACGGGAAATGCCGCATACATTAGGAATGCCATATTTATGGCAGATTCAATGAAATTTTTTGCATTTTCAAAGAGTAATATTCCATTTTTTGGCATTTTCAGAGAAATGGGCATTTTTTACACCAGTCAAAGATGGTGGTGCAAGGAGGCAGTACAAGCGGTGGGAAAGGCATCCACTTTTTTTGTACGGAGTTTTACGATTTTTTATTAATTTTGAAAAAATATTTTATTAATTTTTTAGTATTTTTCTACGATTTTTTTAAATTTTTTCGAGAATTAAACATTTAATGGAAAAGGGTCAACTAGGCCCTCGAACTAACTTAAAACGTGTAAATCACCCCTTATATAGGAGGCTCTGTCCGGCCGTCTCCATTTGGGGCGGTTCCCGGTGGATTTTTTTGATAAAATTTTTGATCATCTTCTTCATTAAGTGTAGTTTAACCATACAAAGTTACAGATAAAAATTCAACCGAGAAAACAGTCAAATGAATTTTTGAAGATAACTGCCCAATTAAGCAGCGCAATACATTTCAGAGAATCATTTGACTATCTTTCCGGTTGAATTTTTATCTGAAATTTGGTATGAGTAAACTAGACTTAATGAAAAAGATGCTCAAACAATTTTATCAAACAATTTCACCGGGAACCGCCTCATATGGCGACGGACGGACAAAGCATCATATATAAGAGGTGATTTGCACTTTTTAAGTTAGTTCGGGGGCCTATTTGATTCTTTTCCCAACATTTAATTATGACTTTTGACTATCTTTTACTCATATTTATTTGAGGGGTAAGAATGGAATGAAAAAATATGTTTGTTTCCACCAGGAGTAACATGGTCCTATTTTGGAATCAAAACATTAAAAGTTTTATTTTGGATTTTTGCCATAGTTTAATTCCTATTTGGAGTAATTTCTAATTAATAATTAGCCAACTGGCACATTGATTTAGTAATAATTAGCTAATTAACGCACTTTTACTTTTGCAGTGTTGAATTAGATGATATATGATGAGTAATATTTAAAAACACTGATACAGAATACACCTTAATAATACAGGTAAAATTCAATTCACCAAGTAAAACAAAAAATTTCTTTTAAAAGAGAGAGTGCATAGTTTATTTGTATACGGAGTACCAGTGGCGGAGCCAGGGGTCAGCCGACCCCGCTGAAACTTCAAGAATGTAGAGCTCTGAAATACCTTCGATTTGATATATTATGGGTCCCGTAACTCATTACGAGTAAAAAGTTATGACTTATGAAAAAATCAGCATCATCTTAACTTGAATTAAGCAAAATTTGATGTGTGACGTTGATTATATTCTTAAATTTAAAAATAAAACAACTTATTCAATCATTAATTGTGTGGACATTATTCAGTCATTAGTTGTGTGAACATTATGATACATTACATATATATCAATACATTAATCGAAAAAATCTCATTAAACAACCATTTATCTCAGCTACATATAAAACATTTAATTCAAGCATTGTATAATAACTATCCATCATTTTGATACTGTATATAATTAAATTTCGACCTCCCTCACACATTTTTCTGGCTCTGCCCCTGCAGAGTACATTAAAATAAGTAAATATTCGAGGAAAATCGTGAGCACACAGTACCGTGCGTAGTTACACACACATTCAGTATACTACGTAGTCCCTCCGGTTTCAAAAGATCTTGACACTTTGATTTCACAGTTTTTAAGGAAATAAACATTGTTTGACACTGTTTGGCACTGTTTGACACTGTGTGGCACTGTTTTGTGTAGATTTATTTTCCAAATAAGGCAAATAAGGAAGTGTAAAGATCTTTCTGGTACTGCTAAAAATGGAAAATGTAAAGATCTTTCGGAACCAAGCAGGGAGTATAATATAACAAAGAAAGAACACACGCACATGGTTGCTTGGTAATTGAATTGCAAGATTATTATTAACGACTAGCTCACTCGTGCACGCGCCGCCATCACGCAAAGCCGGAGGCAGTGGCGGCGACCAGGGCAACGGCAGCCGCCACCACTGAACGACGAACCAAGCAGAGATTGCAATTTAAAAATATTTACAACACCATTTACGAGTTCTACCATCTGCTGCTGCTACCCCGTCTAAGTAATCGTTTTGTTGTTTCGTCCAAATACAATAACCCAGTAATGCTAAAACAATGAAACAAATTACGACGATGATAGCAATCATGATGGGACTTGGTGTGGATGAGTGGTCTTCATCTTCGTTGAAACCAGTTGCGGAACCAGGACTCTAGACTCGCGAAGTTTGAGCAAGCCAGTTAATTAATTTAAGCTCGGTTTGATAATAATGTTCTTAATTATGAATTTTTACTTGTTAAGGTAGGTACGCGCGTCTAGATACGCGCCGTCTATTTTACTTCGTCTGAAAAAGATCCATTGCAACAAAGAAAAAAAGGATGATACCCATCTCTGAGATAGATAGAAACTACATAAAGTACATAGAAGAATAGAAACTACTCACCCGCACGGGTGGATGTCACAGAACCTGAAATAAGGATGAGCCTCTGGCGTGCACAGTGTATGAGCCTACTATCATTCTGCTAACTGAGTCACCGTGACTAACCTCCCCATCATCCTGTTGGGTCAGGGTGGGGGCTCATGGGGTGAGAAATTCCACATTTTTTTGGATCAAAAGAATAGAAACTACTCCTACTATACAGATGAAGGAACCAAAAGTCCAAAACGTAACCTACATAAAGCGCAAAAATAGAATTAATTAGTAGTGTTTTTATGTTTTCCATAACTTCTCAAATGTGGGTGTCGGGCTAAATTTCCTAATTTATATTTTGAAAACACCAAATGCAAATCAAAACCCAGTAACATATGACTTGAGCTAATTACTCATTTTGTGACAAAACTCAATCCCAACATGCATTAAATGCGTTTTGAAATATGAACTTATCAGAGATATTTGGGGAGTATTAAACAGTTATAGAGTATAAAATAACTTATATTAACTACTCCCTCTGTCCCTGAAAATACTTCCAACTTTTCCTTTTCGTCCGTCCCAAAAAGAACTTCCCTTTCCTTTTTTGGCAAAGAATTTGTGGTTCACAACATTTCTCTCTCCTCTGCACAACTCTCCATCACACAATTCCTACTTTCTTAATCCGCGTGCCACTTTATTTTGGAAGTAAATTATGAGACGGAGGTAGTATTATTTTTCGATTGATCGATAATGATTGATATTGACTAAATTTCAAAACAATTACCTCACACATGATCTCATATATAACCTCACACATGACTACCTCACATATGATCTCCCTCGTGTTCATAATTTATCATTAATATTATCTCTGTTCTCTATTAATTGCAACATTAGACTTTTTGCACTATTCACATATTCTACTTTGATTATATTATATTAATTAATGTATCATAAATTAAATTTTTAAAAAATATTGTTAAATTCTTCTGATTCTAAATTTTCAAAATATGATTTTTTAATTTTTTTTACTAATAAGGAGTGAAAGATATTAATGGTGAAACTTGTGTGTTGGCAAACGTGAAATGTTGAGTGTTGCAATTAAAGTAAACTTTTCTATGGATACATTCAATATTTATTACTCTGTATTACAATTGTCACTTGCAAGTTAATCTCAATCAATTGATCATTGCTCGATCATAAGCAAGCATGATTATAGTATAGGTATAATAATTTTGACTCGAGCCTATACCATGACACATAATCACTCCGTCCCTTAAAACTTTACCATCTTTCCTTTTTGGGACGTCTCAAAAAACTTTGTCAGTTTACCCTTTAATCAATTATTTTGTGGTTTGTGTTATTTCTCTCTCCTCTGCACAAACCTAAACCACACAGTTTTTATTTTATTATTATCCGTGCCGGACAACTTTGACAAAGTTTTAAGGAACGAGGGTAGTAGAAAAGTAAAGTTGTTGTGAGACTATGCTATATCAATTTTTATTCGTCATTGCTATTCTCTCCCAAAACAACCTTGTTGTCTTTGGAAACTTCTCTGAATATGAAAATTTCATGTTTCTTATCAATTTCAAACAATTGCAACACAACAATTATATTATATGAAGACGAATTCAAAGACAATACTGTTGGAAATATGGGAGTGATTCCAATGAGAACACCACTCCTAATTGTAAGAAGTGAGAACAAAACTTATCCATACATCTTAATAAATTAAAGGTAAAAATGGAATAGATGCATGAATTTACGGGGGAGTGCAAACATGAAAACACAATCTCGCACTCTGTAAACTAATTGTAGGTTAAATGAAGGGCATTACATAATTCTAAGCAAATCATATAAAATGATTTTATTTTAAAATTGAGTTGAATTTTTAAAATATAATCCAATTGCTTATATAATATTTTGTTTAAAATATAATGTGCATATAATAAAACCACAACAAGCATCTCCGGTTATCGCATACACAAGAACATGTATATAATGCACAACTAATATATAATGCACACCAAGAATTTGTATAAAACAACATAATAAGTATCTCAATAAAAACCACTATCCACTGCACAACCATTAAATACTACTACCTCCGTCCCACTAAAATTGGGACAAGAAAAGGTTGCACGATTATTAAGAAAAGTGGATTTGTGTGGTTGATATTAAATTGATAAAGTAAGAATAAAGTAAAAATGATTTAGAGCCATACAAACTTTACCAAATTTGGTATGAGACAATCTTAGTGGAATTTCCCGAAAAGGTAAAACGGGACAATTTTAGCGGGACAGAGGAGTACTACATAATATCGAACACCTAAGGATTTCATATAACTTAAAGTATTATATTATATTATACACATGAACTAGTATCTACAACGCAATACCTAGCATGTGTGTATATATATATATATATATATATATATATATATATATATATATATATATATATATATATATATATATATATATATAGAGAGAGAGAGAGAGAGAGAGAGAGAGAGAGAGAGAGAGTAATATTCATGTGCGGCCGGCCGCACCAGAGGAGCCGTCCGGCCGACGGCGTTTGGCCGCCTTCCCGATGGAATTTTTTGTTGAAATTTTTATGGCATGTTCTTCATCGTCTAGTTTATCGACACAAAAATTCAGCTAAAAACTCAATCCGGAAGGTCGTCAAATGATTTTTTGAAGTTGACTGCGTTTTTTGTGTGTAATTTTGAACAGTTATATTCATAAAATCATTTGAAGACCTTCCGGATTGATTTTTTAGCTGAATTTTTCTGTGGATAAACTAGACTTGATGAAGAACATGCCATAAAAATTTCATCAAAAAATTCCAGCAGAAAGGCGGCCAAAAGCTGTCGGCCGGACGGCTCCTTTCGTGAGGCCGGACGCACCAGATCATCACTGTATATATATATATATATATATATATATACACACACACACACACACAATTGTGAAGGGATAAAGCGCAGACGATGAAATCACAAGCGATATCAGATGTTGAAAACTCTTTGTTAGAAATACCAAGACTGACCCATTGTTAGAAAAAATAAACGTGATTAAACTTACGATAAAAAATAGGACAAACCCATTGTTAACAAAATTAACATGTTTAAACCAAGGGCATAGCTTGATGGCTAACATGAGCCTCGACTCACCTCATTTTTTAAAATTGACTATATTTTTAGTGTAACAAACTTAATGTAAAAAGTTTTCTAAAAATATTCTTTGTATATGTCAAGTTCGGCTAGTGCCTGGGTTCGGCCATGGTTTAAGCAATCCATTAAATTAAGGTGACAATTCCGGTATTTATTTAAAAAATGGGGTACCGTACCTACATTATGTATTCAAGTGTATGCTAGTGTTTCTCAACTATTATGACCATAGTTGCAGGTGTGTTAAATGTCATGCATGTGTACGCCAATTAACGCGGCTAAAACTTCTAGTAAAACTAAGGCTAAAGGGTCAAATAGGCCCCTGAACGTATACGAATTGCTCAATTGCCACCCCAACCCAAAAAAGCCCCGATCCAATACACCAACCAAATTAATTACTTCAATCCCCCCATCCAACCGGTTACCTCCCGGTTGTCCCCCTTACTGCGCACCAAGGGTTATCACCAAGGGTCACCGGAGCCGCCGTCGTCGTTCGCACCGCCGTGAACCCTCCGGTAAGGCCACCTGCACCAAGTGGTGCTCTCTGAAGCGCCCCAGGTCTTGCCGCTCCATTTCCGGAGAAACGCCGCCGGCCGTAGTGATGCTCGTGGCTCGTCGTTGGCTCCTCCAGCCGCCACACCGCCGTTCGTCATCAGCGGCCAACCACTGACCACTCATCCATCTGGTCCGATTTCGTGGGAACCCCCACCGGCTGAGAGCTCTCTGATTTCCGCCATTAATGGTAGTTTGGAGCTCCAGTTTCTGGTTGAAAAAGGGACAACCGGGAGGTAACCGGTTGGATGGGGGGATTGAAGTAATTAATTTGGTTGGTGTATTGGATCAGAGCTTTTTTGGGTTGGGAGTGCCAATTGAGCAATTCGTATACGTTCAGGGGCCTATTTGACCCTTTAGCCTAAAACTAATTAGCAAAGCATGCATTGAGATGCACACAAAAAACGTGGTAAAATAAACATGTGAATTGTGAGATGCAAACAATTAGGCCACAATATACGCCATATATACATATTATTATTAATTAATTTTAGAACACTAAAGAAAGAAAATAGCAAATAAAGCACAATTAAAATGCATGTATATGAGAAATTCTCTCTATTTGTTTCTCCTCTCTAGGCCTACATTTGCTCGGACTGCTCAATTCACCTAAGCAGTGGCTAAGACCGAAAGAAAGACAGAACTAAGATTTCATTAAGGATGAGATTATTTATGAAATTCAATTTCGCATATAAGTCATCTCCGATCAATGTCCATTTCTGAAGTCATAAACAACGTTGTTTGAATTGCTTCCTCGGATCCAGCAATGTTGTGGTGTTGGTAATATTTCTATTGGCATTTCCATTGTGCATATTATATATTACAAGTATGATATTTATGAAAATGCAAGAGTTTTGGTAGCTTAATTAATGTCATGGTATTTCTTTTGATCTTGTTTCTGATCAAGGAAAAAACCACAGGAATATGCATTTATTATATTGATACGTTCGTAATTTCCATATTTATGTTTATGTTTTTAATTAGTTTTGCTTGACCTTTACTTTGGAAATTACACACTTTTGGTGTAATAGATTAGATTGTTAAATTCTTGTAAATAGGTTAGATTAGATATATTCTGAGCTCAAACAGGTATTGATCACTTGAAGTACAGTTGGTGAACCCAAAAAGTGGAAAGAAGGTGCAAAAGTTCAAAGACAAAAGAAGATCCTGAATGTTGGTCTATACTCGGTCGAGTATTAGCTATACTCGATCGGGTATTAGGTTGGAACTTCAAATCGGATCAGATCCGAAGACAAAGGAACATGCCGGGAAGATTTCGGCCACGATTTTATGTCTATACCCGATCGGGTAGACCGACATACCCGATCGGGTATGCCTTTGAATTTCAAACGAAGATCGGTCGAGTATGGCCCGAATACCATTTTCTAAGCATACTCGACCGGGTATTCATATATACTTGATCGGGTATACTCTTAGAAAATAGCCTGAAACCGGTCGAGTATGCCTCGGATCGAGTGTTACACACGTACTCGATCGGGTACCATGTATATACCCGATCGAGTACCCGAATCCCATCCCAAAAGCCTATAAATACACCTCCTTTCCTTCACAAAAAGATATCTAATTCCTTTGTACATCTAAGCTCAGTATAGAATAGCTCTTTCTTTATATTTTTCATCATGTTTAGTCTCCAAATGAGGAGCTAAACTCTTCCATCTTGGTTTTGCTACTTTGAAGCTTAATGAATTTGTAAGTTGTGAGTTATTTTCTTTAATCTTCTTCCTTGAATATTAATTCTTCCTTTCAAAATACTATCTCTCAATCAAAGTTGGGGAGTGTTACTAAGATGACAATTAGTTAACATCTTGACATTGGTTGTAGTAATAGCTATTTCTTCCTCTATGTTAATATTGGGGAGTGTTACTAAGATGATAATTAGTTAACATCTTGATATTAATCATAGTAGGATTCATATTCTTTAATATTCTTCCTTGAGTATTAATTGATTCCCATTCATATTTCATGTTAATATCTTAAACATTACTTAAAGTATCAACTAGTATTGTTTCTCATATTAATTATTACTAGAATCGATCGGTTAATACGCTTGTTATTAATCCGGTTCTTTCAACGGTAGTAAACTTGGAATATTAATGCATGCATCTCATGGTTAATATGCCAAGGGGAATTAATTATATTGATTAAACCAATAAACCGCTTGTGTTGAGGCTATCAATCTCAATCGTTTTCATCTTAAGTTTATTGCTACTATCCAGTTAATATACGGCGCTTGTTCTATATTGACTCGATAGTAAGTTTTATTAATGAACGCATCTCGTTATTAATAACTACCCTCGATGAACTGGATATACTCCTCGATTGAGTATTCGAGAGGAAGATAGTTAAAGATATTACCGGGATCGACGAACATTTCATTAAGTGGATAAAAGCAAAACCAAGTCTTCATCTCATTGAATTAAACTCATATAGGTTGTTTATCTTAGTGTTTTTAAAGCAAACAAATCTAAACCCCCCTTTTTGTTACTATTTATATAAAAGAAAAGTATTCCTTTCCCTGTGGATACGAACCTTACTACACTATACTACGTATTAGTGTCGTATTGTATTTATTTTGAGTGCACCTAACGACAAGTGCACGTCAAATTTGGCGCCGTTGCCGGGGAAAGGAAATTAATTTTTCTTTTATTTCATATAGAGAAAAATAAAAAAAAATATATATTAAATAAAAATATAACGAGTTCTTATTTCTTCTATTTTCTGAGCTTGGTGAAGTATATGGTTAAACACCGTTCTATAAACGAGATCACCTATCAAACAAACCCAGAAATAGAACAAACTTTCGAGCGGTTGAAAAGTAAATTTTCTAATACCGACTCGGAGGAATCATCTATCAGAGATTCATCCAGCGCTAGTTCTCATTCTAGCGAGACCGAAGAGTCAATAACCATGGCTCTTGAGACAAGAACGCTGAGGGAGCTCACGGCTCCAAACCTCAACCAGCAACCACTGTGTATTACCTTCCCTACACTTGATGAGAGTAATACGTTTGAGCTAAAATCTGGGCTCATTCATCTGCTGCCATCCTTCCATGGCCTAAGGGGTGAGGATCCAAACAAACATCTCTCGGAATTCCATATTGTCTGCACAAGCATGTGCCCCAATGGAGTCACCGAGGAACAAATCAAGTTGAGGGCTTTTCCATTCTCCCTCAAAGACACGGCGAAGGATTGGCTATTCTATCTCCCTTCAGGGAGTATAGATACATGGGCGTCAATGAAAAAATGCTTCCTAGAAAGGTACTACCCTGCATCTGTCTCATCATCTTTGAAAAAACAAATAAGCAACATCGAGCAAAAAGATGATGAGACATTATATGAGTATTGGGAGCGTTTTAAAAAATTGTGTGCTAGCTGCCCATATCATGGTTACACAGAGCAAGACCTCATCCTCTACTTCTATGACGGTCTTGCGGAGCAAGATAGACGCCTGGTGAACGCAGCATCTGGAGGGGGGATTGTCAACAAAACTCCTTCCCAAGTGATACGTTCGTAATTTCCATATCTATGTTTATGTTTTTAATTAGTTTTGCTTGACTTTTACTTTGGAAATTACACACTTTTGGTGTAATAGATTAGATTCTTAAATTCTTGTAAATAGGTTAGATTAGATATATTCTGAGCTTAAGCAGGTTTTGGTCACTCAAAGTACAGTTGGTGAACCCAAAAAGTGAAGAGAAGGTGCAAAAGTTCAAAGACAAAAGAAGATCCTGAATTTTGGTCTATACTCGGTCGAGTATTAGCTATACTCGATCGGGTATTAGGTTGGAACTTCAAATCGGATCAGATCCGAAGACAAGGGAACATGCAGGGAAGATTTTGGCCACGATTTTATGTCTATACCCGATCGGGTAGACCGACATACCCGATCGGGTATGCCTTTGGATTGCAAACGAAGATCGGTCGAGTATGGCCCAAATACCACTTTCTAAGCATACTCGACCGGGTATTCATATATACTCGATCGGGTATACTCTTAGAAAATAGCCTGAAACCGGTCGAGTATGCCTCGGATCGAGTGTTACACACGTACTCGATCGGGTACCATGTACATACCCGATCGAGTACCCGAATCCCATCCCAAAAACCTATAAATACACCTCCTTTCCTTCACAAAAAGATATCCAATCCCTTTGTACATCTAAGCTCAGTATAGAATAGTTCTTTCTTTATATTTTTCATCATGTTTAGTCTCCAAATGAGGAGCTAAACTCTTCCATCTTGGTTTTGCTACTTTTAAGCTTAATGAATTTGTAAGTTGTGAGTTATTTTCTTTAATCTTCTTTCTTGAATATTAATTCTTTCTTTCAAAATACTATCTCTATATCAAAGTTGGGGAGTGTTACTAAGATGACAATTAGTTAACATCTTGACATTGGTTATAGTAATAGCTATTTCTTCCTCTATGATAATATTGGGGAGTGTTACTAAGATGACAATTAGTTAACATCTTGATATTAATCATAGTAGGATTCATATATTTTAATATTTTTCCTTGAGTATTAATTAATTCCTATTCATATTTCATGTTAATATCTTAAACATTACTTAAAGTATCAACTAGTATTGTTTGTCATATTAATTATTACTAGAATCAATCGGTTAATACGCTTGTTATTGATCCGGTTCTTTCAACGGTAGTAAACTTGGAATATTAATGCATGCATCTCATGGTTAATATGCCAAGGGGAATTAATTATATTGATTAAACCAATAAACCGTTTGTGTTGAGGTTATCAATCTCAATCGTTTTCATCTTAAGTTTATTGCTACTATCAAGTCAATATACGGCGCTTGTTCTATATTGACTCGATAGTAAGTTTTATTAATGAACGCGTCTCGTTATTAATAACTATCCTCGATGAACTGGATATACTCCTCGATTGAGTATTCGAGAGGAAGATAGTTAAAGATATAACCGGGATCGACGAACATTTCATTAAGTGGATAAAAGCAAAACCAAGCCTTTATCTCATTGAATTAAACTCATATAGGTTGTTTATCTTAGTGTTTTTAAAGCAAACAAATCTAAACCCCCCCCCCCCCCCCCCCCTTGTTACTTTTTATATAAAAGAAAAGTATTCATTTCCCTGTGGATACGAACCTTACTACACTATACTACGTATTAGTGTCGTATTGACTATTTATTTTGAGTGCACCTAACGACGAGTGCACGTCAAATTTGGCGCCGTTGCCGGGGAAAGGCAATTAATTTTTCTTTCATTTTAAGAAAAATCAAAAAAATATATATACCAAACAAAAAAAAAATATAAAGAGTTCTTATTCTTCTATTTCTGAGCTTAGTGGAGTTTATGGTTAAACATCGCTCCATAAACAAAATCACATATCAAACAAACCCAGAAATAGAACAAACTTTCGAGCGGTTGAAAAGTAGATTTTCTAATACCGACTCGGAGGAATCATCTATCAGAAATTCATCTAGCGCTAGTTCTCATTCTAGCGACACCGAAGAGCCAACCACAATGGCTCTTGAAACAAGAACACTACGGGAGCTCACTACTCCAAATCTCAATCAACAACCACTATGTATTACCTTCCCTACACTCGATGAAGGTAATACATTTGAGCTAAAATCTGGGCTCATACATCTACTGCCATCCTTTCATGGCCTAAGAGGAGAAGATCCGAACAAACACCTTTCTGAGTTCCATATTGTGTGCACAAGCATGTGCCCCAGTGGTGTCTCGGAGGAACAAATCAAATTGAGGGCTTTTCCATTCTCCCTCAAAGACACGGCGAAGGATTGACTATTCTATCTTCCTTCAGGGAGTATAGATACATGGGCGTCAATGGAAAAATGCTTCCTAGAAAGGTACTACCCTACATCTGTCTCATCATCTTTGAAAAACAAATAAGCAACATCGAACAAAAAGATGATGAGACATTATATGAGTATTGGGAGCGTTTCAAAAAATTGTGTGCTAGCTGCCCATATCATGGTTACACAGAGCAAGACCTCATCTTCTACTTCTATGACGGTCTTGCGGAGCAAGATAGACGCCTGGTGAACGCAGCATCTGGAGGGGGAATTGTCAACAAAACCCCTTCCCAAGCTAGGAACCTCATCTCGGAGTTGGCCGAGAATTCTAGGCACTACAATGGGAGGTCATCATCAAAACGGGTCATGGCAGCGGAATCCAACATCTCGTTGGAAAGTCAAGTAGCCGGCTTGACATCTTTGGTAAAGGATTTCCTTTTAAATCCAAAACACCAAGAAGTCAAGGTCTGCGGCATATGCTCGACACAGGGGCACCCCACCGATTCCTGCCCAACACTACAAGAGGAGAATTCCGAGCAAGTCAATGCTTTGGGATTTCAAGGTCAAAAGAGGTATGATCCACACTCTAACTCCTACAATCCTGGGTGGAGAGATCACCCGAATTTGAGGTATGGGAATCCTCAAAATCAGTCCTTGCCACCAACTTTCCCAAAGCACCAAGGCCAGACGTCAAGCTCAAGTATGTCCACCGAGGACATGATCCGAGCTCTCACCTCAAATGTCTCAACCATGCAACAAAACATGGTTCAATTTCAGCATGAGACCAAATCCAGCATTCAAAATTTGGAAAACCAAGTCAGTCAAATTGCAAATGTCGTGAACCGACTTGAAACAAAAGACTCGAATAAACTCCCATCTCAAACGGAGCAAAACCCGAGACAACATGTGAATGCTATAACGTTGAGAAGTGGTGAAACGTTGAAAGAGGCAGAAGAGAACGATGAAGAGACTGAGGGTGTGGACTCTGGAAAAGTAGTCCCACCGGAGGAGGAAAACAGAGGAACCAAGCTTCCCCCACCATCATCATATGAACAAGAAATCCCGTTCCCTGAGGCGCTGAAAGAGACAAAGAAGCTAGAAAAAGATGCCGACATCTATGAAACCTTCGCAAAGTGTGAGGTAAACATTCCGCTTCTTAACTTAATGAAAAATGTCCCTCGTTTTGCTAAATTCTTAAAAGAGTTATGCAAAACAAAAAGAAAAGATAAATTGAAAGGGAAACAAGAGGTTAAAGTTAGTGAACACGTCTCGGCCATTTTTCAGAGGAAACTCCCCGAAAAATGTAACGACCCAGGCATGTTCACTATCCCTTGAAAAATAGGAAACACCACATTTCCTAAGGCCTTGTTGGATTTAGGGGCATCAATAAATGTCATCCCCTATTCTGTTTATAAAACTCTACAACTTGGCCCATTACATCAAACAGGTGTAGTGATTCAATTGGCAGATCATTCGAGTACTTACCCGAAGGGTGTAGTAGAAGATGTGCTAATAGAAGTAGAAAATATGATCTTTCCTGTTGACTTCTATGTCCTTGAAATGGGAACTGATGACCAAACAACACCCATCCTTTTGGGTAGACCCTTCATGAAGACCGCAAAAACGAAAATTGACGTTTCTAGTGGTTCACTAACTTTAGAGTTCGATGATCAAAAAGTGGAATTCAACATCTTGGACTCTACGGAAAAACAAATGCAAAATCCAACTCTGTGTTCTTTACATGTTGTTGAACCACAAGAACCGCTGTTTTTCAAAGAAGCGGATAAAATCAGATGTCTTTCGAGAAAGAAACCCCGGCCTTACTGGAAAAGGCCGAAAAATAAAAATGAAAAATGGCCAAATAGGGCCTTGAAAAGTGCAACAAGGGATGCTCATGATCCCACATAAAACAAAACCAAAAAAAAATGAATAACGTCGTGCCACGACGTTAACTAAGGCGCTACTTGGGAGGCAACCCAAGTTTATTTTATTTTTTTTAAGTGTGTATAATTCATTTTTTTTATTTAATTCAAGTATTTAGAATTCATATTTTGTCTAATTATTTGAGAGATCAGTGAGGGAGGGCACTAATCATGGGTTTTTGGAAGAAAAGAAAAAAAAATGCAGGTTTTGGAACATCTGGGGACATACCCGATCGAGTATCACCTTATACTCGGTCGGGTATGACCAAAAAGACAAGGGACCGGGCATTACTCGATCGAGGAAGCACTCAAAAAAGTGAAAAACAAGGAATACCCGATCGGGTATCACTATACACCCGGTCGGGTATGTATAGAAATGCTAAAATTTAAGGAGACTGACTCCCACACTCGACCGAGTACCCGCTTCAAAAATAGAAAAAAAGCACATACCCGATCGAGTATGGAGGAATACTCGACCGGGTACAGGAGACAGGCTGCTCACAAAGTTCATTTTCTAAGCATACTCGACCGGGTAACAACACCCTACCCGATCGAGTACAGGAGGCAGGCCGCTCAAAAACTACACTTTCCAGCAATACTCGACCGGGTAACCATACACTACCCGATCGAGTACAGGAGGCAGACTGCTCGAAAAAGCCACTTTCCAGACATACCCGACCGAGTACCAGCACATACTCGATCGGGTATACGGGTATTATAACCCCAAATCAGCCTCAAAACACTTCATCTTCTCCAAATTTCCAACCCTATCTCGAACAAAAACGCCCAAACCCCCATTTTTACACCTTCTCTCTACCATATCTCTTCCAAATCTTCACCAAATCCGCCCATTTCAACGCCAAAATACTCCCCTCATCCTCCTCTACACATTCATACCCACCAATCCCATTCTCCCCCAACTTTCAGAGGTCCGAAAAACCCTACCCCCCACCTTCCAATTTCGGTTTTCAAAGGCCAAATTCACTCCAAATGGCTCCAAGGAAAGAGAAAGGGCAAAGCTCAAGCACTAGGGCATTCATTCCGGGCTACGAGGACATCCTCTTCGTGGACAACGAACAACGCACACGCTTCATGTCCACAATTGAAAGGCAAGTTAAACCTTCCCGCTTTTTATGCCTTGATGCCCCAAAGGAATTAGGAGTGTACAAATTGATGAAGAAATTTTTTCATGAGTTGCACATGGATAAAATTTTCAAAATGCAATACAACTCAAATGAAAAAATTATCTATGAATTCCTAAGCTCTGTGCACTTTGAGAACAATGAAGAGGACTTTAGGGATGATAAACTCAGGTTTTGATTGTTTAATCACAATCACACCATCACGAAACTTGAATTCGCCGAACACTTTGGTATTCCGGTCCCGTACCAAAAGTCTATATCCGACAATACCGCCTTCGGCCACACCCTATGGACCAAGATGACCGGGGAGACTAAATTTAGCTCCTCCCAACTCTACATTAGTCATGTCCAACATCCAGTCCTACGCCTCTTTTTGAAATTCCTTGCCAACTCCTTACTTGGACGTCCCAACAACCATCACACTAGGATGGGGGATGTGTGCCTCATCTTGGTAGCCCTATTCCGTATCCACGTAGATTTCAACCTATGTAATCTTATGTGGGATCATCTCAAAAAGGAAAGCGTGGCAAAGGGTGCTATTGTAGTGGGTGGGGTAATTATGCACTTGGCCACAAAGTTCGGGTATACGGATGACTCCCCTATACCCGACTACTGTTTGATGAACATATCTTGGCTGGGCCACTCGGGCTGTACATCTTTTTCACACACCGTTTATGGTGAAGAAAGGCCCAGAAATATGTACAACTGGCACATCCACCCCAAACCCCTCAAATACTTCCTCTTGCCCAACCCAGAACTCCCCCAACTCCAATTCAAAACAGGAAGAGCGAACCAACATTACCTCTTCCCAAACGCCCTCCCACCTCATCTCCAGGAACCGGAACAGGAACCTCCCCAAAACCAACCCGATTACGAGCCTTATGAGCAACTACATAGCCATCCAACCATGAGCCAGGACTTCCCAGAACAAAGCCAAAACCCTCCACCACCCGACTTCTTTCAACAACTTCTGGAGGGTCAACAACAACTGCTCACGGGAATAACCCAAATGGACAACCGGCTCAACCGATTAGAGGAGGAACAAAGAGCCGGTTTTCAAAGATTGGAGGATGAGCAAAGGGCCGGCTTTCAACGATTGGAGGAGCTCCGGGAGGCCGATAGACATCGGTATGAGGAAGACCAACATAGGTTCTACGGGCCTATGTACTCTTTTATGGCACAGCAGGGATCCTTCCATACCATGGCGAACCCTCCTCCACCACCCTCATGGTATGACCCCACTCATTGGGGTAACTTTGGAGGATCTGGCTCCGGTGGTGGAGGGTACGACAGCGGAGATGGCGGGGACACTTACATGGGAGATGGTGGCCAAGGGAGCGGCTTTGGAGGGAGCTACTACGGAGGAGAAGGCGGGCACTAGGGACAGTGCTTGATTCAAGTGCGGGGGAGACACTCATGATGGTATGTAATTTTCATTTCTACCTAGCACTATGCATGTAATTCTTTTTAACTTTTACACACAAAAAAACGAAAAAAAATAAAGAGAAAATAAACAAAAGAAAATAAATGCTAGTTAGGTTGAAAACCCAACAAAATGGGCAATCTAAGCAAAAAAAAAAAGGCTTATAAAAAAATGAGTGAGTTGGAGAGAATGGAAAATGAAAAGAGGTGCTAGGATGAAAACCTGAAAAGGCTCCTAGGCAAAATGAGAGATATGAGAGAAATGTTTGTTCTTGCAGGCACTCATTGTATCCTTATGAAGAATATGAAGATTCAAGATAAAGAAGAAGAGAGGAGGAGAAAAGAAGACAACACTAGGAGGCCATTAAACCCAAGATGCTCTTTTGTAATTTGAGTTTAAAACTTATTTTTCTTTGTCATCCTTGGTGGTCTTTGTGTTTGTATTATGTTTTTGTTGAACTGTGGAACTTTTGGACAAACATTGACACTTGTGAACATTTGATCTTACTCGAGACGAGTAAAGGTTTAAGTGTGGGGGATTTGATACGTTCGTAATTTCCATATCTATGTTTATGTTTTTAATTAGTTTTGCTTGACTTTTACTTTGGAAATTACACACTTTTGGTGTAATAGATTAGATTGTTAAATTCTTGTAAATAGGTTAGATTAGATATATTCTGAGCTTAAGCAGGTTTTGGTCACTCAAAGTACAGTTGGTGAACCCAAAAAGTGAAGAGAAGGTGCAAAAGTTCAAAGACAAAAGAAGATCCTGAATTTTGGTCTATACTCGGTCGAGGATTAGCTATACTCGATCGGGTATTAGGTTGGAACTTCAAATCGGATCAGATCCAAAGACAAGGGAACATGCAGGGAAGATTTTGGCCACGATTTTATGTCTATACCCGATCGGGTAGACCGACATACCCGATCGGGTATGCCTTTGGATTGCAAACGAAGATCGGTCGAGTATGGCCCAAATACCACTTTCTAAGCATACTCGACCGGGTATTCATATATACTCGATCGGGTATACTCTTAGAAAATAGCCTGAAACCGGTCGAGTATGCCTCGGATGGAGTGTTACACACGTACTCGATCGGGTACCATGTACATACCCGATCGAGTACCCGAATCCCATCCCAAAAACCTATAAATACACCTCCTTTCCTTCACAAAAAGATATCCAATCCCTTTGTACATCTAAGCTCAGTATAGAATAGTTCTTTCTTTATATTTTTCATCATGTTTAGTCTCCAAATGAGGAGCTAAACTCTTCCATCTTGGTTTTGCTACTTTGAAGCTTAATGAATTTGTAAGTTGTCAGTTATTTTCTTTAATCTTCTTTCTTGAATATTAATTCTTTCTTTCAAAATACTATCTCTATATCAAAGTTGGGGAGTGTTACTAAGATGATAATTAGTTAACATCTTGACATTGGTTATAGTAATAGCTATTTCTTCCTCTATGATAATATTGGGGAGTGTTACTAAGATGACAATTAGTTAACATCTTGATATTAATCATAGTAGGATTCATATATTTTAATATTCTTCCTTGAGTATTAATTAATTCCTATTCATATTTCATGTTAATATCTTAAACATTACTTAAAGTATCAACTAGTATTGTTTCTCATATTAATTATTACTAGAATCCATCGGTTAATACGCTTGTTATTAATCCGGTTCTTTCAACGGTAGTAAACTTGGAATATTAATGCATGCATCTCATGGTTAATATGCCAAGGGGAATTAATTATATTGATTAAACCAATAAACCGCTTGTGTTGAGGTTATCAATCTCAATCGTTTTCATCTTAAGTTTATTGCTACTATCAAGTCAATATACGGCGTTTGTTCTATATTGACTCGATAGTAAGTTTTATTAATGAACGCATCTCGTTATTAATAACTATCCTCGATGAACTGGATATACTCCTCGAATGAGTAATCGAGAGGAAGATAGTTAAAGATATAACCGGGATCGACGAACATTTCATTAAGTGGATAAAAGCAAAACCAAGCCTTTATCTCATTGAATTAAACTCATATAGGTTGTTTATCTTAGTGTTTTTAAAGCAAACAAATCTAAACCCCCCCCCCCCCCCCCCCCCTTGTTACTTTTTATATAAAAGAAAAGTATTCTTTTCCCTGTGGATACGAACCTTACTACACTATACTACGTATTAGTGTCGTATTGACTATTTATTTTGAGTGCACCTAACGACGAGTGCACATCACCAAGCTAGGAACCTCATCTAGGAGTTGGCCGAGAATTCTAGACACTACAATAGAAGGTCATCATCAAAACGGGTCATGGCAGCGGAGTCCAACATCTCGTTGAAAAGTCAAGTAGCCGGCTTGACTTCTTTGGTAAAGGATTTCCTTTTAAATCCAAAACACCAAGAAGTCAAGGTCTGCGGCATATGCTCGACAGAGGGGCACCCCACCGATTCCTGCCCAACACTACAAGAGGAGAATTCCGAGCAAGTCAATGCTTTGGGATTTCAAGGTCAAAAGAGGTATGATCCACACTCTAACTCCTACAATCCTGGGTGGAGAGATCACCCGAATTTGAGGTATGGGAATCCTCAAAATCAGCCCTTGCCACCAACTTTCCCAAAGCACCAAGGCCAGACGTCAAGCTCAAGTATGTCCACCGAGGACATGATCCGAGCACTCACCTCAAATGTCTCAACCATGCAACAAAACATGGTTCAATTTCAGCATGAGACCAAATCTAGCATTCAGAATTTGGAAAGCCAAGTCAGTCAAATTGCAAATGCCGTGAACCGACTTGAAACAAAAGACTCGGGTAAACTCCCATCTCAAACGGAGCAAAACCCGAGACAACATGTGAATGCTATAACATTGAGAAGTGGTGCAACGTTGAAAGAGGCAGAAGAGAACGATGAAGAGACTGAGGGTGTGGACCCTGGAAAAGTAGTCCCACCGGAGGAGGAAATCACAGAAACCAAGCTTCCCCCACCCTCATCATATGAACAAGAAATACCGTTTCCTGAGGCGCTGAAGGAGACAAAGAAGCTAGAAAAAGATGCCGACATCTATGAAACCTTCGCAAAGTGTGAGGTAAACATTCCGCTTCTTAACTTAATGAAAAATGTCCCTCGTTTTGCTAAATTCTTAAAAGAATTATGCAAAACCAAAAGAAAAGATAAATTGAAAGGGAAACAAGAGGTTAGAGTTAGTGAACACGTCTCAGCCATTTTTCAGAGAAAACTCCCCGAAAAATGTAACGACCCAGGCATGTTCACTATCCCTTGCAAAATAGGAAACACCACATTTCCTAAGGCCTTGTTGGATTTAGGGGCATCAATAAATGTCATCCCCTATTCTGTTTATAAAACTCTACAACTTGGCCCATTACATCAAACCGGTGTAATGATTCAATTGGCAGATCATTCTAGTACTTACCCGAAGGGTGTAGTAGAAGATGTGCTAATAGAAGTAGAAAATATGGTCTTTCCTGTTGACTTCTATGTCCTTGAAATGGGAACTGATGACCAAACAACACCCATCCTTTTGGGTAGACCCTTCATGAAGACCGCAAAAACGAAAATTGACGTTTCTAGTGGTTCACTAACTTTAGAGTTCGATGATCAAAAAGTGGAGTTCAACATCTTGGACTCTACGAAAAAACAAATGCAAAATCCAACTCTGTGTTCTTTACATGTTGTTGAACCACAAGAACCGTTGTTTTTCAAAGAAGCGGATAAAATCAGATTTCTTCAAGAAGAGAAAGATAAACGAGAGAAGTAATCCTTGACAGGAAGGATGTAATAAAATGTGAAACAAATCCACCTATGATGGAGGTGACAATGAGAAAGAAACCCCGGCCTTACTGGAAAAGGCCGAAAAATAAAAATGAAAAATGGCCAAATAGGGCCTTGAAAAATGAAACAAGGGATGCTCATGATCCCACATAAAACAAAAAAAAAAGAATAACGTCGTGCCACGACGTTAACTAAGGCGCTTCTTGGGAGGCAACCCAAGCAAGGTACATTTTTCTTTTATTGTTAACCCCCCGTCAATGTTTTCAATTATGTTTTTGGGAGGTTGAGAGAGAGGGCACTAATCACAGGTTTGTGGAGGAAAAGAAATAAAAATGCAGGTTTTGGAACATCTGGGGACATACCCGATCGAGTACCACCTTATACTTGGTCGGGTATGGCCAAAAGAAGGGGAACCGGGCATTACTCGATCGAGGAAGCATGATTTTTTGCAAGAAAATAGACATACTCGATCGGGTATCACTATATACCCGGTCGAGTATGTACAGAAAGTTGAAGTACCATGGAAACTGATGCCCATATTCGGTCGAGTACAGGGCTCCAAAATTGAAAAACAAGGGATACCCGATCGGGTATCACTATACACCCGGTCGAGTATGTATAGAAATGCTAAAGTTGAAGGAGACTGACTCCCACACTCGACCGAGTACATGCCTCAAAAGTAGAAAAAAAAAGCACACACCCGATCGGGTATGGAAGAATACTCGACCGGGTACCGGAGACAGACTGCTCACAAACTTCATTTTCCAGAAATACTCGACCGGGTAACAATACACTACCTGATCGAGTGCCAGAGGCAGGCTGCTCAAATACCAAACTTTCTAGCAATACTCGACCGGGTAACAGTACATACCCGATCGAGTACGGGAGGCAGATTGCTCAAAAAGGCCACTTTCCAGACATACCCGACCGAGTACCAGCACATACTCGATCGGGTATACGGGCATTATAACCCCAAATCAGCCCCAAACACTTCATCTTCCCCAAAATCCCCAACCCCAATTCGAACAAAACGCCCCCAACCTCCATTTTTACACCTTCTCTCTACCATGTCTCCCCCATTTCTTCACCAAATCATCCCATTTCAACACCAAAACACTCCCCTCATCTTCCTCTACACACTCATACCCACCAATCCCATTCTCCCCCAATTTTCAGAGGTTCGAAAAACCCTACTCCCCACCTTCAAATTTCGGATTTCAAGGCCAAATTCACTCCAAAATGGCTCCAAGGAAAGAGAAAGGACAAAGCTCAAACACTAGGGCATCCATCCCGGGCTACGAGGACATCCTCTTCATGGACAACGAACACCGCACCCGCTTCATGTCCACAATTGCAAGGCAAGTTAAACCTTCTCGCTTTTTATGCCATGATGCCCTAAAGGAATTAGGAGTGTACAAAATGATGAAGAAATTTTTTCATGAGTTGAGCATGGATAAGATTTTCAAAATGCAATATCACTCAAATAAAAAAATTATCTATGAATTTCTAAGCTCTGTGCAATTTGAGAACAATGAAGACGATTTTAGGGATAATAAACTCAGGTTTCGATTGTTTAACCACAACCACACCATCACGAAACTTGAGTTCGCCGAACACTTTGGTATTCCGGTCCCGTACCAAAAATCTATATCCGACAATACCGCCTTCGGCCATACCCTATGGACAAAGATGACCGGGGAGATTAAATTTAGCTCCTCCCAACTCTATATTAGTCATGTCCAACATCCCGTCCTCCGCCTATTTTTGAAATTCCTCGCCAACTCCTTACTTGGACGTCCCAACAACCATCACACTAGGATGGGGAATGTGTGCCTGATATCGGTAGCCCTATTCCGTGTCCACGTAGATTTCAACCTATGTAATCTTATGTGGGCACATCTCAAAAAAGAAAGCATGGCAAAGGGTGCTATTGTAGTGGGCGGGGTGATTATGCACTTGGCCACAAAGTTCGGGTATACGGATAACTCTCCTATACCCGACTACTGTTTGATGAACATTGCTTGGCTGGGCCACTCGGGCTGTACATCTTTTTCACACACCGTTTATGGTGAAGAAAGGCCCAGAAATATGTACAACTGGCACATCCACCCCAAACCCCTCAAATACTTCCTCCTGCCCAACCCAGAACTCCCCCAACTCCACTACAAAACAGGAAGAGAGGAGCAACATTACCTTTTTCCACACGCCCTTCCACCACATCTCCAGGAACCAGAACAAGAACCTCCACAACACCAACCCGATTACGAGCCCTATGCTCAACTCCATAGCCATCAAAACATGGGCCAGGACATCCCAGAACAAAGCCAAAACCCTCCACCACCAGACTTCTTTCAACAACTTCTGGAGGGTCAACAACAACTGCTTACGGGAATAGCCCAAATGGACAACCGGCTCAACCGATTAGAGGAGGAGCAAAGAGCCGGTTTTCAACGATTGGAGGATGAGCAAAGAGCCGGCTTTCAACGATTGGAGGAGCTCAGGGAGGCCGATAGACATCGGTAAGAGGAAGACCAACATAGGTTCTACGGACCTATGTACTCTTATATGGCACAACAGGGATCCTTCCATACCATGGCGAACCCCCCTCCACCACCCTCGTGGAAGATTTTGGCCACAATTTTATGTCTATACCCGATCGGGTAGACCGACATACCCGATCGGGTATGCCTTTGAATTTCAAACGAAGATCGGTCGAGTATGGTCCGAATACCATTTTCTAAGCATACTCGACCGGGTATTCATATATACTCGATCGGGTATACTCTTAGAAAATAGCCTGAAACCGGTCGAGTATGCCTCGGATCGAGTGTTACACACGTACTCGATCGGGTACCATGTATATACCCGATCGAGTACCCGAATCCCATCCCAAAAGCCTATAAATACACCTCCTTTCCTTCACAAAAAGATATCCAATTCCTTTGTACATCTAAGCTCAGTATAGAATAGCTCTTTCTTTATATTTTTCATCATGTTTAGTCTCCAAATGAGGAGCTAAACTCTTCCATCTTGGTTTTGCTACTTGGAAGCTTAATGAATTTGTAAGTTGTGAGTTATT
Source organism: Cuscuta europaea (assembly GCA_945859875.1). Taxonomy (NCBI): domain Eukaryota; kingdom Viridiplantae; phylum Streptophyta; class Magnoliopsida; order Solanales; family Convolvulaceae; genus Cuscuta; species Cuscuta europaea. The sequence goes on from CAMAPE010000070.1 coordinate 2,295,720, forward strand.
TTCTTTAATCTTCTTCCTTGAATATTAATTCTTCCTTTCAAAATACTATCTCTCAATCAAAGTTGGGGAGTGTTACTAAGATGACAATTAGTTAACATCTTGACATTGGTTGTAGTAATAGCTATTTCTTCCTCTATGTTAATATTGGGGAGTGTTACTAAGATGACAATTAGTTAACATCTTGATATTAATCATAGTAGGATTCATATTCTTTAATATTCTTCCTTGAGTATTAATTGATTCACATTCATATTTCATGTTAATATCTTAAACATTACTTAAAGTATCAACTAGTATTGTTTCTCATATTAATTATTACTAGAATCGATCGGTTAATACGCTTGTTATTAATCCGGTTCTTTCAACGGTAGTAAACTTGAAATATTAATGCATGCATCTCATGGTTAATATGCCAAGGGGAATTAATTATATTGATTAAACCAATAAACCGCTTGTGTTGAGGCTATCAATCTCAATCGTTTTCATCTTAAGTTTATTGCTACTATCCAGTTAATATACGGCGCTTGTTCTATATTGACTCGATAGTAAGTTTTATTAATGAACGCATCTCGTTATTAATAACTACCCTCGATGAACTGGATATACTCCTCGATTGAGTATTCGAGAGGAAGATAGTTAAAGATATAACCGGGATCGACGGACATTTCATTAAGTGGATAAAAGCAAAACCAAGTCTTCATCTCAAGAATTAAACTCATATAGGTTTTTTATCTTAGTGTTTTTAAAGCAAACAAATCTAAACCCCCATTTTTGTTACTATTTATATAAAAGAAAAATATTCATTTCCCTGTGGATACGAACCTTACTACACTATACTACGTATTAGTGTCGTATTGTATTTATTTTGAGTGCACCTAACGACAAGTGCACGTCATATATATTTCATTATATTCAAGAAATCATAGAATGCATTACACAAATAATGTTGCATAGAATTGAGAACGAATCACATCAAACATGATAACCAGGTGTGTATATATGAAGATATTAATTCTAGATCCTTTCGAATGCAAGCCATAGAAGTGTCTGAGGAATTAATTATTAGTTATTCATTTGTTGATTTCTTAATTCATTTCTGTATTCGTCATAAAAGAGCAAATTTGCAAAAATTTGAAAACATAAATCTTTTAAATGGTTCTTTTTAATTGACATATGTGTGTGCAGGGGCGGAGCCATGGGTCAGATGACCTCATTGAGAGTATAGAGCTCCTAAATATCTTCGATTTGATATACTATGGCCCCAGTAACTCATTAGGAGTAAAAAGTTATAACTTCTGAAAAATCATTATCTAAACGTAAAATCAGCAAAATTTGATGCATACTATAGATTATTTTCCCAAATTTCAAAAATAGGATATAATTCACTCAATATTTATCTGACACAACTTAGAAATAGAATAAAGAGTTAAAGACAATTTATCTTATTGTTGCGAGTGCCTATTTATGACCCTCTGAGCCGTTTTCGACCCCCTTGAGCCTTTTTTGGCTCCGCCGTTGTGTGTGTTTGTTGTGTGAGCATTTTGATATTTGATATACTTTTATGACTACCTGAATTTAAAATGTGTGATATTCAAATTCAAAATTTAATAATTAATTAAAAATATATATCTCAATTAGATAGTTTTGTACTTTGATCGAGTCTCATATATGAAATCCTTAAATTGAATTTAAAAATTACATGAGCATCGTTCTTATTCCTCCACCAAAGGAGATGTACCATAGCTTCTTAATATAAGAGGTAGAGGTTGAAGGACCCGCATAAGATAAATTGTGACTCTCTGTAGAGCTAGGGTCTTGCTTTAGCACACATTTTAACATACCAAAGTCTATCATCATCATCATTACCCCAGTGCCGCAAAGGCTCCCACCTACGGTGAGGTAAGGGGGTCGAATGTAGGCAGACTTACCCATGTACTAAAGCACAGAAAGACTATTTTCGAATGACCCATAGTGAAAATTACATCGAAAATTGCATAGGCTGACTGTTACTTCATAACAAAGAAGCGCAGACAGTTTAGTGAGCCATTTTGCTTTATTCCATCATATAGACTTTAACCTACCAAAGTCTATAAGTTGAAAAAAAACCATGAATTTCTTGTTACTTTTTAAATCAATTTTATAGTATCTCAATTCTCAACCAATATATGTTTCATGTAACACAGAAATCTTGATTAAGTAAATTAAAGACATAATTTTGTTTTGAGAACTGCTCGATGTACACCTTTTTATACACTTTTGTGCACTTGTTTATATAAATAGACAATTTCTATCTTTAATAGATGAACAATGTGTACACATGCAAAAAATTGTACAAAAAGTATTGTACAACTGGAATTTTCCGTTTATTTTTAGTCACTTTAATCAAGATACAGATTCCACATGACAAATAGGAGTGCATTGGATTCCACTCTGATTTCGGGCACGTTAGCTATGGATTAAGATTACACTAGTTTCACCTATTTCTCAATAAAAGAATGACAATTTCAGTCATACTTCTTCTTTAGAACTGATTTGAAATATTTAGTTCTGAAATATTCAGTCCTATACTTCCATGATTCCATCGCTACTTCAAAGCTTTGATGGAGGATATAAATTTCTTACGCGTACCTCTAAAATTATGAACCCTAACACACCCTACACACTCATGACCAACCCCAATCTAGAGCTCATATCCAAAACTTTTGTCGACAAATTAGCTAGATCTGCTTGTATATATATCCTGACTACATGAGTTTACTTCAAAATAGTAATTGATTTTTAACCATGATTCTTTATTTCCTCAGACCAGAAAACAAAATGCATATCCCCTGTTGGGAACTTGGGATGGGCATGCATTGATGCACTTCCATGCAAGGTTAACTACTACAGATTGATGATACACACTGAAAGCAAGGTAGAACACGAAAGCAGGCGAGAATAAATTGTACAAGGAAATGCAACTAAGTTGGAGGTCTATGACCTTAGTAGGTAGCTACAACCACGTGAATTAGTACAGATGGTTATTTTCTAGTCTGTGAACATGTTGTCGTGTTATTCATAGTCAGAACTTCGGTTCAACCAATACATGACTGCATGCTGCTAGATCTCCTCCCTCATCTACGCAATCTCAATCAATGCTAAACATCATCATGTACACATAATACATATGCCACCTCACCAAGCGACGGAGCACGGCAGCAGGGGTCAGCTATTTGAATCATTGATATTCTTCCATTCGCCTGGCCGCTAAATCTCTTCTTTCCTCAATGAAATGCAGTTTGGCGCGTAGATTATCTTCATTCCGTTCTGGGTTGAAATGGACCGTTTGATGTGTGGGGACCAGGACTTCTATTGGAACTTTCGTCTGGAAACCATAAGCGAGGGCGAACGGTGTCTCCCCTGTTGTTGTTCGGGGTGTAGTTCTGTAGGCCCACATGATGTAGTTCAGCTGATCGGGCCATGATGAGGAGTAATCTTCTAACTTCTTCTTCATGCCATCCATGATGGTCCTGTTCATATTCTCCACTTGACCATTCGCTTGAGGATATGCGACGGATGCTCTTGAGTGCTTGATCCCCCACTTGATCAAGAAATCCTCGAAGCTCCTGCTTACGATCTGTCTTTCGTTGTCTTTGATGACCTGTTCGGGGAGGCCGAATCGGTAAATGATGTCCTGCCAGACAAACTTTTGGCATTGTAAATTCGTGATGCTAGCCAAGGGTTCGGCATGTACCCATTTGGTGAAATAATCAATTCCCACAATGATATATTTCCATCCTCCGAGCTAAGTAGGTAGTGTGGGGTTAAACTTTGTGTGACGTGTCATTTCATACGTGGATTCTATCATTTTAGGTTTATCTTTATGTTGTAATGGGTTGCATGCATGTTTACGTAGTGGGTTAGTGATGTAGTGGGTGAGTTGTGGGAGTTGTAACTGCATCTGCTTGTTTGTTTGTTTCTATAAATGAAAAAAACGGTGAATCAAAGTTTGAGGCTTTGAGCACCACAAAAAAAGGAAAACACATGTGTCCAACAAGTATATACTTTCATACATGAAGGATGGTAGGTTCAAGCGCAGGAGGAAACAATGGCAGCAACCCTGATGGAGAAGGGCGATCCATCACGCTCAAGTATCCTATGCTGACTAAAAGTAACTATGCGGCATGGGCAATTAAAATGGAGGTTTTTATGATGGCACAAGGTGTATGGGATGCCATTGAAACTGTAGGGCCAGTTGAAAATCGAAGAGACAAGATGGCATTGGCTGCTATCTATCAAGGAATTGGAGAAGATGTTCTTCTCCAACTTGGTGCTAAGAAGACAACAAAAGAAGTGTGGAGCATGTTGAAAAACATGCACCTAGGAGCAGATAAGGTGAAGGAAGTGCGAACACAGACTCTATGGAGGGAGTTTGAGTCACTGCGAATGAGTGATTCAGAATCAGTAGATGATTACTCTGGAAAACTCACCACAATAGTTACCAAGTTAAGAGGACTGGGTAATACTGTGGAGGAGGTTAAAATTGTGAAGAAACTTCTGAGATCTACCTCTCCAAAGTTCCTGCAAATAGCCTCAACCATTGAGGAGTTTGGTGACCTAGATACAAAGACTATAGATCAGGTTGTTGGTTCTCTCAAAGCACATGAGGAGAGGATGTTTGGGTTTGGAACTATGAATGAAGAAACTGTTCTTCTAACCCGGGCTGAGTGGAAGGCTTTGGAGGATCAAGACTCAAACAAAAAGTCAGTAAGAGGTCATGGAAGTAATAGAGGTGGGAGAGGTAGAGGCAGGGGTAGAGGAGCAAGTGGTTCACAGAGAAGAGAAGAAGAATCACAACAGCCAAAGAAGAAGTTTGATAAGTCAAAAATTGACTGTTACAACTGTGGAAAGTTAGGTCATTTTGCATCAGAATGTATAGCAAATGACAAGGATGAGGAGACTCTACTCACAAAGACTGAGGAATCTGAGGAGCCAGCACTCTTGATGATTGAAACCTGTGAACTGAATAGAACTCAAGTCACCAAAAACAAGAGAGAAGTGTCGGCTGCAAGTGATGAACATATGAGCAGGACAAACTGGTACCTTGACACTGGGGCAAGCAACCACATGACTGGAAACAAAGAATATTTTACAGATATTGATCAATCTGTGAACGGCAAGGTACGTTTTGGTGATGATTCAGTTATTGGTATACATGGGCTAGGATCAGTTACTTTTCAATGCAAAAATGGAGAGCATCTAGTCCTGTCCAATGTATATTATATACCTAAGCTAAAGAGTAACATCATTAGCTTAGGCCAACTTGTAGAAGAAGGAAATCAGGTGATTATTTGTGAAGGAATTCTGAAGGTCTATGATAGCACAAGCAGACTAATCATAAGTGTCATGAGACAGCAAAATAGACTTTTCACCATTAAACTACACCACATATAAAGGATTTGTTTGATGGTGACATTGTCAAAATCCTGCTTGGCTATGGCATGCCAGGTATGGGCATTTGAACTTTCAGGCCTTAAGGAAGTTGGCATCTCAAAGTATGGTTGATGGTGTACCTACCATAAACCAGATAAATCAGGTATGTGATGGGTGTGTAGTTGGAAAACAACACATAAATGTTTTTCCTTCTAAAGCAGTTTTTAGAGCAAAAGAGCAGCTTGAGTTAGTTCATGGAGATTTATGTGGACCCATATCACCTGTAACCCCTGGAGGAAACAGTTATTTCATGCTTCTAGTTGATGACTTCTCTCGTTTTATGTGGGTTTATCTTCTTAAATACAAAAGTGAAGCTTTTGAGGCATTTAAAAGATTTAAAACACTTGCAGAGAAAGAGGTTTCTAAGAAGTTGAAATGTTTTAGAACAGATAGAGGAGGGGAGTTCAACTCAACTGATTTCAGGAACTACTGTGATGAACAAGGAATCAAAAGACACCTCACCACTCCATACTCCCCACAGCAGAATGGGGTTGTTGAGAGAAGGAATCAGACAATATTGGAGATGGCAAGAAGCATTATGAAAAGTAAAAATGTGCCTTCTAAGTTGTGGGGTGAAGTTGTAAGAACTTCAGTCTATACTCTGAATAGGGCACCAACTAGAAGTGTAGAGGGAATGACTTCTTACCAAGCTTGGTATGAAAGGACACCAAATGTTCAACATTTCCATGTGTTTGGATGCATTGCACATGCAAAGGTGGTAACACCCAATCTTGCAAAATTGGATGATAGAAGTGTAAAGACAATTATGCTTGGATATGAAGAAGGAACAAAGGGGTATAGACTGTTAGAACCACAAAAACAAAAGATCATAATCAGTAGAGATGTTGTGTTTGAGGAAGATCAGAACTGGCCATGGCATACAAATCAGGAGAAAGATACATCAGAAGGGTGGGAGACTTTTATTGTGAATACAGGAACTTCAGGGGAAGATCACAATACAGATTTTTCAGACTCAAGTAGAGCAGATATGTCACCACATAGCTCACCACCAAGCTCACCAAGTACAGGTTCTGATTCCAGTAGTGATCATCACAGATACAGAACATTACAAGACATTTATGACTCAACCAGAGAAGTAGAAGAGGAAGTTGGGCTATGTTTTCTGACCTTTGATTAACCCGGGAGTTATGAAGAAGCATCAGAAGATAAGAACTGGAAGGAGGCAATGAAGCAAGAGATTCTCTCAATTGAGAAAAACAAAACCTGGGAGCTCACAGATATACCTCAAAATCAGAGAGCTATTGGGCTTAAATGGGTGTTTAAGCTTAAGAAGAATCCAGAAGGAGACATAGTGAAGTACAAAGAGAGACTTGTTGCAAAGGGTTATGCTCAGAAACATGAAATAGACTATCCGGAAGTGTTTGCACCTGTGGCAAGGTTGGAAACAGTTAGAACTATTCTGGTTTTTGCTGCTCAAAAGGGTTGGGAAGCACATCACATGGATGTGAAGACAGCCTTTTTGAATGGTGACTTGGAGGAGGATGTATATGTAGTGCAGCCAGAAGGTTGTTTAGACAAAGAGCATCCAAATAAGGGTTTTAAACTTCACAAAGCCTTATATGGACTAAAGCAGGCGCCAAGAACATGGAACATCAAACTGGACAAATGTCTAAAGTCCCTTAGTTTTGAAAGATGTCCTTATGAGCATGCAATCTATATACATCACGTTAAGGAGCATGTTATGATTGTGGGAGTGTATGTTGATGATCTGATAGTAACTAGTTCAAGTGGTGAGATTATTCATAGCTTCAAACTTGAGATGCAAAAAAGGATTGAGATGAGTGATCTTGGCTTATTGAGTTACTACCTTGGGATAGACGTGGAACAAAGACATGACCATATTAGCATATGTCAAACTAGATATGCTAAAAGGATACTTAAGAAACTTGGGATGTCAGATTGTAACCCATGCTATGTTCCTATGGAGCCAAGGAAGAAGCTGAGTAAACAAGAGGGTGAACCAATGTCAGATCCAACATTGTATAGAAGCATCATAGGTAGCCTGAGATACCTAGTCAACACACGTCCAGATTTAGCATACTCAGTTAGGGTAGTAAGTAGATACATGGCAGCTCCAACCACAATTCATATGGAAGCAGTTAAGCAGATCCTGAGATAAATCAGAGGAACACTAAATCGGGGCTGTGTGTATAAGAAGAACAAAACAGAAGAAGGATTGTATGGGTACAGTGATAGTGACCTAGCTGGAGATGTTGATGATAGGAGAAGTACTACGGGTATTATGTATTTTCATAGTGGGAATCCTATCACCTGGGTGTCACAAAAACAAAGGATAGTAGCACTGTCCTCGTGTGAAGTAGAGTATATTGCAGCCACTACAGGAGTCTGTCAAGGAATATGGCTTTCAAGGTTGATCAAAAGTCTGCAGTCGTGTGAAGAAAAGCCAACATTGTTTGTGGACAACAAATCAGCAATAGCCCTAGCTAAAAACCCAGTGTATCATGAGAAGAGCAAGCATATTGACACAAGGTATCACTTCATACGAGAGTGCATTGAAAATAATGATATTTGCTTGGAATATGTAAGAACTGAAGCACAGTTAGCTGATATTCTAACAAAGCCCCTTTCAAAACAAGGATTCAATGAGCTGCGGGAGAGAATTGGACTAAAGATTATCAAGTGAAGAAGCAAAGTTTAAGGGAGTGAATGTGGGGTTAAACTTTGTGTGACGTGTCATTTCATACGTGGATTCTATCATTTTAGGTTTATCTTTATGTTGTAATGGGTTGCATGCATGTTTACGTAGTGGGTTAGTGATGTAGTGGGTGAGTTGTGGGAGTTGTAACTGCATCTGCATGTTTGTTTGTTTCTATAAATGAAAAAACGGTGAATCAAAGTTTGAGGCTTTGAGCACCACAAAAAAAGGAAAACACATGTGTCCAACAAGTATATACTTTCATACACGATCAACGTATGAATCTAAATATCTATAGCTTGAACTCCAACAGGTAGGGGCCCTAGCAAGTCGATCCCCCACCTAGCAAATGGAAGAGCGATGGTCATCAGAGTGTAGAAACTAGCTGGTCGTCCGGGAAATGGTGCATATAGTTGGCAGATCTTGCACTTTCTCATATGCGCAAAACAGTCTTGTTGGATAGTCGGCCAGTAGTAACCCTGCAAGTTGATTTTCCTGGCCAGTGTTTTTGGTCCCTGATGGCTTGAACATATGCCTTCATGGATTTCCTCCATAACTGATGCTGCAAAACCGGGCGGGAGGCATCTCAGGTATGGCCCCCTGAATGTGTTCTTATATAGTTGTCCATCCACCAGCTCGAACATGGGGACCCTCCTCTGAGTGCATTTGGCATTATATGCTGAATTTTTATCTTCTGGAAGAGTCCCGTCCTTCAGGTAATTGGTCATGTCCGTGACCCAACTAGGAACGAAATAAGAAATAGCCTCCACCGGGAGGACCATGATGGCCGGTGTTGTCAAAGTTTCCCAGTGGGCAAACCGGTTGATGTGCACTGGGATCATTTGTTCCCGATCATCAAGCGCAACACTTTCTAGTTTTGACAAGATAGCTGCTTCGACATTTTCTATTCTGGAGACCTGGTCGAGCACCACCTGCCCAAATTTGCTGATTTGCTCCTCGACCAGCTCCTTATAAGCCTTCATTCTTTCTTCCTTGGCTTCTGCAGCTCCATTCACCTAGCTAACCACCAGCTGGCTGTCCGATCAGATCTTCAGCCGATCGGCACCCAGGGCCTGAACATACTTCAAACCTGCAATAAGGGCCTCATATTCGGCCTCATTGTTAGTTACTTTAAAATTAAAATGAATAGAGTAGTATGTCTTGAACCCTTTAGGTGATGTGATTACAGCTCCGCCACCACAACCCTTGGCACTTGATACGCCATCTACATACATCTCCCACCAGTTATCTAGGATGTTTTCGTCTGATTTGCTCTCCGTTGGCCGAGCGGTGCATTCTGCTATGAAATTCGTCAGTGCATGACCTTTGATAGTAGGTCGAGGCTTGAAATCCACCTCGTACTGCCCGATCAGGAGGCCCATTTAGTAACGCGCCCACTCGCCATCTGGTTTCTCAGTATAGTTTCCAGCGGTTGGGTTGTGTAGACTGTCACCGGGTGAGCTTGGAAATACGATGCCAAACACCTGATGGATGCAATCAAGGCCAACACAGTCTTTTCCATTAATGTATACCTTGTTTCTGGCCCGTTCAGGGCTTTGGTGACAAAATAAATTGGGTGTTGGACGCCATCATCCTCTTTTAGTTTGATACATTGCCTCCAACAAAATTAGTCCACAAATGCAAGGTTAGGTTAACTTATTACTCCCTCCGTCCAAAATTGTTTTGCAAAGTCAACATTTTTGTCAACCAATAATAAAAGACAATCCTCTCTATCGATAATTAATTCAATTTTTAATAATAAAAATTTACATATTCAAAATCTATATTAAAATCTCTTCAAAGTTGCAAACTTCAAATTTTAAAATAATTAAAAGTTGACATCCTAATTAGGCGAATAAAATGAAACTGTTTGACAAAGAAAAATCAAATTTGCAAATCAATTTGAGACGGGGGTAGTATTACTTTCCCTGCTATATATGTTGCACTTCTTGAATCCTTTATTATTTTGTTTTTTCTCTTCCGGGGAGACAGTAATTCATCGATGGAAAGCAAGTTTGATAAAAGCTTCATCAATCAGTTTCTTCAGCATATCACAAGCATATCATTGGTTTGAAACTTGTTCATGCTACTGAATTTTAATAGTTTGTTGCTACAATAGTTTAGTATTGAATTATTGATTGTTTATTCTTTTATTCAACTAGGTAGAAATATTGGTAAACAATGCCCAGGCAAAAGAGTCAATCGGATTCACAATTTTACATGTATGAAAATTTCAAAAATTTTGTATATATTTCTTCAAATTAAATTTTAACAATTTTTTAGATTCTTTAAATATTAAAATATGCTATTTCAGGTTTAAAATGATTAAATGGTCAAATTGATCAATTTTTTAAAGTATGTATACTTATATGATACTTTTTTTAGTATAGAAGCTTAAGCGACATTTACTTTATAAATTGGTCTAGACACATATAAAATAAATGAAAGCACAAAAATTTACTTTATTGTCTATGTGCAAACAAAATAAATGAACAAACAGACAATCCTTTAACATTCACACACAATATCAACAAAGACTAGATGGTGACTTCACTCTGCACAAACAAAATAAATGTTCACACTGACGTACAATTATTATCTGCATAGACAAAATTAATGAAAACAGACAGTAAGTTGTTATACTCATTTTGGTTACTTGTTATGGAAATTTGTCTAGACACAGATATAATAAATGAAAATACAAACAATTATTGTCTATGCACAAACAAAATAAATGAACAAACAGACACGTTTTAACATTCATGCGCAATATAACCAAAGACAGATGGTGGCTTGACTTGCACAAACAAAATAAATGTTCACACAGACATTAATGTCTACGCACAGACAAAAAAATGAAAACATATCAATCATTATCTATGCACAGACAAAATAAATGAGTAAACAGATAATGCTTCAACCATTCACAAACAATATCAACAAAGATAGATGATGGATCGACTATGCACAAACAAAATAAATGAAAATATTGACAATGTGTTAAGCAAACACAAACAATATAAATGAAGATATAGACGATGTTTGACTGTGCACAGAAAAAATAAACAAATACACATATAATGGTTCAACCACACACAAGTACACAACAAATAATTGTGATACCAAAATTCAAATTGTGACCCTTGTTTTAAAGTAATAACAATATTTTGTAAACCACTTTAAAAATAGAAACGCAAATGTTTGAATAAGAATAAAGCTGTCCAAAAGTATGCTAGATATACTAAGATTTTTCCTATCAAAACGATGCCTAAAAAATGTCCTACTTGTGAAATAATGAGAAAGGGTACCACAATAGGAGCCCGACCAGACAGATATATTTATAATCGGAGAGTTGCCAAAGCACAATGTATTATATTCCTAAATAGATATTAGGCATATTATATTGATGCGTACTATTTAGAAGTACATAAACACCACATTTTAGAATGGTTTTACATTATGTTTACTTAGCTTTTGTACAATTACGGTGTAATCTTTATCTTCTAAAATTAAAGAAGAATTAGAAGATATTAAGATATTTTGACTAGTAAGCAAAAACATGATGAAAAGAAGAGGAAGGAGCTTGGGAGCATAAGGAAGGAGCATTGGAGACAAGAGGAAGCTTCATGGAGGACAAAGGTGTGTGAAAATCGGATATGATTCGACCCGGAGATCATAAGAGATCAAATAAAACAAGTGAACATGGGAAAATCAGATTATGTCTTAGACCCAACCATCTCACTTCTCCTATAAAAACATCTCTTTCCTTCCTATTTTAGATACTAATTTAATCCCCTCTTTCATATACACTTTATTCTTGTAATTTAGGTAGTCTTTCCATCTTGGTTTTGCTACTTTGAAGCTTAATGAATTGTAAGTTGTGAGTTATTTTCTTTAATCTTCTTCCTTGAATATTAATTTTTCCCTAAATACTACTCCCTCTGTCCCTCTTATATTGTCCCATTTTACCTTTTCGGGAAGTCCCACTAAAATTATCTCATACCATATTTGGTAAAATTTATGTGGTTCTAAATCATTTTTACTTTATTCTTACTTTATCAATTAATATCAACCACACAACCTCACTTTTCTTAATAATCGTGTCACTCTCTTCTGACCCAATATAAGAGGGACGGAGGTAGTATCTCTATATTAATGTTGGGGAGTGTTACTAAAATGACAATTAGTTAACATCTCGATATTAGTTAGAGTAGTATTTATTTTCTTCCTCTATATTAATGTTGGGGAGTGTTACTAAAATGACAATTAGTTAACATCTTGACATTAGTTATAGTATGATTTATATCTTCTTTAATATTCTTCCTTGAATATTAATTAATTCCTATTCATATTTCATTTTAATATTTTGAGCATTACTTAACGGATCAACTAGTTTTGTCTCATATATTAATTATTACTAGAATCGATCGACGAATACGCTTGTTAATCGTTCGATCTTTTCACGGTTGTAAACTTGGATTATTAATGCATGCGTCTCATGGTTAATAATCTAAGGGGAAATAATTATATTGATTAAACCAATAAACCGCTTGTGTTGAGGTTATCAATTTCAATCGTTTTCATCTTGAATTTATTGCTACTATCGAGTAAATATACGGCGCGTGTTCTATATTAATTCGGTAGTAAGTTTTATTAATGAACGCGTCTCGTTATTAATAACTACCCTCGATGAACTGGATATACTCCTCGATTGAGTATTCGAGAGGAAGATAGTTAACGATATAACCATGATCGACGAACATTTCATTAAGTGGATAAAAGCGAAACCAAGACTAATTACCTTTGATATTTTATTTCACTCATTTAAGTATTTTATTTGCTTTCTCAATTATCAAAATATCTAATTCCCCCTTCTGTTTACTTTTATTTATTACGCTTACACATACGCGAAAAGCTCCTTTCCCTGTGGATACGAACTCTACTACGCTATACTACGGTATTAGCCTTTAGTAGTGAATTTAATTTGAGGCACACTACGACAAAGTGCTCGTCAAATTTGGCGCCGTTGCCGGGGAAAGGCTCCACTTTTTAACTGTGTGTTTGTGTAATTTTTTTTTCTTTAATGTTTTTTCATTTACCTTGAATAAATTGAAAAGAGCGGGTACACACTTCGATCCTCTACTCCACCCCAAATCCATATTCCCAACTTAACTCCATTTGTCAGTGAGATGAAGAAAAAATGAGGAGCTAGGATGAAAACCTGAAAAGGACTCCTAGGCAAAATGAGAGAAAACGAGATAAATTTTAATTTTTGTAGGAGAAAATTTCGTGTGTAAGTTCAAACAACAAGATACCGGATCGGGTACAGGCCATACTCGTTCGGATGTTTTCAAAGAGCTTCTCGAAATATTCAAAGGAGGCTAGCACAAAAAGCTTAGCATGAGGGAGCATGAACAGAAAAAAACTTGGGAGAAGAAACCGATTTTAAATGTGAGAAGAAACGTGACACTCCTAAGCATTGAACTTAATCGAATTGCACTTTACTCGAGGAAGAGTAAAAGATTAAGCATGGGGGTATTTGATGCGTACTATTTAGAAGTACATAAACACCACATTTTAGAATGGTTTTACATTATGTTTACTTAGCTTTTGTACAATTACGGTGTAATCTTTATCTTCTAAAATTAAAGAAGAATTAGAAGATATTAAGATATTTTGACATGTAAGCAAAAACATGATGAAAAGAAGAGGAAGGAGCTTGGGAGCATAAGGAAGGAGCATTGGAGACAAGAGGAAGCTTCATGGAGGACAAAGATGTGTGAACAATCGGATATGATTCGACCCGGAGATCATAAGAGATCAAATAAAACAAGTGAACATGGGAAAATCAGATTATGTCTTAGACCCAACCACCTCACTTCTCCTATAAAAACATCTCTTTCCTTCCTATTTTAGATACCAATTTAATCCCCTTTCATATACACTTTATTCTTGTAATTTAGGTAGTCTTTCCATCTTGGTTTTGCTACTTTGAAGCTTAATGAATTGTAAGTTGTGAGTTATTTTCTTTAATCTTCTTCCATGAATATTAATTTTTCCCTAAATACTATCTCTATATTAATGTTGGAGAGTGTTACTAAAATGACAATTAGTTAACATCTCGACATTAGTTAGAGTAGTATTTATTTTCTTCCTCTATATTAATGTTGGGGAGTGTTACTAAAATGACAATTAGTTAACATCTTGACATTAGTTATAGTAGGATTTATATCTTCTTTAATATTCTTCCTTGAATATTAATTAATTCCTATTCATATTTCATTTTAATATTTTGAGCATTACTTAACGGATCAAATAGTTTTGTCTCATATATTAATTATTACTAGAATCGATCGACGAATACGCTTGTTAATCGTTCGATCTTTTCACGGTTGTAAACTTGGATTATTAATGCATGCGTCTCATGGTTAATAATCTAAGGGGAAATAATTATATTGATTAAACCAATAAACCGCTTGTGTTGAGGTTATCAATTTCAATCGTTTTCATCTTGAATTTATTGCTACAATCGAGTAAATATACGGCGCGTGTTCTATATTAATTCTGTAGTAAGTTTTATTAATGAACGCGTCTCATTATTAATAACTACCCTCGATGAACTGGATATACTCCTCGATTGAGTATTCGAGAGGAAGATAGTTAAAGATATAACCATGATCGACGAACATTTCATTAAGTGGATAAAAGCAAAACCAAGACTAATTACCTTTGATATTTTATTTCACTCATTTAAGTATTTTATTTGCTTTCTCAATTATCAAAATATCCAATTCCCCCTTCTGTTTACTTTTATTTATTACGCTTACACATACGCGAAAAGTTCCTTTCCTTGTGGATACGAATTCTACTACGCTATACTACGGTATTAGCCTTTAGTAGTGAATTTAATTTGAGGCACACTATGACAAAGTGCTCGTCATATATTCCTAAATAGATATTAGGCTATTAGATCTCTCAAACTGTGCGGGAGATACAACGCGCAGACTATTACTACTCAACACTGAAAATTGGCTAAAAATATTGTCTATGTGTTTATTAATTTTGTCTTGTGTGGTTAAAACAATGTCTATGTTTATTTATTTTGTATATTCATAGACATTTACTGTCTGTGTGGCAAAATTGTCTATATTTTCATGATGTTGAAAATGAAAGCAAACATGAGAAATCATAATACAACATTTTCATTGTCTGTGTGGCAAAATTGTCGATATTTTCATGATGTTGAAAATGAAAGCAAACATGAGAAATCTTAATACAACATTTTCAACCAAAATGTATAAGATTATCATTTAATTTTCAACAAAAATGCATTAAAGAGATCATAATGAGTATAAGATTAACAATTTAATTTTTCAATCACCATGTATTAATAGCACATGTATTAAAATCTATGACAACTAATTTTTTTGTTTTATTTCTTGGAGCTCCAACCATCTCAAAGAGGTCCAAACACATCAAATTGGACTAAATATATCAATTTTTCTGCACGTCTCATTAAATAAAAACGCCCTTGAAGGGTTGCACATACAGTATGTAACAATGATACTATACTCCGTATGTATAATTAAGGAAAGAACACACACACACATACTAGTATTATTAACGACTCACGCGCGCATCGACTGGGACGCGCCGCCATCATGCAAAGCTGGAGGCGGCGCGCGGTGGGTAACGATAGCATTAAGTTTGTAAGCCTAGTGTCTGCACTACCGCGGTTGAATCTCTTTTAAGTTTGCCCACCGCTACCCATTTCTGACATAGGCAGATCGCCAAAATACACAAAAGACATGAGACGACGATGATAACAAGAAGAATGAGAGGACTTCGTGAGGTTGAGTCATCTTCGTTGGAACCGCTACCACGAGCATAGCAGGATGAAATGTGGAGAAGAAGAAGAAAGAAAAGGCAAAGTTTTTGGATTTGCTCACTTTCATCGTTGTATCTGATCTGATCTTGAGCAAGCAAGCTAATTCAATTAATTTAAACTGGGTATGATAGTTAATTAAGATTTACTCATCACCGCATATAAATAGATCGATCATCAGACGGCCAGGCGCCGTCTATTTCCCTTCGTCTGAACAAGTTTCAATTCATGATGGAATTCAAAGAAAAAGCGCCAGAAATACGTATGCAGTTACATTTAATATGGTATTAGTAAACAATTCCAAAATGGCAAATTTAAAATTTCAACGGTTTAACAATATTTTTCAAACAATAATATAAGTATTGCAATTTAAGTAAAGCATGCCAACAGTGTAAAATTCAACTACGTTACATGTGTTGGAAAATGTGTTAATAAATTGCATTAAATAGTCATTTTTGGGAAATTTCTTGAGTGGGGTTCACTTCCGATTTGGATCGGGTCAAAGTGGTTTCGGATTGTCCCTTAAGGGCTACAATTCGATATGTGGTACACTCAAAACGGATAACGGATTAATGAGAAATTGATTCTCAAATTTCACTCGTTGAAATGGAGAAAACTTAGAAAAAAATGGGCTTCTAGCGTGTTCCCACACCGGAAAACTAAAGGGACTTTAACCCCCTTATAAAGGGAACCTCATTTGAATGATTTAAGATTCTTAGGTGGAAAGACTCTCTTAGTGCGCGGAGGGTGTCGATCAAATCCCAAAAATGTAGAAGAAAAATCGCGACTCCAATAGAGGACATTTTAGGAGTGCTGATAAAAACCGTTACAACAATTAAATGTCCAACGTTTTTTTGCAATTGAATGGACAATTTTCTGGACAAATCAATGTCAATGTGCGGGACATTGATTAAAACTGTTCATGTCCATTAAACAGTCATTAACACACAACAAATCTTTCCTATAAAAGGCTAGTAGGTGGTTTGCAACAAGCACAACGCACAATACATTCTACACATATTTCTTTAGCTAAAAACACCTCCAGCTCTCTCTGAAAAATTCCTTCGTGTTCATACTTGTTCTTGTTTGTCGGAACAATTCTTGGGAAATGATCGTTGCAACGCTCCTAGCACCTCGGGAGGCAACAAATATGTTTTAAAGACATCGTGCGTTGCACGAGTTTTGGCTAATTCTGCTTCATCCATTTTCTGTTTTTCTTTAGTCATTTTAATTAATTTATTTTTATTAATTATTTTTCTTTGTTTTGCGAAACACACCAAACAACATGTACTTCCATATACATGTACTTATTAAGGTAGATTAATGATGCACACAAAGAGCTCGTTTAGTAACCCTGTTTTTCGGCTTATCAGGCTTATCATCCAACTTTTTCACAAAACAGTTAACTTTTGATTGTACGCGCTGAATTGTGTAATAATAAGAAAAAGAAAGGTTGGAGTTACTTTTCTGGCTATATTGGCTGAAGTTACTGTAGAAGACCATTTTAGCTATTTTTTCATATAATTTTTTCTTTATTTTATTAAAAAAATATTTTAAATATAATTTTTTCATAAATTAGTACAATCAGCCAATCCAACCACTTCAGCCAAAACTTCATAAATTTCAGCAGAATCAACCAATACAGTTGATTTTGGTACTACTAAACGTGCTCAAAATACGATTGTCAATATTTTGGTGGAACTATCCATTTTAGCCACTATTGTCCATGATATTTCTTTTATAACACACGACAAAGTTTTTTTCATATATAGACTTTTAACTTTTCAAAAAAATTTATTTATTGGCTTGATTAACAATAAGAAAAAAAGTTCCGCCGCGCACATCATCGGAGGTTGCACGCCCTGACGCCCCCTTTCTGGAACTGTGCCGCTCGATCACTCCTGCTCGTTTTTTCTCTGGATTCAGCCGCAACTAGGGTTTTGACCCTCATCTGCGTAGTTTCTGCGACAGCTAGGGTTGTGACCCTCGTCTACGTAAGTGGGGGTAAGTGAATCTCTTCGCTCGACGTTGGACGATACAGGGATGGATTTCGCAATTGAGGATTGGAGCAGCGAAGACCAATTCCAAATTCGATTGGGTTCATGCGACTAATCCGAATTGGGATGTGGAGACTACTTGTTTTCGGATCGGTTTTGTTCGTGCAGTACCTTGGTCAAGAGAAGGAGGCGATGAAGGAATAAGCTAAATGGATGAAAATCCCTCCTCCTCCCGAACCACCACCATGGATGAACTATGTGACTAGGGTTTGGAAGGTTGCTTTACTATTCCTAGTTTTTTATTTTTAGTCCAGACTATTTTATTATTTCTATTTTGCTCTTTTTAGGATAAACAATAAGGGGGGTAAAATAACGCTTTGTTTTGCTTTAGATGATAGATTACTTATTGGAGGCAATCAGACTGGTTAAGCCGCTGATAGCCTCGAAGCTCTCTCATTTTCAGCGATTAGTCTCGCTGTTTTTGGTGTGGACTATTCTATGTCTGATCTAGGAGTGAGAGGACCGCTGGGCTCTTGGTCATTTTGGATAGAGAGAGTTACTTTATTGTTTGCATGTTACCTTATTATACTGTAAGCATGATTTTAATATAATATGTTAGTTTCCTTGTCAAAAAAATTATTTATTTCAAAGGGAAAATTGCAGTTTTGGTCCCCCAAATAGCCACCATATTGAAATTCCAGACTCGTGTTTTTTCTTTTTTAAATCTCACCCCAGATTTGTCAGAATTGTTTTAAATGTCACCCATGCCATTAATAATCTTACAAATTCCGTGTGGTTTTTCATTTTTTCAAGGGTAAACATGTAACTTCGCATCCTCATACGTTTAAATCCCTAAATCGAGTTATCATCAACCCTTTATCACGATTATCAGACCAAATTGAAATGTTTTACTTAATCCATTGCTCTGAACTCTTTTTCGCCAACTTTCCGTTGGACACGACGTTCGAATATTGAAGCTGTATTGAAGCCAAGATTTCCATTTGAAGGTCGAAGATGATGACGAAGAACCCTAAATCATATGACAATGGTGGCACCTCTTTGAAATTCCAAACGGCTGAAGAACGAATGAAGGGAAGAGAGCTTCCCAAGCAAATGGTGTGTACCTCACTTGAATTATACAAAGAAAGTTTGGTTTATACTCGATTTAGGGATTTAAACGTATAAGGATGTGAAGTTACATGTTTACCCCTGAAAAAATGGAAAGCCAGACGGAGTTTTGTAAGATTTTTAACGGCAGGGGTGACATTTGAAACAATTCTGACTAATCGGGGGTGACATTTAACAAAGCAGAAACACGGGTCTAGGATTTGAATATGGTGGTTAATTGGGGGACCAAAACTGTGATTTTCCCTATTTCAAAAATAACTTACTCTCTCCATCCCTTAAAAGTTTGCCAACTTTCCTTTTTTGGATGTCCCACTAACTTTACCACTTTCCCTTTTAAGTAAAAAATTTGTGATTCCAATTAATTCTCTCTCCTCTGCACAAACATCTACAACACATTTTTTACTTTATTAATCCTCGTAACGGTCAAACTTGGCAAAGTTTTAAGGGACCGATATAGTATTAGCTAAACTAGAACCTATACCTGATAAAAAAAAGGTTACTGTCAAATAGGTCCTCGAACTTTCATAAAAAGGTCAATTAAGTCCTTTTATAGGAGGTTCTGTCCGGCCGTCACGATTAGGGGCAGTTCCCGGTGGAATTTCTTTATGAAATTTTTTGAGCATCTTATTCACCAAGTCTAGTTTACTCATACCAAATTTCAGCTAAAATTTCAATCTGGAACACATTCAAATTAATTCTTGAAGATAACTGCGCATTTTTGCGTTCTCGAATTAATTTGAATGCGCTCCCGATTAAATTTTTAGCTGAAATTTGGTATTAGTAAACTATACTTGATGAATAATATGCTCAAAATATTTCATCAAAACATTCCACCGGGAACCGCCCCAAATCGCGACGACTAGACAGAGTCTCCTATAGAAGGACTTAATTGACTTTTTATGAAAGTTCGAGAACCTATTTTGACAGTTTTCCCAAAAAAAAAAACTAGAACCTATACCATCCTTGACCACAGGCAAGGAGCATTACCTTCCATTTAGACCCAATACTCCACTGCCGAGCGAAGCTACCTACATCTCCCCCTCTCTGCTGCAGAAACACTTGAGAAGGGGGTGCGGCTCAGATACGAAATCTACAGCCTCTCTTTTACAGTCTTGCCGACGAATAGAATTTTGTTGAATATTTGAAAGAGAAGCTCATAGTATGAGGTATCTGCTACAATCATGGCTCCTCCATTTGTAATAGCTGCTCCGACAACGACAATTGAGTGGTCTAGCTGCTAATGATGCTTCCCCAGTTCCCCCGTCATGGAAGAGAAATCAGAGCTATCGATCATGTGCCTAGCAATTCGGTAATTTCAATGATTACAATTTACAACGGTAAGGTCATTGACGAACAATTTTCTGAAATCAAATCATCTCTTCCCTTTCGTTCATATATTTCCTATGCTTTTAGTAATTATCGATCATCTATTTATTTTAAGTCACCTAAGTTTCATGGGCAACCTCTAAATTTTATTAGTACTTCTCTGATGCTTATATGTTTTTCTTCTCCATATGGTAATCATAGGGAATGTAAAGCTATCTCCTGTTCAAGTAATTAAATGTCTCTGAAATTGACACCATATGGATTCTCTTCTAGGGTTGATATAATTAGCAATTTCTTTGATATAATTAACAATTGTTTCTCCTGGTGCATAATTATTTACTATGATTTATCATGGTTTTTATTTCTGCTGTTCAGCCTAGGTGGGCGAATTGTACCAAGATTTCAGAAGTTAACCCCATATAAACTTGGCAGGGTAGTGTTATTCTCTGTTTTATTGTGCCGTGCTTGTTTATGGTTCATATTGTGGAATAATGGGAAAGGTTACCCTCAATGGGAGCCCTGGCAGATATATTTATACAGTGAAAGTTACCAAAAAATACAAATTATACCTAATTTAATATTAGGCTATTACACCCCCTCAAACTGTGCGGGAGATACAACGCGCATGTTGTCTTTTAAAAAATGAAATTGCTGACTAGAAAGACTTTTGGTAAATATATCCGCCAGCTGAAGACTAGTAGGCACATATTTAACCACAAGATCACTATGAGCCACACGTTCACGAACAAAGTGATAGTCAATCTGGATATGCTTACTGCGAGCATGCTGAACATGATTTGTTGTCAAATTGGAAGCAGAGATGTTGTCGCAGAACAGATGTACCGGTGTCGTGACAGGAAAACCAAGCTCGAACAGGATTGACCGGGTATGTAGTGTGTCTTGGACTGTGTAGGCAATGGCACAGTACTCTGCTTCTGTAGAGGATTTGGAAACAGTAGGGATGTTTTTACTTGGACTGTAATTTGTTGATCTGGTCTGATCTGGTCTGGTCTGAATTGGTCTGGTCTGGTCTGGTTTCTTTGTATTTTTATAACTATCCAAGTCTAGTCTGGTCTGAACTGGTTTGGTCTGATATGGTCTGGTCTGATCTGGTCTGGTCTGGGACGAATTACAATCCAAGTAAAAACATCCTAGGTTGCTTTTTGGACTTCCAAGACACAAGATTGGCCCCACGGAAAAAGGCATAACCGGTGGTGGAACGAGAAGTATCTGGGTAGCCTGCCCAATCCGCATCAGAGTATGTCAGGATACAAGTAGCCTTAGGTGTAGGCTGAAGCCACACACCATGATCAGTAGTACCATGCAAATATCAAAAAATCCTCTTGACAGCAAAAAGGTGAGTGGTGCGAGGGGCATGCATAAACTGAGAGACTAAATGCACGGCATAAGTAATGTCAGGTCTTGTCAAAGTTAAATACTGTAATGCACCTACCATATTAATATTATAATTTTAAGTGATATAATAGAAATTGTAAAAAATGTAGAAAAAGTGTATCACAATGCTAATAATAATCCCAACTATTTTGGTTGAAAAGGTACTGACTTTTGGTAACATTCTACTATTGTCATTTCAAGTTATTCACATTTTCACATTGGTAGAAATTAAAAATACTAAAATGGAATAAATAGAAAGTTTAGTTTTTTAGATTAAGCTAGAATAAAGATCTAAATTGCAAAAAAATTAATCACAATTTACTTTTTGAAAATAGAAAATATAATTTTTAATAAAGGAAACAATACCAAAGCATAAATTGGTTATACAACTGTGAAAAACAATTTGCGAAAACAGAAAAAAAGAAATCTTAGTGAAAATAAATAAAAAATGACTAAAAATAATATATTTAATTTTGGTACATTTGTAGAGTTTTCGTAATTATATTTTTCATGCTTAAAAGTATTTAGTTTGACAATTTATAATAATATACGTAGTATCTAAATCTATAGTCGGAATTATAGAAATTTGAGAGTTGATAATTGGGATTAATAAAAAAGATCGATTATAGTTGAGATTATTTATAGCTTGCGTATAGTTCACATTTTAAAATTGTCGTGTTATATAAGGTTGTAACCGGTTAGAGACTATTTTTGAAAAATTGTCCTTAATGTTGGGACCACACATGAATAATTGATAGTTGAGATTATTAACAGCGGATCGACAACAATTGAGATTTATAATTTCAATTTTTCCTTAATTATATACGTAGTAGTAGTTGTATGAAAATGAAAAATTAGATTGTAAAAAATTCAAGTAAAATTAAAATAAGTGATTATGTACGAAATAACTCTACGTAACAATGAAATTACTTGATATTACAATTACTAGTGGACCTCATGAAATTTTTGTTGTTTTGTTGTATTTTTTCTCATGTATAATATTTGCTCTTTAAACGCTGACATCCTACAGTGTACCAATCGATGACCGAATTCGCTAGCAGATGCAGTGATTAGCCGTTGGCCGCAATGAATTCTCATCCGTATTTTAAAGTCATATATATAACAATCTTTAAAATACGGGCATATATATATGGACAATAGATGTTCTATTAATGTAAAGATTATTTAAGGCACACAAATGAGATCATTTGACCATACGTACTATATATTTCAGGGCCTACAAATTACATTTTTACCCATTTTTGGGCGGCAATTTTGCCTCCAAAAAATGTAGCAAACTTTGCTACTTTATATTATATAAAGATATGATGAGTAATATTTAAAAATACTTATACAGAATACACCTCACGTGAAAATTCAATTCACCAAGTAAATTAAACAATTTCTTTTAAAAATAGAAATTGCTCTAAATAGGAGCAAAATCGTTTTGAAATTCCAAAATAGGAATATCATGTTTTTTATTCCCTGAATAGCAGTAATCTACTAATTTTGAAAAAAATGCCATGTTTTAAAGCTTAGTAATGCTAAACTTGGCAAAAATTTACTCATATTCAAGGAATAAAAAATATGATATTCTTGGAATTTAAAACATTTTTAGTCCTACTTACAGAATTCAGTTTTTAAAAAACAGAGTACATAGTTTATTTGTATACGGAGTATATTAAAATAAGTAAATATTAGAGGAAAATCGCAGGCACAAACACGTTGTTGCTTGGTAATTGAATCACAAGATTATTATTAACGACTAAATCACTCGCGCACGCGCCGCCATCACGCAAAGCTGGAGGCCGTGGCGGCGACCAGGTCCACGGCATCCGCCACAACTGAACGACGACCGAAGCAGAGATTGCAATTTAAAAACATTTACAACACCATTTACGAGTTCTACCATCTGCTGCTGCTACCCCGTCTAAGTAATCGTTTTGTTTTTTCGCCCAAATACACAAATACAGTATTGCTAAAACCGCCATAGCAACTATACAAGTTCCGAAGATGATAAGAATCTTGATGGGACGACTTAGTGTGGATGAGTGGTCTTCATCTTCGTTGAAACCGCTACCACGAGCATAGCAGGATGAAATGTGTAGAAGAAGAAGAAAGAAAAGAAAGGCAAAGTTTTTGGATTTGCTCATTTTCATCGTTGTATCTGATCTGATCTTGAGCAAGCAAGCTAATTCAATTAATTTAAGCTGGGTATGATAGTTAATTAAGATTTACTCATCACCGCATATAAATAGATCGATCATCAGAGAGCTAGAGCTCGGGTAGCCAGGCCAGACCAGGCGCCGTCTATTTCCCTTCGTCTGAAAAAGCGCCAGAAATACGTATGCAGTTACGTCTAATACTCCCCCGTCCCGTAGGAACGCGTTCATGTTCACGGTAAACTTAGGTCACTTCTAATCTTTTACTGTATAGGTAGTATATCAATTTTTCATCAAATTGAACTTTTCTTGATCAGCCTTTGTAGCGGTTTTAATGTAGTTTCTGAATACGTAAATTTTATTTACTAAAAATAAGCGGACTGTGAACAGGGATCGAGTTGATTTATCGTCAGTCAAGCATCGTACACCGAACGGGAACATTCCAACGGGACAGAGGGAGTATGTAATATGTACTATCTCCGTCCCTTAAAACTTTGAAAAAGTTGACCGACCCATGGAGAATATGTGATCCGAACCGGTGGGAAGGGGTGGGGCGAGCTCGGTGCTGGATTATTGTGACCCGGCCCGGCCGGGTCGGGCCCGGGTCCGGGTCTAATTTAAAAAAAAAAAAAATTGGTTTGGGCTACTAGCCGTTGGGGGTGGGGCTGGGGACAACCCAAACGGCTATATAGCCGTTGGGTGGGGTAAAGGGGGGGTCCGGGGGGGTTGGCTGGTGGGGGGGTGGTGGGGGGTAAAAAAACTTATAAATACTCCTAATCTTAAACATTTTTTCATATCTCTTCTCCAATTCTTCCTAAATCCTATTCTTAACTCTCTACTCTCTAATTCTCTTATTCTCCAATATATTATATTTATTATTTATATATCTACTTTATAGTTTATACTTAAGAAGTTAAGATGGAAAATCAAGATGCCATTATACGGTATAATTTTGATAAGCAGAAGGACCCGAAGACCGGGATGTGGTACGCAATTTGCAAATGGTGCGAGAAAAAATGTAGCATGGGGGTTTCAGGCGGATTCGGGATGGCAATCAAACATATGAAGTCATGTGACAAAGCCAAAGGATCGGGAGGTGCGGAAAGTTCCGATTGATTACAATTTTCAAAATGTTTTATCTCTTAAAGTTTGTTTTAATTTTCAAATGTAGTTCCTATTTCATTTCAAATAAATGCAATTGAAGTTTGTTTTTAATACTCGTATAAAACTATAAACTATAAAATATAAATTATATAAAAAAAAAATTAACCGGCCCGGCCTGAACCGGACCCGACCCGTGACCCGGGCGGGTGGCCCGGCCCGAACCGGACCCGTCCAACCCTCGGGCCGGTCCCGGGCCCATGTCATACTACCCGGCGGCCTGACCGGGCCTAGGCCCGGCCCGGGCCCGACCCGGTCCGAGTCCATCAATAGGCTCCTCCATTTGTAATCGCTGCTCCGACAACGACAATTGAGTGGTCTAGCTGCTTCCCCAGTTCCCCCGTCATGGAAGAGAAATCAGAGCTATCGATCATGTGCCTAGCAATTCGGTAATTTCAATGATTACAATTTACAACGGTACGGTCATTGACGAACAATTTTCTGAAATCAAATCATCTCTTCCCTTTCGTTCATATATTTCCTATGCTTTTAGTAATTATCGATCATCTATTTATTTTAAGTCACCTAAGTTTCATGGGCAACCTCTAAATTTTATTAGTACTTCTCTGATGCTTATATGTTTTTCTTCTCCATATGGTAATCATAGGGAATGTAAAGCTATCTCCTGTTCAAGTAATTAAATGTCTCTGAAATTGACACCATATGGATTCTCTTCTAGGGTTGATATAATTAGCAATTTCTTTGATATAATTAACAATTGTTTCTCCTGGTGCATAATTATTTACTATGATTTATCATGGTTTTTATTTCTGCTGTTCAGCCTAGGTGGGCGAATTGTACCAAGATTTCAGAAGTTAACCCCATATAAACTTGGCAGGGTAGTGTTATTCTCTGTTTTATTGTGCCTTGCTTGTTTATGGTTCATATTGTGGAATAATGGGAAAGGTTACCCTCAATGGGAGCCCTGACAGATATATTTATACAGTGAAAGTTACCAAAAAATACAAATTATACCTAATTTAATATTAGGCTATTACACCCCCTCAAACTGTGCGGGAGATACAACGCGCAAGTTGTCTTTTAAAAAATGAAATTGCAGACTAGAAAGACTTTTAGTAAATATATCCACCAACTGAAGACTAGTAGGCACATATTTAACCACAAGATCACCATGAGCCACACGTTCACGAACAAAGTGATAGTCAATCTGGATATGCTTGTAAGCAACAACAACAACGGGAATGAATCAAATTATATATAAAGCTGAAACAAAAACAAAACTGGTGCTTGTAAGTAAAACCAAATATACAGTAGTAGTAGATAATAAATTATAGTTAAATACTATCTACTTAAACCACTATAATTGTTATAATTGTAAATGTAACTCCTGTAATAACTCTAGTCCTGTACACTAAAATTAAAGAATTAAAGCTTCAAAAAGATTAACATCAATCAAATTAATGAGAGAAATCTTATATTTTGGTTTGGTTTGGTTTGGTGTAAGTTGGTTTTGATTTGTTTTTTTTTAAAAAGAAATTATTTCATTTCTAGATTAGTTCAGTTTTATTCGGGTTTTTTATTTCGGTTCGGTTTGATTCAGTTTAATACGGGTTGGGAGGAATACTAACAAACTCAAACCAAATTACAAATGGTTCGGTTTAGATTCGATTTAATTCGGTTTGGTACGGTTCGGTTCGGTCAAACCGAACCGTTATGCCCACCCCTAAGTAGGAGTTCAAAATTAGAGGAAGCAAAAAAATTGAAAAATGAAAAAAGGAAAGTTGAAGTTAGAAAAATTAAAGTTAGAAAAAGAAAAACTAAAGTTAAAGTTAGCAAAAAAAGAAAAAGAAAAATTGAAGTTGAAGTTAGAAAAACTAAAGTTAAAGTTAGCAAAAAAAGAAAAAGAAAAATTGAAGTTAGCAAAAAAAGAAAAAATTGAAAAATGAAAAAAGGAAAGTTGAAGTTAGAAAAATTAAAGTTAGAAAAAGAAAAACTAAAGTTTTTTCAAAAAAATTTAAAGTTAAAGTTTTTTCAAAAAAAGTTAGAAAAATTAAAGTTAGAAAAAGAAAAACTAAAGTTTTTTAAAAAAAAGTTAAAGTTAAAGAAAAAGTTTTTTTCAAAAAAAGAAAAAATTGAAAAATGAAAAAAGGAAAGTTGAAGTTAGAAAAATTAAAGTTAGAAAATGAAAAACTAAAGTTAAAGTTAGCAAAAAAAAAGAAAAAGAAAAATTGAAGTTGAAGTTAGAAAAACTAAAGTTAAAGTTAGCAAAAAAAGAAAAAGAAAAGTTGAAGTTAGAAAAATTAAAGTTCAAAATCACAAGAAAAGGAAAAAGAAAAAATCAAAATAAAAAAGACAAAAGAAAAAACGAGAAGAAAAAACAGGAGAAGAAGAAATGCAAAAAAAAAAGAAGAATAAACAAAAGAAAAGAAAGAATGGAGAAAATAGGAAGAAGTAGGCAAATTATTGATCAGATTTTTATAAAATTAACTCTTTCAAAACAACGCAGCTTGCCCCCCCTTTTTTTTTGCTTTTGTTGTTAAAAAATGATAATAACTTTTTTATTTTTGATCCGATTTTTATAAAATTTATATCAACATTTTTTATTTTTCATGATCTTTCAAATGAGACCAATATTGCTTATGTAATTTTAAGAAATTATCGAACTATTATATTAATGAGTATTGGATTACAAGGAAAATTGAATCTGTTTGGGAGATGATAGGTTTGTGAAATAGAAGATCGAATCTGTTTGGGAGTGGATCAATGACCTCAGTTACATTTGATAATACATTGAGTTACATCTTTTTATGAGCGAGTTACATCTTTTTATAAGCAAGTTACATCTTTTTATAAGAAAGTTACATCTTTTTATAAGCAAGTTACATCTTTTTAAAAGCGAGTTACATATATATAAACACGAGTTGCATTTGACATGCCTGAACGCGACTTACATATATTTACACGTAAAGTTACATATTTTTACACGTAAAGTTACATATTTATACACGCGAGTTACATATTTATACACACGAGTTGCATTTGACCTATCTGAACGCGAGTTACATATTTTTTTACGTAAAGTTACATATTGTTACACGTAGAGATACATATTTATACACACGAGTTGCATTTGGCCTGACTGAACGTGAGTTACATATTTTAACATGTAAAGTTACATATTTTACACGCAAATGTTAATATGTTAAAATTACATAGGCAATATTGGTCTCGTTTGAAAGATCATGAAAAATAAAAAATGTTGATATAAATTTTATAAAAATTGGATCAAAAATAAAAAAGTTATTACCATTTTTTAAAAACAAAAGAAAAAAAAAATATAAGTAAGGATGTCTGGCGGAAAAAGGAATTCAATTCACCACCTCAACCTATTAATTATCCTCAAACTTGTTATTAATTATAAAAAAACAGGATACACCCGGGTGTATGATATAGGAGCTGGAAAAAAAGTGATAAAAGATCAATATGATGCCGCAAAGGCTCCCACAAATAGTGGGATAAAGGGGTCGTATGTACGCAACCTTACTCTTGTACTAAAACACAAAGAGATTGTATTCATATTAATAATCATAATAATAACAATAAATAATAATAATAATAATACTAATAATAATACTAATAATAATACTAATAATAATATTAAT
Source organism: Cuscuta europaea (assembly GCA_945859875.1). Lineage (NCBI taxonomy): Eukaryota > Viridiplantae > Streptophyta > Magnoliopsida > Solanales > Convolvulaceae > Cuscuta > Cuscuta europaea. Next base: position 2,324,546 of record CAMAPE010000070.1, read on the forward strand.
AATAATAATAGTAATAATAATATAGTAATAATAATAGTAATAATAATAGTAATAATAGTAGTAATAGTAATAGTAGTAATAGTAATAGTAATAATAGTAATAGTAATAATAGTAATAGTAATAGTAATAGTAATAATAATAGTAATAATAATAATAATAATAATAATAGTAATAATAATAGTAATAATAATAATAATGATAATAATAATAATGATGATGATAATCATGATAATCATGATGATAATAATGATAATAATGATGATAATGATGATGATGATGATAATGATGATAATGATGATGATAATAATAATAATAATAATAATAATAATATAAATAATAATAATAATAATAATAATAGTAATAGTAATAGTAATAGTAATAGTAATAGTAATAGTAATAGTAATAGTAATAGTAATAGTAATAGTAATAGTAATAGTAATAGTAATAGTAATAGTAATAGTAATAGTAATAGTAATAGTAATAATAGTAATAGTAGTAATAGTAATAGTAGTAGTAACAATAGTAGTAATAATAGTGGTAGTAGTAATAGTAATAGTAGTAATACTAATAGTAGTAGTAGTAATAGTCTGGGGGGCCCACAGACTCCTACTACTCCAATGAAGGCTCAACAGGCCCAGAAAGCACAACAGGCCCGAATCACCGCGCCCAAAGTACCAAGCAGCCCACAATGCGCACCAGGGGTGCCTTCGGCCCCCTGGCCAAAGGCTCTAACTCTCACAGGAGGGCCAAGACAGGAAAACAAAGTTACTGGGAAAAACGGCGTAAATCAGTAGCCCTCGGCAGTTGGAGCCCGCGGCACTAAGGGGGTCCCCGGTACTCAGAGCCCTCGGCTAGTCATCTACTGCCGAGGGCGCCTTTTCCGACACAATATCCGCTCCACATGCGTATGGATCACCTTACCCTGTACAACGTCCCATCCAACAGCCGCATTAAAATGCGGCCACATGCGTTTGTCAGCGCCAACCAGTTGAGGTGACCTCTCGGCCAATGGACGCTTGACACGTGTCCCTGTCCGGCATTTATTGCTGTTATAAATAGCACCCCATTTCCCCATTTGTAACCAAGTCACAACACGCAGAATACTTGCTAATATACTTTCTCTCTCTATACTTACTTGCTCTAACTTCTCTCTTGTTATTCCCCGTAATAACCCCTCGGATAAGCTACCCCCCGGGTACACTATCCATCATTTGGTGCTCTCGTTGAGAGGTTGAACAATCAAGTAAGAAACCCTCCCCCTCGACCAAACACAAAAACGCCCATCTAAAATGGTGAGAACAACTCGTGCCAACTCCAAGAATGTAGAGGACAGGAATCTGGCCCTCGGCGAGGTCGACGTCCCCGAAGCCTCCAGCAGGGCTCCCAGGGGCGGCGTCATCGCTGGGTTGGACCAGACGGCTGTCGACCTACGCCAGCAGATTCAACAAAATGCCCCCGATGCCCGCCTCGGCATCGAGGCCAAGAAAAAGGACCGGAGCGAGAATCAAATTAGCCCTCCGGCCATCACAATTGACGTGCAATCGGCGCTCTCCGCCTTCATCCAAACGCTCACCCAGAACCCGGATGCCTTCGGCACTTTGGTTCCCCTCCAACCTCAGGTGGGGGAGAATATTATGCCTCCCCCTCATCAATGACCCCTCGGTAACCCGGTCCTCCGGATGGGGAACTCCGAGGGGGTCGTGGCCCAAGACACGGCCTCCAAGGAAGTCCAGTCCTGGGACCGCCACAACGTGAACCAGGAACAGCTCCGGACCTCCACTCTCGAGAGACTCGGAGGGGCGCAAGACCACCGAGGGGTCCAAGACCGCCTCGGGGGGAAGGCGTTCCAAAGGTCTCAGGAAAGTGGCGGGTCCGTCTCCAGGGCCAATGAAAGGCGTCCCCCTCAGGACAAGGGCAAGGCACCTCTCCATGCCAACGACGCATGCCACCAGATCAACCAGGCCCACTCGGCCCGGGTCCATTCGCAGGGGGCGGAGGCTCTCCCAAAGGACCCCCGGGACGAAATCATTGCGGCTCTCCAGCGTCGGCTTGACGAGATGGAGGCCACCAAAGCCCACGCCACCACTTCTGCCCCTCATACAGACTCAAGTATGAGGCGATGATGGCCAAGATGGAAGAAATGCAGAAGAAGATAGCCGAGGGCTCCGGGGAACCCACCATACAGCTCCGGACTCGGACGCCATTTACCCCAAGGGTATTGGCGGCCCGGATCCCGGAAAAATAGCGAGGGCAGCTCATCAAGCCCTATGACGGAAGGACTGACCCCCAGGAGCACTACAGCAGGTATCAAAACAGCATGATGATGGTGGGGGCATCGGATGAATATTTGTGCCGATGGTTCCTCTCCACCCTAGAGGGGCCAGCTTACGAATGGTTCAACCGATTGCCCGAGGGCTGCATTGACTCATGGCAAGAACTCGCCCAGCGATTCTTGACGCAATTTGCGGGAAGGCGCCGCACAAGAAAACACTTCTCCCACTTGCTAACAGTGAGGCAGAAGAAGGAGGAGACCCTTCGGGACTTCTTGGAGCGCTGGAGGACGGAGGCTGATAAAGTTGATGGCGCTGACGACGGGACCCTCCTGGCCCTCCTACAAACAGTACTCCGCCCCGGGAACTTCTCAAGAAGCCTCATCATCGAACCCCCCCCCCCCCCCCGCGATTATATAAGGGCCCTACAGCGGGGGGACCGGTACGCCGAGGCCGAGGAGGTGGAGAAAGGCCACCATGTCCCAGATCAGCAACGCCCTCGGCCAGACGACCAAGGTAACCGGGGGACGGGGGCTCCCCGCCATCATCCCAAGGATTCTGCCCCCTCCGGTGATCGCTCCCGGCATGGCCAAGCCAAGCCCGGGGGAGGCTACAAGGGGAACCTGAGGGCTTGGGCACAGCCTGTCCTCCTGGAGCACCCTCGGACACCATTGACGCACCCCGTCAGCGTCATCCTGGATTTTGCTGAGAGGGGCCTCGTGGAGCGAGATTCACGCGCGCCCTCGGAAGTATTTGCCATCAATCCAAACTACCCCTACTGTCGTTTCCACCGACACCAGGGGCACAGGACCGATGATTGCCATCAGCTGAAGACGGCCATTGAGAGATTAATACAAGCTGGCTATCTGTCCCAGTTTGTCCAGGGCCCTCAGCAACAGGCCCCCCCACAACAGGGGCCACCCCGAGGGCAAACTGCGAGAGCAAAGGCATGGGTCAACCCCAACACCATCCCCCTCGGCAAGAAGAGGGAGATTGGAAATCTGGAGGAAGAGGAGGAGGAGTACCCCCGGTACCAAGAAAAGAAACACCACATCCTCATGATTACGGGGGGAAAATACCAGGGGTGACTCTACGAGTCAGCGAAAGAAGTGGGCACAATCACTTTACGTGGGGGAAGTCACTCATATGCCCCCTGTAAAGCGGCTGAGGGAGGAACCCATTATCTTCACGAACGCTGATCTCCCCCCGGTATCCTCCCCACATAGGGATGCCCTCGTCATCCGGATGGAAATAAATGACACCATTATTCATAGAACTTACATTGACACGGGCAGCTCCGTCAATGTAATGTACCTCAACACCTTCAGAGAGCTGCATCTGGAGAGGGGGTCCCTTCAGCCCATCAAGACCCCTCTTGCCGGCTTCACCGGCAACACCATTGATTCCGATGGAGTCATAACCCTCCCGGTAATCTTCGGCGACGACCTCCATAGAGCCAAGCTCGAAGTGGAGTTCGTCGTCGGCAACATCGACTGCGCCCACAACATCATCCTCGGCCGGCCAGCCCTCGAGGATCTCGAAGCCGTCATCTCCATGAGGCACCTCTGCCTCAAGTTCCCAGCCGAAGGGGGAATCGGTTTCTCAAGGGGAAACCAAAAGCTTGCCCACGCTTGCTACCTTCAAGTTACAAAGAAGGTTAGCAAGACGGAGTTCCGCGTTGACACCATCACCAGAACTGTGGAAGTGGAAGAAAGGAGGCTGAGGGCTTAACCAGCCGAGGAGGTAGAAGACTTCGCGCTCGATCCGGCCAAGCCGGAGAGAGTCGTGAAGATTGGAACCAAGCTCCCCGAAGATATGAAGACTGGCATCATCAGCGCCCTCCGCGCCTACTCCATTGTTTTTGCATGGGGGCCGGAGGACATGCCGGGGATCAGCCGAAGGGTCATCACCCACCGCCTCTCGCTGGACCCTTCGGCCAAACCAGTACAGCAGCGGAGGAGACCCCTCTCGGCCGAGAGGAGGGAATTTGTGAAGAAGGAGGTCGCCATGCTCCTCTCTATCAAGCACATCAAGGAGGTGAAGTACCCCTCATGGCTGGCAAACGTAGTCCTCACACAGAAACCGCCCTCATTCCGTATGTGCGTGGACTACACGGATCTCAACAAGGCGTGTCCCATGGACCCCTTTCCTTTGCCAAATATTGATCAATTTGTGGATGAAACCGCGGGGTGTGAAATCATGTCATTCCTCGACGCATTCCGCGGATATCACCAAATATACATGCATGAGGAAGACGCTGAAAAAACAGCCTTCATGACTCCCGAGACATCTTCTGCTACCTCGTCATGGCCTTCGGCCTAAAGAACTCAGGTGCCACCTACACTCGGATGGTGGCCAGGGTATTCCAAGCTGTCCTAGGGCGCACCATGGAGGCATATGTTGACGACATGATCGTCAAAAGCAAGCAATCAGCAAGCCATGCTAATGACCTGAGGGAGATCTTCGCCATCATGAAGAAGTTTAGCCTTCGGCTGAACCCAAAGAAGTGTACCTTCGACGTTCAGGGGGGCAAATTCTTGGGCTACATGGTGAGCCGAAGGGGTATCGAGGCCAACCCCGAGAAAATCCAGGCCATCATCAACATGGAGCCCCCACGCAACGTAAACGAGGTCCAACGATTGACGGGCCGCCTGGCAGCCCTCAATCGCTTCTTATCAAAATCGGCGGAGAAGTCCTTACCCTTCTTCCAGATCATGAGGAAAACCGCCGGTTTTCAGTGGACTTCAGAATGTCAGGGGGCATTCGAGGAGCTGAAACGATACTTATCTTCACCCCCTGTGCTCTCTAAACCCAAGGTAGAGGAGATCTTGTACCTCTACTTGGGTGTTAGCCCGGCTGCCATCAACTCTTTACTCATCCGGGAAGAGGATGGCATCCAACATGCCATCTTCTATGTTAGCAAGACCCTCAGGGAAGTGGACCTCCGGTACTCCCCCGTGGAAAAAATGGTGTTGGCTATCGTGTGGACCGTCAAGAAGTTGGGCCATTACTTCCAGGCTCACCCGGTCCAGGTCCTCACTCACCAACCCCTCGGCGCCTTGATGAGGAGCCCCACTAGCTCCTCCCGAATGGTAAAATGGGCTGTCTTCTTGAGCCAGTACAACATCAACATCCGTCCTAGGCCCGCCATCAAGGGCCAAGCCCTAGCGGACTTCGTGACGGAGTGTACGGCAAGGGCAGCCACGGACGAGGAGCCCTCGGCCCCTTCGGATGATTGGTGGACCCTCTACACCGACGGCTCCTCTGCCATCAAGGCATGTGGAGGAGGGGTGGTTCTCATCTCACCCGAGGGCTTCCGGGCCTATTATGCAGTCCGTTTCTCCTTCAAAGTCTCCAACAATGAAGCCGAATACAAGGCCCTCCTCTGTGGCCTTCGGCTGGCAGCTAACATGAAGGCCCGACAAATCCACGTCAAGTGCGACTCCAAGTTAGTCGTCGGCCAAATCTCCGGGGAATACGAAGCCAAGGAAGGGAGAATGAAGCAATACAAGGAGGCGGCCAAGGAATTGCTCAAGGTATTTGAAGCACACTCTATTACTCAAATACCGAGGGCTCAAAACTCCGAGGCCGACATTTTATCAAAGTTCTCGGCAGAATCCCCTGAGCATATCTCAAAGATTGCCAAAGTAGAAGAACTCAGCCTCTCTAGCATACATGCTAGCCCCGTCATGAATATACAACAAAGACAGGAGGACTGGATCTCGGACATTGTCGCCTTCATCACCACAGGGCAACTGCCCGAGGATGAGGCCCGCGCCAAGCTGGCAAAGCTGAGGGCTCCCAGCTACGTTATCGAAGACGGGAGGCTTTACAAAAGGTCCTACAATGGGACACTACTTCGGTGCCTTCATCAAGATGAAGCTGAAGTGGCGATGGAGGAAGTACACAGTGGCACTTGCTCAGCTCACCAGGGGCCCTTCTCCATGTCCCGAAGGCTAGTAATCCAGGGCTACTTCTGGCCTATGATGGCCCGGGATTGTGCAGACCTTGCCCGGAGGTGTCCCGCATGCCAACACTTCCAGAAAGCCCCCGACAGGCCAGCGGTCAACTATGCCCCCATCAGCACATCCATACCCTTCGCTCGATGGGGCATAGACCTTGTGGGCCCTCTGCCGAGGGGTACCTCCAACAACAGGTACATCATTGTCGCCATCGATTACTTCACCAAATGGGTGGAAGCGGAGCCCCTCGCCAGCATCACTGAGGCCAGGTGCCGTCATTTTGTTCTCAAAAACATCCTCACCAGGTTTGGCGTCCCTCAGCAAATCATCTCCGACAACGGGACTCAATTCGAGGCAGCCCCCTTCTGTGCCCTCCTAGAGGCATGGGGCATCAAACACACCTTCTCATCCGTTGCCTACCCTCAGGGCAACGGACAGGTGGAGAACGCTAACAGGACCTTGCTCGAGGGCCTAAAGAAGAAGCTGGAGGCTGAAGGGGGTGGTTGGGTAGAAGAGCTCCACAACATCTTATGGGCCTACCGTACCACCCCTCGGCGGGCGACTGGCGAGACACCCTTCTCCCTTTGTTACGGATTTGAAGCTAAGGCCCCCACCGAGGTAACTCTTCCAACCTGAAGGGTCACACAGTATGATCCAGAGGCCAACGACTCCAATATGGCCCTCGACCTCCACCTTATTTCAGAATGCCGAGAGCAAGCCTTCATGTGCGCTGAAAACTACCAAAGGCAAGTGAAGAGTTACATTGACGCCAAAGTCCGCTCCCGGGAATTCCAAGTGGGGGACTATGTCCTCCGAAGAAGGGAAGCTAGCCAACCAACCGAGGGCGGAAAGATGGCACCAAAGTTCGAGGGTCCCTACATCGTGGCAGCCATCATCAAACCAGGAACTTACAAGCTAAAACGACCTAACGAGACTGAAGTCCCTAGGCACTGGAATGTACATCACTTAGTTAAATTTTATCAATAACATCAGAGCGGCCAAGCCCTCATAACTAGTGAATGTATTATTTTACGGCCCAAGGCCTAAAAATTCTGAAGAATGAAGACATTTCGAAGAAACCGAGGACATGGAACAAGATTATTACAAGGGCCAAGCCCTCATATCGCCCCCAGGCCCAAGGCCTTACCACAATGAAACCCTCGGCACCAAGTGCCGAGGGCGGACAATACTATCACCTACAATAAGTACCACCTGTCCTCAAAAGAAGACCCCTCGGCACCTGGTGCCGGGGGGGCACACCACTATCAACTTTCAACAGGTGGGAAGAAACACCAAGTGTTCCCACAGAAGACCCCTCGGTACGAAGTACCGAGGGTAGACACCACAGTCCCCTACGACAAGTGAAGGAAAAACAGCAAGTATTTTTACAGAAAACCCCTCGGTACCAAGTGTCGGGGGCCGTACATCGGAACAAACACCGAGTGTTGTTTCCTAAGCCGTACCCCTCGAGGACGCCTATACCGAAGGCGCCACCTCTCGGTGCCGGCAGCACGTAGTGCACCCGGCCATTTGCAACCAGTATGCAAATGAAAACCCTTCCCTGAAACGCTTTCCGTGTCATCACCCCAAGGGTATGACAGGCATGAGAAATGCCCAGGATTCGACTTTCAAAAACGGAACGCTTTCCGCGTCATCACCTTAAGGATATGACAGGCACGAGAAATCCCCAGGATTCGACTTCCAAACCGAAACGCTCCCCGCGCCACCACTCCAAGGGTGTGGCAGGCCACGGACAATGTCTAGCGCTGAGGGACGACTTTCAAAACTGAGGCGCTTTCCGCGCCATCCCCCAGGGGGAGGCAGGCTACAGACCACCATATCTTGTGCCCAGGAAATGACCCTCGATCCCCTCGGAACTCGGAAGGTTAACCTGAGGGGGGAGCTAATGGTGTATTATGTTACCTCCCGATAGGCCAAGCCTTACCAAGAAACCAAGTTTCTTGAAGCCTTCCTTTCTCTATTCAAAAAAAAATGGGGTGGTGAAGGGGAGTAGACTCGGCGAGAAATCAATGAGTACATCACTCCAACAATTCACAGAAACATACTGAGGGCTCCTCACGGGAACACCTTCGGTACCTGAAAGCTCACAGGTACAAAGAATACCATTCACAACAGGCATCATCAACAAATGGCTAAGTCCACCGAAGGATACTATATGACAAGGCTATAGGATGTGGCCAAACCAAATCAAGAATCACCCCCGGCACCTCACTACATGCCGAGGGGATATAACAAACAACTGAAGGCTTTTATTACCACAGGCCAACATTGCAAGGCAAAGGGAACTATCCTAAACCTATAACGTATACAGCCGAAGGGTCCCCCCGAAGGCCAGTAACAGGAAATTCTTAAAAAAAAAAGCTAAGTCCTAAATGCTTTGCCCCTTGTGGAGCCGCCAGTCAACCGAAGGCATATCTGAGACAAGGCCCTCACAGTCACCCGAGGGCTCCTACTTCACACATACTACACTTAGAAAAATTTTCTAAGTCCTACATATGTTGACCCTCGGTCAAATCTCCAGGCTGCCCGAGGGGCCATACGGTTGAAAACTTGGTGAAGCTACACTTAGAGAAATTTTCTAAGTCCTACATGTAAGGAATATTTGTATTTAGATTTTGATGATGCTAGATTAATGAGGACTTTAGAGTACCCCTATTTAGACTTAATGTATTAGAATTTTCATTTGTAAAGTTCTTAGTATATTCGACTTGGCAGAATTCCTTCAGAGCAGAAGACCTTCTGAGTAGAAGGGCTCCAAGAGCAGAAGACCCTCTTAAGGCTTTATTGAAACAGAGGACCTTTGGTTCTCTGCTCCAGAACAGAAGACCTCAGGGTCTCTGTTAGTCTTTACTCTGACAGAAACCCTTCTAGGTCTCTGTTGGATATACTCTCAACAGAAGTGCTCCAGACCTCCTCTGTTCTACTCTCAGTTAAAGACACCAGAAGGTCTGACACTTAGAAGAATTCCACAAAACCGGGAAGTCAACTAAAAGATTCCTTCAACGGCTAGGAGTATGAAACGGAAAAGCTACAGTGCACGCATTAAATGCTCATTTAATGCACCCCATGCTCCGTAGAGTAATTGCAGATGATTGGCCGCAATGTCAGGAATACTTTATCCCAAAATAGTAACCCGCCAACTTTACCGGGCTCTACTAGTCAAGTCAACTGATCGCTCATTTAATGCAATTGTCCTCCTACTCCTCCAACGGGAAGACAACCTCAGTATAAAAGATACACTACGAAGAACAACCGGATAACTTTGCAACTTTTGCTATACATTGCTACAACTCTTCATACAAGATATTCAAACTCTGAAAAGCAAAAAAAAAGCCTCCTTGAGATAAACATTCATCATCCTCTACAAGAGAAGGCAGAAGTTGGAAAAATACTTTTTCCAACTCAAGCAAAGTTCCAAGTGTTCTTCAACTCTTCAAGCTTATCACATACAAATCTTTTGTAACGAAGCTAGTTGGAGGAACCCCTGTGTTAACAGAAACTCTTCTTGCTACAAGAAGGACGTCCAAGTAACTTGAGTAGTGAAGTGGTGATACTTCCAGGAAGCTCAGTGAAAGGACCAGTCTTAAAGGAAGCCAGACAGTGCATCCCAGGAGACATCTAGGCTTGAAGAAGACGTGGAGTGCTTCTTAAGTGCTAGGAATAAGGCTTTGTAAACGGAAGTTTTTACAGCTTAGTGGAACAGTGGACTAGAGGAACAAGTTGTTCCTTGAACCACTATAAAAATCCCTGGTGTCATTTACTTACTGCTTTAATATTTGCACTTAGATAGAACTGTCTAACTCCTTGGACTTGGTATCTGTGTTCAGCAGAACTTGTTCTACGAGTTAACAGAAGGCCTACTGCCTTTGCTTCTCTGAGGCTAAATCAACAGAACTCCCTACCAGAACCCCATCCGCTGCCAGTCTGTTCTGTCAACAGAACAGGCTATTCTGTAAAATCTTGTACTTAGTTTAAAAAGCTAAAAAACCAATACAGTCTATTCACCCCCCCCTCTAGACTGTATCCAGTACAACCGGGACCAACAAGTGGTATCAGAGCCTCCTTGTTCTAATAATCTCTTAGGTTATTTGCTGAACAAAGATCCACTTGTTTTTCTGTTTGACCTCATTTCTATCTGATATAATGGATCACTCCTTGTCCAAGAATCTTATGTTTTCAGATCTTAAGTTTGATGACTGGAGGATCCGGATGAAAGCACATCTCTGTGCCCTGCATGATGAGATGTGGGAAGTTCTAGACATTGGCCCTTTCACAAGCTTCCAGAAGGTCAATCCTGAGCATGCTATTGACAACACCAGACCCCAGATGATTAGTAAAGCCAAGTCAGAATGGACCACTGAAGAGAGGAGAAAGTACAACCTAGACAATATTGCTAAGGACATCCTCTACAAGTCCATTGATGATAGGTACTTCAACAGGATAAAGAAGTGCAAAACTGCAAAGGAAATCTAGGATACTCTTGAGCTCATTGGAGCTGGTGATGAGCAAGAGAAGGACAACAAACTGACCATAGCCAACAAGTAGTTTGATGACTTCAAACTTCTCCCTGGTGAAAGCATCTCCAAGATGTATGACAGGCTCCTCACTCTCACTGGAGAGATCTCTGAGCTTGGCAAGGAACTCACCACCAAAGAGATCAACCTGAAGGTGTTGAGGGGACTGCCCTCAGCTTGGAAGATGAAGGTCGTTGTTGTCCAAGCCAGCAAGGATGTAAAGACTTATCCCACTGATAAGCTCATTTCAGATCTCAAAGCTCATGAGTTTGAAATGATTGAAGAAAAGGAAGATGTACCAGAAGAGAGGACCACTACAGCCCTCACTGCCAGCACATCAAAGGTAAATGATTTTGACCCTTCAGTACTTTTATCTGATGAATATATGGCTGCCTTTGCCAGGAGATTCAAAAAGTTTATGAAGAATCCCAAAGATGGAAGGAGTCCATCTTTCAACAGAAAGCCATACCAGAAGGTCAAATCAACAGAAAGCAGTGGAGAGCTTCTCTGTTACAATTGCAGACAACCTGGTCACTTCAAGGCTGATTGTCCCCATCCAAGGGTGTCCAAGAAACAAGGACAGGATGGAGAAAAGAAGAAGTACGAGGACAACTCCAGAAGGAGAAAGGCACTTGTGATAGAACAGCTAGAGAAAGACCCTCTGTCGGAAACAGAATCCAGTTCTGACTCAGATTCTGATGAGGCCTTTTGTTGCCTTGATACTGAGACAGAAGACCTTTGCCTCATTGCTCATTCTGATGATGAGGTAACCTCTACTTCTGAATCTAGTTTTTCTTCGGTAGGCTTAGCTTTTGATTCTGATTCAATGTCAGAATTTTGGGAAGAGTTTAAGGCCATACAAGCCACTTATTCTTCTGTAACAGAAGAAAACAGTAAGTTAAAAGCTGAAATTCTTGACTTAAAGAAGGAGGTTGAGATCAAAATCAATCTTCTAATTAAGGAAAGAGATCAACGGGAGACTGAAAATGTTTCTCTTCTCAAGAGAATAAGAGAAATAGAGCCTCTCGAGATTAAGTACAAAGCTTACCAGAAGGCCCAGTCTTCCATGGAAAAGATTGTACATGATCAACAGATTGGCACTGGTTTTGGTCTTGGTTATGGCTCAACAGAATCAGGTGAGCCTTCTGTAATGCCTAGCACCAGTGTTGCTAAGGCAGATAAGGTCATAGTGCCACTGATTTCTAGCCCCATCTGTCAAGCTGGTGTATCTGGCACCAAGGTTGTTCATGAGGAAGTCAGACCAGAAAAGGGAAAGATAAAGGTTCAACAGAAACCCTTTTTGAAAAATAATGAACCTGGCAGAAAACCTAACAACAGAAAAGGTTTTCAAAATAACAAAAATAAGAGACCATTCATTGACAGACAACCTCATGTCAATCGTGCCAGAAATGATCACCAGAAGGGCAAATATCAAGAGAAAGTTAACTTCAGGCAGAAGAGGTTGGCTGGTCAACTTCAGAAGCCCAAGGTTAACCGTCCCTCTGCTCTTGATAGTATATGGGACTTCTTTCCAACAAAAAAGGCTATGCAAAAGTATGTAAACAGGAAGCATGACCCTTACAAGCATCTGCCCAAAGTGAATCACACTTCAGTTTACTATAACTACCAGGTGGACAATGGGTACCACCCACCAAAGTTTCACTTGATGAGACCAAAATGGTACCAACTACCCAGACTCCATGACCCCCCAGGACCCAACATTGCTTGGGTACCTAAATCTTTCTTTTGATCTTGCAGGAACTATGTGCTGGAGCCATCTCTGAACAAGAATGGTTTATTGATAGTGGATGCTCCAGGCACATGACAGGTGACAGAAGTTGCCTAACAGAGTTCCAGAAATGCAAAGGACCTAGAGTTACCTTTGGAGGTAATGACAAAGAAGGTCAAACAAAAGGAAGAGGGAAGCTGATCAAGAACCAGATAGTCATTGATGATGTCTCTTATGTCAAAGGACTGAAGTTCAACTTGCTGAGTGCTAGTCAATTCTGTGACAAAGGCTACACTGTTGAATTCACAAAGAACTTCTGCTATGTGAAGCATGAGACAACAAAGGAAGTGGTTCTTACAGCATCAAGAAAGAAGAACATCTATGTAGTTGATTGGAACACCGCAAAGGATGGAGTTTGCCTGATAGCCAAAGGAGATTCAAAACTGAGCTGGGACTGGCACAAAAATCTCAACCATTTGAATTTCAAAACAATCAACAAACTGGCCAGAGAACACATTGTAGAAGGGCTACCAGACATTGTGTACAAGAAGGAGACCCTCTGCAGTGCATGCCAGAAGGGCAAACAAGTGAAGAATTCCTTCAAACCCATTGCTGGAGATCTTTCTACAAGTCCTCTAAATCTGATTCACATGGATTTATTTGGACCTGTTGAGACTCCAAGTGTTGGTGGCAAGAAATATACCCTAGTCATGGTTGATGACTATTCCAGATATACATGGACTATTTTTCTATCAAAGAAAAATGAAACTCTTCAGAAGTTGCCATCTCTGTTAAAGCAACTTCAGACTGAGAAGAACTTGAAAGTGAAGACAATCAGATCAGACAGAGGAACTGAATTTGTCAACCAAGTCATAAAGGACTTCTGTGATCAGAATGGGACTTTTCATCAACTTTCTGCCGCCAGAACCCCTCAACAGAATGGCGTAGCAGAAAGAAGGAACAGAACCTTAAAAGAAGCTGCAAGAACAATGATTGCAGAATCTGGATTGCCTATGAGATATTGGGCTGAAGCAATCAACACTGCATGCTATACTCAGAACAGAAGCATGATCAACAAGAATCACCAGAAGACCCCTTATGAACTCTGGAAGGGAAGAAAACCTAACATCAGCTATTTTCATGTATTTGGATGCATGTGCTACATTCTTAACAATGGAAAGGAGCATCTGAAAGTATTTCAAGAGAAGGCTGATGAAGGAGTCTTTATAGGCTATTCAAACACCAGTAAAGCCTATAGAGTACTCAACAGAAGGACCCTACATGTTGAAGAATCTATACATGTGAAGTTTGATGAAAGCATCTCTGTTAAAGAGGTAACAGAGATCCTCAAGGAAGTCAGCATAGAAGACAGAACACCAGTACCAACAGAAGAGGTGGCAGACAACCCTGTATTTCCGACACCTGCACCAAACCCCCTTTTGTTGAATGAAGATGAAGACTCTGAAGATGAGGAACCAGAGAGACCAAGACAGCAACTGACAGAACCTGACCTAACATGGTTAAGAGATCATCCCCCTAACCAAGTGATTGGTCAAATCAAAAGTGGAGTTCAAACCAGATCCACATCTAGAAGAGAAGCAATGCTTGCCTGCTATATATCTCAGATGGAACATATGACTGTTGAAGAAGCTCTTGCTGACTCAGATTGGATCAATGCTATGCAAGAAGAGCTTACTCAGTTTGAAAGGAACAAAGTATGGGAACTTGTTCCTAGGCCAAAGCACCAGAATGTCATTGGAACCAAATGGGTATTCAAGAACAAAGCAAATGAAGATGGCAACATTGTAAGGAATAAAGCAAGGCTGGTAGCTAAAGGATATTGTCAAGAAGAAGGAATAGATTTTGATGAGACCTTTGCACCTGTTGCCAGACTTGAGGCCATCAGAATCTTTCTAGCCTATGCTGCCTACAACAACATCAAGGTCTACCAGATGGATGTCAAAAGTGCATTTCTGAATGGAGATCTTGAAGAAGAAGTTTATGTGGAACAACCACCAGGTTTTGTCATTCCTACTCAATCTTCTTGTGTCTACAAGCTTAAAAAGGCCCTCTATGGTCTTAAGCAAGCTCCCAGAGCCTGGTATGACACATTATCCCTTTTCCTAGTGAACCATGAGTTTACTAAAGGAAAGGTTGACAAAACTCTATTTCAAATCTCTGTTGCTAATCATATTCTGTTAGTACAAATATATGTTGATGATATTATATTTGGTAGTACTAATCCAGAACTGTGCAAGAAATTTTCTCAAGTGATGCAGAGTCAATTTGAAATGAGTATGATGGGAGAACTCAGTTACTTCCTAGGACTTCAAGTCAAACAAGTTCCAGAAGGGATCTTTATCAATTAAGGGAAGTACACCAGAGATCTAATCAAGAAGTTTGGAGTGGAAGGCAAATCCTCAGTAAAGATTCCCATGAACACTTCACAAGGAATTGGTCCAGATGATGAAGGAAAGGATGTAGATGCAACAACATATAGAGGGATCATAGGATCTCTGTTTTACCTGACTGCAAGCAGACCAGACATCTCATTCTCTGTTGGAATCTGTGCCAGATACCAATCAAAGCCCAAGGAAAGCCATCTAAGTGCTGCAAAGAGAATCATCAGATACATCAAAAGGAATCCAAATGCAGGCCTATGGTATCCCAAGGGAGGTAACTTTGAACTAATTGGCTATTCTGATTCAGATTTTGCAGGTTGCAGACTAGACAGAAAGAGCACCTCTGGTCACTGCCAATTGCTAGGAGGAAGGCTTGTTTCCTGGTTTAGCAAGAAGCAGAACTCCATCTCAACAAGTACAGCTGAGGCTGAGTACATTGCAGCTGGGAGTTGCTGTGCTCAGCTACTTTGGATGAAGCAACAACTAAAGGACTATGGAATTCAAGCAAAGGAGATCAAGCTGTTGTGTGACAACACCAGTGCCATTGCTATCACTCAGAATCCAGTTCTTCATTCCAGGACAAAGCACATTGAGATCAGACATCACTTCATCAGAGATCATGTTGAGAAGAAGCACATCTTCATGGAACATGTGCCAACAGAAGACCAGCTTGCAGATATCCTGACAAAGCCTGTTCCTGAGGCTAGGTTCAACAAACTGAGAGAGGAATTGGGAATGATGGATGAGATTCCAAGGGAAAGATGAAAAGAAAGGCCCTCTGTTGCTGAATTCCTGTTAACAGAACACCTTTTGCAGAACCACTTCTGTTAACCCCTTCTGTTCTCTACCCTGGCAGAACACCTATGCAGCAGAAACCCTTTCTACAGAGAACCCTCTCTTGTCTAACAGAAGGTTGTGGACTTAGAAAATTTCTGAAAACCGGGTGACCTAGTAAATCATTAAAGGTCTTTTACCCTTTTACCCTTAATATTTACTGCGCCCCTTTTCTCATTTATATTAACGGTATCCAGCCGCATAATACTTACTGCGCCCCTTTTTACATTTATTGGTACCTTGGAACCGTAAATTATCTCAAACGTCCACTAACTCGTACCCATAAAACCCCCTTTCGCAAACCTAAACCGTTACTGCTCTCATAACTCTCAAGCTTTTGAACTCTTATCTCTCCAAAACTCCCAAACCGCTAAACTCCATGGCTTTCTTGAGCTTCTCCGATCTTTCAAAGGATCAAAAGGCAACACTCCTCAAAAATTTACTGACAGGGATGAGATGCGAACTGGAAGTCCTACCCAGGTTCGCAGAGAAAAAGGAGAGGATGACCTCCATTGTTGACGGACTGTCACAATGTCAACTAAGCAAGGTCATCTCTCATGGTTATGAAGCCTACAGCAATGTTGACACAGTTGAGTTCTATCTCAACGCATCCTTCGAGGATGAAACCATCTCCTCCGTCGTCCAAGGAGAAGAAGTTTTGATTGATGCTGACGTCATCAACAACATCTTCAATATCCAACAAAAGGAAGGCAGGGCCTCTCTACTTGATTTGGAGGATACTGACATCCCTCTGCCAGAATTCAAGAAGAAGTTCTGCAGAAAAGGTGAAGAAGTAGAGAAGGTCAACATCAAGAAGAACTTGCTCAAGAAGGAATTTGAGCTGCTCATAAACATTTTCCACAAATGTTTATGGTGCAAGTACACCTCCACTGATGATGTCACAACTGCCAATGCAAAGGCCCTTTATGCAGTGCATCATGGGGTAAACATCAATTGGGGACAAGTCATGGTGAAGTCCCTGATTGAAGTGATCAAGAAGAAGAACCCAAAAACTAGCCTCTATTCTGGGAAGCTAGGGCATGGACTGCTCATTTCAGAAGTGCTCCTCAAACAAGGAGTAAACTTGAGGAAGGCTTCAGCTTTGGATCACACCAAGGTAATTTTCCTGACTGCCTCTCCAAATAGGGAAAAAGCCATAAAGGCAGAACTGAAGAGACAGCTTCAGCTTGAGGCTAAGAGACAACAAGGAGAGAAGGTACAGAAACCCCTCTCTATAGCCCCTTCTGCTGAGAAGAAGAAGAAGAAGAAGACCGAGAAGGCAGAACCTGTTGCTCCTCCAACCATGAAGGCTGGACAGAAGAGGAAGAGGACCACAAAACCCAAGAAGAAGGTTGCTAAACCTGTGGTCTCTATGTCTGAGGAAGTGGCAGACACTCAGGGGGAACCAGAGATCCCCACCTCTGCTGCATCTCCTGAACAGAACAGGGTGTCAACTCCAACAGAACACCTCAGTCCTGTCAAAGATGGGTATCTGTCCTTGCTAGACAGACAGTTTACCCGGGTCCTTGAATGGAGAAGGTGGAGAATGGGACCCCTCTCCAAAATAATCCAATATTTTGATCATTATGAGCCAGAAGAAGAAGCCATCCTGAATTGGGTTGGGACTGATGATGTCTCAAAGTGCTTTGCCCTCAACTTTCTTCACTCTGTCCTTGAGAAGAAGAAGGCAAACTACAAGGGAAAGGCTGTTCTCATCTCCTCACCCTCAGAGGAGGCTGTCAAACCTCTAGAAGAGGAAGAGATAGAAGCCTTTGAAGAATGGCTATTCACCAAGATGGCAACTGACTCTGTACAACCCAACTTCAACCCGGGAGAGCCCTCTGTACCCAAGACAGAAGGGCAAGCCATGATGGAGCATATCAAGGAGTGGAGGACTTCTTTGCTCGAGGAGAACATCATTGAGGTACATTCTCCAACCCCTTCTGTTAATATCTCAACAGAACCCCATATTCCCTCTCCTCCCACCAGCACAGAAACCCCTCCACCAGAACACCCTCAACCTAAATCTCCTGAACAGAAGACCCCCACCCCTCCTCACTCACCCAAACAGAAAATTGCATCTCCCTGTAGAGCAATTGTTCCCTTCAGAAACCGCTCACCTTCACCTCCACCATCTCCCCCTCAACAGAATGCCTCACCTATTCAATCTTCACCCCAGCACCAGAACCCCTCACCCCAACAGATATCCTCTTCATCCTCTGAGTCTGAACATCAATCCCCTCCTCCAGAATCACCTCCTCCACAACAACCTGCAGAGAAGCTTAAACCTGTATGGTTTCTCAGGGATTCTGACCCTACAACTGTCTCCCCCATCTCTGCACCCCAAGGGTATTCTAGGGATTCTACTGCCCCCAATCCCTCCCTCAGAAAGAAGAAGAAGATAGTCCGCAACAGGATCCCTATCTATTCATCTTATGAAGATTCATGTGACATGGATGGAATCATGATCAGCAAATCTCACAAAGCAACATCAAAGAGACAGAAGACCCCTCCTCTGACTCAACTGGAACATGAACTGCTTGTAGAATCTCTCTCATCTGTCCAATAGCATCACCCCTTGCCTAAGCTAAGAGGTCTAGAGATGCCTCAAGCTGATGGACAACAGAATAACATTCCCTTCAACAAATTTGTTGAATCTGCAGAAGACTTTGGTGGACAGATCCTCCAAGGCATGAACAAGCTGATAGAGATAAATGATAAACACTATGGGCATCTTGCTCATGTGAATGACAATCTCAATTCAGGAATGTAGTTCATCTCTGATCGTTTTGAGAACCTCACTGGAACACTCAACAACTTTATAGCCTCCTCATCTGCCAGAACAGAAGTCCTATCAACAGAAGTGGTAGGTATCCACAAGACCCTCTCTATCTTTCAACAGACTCTCCTAGATCAAGGGCAAACAATCCACACTATCTCAGAGCATCTTGAGGCTCTGAAGACATCTGATGCCAGAACAGAGAGGCAACTGACCTCTATTGAGCAAATGTGCAGAGCTCATCAAGAACAGGCTCAAGCTCTCCTGTCTACTGACAGAGACCGATATCAGAAGATGGTGCTCCTTGAAGCCAATAACAAGGACATCTTCTCTGCCATACAGAAGCAGCAAGGTCTCATTGAAGGCCTTACCTCTGTTACTCAGACCCTACCAGAGGCCCTAGAGCAGATAGCCTCCACTCAGGCCTCAGAATTCCAGAAGATAAGCCTTATGATAGAAGATCTGAATGATGCCAAAAAGGGGGAAGAGGACCCTCAACAGACCAGGCCTAGGTCCCACAGAACTCCTACTAGGGTACCCTCCTCTGCTGAGCCTGCAGTGGATCCGGCTCCCTATTTTGAAGCTGCCCTACAGAAGAAGAGAGCAGCAGGCATACCCAGACCCCCATCTCCAGTAAAGAAAGGCACAAAGAAGAAGAAAGTTTTTAACTTCACTGAATGGAGATTGGGTGGATCTCAGAAAATTGACAGAGCTCAATTTGAAGAGATGAAGGCCAAAATGACTCCCACCCAACAACAGCACCTCTATCTGGACAAAGATGGTGTTGTGAGAGTTAGGTATGGGGGATCATTAGAAGAAGCTGAAGAATGGTATAAGAAGAACATTGTCCCAGGGAAGACAATACATGAAGGTGTTCTCAACTATTTGGACTGCAAGCTTTCTCCAATTTGGGCATCTTATCAAAGCTCTGGCAACCTTTTCAAAATCAGAGCTGAAATAAATGAAGAACTGCTCAGGCTTCAAAGACTGGAGGAAGAAGCTTTGCAAGCAGCTAATCTGGAGAATGTGTAAGGTTTAACTCTGTAAAACTTATCTAATAAAATCACATCTCTGCCTTCTTACTTTGAAGTGCTTTTCCTCAATTCCTGTCTTTTTGCCTTCTGCTTGTGTTTGTTTATTTCATTTATATTCTGCTATCTGATTGTACTGTACTCTTACTATTTTCCTATGCCAAGTTGCCCACCAAGATTTTAATGGAAGTTTTTAAACTTTAATCTTTCTTTATGGTGAAGGCACTTCTCTGGAAATAGTTAAAGGGTTTTGGCATCATCAAAAAGGGGGAAATTGTAAGGAATATTTGTATTTAGATTTTGATGATGCTAGATTAATTAGGACTTTAGAGTACCCCTATTTAGACTTAATGTATTAGAATTTTCATTTGTAAAGTTCTTAGTATATTCGACTTGGCAGAATGCCTTCAGAGCAGAAGACCTTCTGAGCAGAAGGGCTCCAAGAGCAGAAGACCCTCTTAAGGCTTTATTGAAACAGAGGACCTTTGGTTCTCTGCTCCAGAACAGAAGACCTCAGGGTCTCTGTTAGTCTTTACTCTGACAGAAACCCTTCTAGGTCTCTGTTGGATATACTCTCAACAGAAGTGCTCCAGACCTCCTCTGTTCTACTCTCAGTTAAAGACACCAGAAGGTCTGACACTTAGAAGAAATCCACAAAACCGGGAAGCCAACTAAAAGATTCCTTCAACGTCTAGGAGTATGAAACGGAAAAGCTACAGTGCACGCATTAAATGCTCATTTAATGCACCCCATGCTCCGTAGAGTAATTGCAGATGATTGACCGCAATGTCAGGAATACTTTATCCCAAAATAGTAACCCGCCAACTTTACCGGGCTCTACTAGTCAAGTCAACTGATCGCTCATTTAATGCAGTTGTCCTCCTACTCCTCCAACGGGAAGACAACCTCAGTATAAAAGATACACTACGAAGAACAACCGGATAACTTTGCAACTTTTGCTATACATTGCTACAACTCTTCATACAAGATATTCAAACTCTGAAAAGCAAAAAAAAGCCTCCTTGAGATAAACATTCATCATCCTCTACAAGAGAAGGCAGAAGTTGGAAAAATACTTTTTCCAACTCAAGCAAAGTTCCAAGTGTTCTTCAACTCTTCAAGCTCATCACATACAAATCTTTTGTAACGAAGCTAATTGGAGGAACCCCTGTGTTAACAGAAACTCTTCTTGCTACAAGAAGGACGTCCAAGTAACTTGAGTAGTGAAGTGGTGATACTTCCAGGAAGCTCAGTGAAAGGACCAGTCTTAAAGGAAGCCAGGCAGTGCATCCCAGGAGACATCTAGGCTTCAAGAAGACGTGGAGTGCTTCTTAAGTGCTAGGACTAAGGCTTTGTAAACGGAAGTTTTTACAGCTTAGTGGAACAGTGGACTAGAGGAACAAGTTGTTCCTTGAACCACTATAAAAATCCCTGGTGTCATTTACTTACTGCTTTAATATTTGCACTTAGATAGAACTGACTAACTCCTTAGACTTGGTATCTGTGTTCAGCAGAACTTGTTCAACGAGTTAACAGAAGGCCTACTGCCTTTGCTTCTCTGAGGCTAAATCTACAGAACTCCCTACCAGAACCCCATCCGCTGCCAGTCTGTTCTGTCAACAGAACAGGCTATTCTGTAAAATCTGGTACTTAGTTTAAAAAGCTAAAAAACCAATACAGTCTATTCACCCCCCCCCCCCCTCTAGACTGTATCCAGTACAACCGGGACCAACACTACATATTTTGACCCCCGGTCAAATCTCCATGCTGCCCGAGGGCTCCTACTTCATACATGCTACACTCAGAAAAATTTCTAAGTCCCAAAAGTTTTTTCCCTCGGTCAAATCTCCATACATCCCGAGGGCCGTACGGATGAGGACTTGGCAAAAGTATACTTAGAAAAATATTCTAAGTCCTAACTATTTCTGGGCCCTCGGTCATGCACCCAATCAGCGAGGGGTATCCACGTACCGAAGGCTACGCAATATCCAAACACTTAGAGATTTTCTAAGTCCTAAACACCTCGCCTCCGGTCATCTCATGAAGGCTACATAGAACCGGAGGGGAGGATTAGCCGGGGGTCAACAGATGAACAAACACTTAGAAATATTTCTAAGTCCTGAACATTGCGCCCTTGGTGAAAGGTTCAACTGACTAAAGATTATTAGTAGCCGAGGGCTACGAGAGGCACTCCACTTGGAAGAATATATTCTAAGTCCTAAACATACATTCCGAAAAGCGAAGGCATACATTCAGAGAAGGGCGAAAGCATACATTTAGAAAAGTCGAAGGCATACATTCAACGAGAAAACATGAAAGGGAACAAGTCATATACACAAAGCCCGAAGGCAAGCATTCATTCGTCAAAAAGAGGAAATTCAAATGTATATATTACAATATGGCCGAGGCCGAAAGTACACAGATATCCATTACATACACAAAAGACGTTCAAAACACTGCTAAATACAGATCATATATTTTCAGCTCCGGGGGCAGCCTCTTCTGCGGGCTTTGAGACGACCTCCATGCCAACCTCTGCTTCATCGCCCTAGGCCTCTTTCAGGAGCTCATAATCCCCCAATTCTGGCCTCTCGATGCCCTCGGGAAGGGGGACTCTGATATCAGGCTGGAGGGGGGGGGGGAGGCCATATGCCGCCGGATCGAAGGTCGTTGGCTCGATTTTCAAATGTCGTGCAAGCCTCCTGTAGATCAAGGCCTGGGTGAAGAACTCCCCCCAGCATAGTAATCTTCACCCTTTCGGGCTAGCCACATCGCCCCGGGGCCCTTCACCCACCCGTCGGCGGAGCCCTCCACGACCGAGGCCACCCAATCCTTATGGCCTTCGATCTTCCAACCCTCGGTCATGAAGGCAGCAACTGCACCAGCGGTGGCCTCTGCTTTTGCGGCCTCTGCGTCTTCGGAGGCCTTTTTTGCAGCCTCGGCAGCAGCCTTCTCCACCTCCGCCTTCTCCTTGGCCACCTTCGCAGCTTCCGCCCTCGCCTGCTGGAGGTCCCTCTCCAGCTGAGCCATCTGCCTCATGGCCTCGGCATTGTCATGAATAAGCTTCTTGAGGGACTCCTCCTGTCACGCCTTCTGGAGGCGCCACTCATCGAACCTCCTAGCGTGTTCGCCGAGGGCTATGCAGGCCTGTTAAAACAAAAAACAAAGTAAGGGGTTAAGCTACGATCACGCAACAGATAGAATCGTAAACCACTATGCAAAAAGGAGAAGAAGAATAGAAGGGGAAGAACTTACAGTAAGGGAGGACCGGAGGATTTTTGACTCGAGGGTTTCATCGTCGAGCTTCCCGAGGGCCCTCCTATCCAAAGCGGGGGTAGCCCCGCCCAAAAATTCCCGTGGGTCTACTGTGCCATGTGTGATGGCTGCCCCCTTCGGCAGGGAGAACTGTATGTCCTCCCGGGGCAAGCTTGCCTCACCCCCTTGACCCGAGGGAGGGCGAGGAGCAGTTGTTGTCATTGGAGCACTGGGCTCGGAGGCGGAGTGCTCGTCCACCACCACCACCAGGGGAGCCTTCTTCCCGGCATCCCCCTTCTTCTGCCTCTTCCCCTCGGGGATTGGCGCCTTGCCGGCGGCTTTCCGCTTTGCGGCCTCCTCCGAGGGCTCACTGCCCTTCTTCAACTCCCCGAGGGGTTTCTGCTTGACGGGCTCCTTCTGGCCTGGGGCCTTGACCTTTTGTTTTTTGAGGTTGGTGAAGGCATTGAGATCCATGTTGATACCTGAAAAAAAATAATAAGGACGGTTAAAGCCGAATGAGAAAAGATACAACAAAAAACATATCTACACCTAAATATACATAAGTCTAAAAGACCGGATGCTCTCAGTCACTACCTCCGGAGGCTCTCTCAAATGCCGGGAACCTTTCATCCGTTTCCCCCAGGAAGCGATACCGCCGGAACCCGAGGGTGTAGAGGTCCTCCTTCTGGGTGCACTCCTTGATGGCTATGTTCTTGTCTCGGCCCTCCGGGATCTTTGCCAGGATCCTGCCATCTTTCTCGAGGGCGGCGCTCCTCCTCTTCTCATGCCTTCTGAACCGGTCACGCAATTCCCTCGGGAAGGGGCTCTCGGCTAACTTCACGTAGCACCACCGGTCTTTCCACCCTTTGTTCGAGGAGGGCGCCTCAGTAAAAAGCTTGAATAGGGCCACCTGCTGCAAGTTTGCGAAGCCCTCGGCATTCGCATGTCCCCCCCGACACGGGTTAAAACTTTGGAAGAAGAGATCCAAGCTAGGTGTAACCCCCCGGGATTTGCAGAGATGGAGGAAGCCCATAATGTAGGAGTGGCTGTTCGGGGTCAGTTGGTAGGGGACCAGACCCACGAACCAGAGGTATTCCCGAAGGAAGGGGTGTAGGGGGAACCGGAGCCCCATTGACACGGAAAGGACGTGCACTGCAATACAGCCCTCGGGAGCCGGGGAGAGGACGTCATCGGGACCCGGTGCCACCACAACGGCCGAGGGGCCCACATGTAGCTGGGTGACGTAGAGGTCTTCCCTGTCAGCTTTCGACTTCATCTCTAGGACGGCGGTTATCAAATAGGAATACCCCTCGGGCATATCGAGGGGCTTCCCTTGGTCTGCAACGCTGCCCTTCTTCTTGGAGGCAGCAACCTTCGCCTTCTTTTTTCCGGGGCCACCCCGATGGGAACCGCGTTCAACGGCCGAGAGGTGTTGGCCTCACCAGTGCCCCGAGGGGGGAGAACAGCAACGGTGACCCTCGCGCCCTCTTTCTGCGCCTCTTCCTCAGCTGCTTGCCAGGCGAGGGCCAGCTCTTCGTCTTCACACTCTTGTTCGAAGCCCTCGGCTTCCGCCTCAGCAACGAGGGCTCTCTGCAGCTCCATGGCGACGACAACATCTTGTCCCACCGAGGGCTGTTCGCTTGTGGACTCCACGTCCGAGATGACTTCATCCTCCATCGAGGGCGCCCCCGAGATGTCCTGGGAATCACTTTGGGAAGACATCTTTGCACTAGTTCGAGGGCTCGGAAATGCTAAGTTTTCTAAGTTACAACTCCTAGATCTAAGGCCGCTACAGCTAGCTAAGGAGGGAGAAGAACAGATGGGGAATTGACCTTAAAGCGGGGATTGATCGAAGGCAGTTGTTTCTCTCTCTAGAAATTTTAGCAGAGCTTCGCTACAATGATATCGCACAAGGGGAAGTGAAGCCGGCCATGGGGTATTTATAGGCGCTGGGATCCGGGCTTGGGCCTGGAAACCGGGCCTCCGGTTGGACTGCCATCATTACGAACCGTGGTTTCGCCCAATCGGTGACGCCCGCCCACGGGCAGCCAACGAGCACACACCACGTGGCAACCCCCCTCAACGGCTATATTCTGACGTTAGATATTCCAACGGTTATATTTCCAACGACTATATTCTGGGAGCTCCCGGCTACACTTGACAGGCCACTCCTTCATCAACCAAGAAATTAGCCCCCGGGCTTTTTACTTCACTCCACTTCATCAAGAAGAGCCCCCGGGTACACTTACCCGGAGACACTCCCGGTTTGTGCCCCACACGCTACGTAACAGATGCCTTCGGGATCA
This sequence comes from Cuscuta europaea, assembly GCA_945859875.1. Taxonomy (NCBI): domain Eukaryota; kingdom Viridiplantae; phylum Streptophyta; class Magnoliopsida; order Solanales; family Convolvulaceae; genus Cuscuta; species Cuscuta europaea. The sequence goes on from CAMAPE010000070.1 coordinate 2,349,649, forward strand.
CTCCTTCATAAGCCCAAAGCTTCATATCAGGCCACCCCTCGGGGGGGCCCTCAGCACTTTGAGGGCCGGGTAGCCCCCGGGGAGTATGCCTCATCGACGGATAGCCTACGACGCACAGGTAATGGGAGCCTTCGGGTAACCTCCTCACCAACTGAACAACAAACAGGGGACACCCCGGTAACACTTCAACTGCTACTCACATTCATGACGCCCTCGATCCCCAGATTGAGGGACTCCCCTTCGGTACCTCCAAGGATATCGACAGCAAGCCTCTGGCTAATCAACACATGAGCCCTCAGAACAAGGAAAGCCTTCGGCATCAGAATTGTACTCCATTTCAGACCAGGGCTTCACGTTTTCGATTCATCATTGGGGGAATTCGGTGCACTCTTTTTCCTTCATTAGGATTTTTTCCGACAGGGTTTTTCCTAATGAGGTTTTTAACGAGGCATCCCCCCAAAATGAAACGAAAAGCGTCATCCTTCGGCCCAAAACAGCAACGCAACTACTCTACTCCTTTTCACCACTTTGCAAGTGCCTCAAGGAGTGGGGGACTGGAGGACCCCCTCGGGAAAATCACAAAAATCACAAACATGACCCCTCAAGTCCCGACATGTGGGTAACTGAGGGACTGCCTTTGGAAGAATAAACAAACAGCAAACTACCCACAACTCTACAAACTACAATAGAACAATGGCAGAAGACAAACACAACTACTCCTTTTACCTCAAGTACCTTTCGGCAAAAGGAGTGAGGGACTCCTGATGGAGTATATGGCCCGGGAACCCCTAGCCCACAGACTCCTACTACTCCAATGAAGACCCAACAGGCCCAGAAAGCACAACAGGCCCGAATCACCGCGCCCAAAGTACCAAGCAGCCCACAATGCGCACCAGGGGTGCCTTCGGCCCCCTGGCCGAAGGCTCTAACTCTCACAGGAGGGCCAAGACAGGAAAACAAAGTTACTGGGAAAAACGGCGAAAATCAGTAGCCCTCGGCAGTTGGAGCCCTCGGTACTAAGGGGGTCCCCGGTACTCAGAGCCCTCGGCTAGTCATCTACTGCCGAGGGCGCCTTTTCCGACACAATATCCGCTCCACATGCGTATGGATCACCTTACCCTGTACAACGTCCCATCCAACAGCCGCATTAAAATGCGGCCACATGCGTTTGTCAGCGCCAACCAGTTGAGGTGACCTCTCGGCCAATGGACGATTGACACGTGTCCCTGTCCGGCATTTATTGCTGCTATAAATAGCACCCCATTTCCCCATTTGTAACCAAGTCACAACACGCTGAATACTTGCTAATATATTTTCTCTCTCTATACTTACTTGCTCTGACTTCTCTCTTGTTGTTCCCCGTAATAACCCCTCAGATAAGCTACCCCCCGGGTACACTATCCATCAAATAATAATAATAATAATAATAATAATAATACTAATAATAATAATAATACTAATAATAATACTAATAATAATAATAATAATAATAATAATTATAATAATAATAATAATAATAATAATAATAATAATAAAAATAATAATAATAATAATAATAATAATAATAATAATAATAATAATAATAATACTCCCTCCGTCCCAAAATAATTGTCCTGGTTTCTTTTCGGTCCGTCCCGAAATAATTGTATTGTTTCTATTTTAGGCAACATAATACTCCAATACTACCTAAAATACCCTCACCCACAAATACCCATCATTTCATCCTTATACGTAGTACCTCTCTCCTCTCTCCCACTTTACTCGTCGCTTCTCCTTTCCTCTCGTATGACCCTTCATCTCTCATCTCACCTTCCTCAACCCGACCGCTCATCACGCTCTGTGTAACCCTTGAGAAACCTCTGAATTCTCCCTCGAACCTTCAGGTGTGGCTGTATACTTCATATGTCCAAACCCTCATCTTCATCTGTACAATACTTGTCAGGTTTTTTAGGCTTCATCTCTGACCTCCGTCACTCTCATATCCATGGACTCATCTGAGCCAGAGGTTTGCTCCGTTGTTGCCGATACTTCTGATGATTTCTACATGCAATCCTTTGCACCCAACCAATCTAATTCGTCTGTCAAAATCAACGAATCTAGGGTATTCGAAGGCTCAGATCTGACCAATATCTCCATGCATGTTGAACCAGTGATGGCTACGGAGTACTCTGATGTCTCGGGCACGTATGACAGTGTTGACGAGGAAGATGAAGGGGAGGAAGTCATCTCTGGGGTTCAGGCGGAAGGGATGGAAGGGTTTCGAACGGATGAAGAAGAGCTGGGTGAGGGGACGGAGGAAGGCGATGACGTTTTAGCAACCTGTGCTCGTTACCCACCCTTGGTGGCTTCGCCGTACTATCAATGACCGCCTGAACAAAAAGCTTCATTTGATAGCTGGCTAAAGTTGTTTATGCCTAAATGGGATCCTAAGCATTGGGACAAGAAGTTGCCCTAGGGGAGTACTCTTTATAATCGTATGTTGTTTATTTTGTGGATTTAACATGCATTCTGAGTACTTCCCTTTAGTTGTTATGTGTGTTTTGGTAATGATGATGGCTAATTCTGTAAAGGGAGTTCAATTCAGTGTTGGTGTGTAAGCCACCCCCAATTCCATTGGGTTATGGCGGTTTACATTTGATGGAGTATATGGCCCGGGAACCCCCGACCCACAGACTCCTACTACTCCAATAAAGGCCCAACAGGCCCAGAATTCACAACAGGCCCAAATCACGGCGCCCAAGGCACCAAGGGGCCCACAATGCGCACCAGGGGTGCCTTCGGGCCCCTGGCCGAAGGCTCTGATTCTTACAGGAAGGTCGAAACAGGAAAACAAAGTTACTGGGAAAAACGGCGAAAATCAGTAGCCCTCGGCAACTGGAGCCCTCGGCACTAAGGAGGTCCCCGGTACTTAGAGCCCTCGACTAGTCATCTACTGCCGAGGGCGCCTTTTCCGACACAATATCCGCTCCACATGCGTATGAATCACCGTACCCTGAGCAACGTCCCATCCAACAACCGCATTAAATGCGGCCATATGCGTTTGCCAACGCCAACCAGTTGAGGTGACCTCTCGGCCAATGGACGCTTGACACGTGTCCCTGTCCGGCATTTATTGCTACTATAAATAGCACCCCATTTCCCCATTTGTAACCAAGTCACAATATACACGCTGCATACTTCCTAATATACTTTCTCTCTCTACTTACTTGCTCTGACTTCTCTCTAGTTATTCCCCGTAATAACCCCTCGGATAAGCTACCCCCTGGGTACACTATCCATCATTTGGTGCTCTCGTTGAGAGGTCGAACAATCAAGTAAGAAACCCTTCCCCTCGACCAAATACAAGACACCCATCTAAAATGGTGAGAACAACTCGTGCCAACTCCAAGAATGTAGAGGACAGGAACCTGGCCCTCGGCGAGGTCGACGTCCCTGAAGCCTCCAACAGGGCTCCCGGGGGCGGCGTCATCGCCGGGTTGGACCAGACGGCTGTCGACCTACGCCAGCAGATTCAACAAAATGCCCCCGATGCCCGCCTCGGCATCGAGGCCAAGAAAAAGGACCGGAGCGAGAATCAAATTAGCCCTCCGGTCATCACAATTGACGTGCAATCGGCGCTCTCCGCCTTCATCCAGACGCTCAGCCAGAACCCGGGTGCCTTCGGCACTTTGGTTCCCCTCCAACCTCAGGTGGGGGAGAATATTATGCCTCCCCCTCATCCACGACCCCTCGGTAACCCGGTCCTCCGGATGGGGAAATCCGAGGGGGTCGTGGCCCAAGACACGGCCTCCCAGGAAGTCCAGTCCTGGGACCGCCACAACGTGAACAAGGAACAGCTCCGGACCTCCGCCCTCGAGAGACTCGGAGGGGCGCAAGACCGCCGAGGGGTCCAAGACCGCCTCGGGGGGAAGGCGTTCCAAAGGCCTCAAGAAAGTGGCAGGACCATCTCCAGGGCCAATGAAAGGCGTCCCCCTCAGGACAAGGGCAGGCACCTCTCCATGCCGATGACGCACGCCACCGAATCAACCAGGCCCACTCGGCTCGGGTCCATTCGCAGGGGGCGGAGGCCCTCCCGAAGGACCCCCGGGACGAAAATCATTGCCGCCCTCCAGCGCCGGCTTGACGAGATGGAGGCCACCAAAGCCCAAGCCACCACTTCTACCCCTCATACAGACCTCAAGTATGAGGCAATGATGGCCAAGATGGAAGAAATGCAGAAGAAGATAGCCGAGGGCTCCGGGGAACCCACCATACAGCTCCGGACTCGGACGCCATTTACCCCAAGGGTATTGGCGGCTCGGATCCCGGAACAATACCGAGGGCAGCTCATCAAGCCCTATGACGGAAAGACTGACCCCCAAGAGCACTATAGCAGGTATCAAAACAGCATGATGATGGTGGGGGCATCGGATGAATATTTGTGCCGCTGGTTCCTCTCCACTCTAGAGGGGCCAGCTTACGAGTGGTTCAATCGATTGCCTGAGGGCTGCATTGACTCATGGCAAGAACTCGCCCAGCGATTCTTGACGCAATTTGTGGGAAGGCGCCGCACAAGAAAACACTTCTTCCACTTGCTAACAGTGAGGCAGAAGAAGGAGGAGACCCTTCGGGACTTCCTGGAGAGTTGGAGGACAGAGGCTGATAAAGTTGACGGCGCTGACGACGGGACCCTCCTAGCACTCCTACAAACAGTACTCCGCCCCGGGAACTTCTCCAGAAGCCTCATCATCGAACCCCCCCCCCCCCCCCCGCGATTATATAAGGGCCCTACAGCGGGGGGACCAGTACGCCGAGGCCGAGGAGGTGGAGAAATGCCACCATGTCCCAGATCAGCAACGCCCTCGGCCGGACGACAAAGGTAACCGGGGGCCGGGGGCTCCCCGCAATCATCCCAAGGATTCTGCCCCCTCCGATGATCGCCCCCGGCATGGCCAAGCCAAGCCCGGGGGAGGCTACAAGGGGAACCCGAGGGCTTGGGCAAAACCTGTCCTCCTGGAGCACCCTCGGACACCATTGACGCACCCCGTCAGCGTCATCCTGGATTTTGCTGAGGAGAGGGGCCTCGTGGAGTGAGATTCACACGCACCCTCGGAAGTATTTGCCATCAATCCAAACTACCCCTACTGTCGTTTCCACCGACACCAGGGGCACAGGACCGATGATTGCCATCAGCTGAAGACGGCCATCGAGAGATTGATACAAGCTGGCCATCTGTCCCAGTTTGTCCAGGGCCCTCAGCAGCAAGGCCCCCCTCATCAGGGGCCACCCCGAGGGCAAACTGCGAGAGCAAATGCATGGGTCAACCCCAACACCATCCCCCTCGGCAAGAAGAGGGAGATTGGAAATCTGGAGGAAGAGGAGGAGGAGTACCCCGGTACCAAGAAAAGAAACGCCACATCCTCATGATTACGGGGGAAATACCGGGGGTGACTCTACGAGTCAACGAAAGAAGTGAGCTCAATCACTTTACGTGGGTGAAGTCACTCATTTGCCCCCAGTAAAGCGGCTGAGGGAGGAACCCATTATCTTCACCAACGCTGATCTCCCCCCAGTATTCTCCCCCCACAGGGATGCCCTCGTCATCCGCACAGAGATCAACGACACTATTATTCACAGAACTTACATTGACACGGGCAACTCCGTCAATGTAATGTACCTCAGCACCTACAGAGAGCTGCATCTGGAGAGGGGGTCCCTTCGGCCCATCAAGACCCCTCTTGCCGGTTTCACCGGCGACACCATTGATTCCGAGGGGGTCATAACCCTCCCGGTAATCTTCGGCGACGGCTTCCATAGAGCCAAGCTCGAAGTGGAGTTCGTCGTCGTCAACATCGACTGCGCCCACAACATCATCCTCGGCCGGCCAGCCCTCGAGGATCTCGAAGCCGTCATCTCCATGAGGCACCTCTGCCTCAAGTTCCCAGCCGAAGGGGGAATCGGTTACTCAAGGGGAAACCAAAAGCTTGCCCGCGCTTGCTACCTTCAAGTTACAAAGAAGGTTAGCAAGACGGAGTTCCGCGTTGACACCATCACCGGAACTGTGGAAGCGGAAGAAAGGAGGCCGAGGGCTGAACCAGTCGAGGAGGTAGAAGACTTCGCGCTCGTTCCGGCCAAGCCGGAGAGAGTCGTAAAGATTGGAGCCAAGCTCCCTGAAGATTTGAAGACCGGCATCACCAGCGCCCTCCGCGCCTACTCCATTGTTTTTGCATGGGGGCCGGAGGACATGCCGGGGATCAGCCGAAGGGTCATCACCCACCGCCTCTCGGTGGACCCTTCGGCCAAACCAGTACAGCAGCGGAGGAGACCCATCTCGGCCGAGAGGAGGGAATTCGTAAAGAAGGAGGTCGCCATGCTCCTCTCTATCAGGCACATCAAGGAGGTAAAATACCCCTCATGGCTGGCAAACGTGGTCCTCGCACAGAAACCACCCTCATTCCGCATGTGCGTGGACTACACGGATCTCAACAAGGCGTGTCCCATGGACCCCTTTCCTTTGACAAATATTGATCAACTCGTGGATGAAACCGCGGGGTGTGAAATCATGTCATTCCTCGACGCATTCCGCGGATATCATCAAATATACATGCATGAGGAAGACGCTGAAAAAACAGCCTTCATGACTCCCGAGGGCATCTTCTGCTACCTCGTCATGGTCTTCGGCCTAAAGAACTCAGGTGCCACCTACACTCGGATGGTGGCCAGGGTATTCCAAGCCGTCCTAGGGCGCACCATGGAGGCGTATGTTGACGACATGATCGTCAAGAGCAAGCAATCAGCAAGTCATGCTGATGACCTTAGGGAGATCTTCACCATCATGCAGAAGTTTAGCCTTCGGCTAAACCCCAAGAAGTGCACCTTCAGCGTCGAGGGGGGCAAATTCTTGGGCTACATGGTGAGCCGAAGGGGTATCGAGGCCAACCCGAGAAAATCCAGGCCATCATCAACATGGAGCCCCCACGCAACGTAAAGGAGGTCCAACGATTGACGGGCCGCCTGGCAGCCCTCAATCGCTTCTTATCAAAATCGGCGGAGAAGTCCTTACCCTTCTTCCAGATCATGAGGAAAATCGTCGGTTTCCAGTGGACTTCAGAATGTCAGGGGGCATTCGAGGAGCTGAAACGGTACTTATCTTCACCCCCTGTGCTCTCTAAACCCAATGTAGGGGAGATCTTGTACCTGTACTTGGGTGTTAGCCTGGCTGCCATCAGCTCGGTACTCATCCGGGAAGAAGATGGCATCCAGCATGCCATCTTCTATGTTAGCAAGACCCTCAGGGAGGCGGAACTCCGGTACTCCCCCGTGGAAAAAATAGTATTGGCTATCGTATGGACCGTCAAGAAGTTGGGTCATTACTTCCAGGCTCACCCGGTCCAGGTCCTCACTCACCAACCCCTCGACGCCTTGATGAGGAGCCCCACTAGCTCCTCCCGAATGGTAAAATGGGATGTCTTCTTGAGCCAATACAACATCGACAGCCGTCCTAGGCCCACCATCAAGGGCCAAGCCCTAGCGGACTTCGTGACAGAGTGTAAGGCAAGGGCAGCCACGGACGAGGAGCCCTCGGCCCCTTCGGATGATTGGTGGACCCTCTACACCGACGGCTCCTCCGCCATCAAGAATGTGGAGGAGGGGTGGTTCTCATCTCACCCGAGGGCTTCCAGGCCTATTATGCAGTCCGTTTCTCCTTCAAAGTCTCCAACAATGAAGCCGAATACGAGGCCCTCCTCTGTGGCCTTCGGCTGGCAGCTAACATGAAGGCCCGACAAATCCACGTCAAGTGCGACTCCAAGTTAGTCGTCGGCCAAATCTCCGGGGAGTACGAAGCCAAGGAAGGGAGAATGAAGCAATACAAGGAGGCGGCCAAGGAATTGCTCAAGGTATTTGAAGCACACTCTATTACTCAAATACCGAGGGCTCAAAACTCCGAGGCCGACTTTTTATCAAAGTTCTCGGCAGAATCCCCTGAGCATATCTCAAAGATTGCCAAAGTAGAAGAACTCAGCCTCTCTAGCATACATGCTAGCCCCGTCATGAATATACAACAAAGACAGGAGGACTGGATCTCGGACATTGTCGCCTTCATCACCACAGGGCAACTGCCCGAGGATGAGGCCCGCGCCAAGCTGGCAAAGCTGAGGGCTCCCAGCTACGTTATCGAAGATGGGAGGCTTTACAAAAGGTCCTACAACGGGACACTACTTCGGTGCCTTCATCAAGATGAAGCTGAAGTGGCGATGGAGGAAGTACACAGTGGCACTTGCTCATCTCACCAGGGGCCCTTCTCCATGTCCCGAAGGCTAGTAATCCAGGGCTACTTCTGGCCTACGATGGCCCGGGATTGTGCAGACCTTGCCCGGAGGTGTCCCGCATGCCAACACTTCCAGAAAGCCCCCGACAGGCCAGCGGTCAACTATGCCCCCATCAGCACATCCATACCCTTCGCTCGATGGGGCATAGACCTTGTGGGCCCTCTGCCGAGGGGTACCTCCAACAACAGGTACATCATTGTCGCCATCGATTACTTCACCAAATGGGTGGAAGCGGAGCCCCTCGCCAGCATCACTGAGGCCAGGTGCCGTCATTTTGTTCTCAAAAACATCCTCACCAGGTTTGGCGTCCCTCAGCAAATCATCTCCGACAACGGGACTCAATTCGAGGCAGCCCCCTTCTGTGCCCTCCTAGAGGCATGGGGCATCAAACACACCTTCTCATCCGTTGCCTACCCTCAGGGCAACGGACAGGTGGAGAACGCCAACAGGACCTTGCTCGAGGGCCTAAAGAAGAAGCTGGAGGCCGAAGGGGGTGGTTGGGTAGAAGAGCTCCACAACATCTTATGGGCCTACCGTACCACCCCTCGGCGGGCGACTGGCGAGACACCCTTCTCCCTTTGTTACGGATTTGAAGCTAAGGCCCCCACTGAGGTAACGCTTCCCACCCGAAGGGTCACACAGTATGATCCAGAGGCCAACGACTCCAACATGGCCCTCGACCTCCACCTTATTTCAGAACGCCGAGAGCAAGCCTTCATACGCGCAGAAAACTACCGAAGGCAAGTGAAGAGTAACATTGACGCCAAAGTCCGTTCCCGAGAATTCCAAGTGGGGGACTATGTCCTCTGAAGGAGGGAAGCTAGCCAACCAACCGAGGGCGGAAAGATGGCACCAAAGTTCGAAGGCCCCTACATCGTGGCAGCCATCATCAAACCGGGAACTTACAAACTAAAACGCCCTAACGGGACTGAAGTCCCTAGGCACTGGAATGTACATCACTTAGTTAAATTTTATCAATAACATCGGAGCGGCCAAGCCCTCATAACTAGTGAATGTATTATTTTACGGCCCAAGACCTAAGAATTCTGAAGAATGAAGGCATTTTGAAGACACCGAGAACACGGAACAAGATTATCACAAGGGCCAAGCCCTCATATCACCCCCAGGCCCAAGGCCTCACCACAATAGAAGAACCCTCGACACCAAGTGCTGAGGGTAAACAATACTATCACCTACAACAAAGCACCACCCGCCCCCAAAAGGAAACCCCTCGGCACCAGGTGTTGGGGGGACACGCCACTAGCAGCTTTCAACAAGTGAGAAGAAACACCAAGTGTTTCCACAGAACACCCTTCGGTACCAAGTACCGAGGGTAGATAACACAATCCTTCAACAATCGGGGAAAAACACCAAGTGTTTCCACAGAAGACCCCTCGGTACCAAGTACCGAGGGTAGACAGCACAACCACCTCCAACAAATGGGAAAAAACAACAAGTGTCTTCACAAAAGACCCCTCGGTACCAAGTACCGGAGGCCGCAAATCGGAACAAACACCAAGTGTTGTTTCTAAGTCGTACCCCTCGAGGACGCCTATACCGAAGGTGCCACCTCTCGGTGCCGGCAGCACGTAGTGCACCCGGCCATTTGCAACCAGTGTGCAAATGAAAACCCTTCCCTGAAAAGCTTTCCGCGTCATCACCCCAAGGGTATGACAGGCACGAGAAATGCACAGGATTCGACTTTCAAAAATGGAACGCTTTCTGCGTCATCACCCCAAGGGTATGACAGGCACGAGAAGTGCCCAGGATTCGACTTCCAAATCGAAACGCTCCCCGCGCCACCACCCCAAGGGTGTGGCAGGCCACGGACTATGTCTAGCGCCGAGGAGACGACTTTCAAAACTGAGGCGCTTTCCGTGCCATCCCCCAAGGGGAGGCAGGTTACAGACCACCATATCTTGTACCCAGGAAACGACCCTCGATCCCCTCGGAACTCGGAAGGTTAACCCGAGGGGGGAGCTAATGGTGTATTATGTTACCTCCCGATAGGCCAAGCCTTACCAAGAAACCAAGTTTCTTGAAGCCTTCCCTTCACTACTCAAAAAAAAAAATGGGGTGGTGAAGGGGAGTAGACTCAGCGATAAATCAATGAGTACATCACTCCAACAATTCACAGAAACATACCGAGGGCTCCCCAAGGGAACGCCTCCGGTACCTGGAAGTTCACGAGTACAAAGGATACCACTCACAACGGACATCATCAACAAATGGCTAAGTCCACTCAAGGATTGCCTCCGGCTATACCTAAAACTGAAGGCTCAAATACTACAAAACATGACAGGCTCAGCCAACAGCAACTCAAAGCGTCCCCGAAGGGTACTATATGACAAAGCTATCGGATGTGGCCAAACCAAATCAAGAATCACCTCCGGCACCTCACTACATGCCGAGGGGATATAAAAAACAACTGAAGGCTTTTATTACCACAGGCCAGCATTGCAAGGCAAAGGGAACTATCCTAAACCTATAACGTATACAGCCGAAGAGTCCCCCCGAAGGCCAGCAACAGGAAATTCGTATAAAAAAATCTAAGTCCTAAATGCTTTGCCCCTTGTGGAGCCGCCAGTCAACCGAAGGCATATCTAAGACAAGGCCCTCACAGTCACCCGAGGGCTCCTACTTCACACATACTACACTTAGAAAAATTTTCTAAGTCCTACATATTTTGGCCCTCGGTCAAAATCTCCATGCTGCCCGAGGGGCCATACGGTTGAAGACTTGGTGAAGCTACACTTAGAAAAAAATTCTAAGTCCTACATATTTTGACCCTCGGTCAAATCTCCATGCTGCCCGAGGGCTCCTACTTCATACATGCTACACTCAGAAAAATTTCTAAGTCCCAAAAGTTTTTACCCTCGGTCAAATCTCCATACAGCCCGAGGGCCATACGGATGAGGACTTGGCAAAAGTATACTTAGAAAAATATTCTAAGTCCTAACTATTTCTGGGCCCTCGGTCATACATCCAATCAACGAGGGGTATCCACGTACCGAAGGCTACACAATATCCAAACACTTAGAGATTTTCTAAGTCCTAAACACCTCACCTTCGGTCATCTCATGAAGGCTACATACAACCGGAGGGAAGGATTAGCCAGGGGCCAACAGATGAACAAACACTTAGAAATATTTCTAAGTCCTAAACGTTGGGCCCCCGACCAAAGGTGCCATTAACTAGATATGCCTAGTAGCCGAGGGCTACAAGAAGCACTACACTTGGAAGAATATATTCTAAGTCCTAAACATACATTCAGAAAAACGGAGGCATACATTTAGAAAGAACGAGGGCATACATTCAAAGCAAAACAGTCAAGGGAAACATATTATATACCAAAAGCCCGAAGGCATGTACTCATTCATCCAATAAAGGAAAATCCAAATGTATGTTACAATAGGGCCGAAGCCAATAAGTACAATCGGGTGTGATTACAAATCGGGAGGGAATACATTTCACGAAGGGGGAGCTGTAGAAACTGCCTCACTCTCGGCCTCATCCCCATCACCCCCGAGGCCGCACTCCCTCAGGGTCTCTGAATCTTCGAGCACTGGCCTCTCTTCTCCTTCGGGAGCGGGATCCTGACGTCTGGCTGACGACGGGGGAGTCCATAAGCCTCGGGATGGAACTCCTCCGGAGCGATCTTGAAATGCCTCGCAAACTTCCGGTAAATGAGGCGCTGGGTGAAGAACTCCCCGCCTTGGTAGTAGGAGTCGCCCCTCTCAGCAAGCCACATCTTGTCGGGGCCTCCAACCCATTCGTCCACCGAAGCCCCCACCACCGAAGAGAGCCACTCCTTCCGATCTTCAGCCTTCCATCCCTCGGCAGTGAAGCTGGCCACCGCATCCTCCCGGGCTCTAGAGACGGCCTCTTCTTGAGCCGCGCGGGCTTCATCAGCAACAATGCGGGCGGCCTCGGCAGCAGCCTCCCCGTCCCTGGCCAGGCCCTCATTCACCCCTTCGGCCCTCGCAGCTTGCACCCGCTGCTCCATGCCATCAGTAGCCAGGCGAAGAGAGTCCTCAGCCTCGGCAAGTTTCTTCCTGAGGAGGGCGGCCTCCCCTTCGGCTGCGCCTTTCGCCTCCCTCATTTGCTCCACCCTACGGAGGTGCTCGCAGAGGCCCATGAAGCTCTACAATTCACAAGGGCGAAAATGAGACATGATGAACACATTACAAAAAAACAACAACGAACAAGGAAAGGATAGGTATGACTTACGGAGGCAGTGTTCAGAAGGATCTTCGCCTCGAGGGACCCCTCGTCCAACCTGGCGAGGGCCAAGCGGTCAGCCGATGGCAGCATCTGGCTCATCAGTGCCGAAGAGATCAGGCTGCCCTCCAGTACAGAAGCCCCCTTCGGCACTATCGCCTCCAGTTTCTCCCGCCCGAAAAACTCATGATTGATGTTTTCCTGGGAGGTGGGGGCAGAGGCATGCCCTTCATCCACAATCACAACCACATCGGTGGTCGGCTGCTTGGCAGGGGCGGCGGTCTTTACCTTCTTTGTCGGGGGCTCGGTCCCCTGCCATTATTCTTCTTCTTCGCGGGCCCGGCACCTCTGGACCCCCCGGCGCCAGCACCGGCGGCAGCAGCGTGGGAGGGCTCCTCCCTGGCAGAAGTGCCCGCCGGGGCCTTCTTGTTCCCCTTCGCATTCTTTAAGGCGAAGAGGGAGCCTACGTCCATGTTATTACCTGCAAGAAAAAGACACAGAATGGTTAAACCGAAGGGTGTCAGTTACAATGGCATAAAAGAAAAAAAAAGAGGAATGTATGAAGGAAAACTATCAAGGTACAAATGAACCCTTCGATAATCACCTTCGGCTCCTTCGAAGACTCGATCGAGGGGAGGGTATCTTTCATACGAAGAACCCCTCGGCCTGAACTGCCGGAAGCCAAGGCTAAGCAATTCCTCGGGGAGAGTGACGTCCTTAATCTTGACGTGTTTATCAGACCCCTCCGGGTTTTTGGCAAGCACTTTGCCATTCTTCTCCAGGGCTGCGCTCCCTACCTTCGGGTGGCGCCGGAAGCTGTTGCGGAGCTGGGCCGAGAAGGGGTTCTCCTCGAGACGAATGTAGAAAAATCGCTCCTTCCACCCCTTGTGGGACGAGGGCACGTCATCGAAGAGCCTGAACTCCGGTACCTGCTGAAGGTTGGCAAAGCCCTCAGCATTTGAATGCCCCCCCCCCCCCCCGTAGAGGTTAAAGGACATGAAGAACTGGTCAAGGGTGGAACCCCTCGGCTCCGGCACAGAGAGAGGAAGCCGGCCACGTAAGAGTGGCTGTTGGGCGTTAGCTGGCAGGGGGGCAACCCCACGAACCTCAAATATTCCAACAAGAAGGGATGAAGCGGAAAGTGAAGCCCCATCTCCACTGACAGCGTGTGAACAGCAAAACACTCTTCGGGTGCATATCGCAACACGTCATCTGCCCCGGGCTCCACCACGCGCGCCGAAGGGCCAACCAAGATCTGAGTAGCCTGGTACTCTTCCGGGGACGCCCTCATTTTCAGCTCCAGGGCAGCGGTGTTCAGGAATGAGTGGCCCTCGAGTATGCCTACCGGCCGCCCGGCATCAACAGCCGCTTGTTTCTTCTTCGGGAATGCCCTCATCTTCTTCTTCTTCCCGGGAGCCACGCTGATGGGCGTCGGGTTCAATGGCCGGGAGGAGCTGGATTCCCCGGCACCACGAGGGGGAAGAACGGCAACTGTCACCTTCGTCCTCTCCCTCTCCTCTTCCTCTTCGGCAGTCTGCACGGCAAGGGCGAGCTCTTCGTCCTCATTTACTTGCTCGAAGTCTTCGGCTTCGACTTCGGCCTGGAGGTCTTTCTCCACCTCCATGGCCACAGCAGCATCACCACCCACCGAGGACTCCCCGCTCGAAGACTCGACGTCTGAGTACGTCTCCATCTCGACTGAAGGCTCCCCCGAGATATCCTGGGAGTCGCTTTGTGAAGACATCTTCCCACTAGGCCGAGGGCTCGGAAATGCTAAGTATTCTAAAGTTCTAACTCCTAGCCTAAAGGCACAGGGCACAGCTAACTAGGAGGAGAAGAGCAGGGGGGAACTAACCTTAAAAGCTGGGAATCAACCGAAGGCTGGATTTTCTCTCTCTAGAAAATTGGGCAGAGCTTCACTACAATGATATCGCACAAGGGGAAGGGAAGCCGGCCATGGGGTATTTATAGGCGCTGGGATCCGGGCTTGGGCCTGGAAACCGGGCCTTCGGTTGGACTGCCATCATTACAAACCGTGGTTTCGCCCAATCGGTGACGCCCGCCCACGGGCAGCCAACGAGCACACACCACGTGGCAACCCCCCCCCCCCAACGGCTATATTCTGACGTTAGATATTCCAACGGCTATATTTCCAACGGCTATATTCTGGGAGCTCCCGGCTACACTTGACGGACCACTCCTTCATCAACCAAGAAATTAGCTCCCGGGCTTTTTACTTCACTCCACTTCATCAAGAAGAGCCTCCGGGTATACTTACCCAGAGACGCTCCCGGGTTGTGCCCCACACAGTACATGACAAATGCCTTCGGGATCACTCCTTCAGAAGCCCTCGGCTTCATAACAGGCCCATCCCTCGGGGATCCCCCCTCAGCACTTTGAGGGCCGGGTAGCCCCTGGGGAGTACGCCTCATTGACGGACAGCCTACGGCACACAGGTAACGGGACCCCTCGGGTACACTCCTCACCAACTAATCAGCAAACAAGGGACACCCCGGCAACACTTCAACTGCTACTCACATTCATGATGCCCTCGATCCCCAGATTGAGGGACTCCCCTTCGGCACCTCCCAGGAGATCAACAGCAAGCCTCCGGCAAATCAACGCATGAGCCCTCAGGACAAGGATAGCCTTCGGCATCAGCATTGTACTCCATTTCAGACCAGAGCTTCACGTTTTCGATTCATCATTGGGGGAATTCGGTGCACACTTTTTCCCTCATTAGGATTTTTTCCCACAGGGTTTTTCCTAATGAGGTTTTTAACGAGGCATCCCCCCAAAATGAAACAAAAACCGTCAGCCTTCGGCCCAATACAGCAACATGACTACTCTACTCCTTTTCACCACTTTACAAGCGCCTCAAGGAGTGGGGGACTGGAGACCCCCCTCTGGAAAAATCATAAAAATCACAAACATGACCCCTCAAGTCCCGACATGTGGGTAACTGAGGGACTGCCCTCGGCAGAATAAACAAACAGCAAACTACCCACAACTCTACAAACTACAAACGGAACAACGACAGAGGACAAACACAATTACTCCTTTTCCCTCAAGTACCTTTCGGCAAAAGGAGTGAGGGACTCCTGATGGAGTATATGGCCCGGGAACCCCCGGCCCACAGACTCCTACTACTCCAATAAAGGCCCAACAGGCCCAGAAATCATAACCGGCCCAAATCACGGCGCCCAAGGCACCAAGGGGCCCACAATGCGCACCAGGGGTGCCTTCGGCCCCCTGGCCGAAGGCTCTGATTCTTACAGGACGGTCGAAACAGGAAAACAAAGTTACTGGGAAAAACGGCGAAAATCAGTAGCCCTCGGCAACTGGAGCCCTCGGCACTAAGGAGGTCCCCGGTACTCAGAGCCCTCGGCTAGTCATCTACTGCCGAGGGCGCCTTTTCCGACACAATATCCGCTCCACATGCGTATGAATCACCGTACCCTGAGCAACGTCCCATCCAACAGCCGCATTAAATGCGGCCACATGCGTTTGCCAGCGCCAACCAGTTGAGGTGACCTCTCGGCCAATGGACGCTTGACACGTGTCCCTGTCCGGCATTTATTGCTACTATAAATAGCACCCCATTTCCCCATTTGTAACCAAGTCACAATATACACGTTGCATACTTCCTAATATACTCTCTCTCTACTTACTTGCTCTGACTTCTCTCTAGTTATTCCCCGTAATAACCCCTCGGATAAGCTACCCCCCGGGTACACTATCCATCAACATTCCTACACTTATGTGTGGTTTGGTAATGATGAATGGCTAATTCTGTAAACGGAGTTCAATGCAGTGTTAGTGTGTAAGCCACCCCCAATTCCATTGGGTTATGGCGGCTTACATTCCTACACATAAGTGTGGTTTGATAATGATGAATGCCTTTAGTGTATTCTGGAATAGTGAAGTTTTATACAATCTTGAGGTGCACAGCCTATACTTGTCATGCCTATCTAGGTTTCTTAAATGGAATAGGAAATGAAATAAGCAATACACTTTAATATAGACATACAAAAACTTGTGTTTGACTGATTACAACACTTCTTTCAGTCTTCCACACACAACACCCTATACCTCTGTCCAAAATGTGTACTGAAGCAAAAAAACTAATGACATGTATAGCATGAGGTAAGGTGCCTAACATTTACACAAAAATTAATGAACTAGACCCCTATTCAGTGATGAAAGTGTGGATCCTCCTCCTCAACTTCACCAGTGAACAGGTTATTAGCAGTCTCCTCTAGATGGTCCAATATGTGTTGTCCTTAGCTGGAGTTCTGCAATTACATCATCATACACTACTTTGTCTAAAACCACTGACCTTGGTAGTAGTCCTTGTGCTGCTAGGTGATCTTTCCCAATGTGTGGTACCTTGTAGTTATTTCCCCCCTTCACCTTAAGTATCTCTTGCATGACTGTTTGGTAGGTGACCCATACTTTGTCCAATTTTTCTGCACTTAAGTCATCATAAGCTTGATGAACAACTTCAATTAGTTGAGGCACTGTTTTAGGGGCTGCCTGATCCTTTAGAGACTGTATAGCCCTAAAAACCCTAAGTCAAGAATGTTAAGGTCAGGGGAATTAGGAGGTTGATTGACTAACTCTATTATGAAGTTGTCTGATGTGGCTGCCAATCCAAACTCATCATCATTCCCATCAATGTGGGGTCTAGCATTATCTTGTTGTATGATGATGTGTTTGTTACCAAACTGTGGCCACTTCTGCTTAATACCAGGGATAATCTGATGGATTAACACGTCTTTAATAACTGTTTTGGTAATACTGTTAAGTTGCTTAGTCTCCAATACCCCTGCATCCCTATTCTTTGACTTTCTCTGTGCTGGCTTACTTTCTGTGAAGAGGAAAATTCCAATTTTTCCATCCCAGAGTACCCCTCCCCCCTCTCCAAAAACTAGTCTGCCTACAGCACACATAAACATGATTTTTGTAATGAATCTTTTTGATTTGCAAAACCTATATGGATCTTCTTCTTGGGCACCCAAATAAAACCTTTGTGTTGTATTTGTCATGAAAAACCATTTTTCATCAATATGAATAACATTTGAGAATTCCTGAAATCTGGGATTGTTGGGAATAGAGTATGGTTGAAGCTATTTTAGACAGAACTCCATCCTCTTCAGTTTATTCCCATCATTCAGTAGTGGCTTAATGGCATTTGTATGACTTCTAACCCTACCTGTCTGAACCAGTCTATGTGCTATGTTCTTGGACAATCCTAAGGCCATACCTAGAGACCTGATAGTTGTTCTTTTGTGTGAAGGGATGCCTAGAATTAAATCATCATAGTGTATGCTTTTCATTCCCACTTTACCTGCCATCTCGCTTTGCATGTCTATAGACAGCTCCAACTGCATTTGCTTCTTTGCACATCTACACTGAAATATTTTATCTTTCTAGGACCGAAACTCTGCCTATCAAAAGAACTCCAAAAATCCAAACATTCAAACCAAATATACTCGGACTAAAACAGAAACAAATGCTACTAAAGAGAAAATAATACTGAAACAAAATTTTTGCACAAAACTATTTCTGGTATGGAAATGGTTCCGGAGGAGGACATGTTCTCGCAATATGGGTGAATACAACCTCCACCACCGTCTGAATGGCTGACCAAGGCTTCACGAACCAGCCTTGATACAACCTCTCAGCCGCACCCCGTTCATCTGCCAGCGTTATCTCCTTCGACGTAGTTGCAATCCCAAGCATCAGAACAATTAAAATCAGTATAATCTGCCGCTCCAACACCATATTGATAGGGTGGCGGAAAACTCAACCCCCACAAAGAGGGAAGACGGTCGCTAGGGTTCCTCTCTCTAGAGAGAAAGAGAGTTTGTTTTGTTTTGAGTTATCCCACACATATTATGTATTTAGTTGAACTATACTTTTCTTTTGAAAGTTAGTAGTTGAACTATTCTTGGTCTTTTTTTCATAGTCTCAAATCTCAATCATCAACTCAATTATTTTACAAAATGAAGGAAAAAATATATAAGTCAATTCGAAGTCCGATTGATATAAGTGTTTGATGATTTAAATGATCAATTTGAAGTCCAATTGATATAAGTGTTTGATGATTTAAATGATCAATTTGAAGTCCGATTGAAAAATAGATTCTGTATTAAAGTCGTGTTTGCAAGAGACTAAAAAATGTTTTCAGCTTCTGACTTTAAAAAATTGAAATGAATGTTTTCAAATGATTGCTATCACTTAAATTAAACACTTAAAAGCTATAAACCGAAAACATGTTGAGAGATGTTTTAATATGTTTTTCACTTTTTCTATTAAACAAAAATCAATTATTTTAGAGTGTAAAATATTTTATCCTCCTTAGAAACCACTCCGTATAGTTTATTGATTGATTGGTAATAATTGATATTGACTAAATTTCAAAACAATTACATCACATATGATCTCATAGATGATCTCATATATAACCTCACATATGATATCCCTGTGTTCATCCCGCCCGGCCAGAATTATTACCTCCCGGGGCGTTTTTAGAGGGCAGGGAGGCCGTTGCCCCTTTCAACTCTCACTCAATCTTTTCATATACTCCTTCGTCCCATAAAATAATTCTCGCATTGACTTGGATCTAAATTTAAGAAAATGTGAATAAAGTGAAATTGTATGGTTGTGGTTGAGTAAGAAAAAGATAAATGAATGTAAGTCATACAAAATTTTCCAAAAAATGAAATGAAAACTATTTTTTGGAACGGTCCAAAAAGGAAACTGAGAACAATTTTGCGGGACGGGGGAAGTATATATATGCATATATATAATTTATATTTATATAAATATTTGTGTGTTATATTTGTAGTTATTATAAACAAATACTCTTTCTGTCCGTTAAAATTCTTTTCACATACCTTTTTGAGTTGTCCCAAAAAAAAATTCAAATTTATTTTTGGAAATTTTTTGTGTGACTAACATTCATTTACTTTTTTTTTACTTAACAACAACCATACATTTACACTTTATTCTCATTTTCTTAAACTCTGATAGTGAGTATCAATTAAGTGGGTATTTTCTAAAAATACGGGAATCTTAAACAGACAGCCAAATTACGGGCCTTTTGGACCTGTTTCTAAGAAAGCGGAAAACAGTAACCATGTTTGATATGTCAGAGGGATGAAATAAAAGTTTGATTTTTTAATCGGATTTGCAAACATCATGCCGAGTTGTTCCGTTAGTGCATGGGATTTAACAAATGGCACTTTATTGCTGCTATTTTAAAAAAACTGTAATTTCGGGAATAAAAATATAAAAATCCTATTTTGTAATTTTAAAACCTTTTCCCTCTTTTTAGAGCAATTTTCTTTTTAGAATCTGCTAACGCTAAAATTGGCTTAATCTATTGAATTTCTCAAAACTAATGAAGTTATGGTTGAAGCAAATGAATTGCCTGAATCTACTAATGTATGAAAACAATTACATAGTATATTTGAAATATTCTTTTTAATAAAACTAAGAAAAAACAATATGAAAAATTAGCTAAAATGATCATTCCATTAAGTCATGTCAATTCAATCAAAAGAGTAACTATAACCAAACCGGCCCTGAATATTAATATTATAAACGTGACTTAATACTATGTATTTTTTGCAACAATCAAGATTTTAGTTAAAATACTCATAAATTAATAATGTGATGTGGTGTCTTAGAGCCCGTTTGGTACCTCTGTTTTTCGACTTATCAGTATTATCAGCCAACTTTTTAACCAAACACATAACTTTTGATTTCACACGCTGAATTGTGTAATAATAAGAAAAAGTAAGGTTAAAGTTACATTTTCTGGTTATATCGGCTGAAGTTACTGTAGATGACCATTTTAACTATTTTTTAATATAATTATTTCTTCATTTAATTAATAAAATATATTTGAAATATAATTTTTGATAAATTAGCAGAATCAACCAATGCAGCTGATTCAGCCAAAACTTTATAAATTTCAGCAGAATGAGTCGATTTAGCCGATTTCAGTGTTACCAAATGAGCTCTTAGTATTTTACTAATATAATAATAAAATTAACTGGTATTATTCTATATTCGTAAATAAATTAACTAATTAGAGAAACGAATTTACTAATAGAGAAACGAATTTACTAAGTATGGGAGTAATAATTTACTGAAATAAAGAAGCTAACTAAAATGTAAAATCTTAATCTTAACCAAATAATACGTAGTATTCCAGGTTGCAGACTAAAAAACAAGACTTTGGGTCTGACATGTGTACCAGCGTTGCAGACTATAAGGAGCGAGAAATGGAAATTCCCGTATTTTCGTCCATGAAAAGGAATCTTCGTGTTTTTGGAACAACAACGGAAAACTCCCGCTTATCCGTCATTCTCTCCAATTAAGTAATACTCCCTCCTACCCGCACTGGTAGCTCAGTTGGTCGAGTGGTGGTAGATTTGGAACAATGGACCATTGTTCGAATCCCCGCAGCGACCGGATGGAGGTCACAGAACCTGAAATAAGGTTGGGCCTCTGGTGCGCACAGGTGTATGGGTCTACTGTCATTCTGCTGACTGAGTCACCGTGACTAACCTCCCCACCATCCTGTCGGGTCGGGGTGGGGGGGCTCCTGGGATGGGAGATTCCACCTTTTTTGGAACAAAAGTAATACTCCCTCCTTCCCACTAACAAACCTATTGTACAGATATTTGGGGAGTATTAAAGAGTTAGAGTATAAAATGATTTATAGTAACTATTATTTATTGATTGAATGATAATGATTGATATTGACTAAATTTCAAAACAATAACCTCATAGATGATCTCATTCATATACTCCCTCCGTCCCAAAAACAACTTCACACTTCATTTTCCACACATATTAAGGAAATAAATTTAGTAGAGGTAAATTTTACTGTTTTGACACTGTTTGGACACTGTTTGGACACTGTTTAGCACTGTTTGACACTGTTTCACACTGTTTTGATTTAGATAATTTGCCAAATAAGGAAGTGGGAAGAAGTATGAAGTTAATTTTGGAACATCCATTTAAGTAAAGTGGGAAGTTGTTTTTGGAACGGAGGGAGTATAACATTTTAGATGACTACCTCACATATGATCTCCCTCGTGATCATCACGCCCAGAAGTGTTACCTTACACATAATTTAACTTTATAAAATAATACTCCCTTCGGTCCTAAATAAACTTCACACTTTGACTTCACACAAATTTAAGGAAATAAATTTGACTTTACTGTAGAATACACTGTTGTGACACTGTTTGGCACTGTTTTGCATTGTTTTGATGTAGATAATTTGCCAAATATGGAAGAGAGAAAAAGTGTGAAGTTTATTTTGGACCTACCCAAAAAGGAAAGTGTGAAGTTTATTTAGGATCGGAGTATTTCTCAATAGATCCACTCAATATTTTTTTTTTGAACCACCACTCAATATATTTATTATTACAATTGTCACTTGTAAGTTAATCTCAGTCAATTGATCATTGCTCGATCATAAGCATGATTATAGTATAAGTATAATAAAAAGAATTCCCTAAATAGGGTAAAAACATTTTTGAAATTCCAAAATAGGACGATAATGTTTTTAATTCTCTGAATAGAGTAAATTTTTGCCAAGTTTGACATTACTGGGCTTTAAACATGCCATTTTTTCCAAACTTGCCACAGTTGCTCCTATTCGGGACATAAAAACATGAAAGTCCTATTTTGAAATTTCAAAACGTTTTTACTCCTATTTAGGGCAATTTCAAATAATAATTTTGACTTGAGCCTATACCTTGGCACATAAAAAAAATAAAGTTGTTGTGAGACTATGCTATATAAATTTTACTCCTCATTGCTATTCTCTCCCAAAACAACCTCGTTACGTTGTCTTTGGAAACTTCTCCGAATATGAAAATTTCATGTTTCTTACTCCCTCCGTATCAAATTAACTGACCCGCTTTCCTTTTCGTGACGTATCAAATTAAAAGTCTCATTTCTATTTTTAGAAATGGACCCCACCACCTTTTAACTTCTCATCATTACATTTTTACATTTTACATTTTTTTCTCCATTTATCCCATTATTCCTCCCCATTAAATCCCCATCCCACCCAACCATAAATCCCTATCCGCCCCATCTTTCCCATTAAATTGGCCATTATCACCCCCCCATTTCTTGAAGTATCCGTATCTCCCTCTCTCTCTCTTGTTCAAACATTCTCTCTGTTTCTCCGGTTTCTCTGTTTTCTCTCTATCTCTCCGTCGGTTTGGGTTATTGCCCCTTCGGTTGTCCATCTGGTTTATCTCGACCGCCCAACCCCTCCTCACAGCCCTCCTCTCCATTATGCTCCAAATCTGTCTCCAAATCTAAAAAGTTGGCGCCATTATGTTGGCATTTTTCCCATTTATGAATTGCTACAGTGTTTTCTTTTTTTGGGTGTGTGAACTGCCAACAGGGCCGAATGTATGGCCTTTACGCTTTGCTACAGTGCTTAATGTATATGGGGTCCGGTTGTTTATACTCCTTTTGTAAAGTATTCCTCAACTTTTAATCATCTACAGTGTTTCTTACTTTCTTCTTACTTTATCTACAGTACACCTACAATTTTTCTTAAACTTCTACAAAAGCCTAGTGGGTCAATTAATTCGATACGGAGGGAGTATCAATTTCAAACAATTGCAATACAACAATTATATGAAGACGAATTCAAAGACAATATTGTTGGAAATATGAGAGTGGTTCCAATAAGAACATCACTCCTTATTGTAAGAAGTGAGAACAAAATTTATCCATAAATCTTAATAAATTAAAGGTAAAAAAGGGAATAGATGTACTGTGGGAGTGCAAACATTGAAAAAACAATCTCACTACAAAAAACCATCCTTTTTGTCACGGATTTTTTTCACGAATTTGGTCCGTGATAAATCCGTGACAAAATTCATGACAAATGTTTGTCACGGATTCTGTCCGTGACAAAAAGTTTCCGGCGTCCGAGAATTTACTCCGGCCAATTTTTTTTAGTTCCGGGCATTTTGTCATGGTCAGATCCGTGACAAAGTCCGTGACAAAGCTGAAATATTGATATTTCAACGGTCACGGTATTAATGTTGTACGAAAACGTGTTTGTCACGGATGTATCCGTGACAAAATCCGTGACAAATTATTTTATATATGGCAGAGCAGTTTCATTCAACTCATACCAGTTAAAATTCAATCAGAGTATAATACTATATCTGTTGAAAGATTGAAGAATGTAATTTATCTTATGTCATTTTCCTTGTTTATGCGGATAAGGTATGTCATTTGAATTGTGTATCTTTTTTAATAAGTATTAATCTTTTTGTTTTAAATAATTAAAATTGTTAAAGTAGATAGGTTGTTAATTAATTAACAATATATGTACTAACTATAAACGTAGTGATGTCATAATTTATTGTGCATAAATGATAATCCCAGAATACTTAACAAACAACAAATATAGCAGTTATAGAAGAAGCAGATAGAAAGAAATCGACAAGTTTATACCCAAATCTGGTATACCGTATGAAAACCGGCCGCTGCTCTCCCTGGAGAAGGAGAGCAGCGGCAAACCTAAACTCTCTCTATCTTTACGCCTCTGAACTCTAAGCCTCTTACGATTGTTAGGGTTCCCGTAAGTTAGCCTCCTTTTATAGGAGAAGTTAGCTAACTTACGGGTTACAAGGAAGCCCACGGGCTGATACACATTTGTGGCCCGTATTACACGATTAATTAATAACTACACAAATACAAAGATAACTAACTAGATTGAACACCATAAAATATTCCCAACAATCTCCCCCTTGGTGATCAATCGTGTTGAATCAGCATTGCAGCGCATATACCTTTGTCTTTGTTGTTATTGAGCTTCCTTTGTCTTTGAACTTGACTTCTGAGGAAGGCTATCTGAAGAAATCCTTGCAATCTCCCCTTTGATGTCTTCTTGACAATTTGATGTTTGATGCCGGGGGTTGAAGGACCTTCAGTATCTTGCATGTAGTCCTTGCCTTCCAGAAGTTGCTCTTGATCAGCTTGGATGAAGTCCGGTGACGCCTCTAGAATGAATGTTCTTTTGAGAATAGGAGACGCCCATGGAATTCATCTTCAGGACAGGAGTATTTGACCTCTGTCTCCTCCACAATGTAGTCTTTTTGACTATTTGGAATGAATGCATTTGAGGAGAACTTGTCGGTGGCACAGCGGAACATAATGATGGTTGATTTGTGAGTGTAGCTGACCATTTGATTTGAGTTGCGGAGATAGTAGAGAGGGTGTTGAATTTTGTGATGGAGGAGTGAAGTGTCCCAGAATGATTTGTTCAGTGTCAACAGCATGTGGACCACTCTCCCCCTCATGACGATCCGATGAATCGGGACGTCATGCTTTTATTCTTTTATTCTGCGGAAATAAAAACATGAAAAACAAGCAGAATCTAAAAAAGGTAACGTAGCCCCCCGGGGTCGTGAAGACGCCCGTTATCATCACTATAGAGATAAACTCTAAAGCAATGGCCTGAAAATGTTGGTGATTCTTATGTTGCAACAGCAGGACTTCCTTCCAATTATTGGTCTACATCTGTAATAGATGAGCCCTATGGAAGTTCTCGCAAGTCTTGAAGACTAGCAACTGACTCTAAAATGTGTCTGTGTCCTAGAAAATTTCAAAACATTTGGGAGTGAGTAACTAGACACAACGTGATCAATGAAAGTTCAGTGGCATGGGGCTGAGGCCACTGTAGTCAGTATTACTTGCCTCGGAAGGAGACAGTTATGAGAGATGTGGTTCCCCGTGAACTATGATTAAACACCTGTCTGTTGGGAGACAAGTGAGTGGTCTAGGGTAGGGTTGTGCATGCGCCGTTTGGACAAAATGCAGCGACTTCTACCCGGGATCTGAATAAATTCAGTCCTGAACCTATGGGGATAGTCCAGAGTATTTTAGTGGCTAGGAGCAAATGTTCAATTCATAGCAGGCAATTGAGGTAGCAGACTCATCATTGATAATTGTTTTTCTTCTCACTTGAGCCTTCTGCTTCCTAATGCTCATAATGTTCACTCACTCACTCGCTCACTTACGCACTTACGCTCGGATTTGTCCCTTGGGTAGGCTTAGTTGGGTTTACTAAGCCATAGGGACATGTTCTCTTATTACTTTCTTCATCTTCTCTCTGTGCTCCCCCTCAACTGGAGCACCCGGTATGCTTTGTCATTGTTAGGCACCGGGGAGGATAACATTGAACACTCCCCCTAGAATGTTGCATCCGTTGAGAGATTCCTTGCTTTGTCGGTGTAAGGCGCCAGGAGGAGAAAACTGAAACTCCCCCTCAGAATGTGCAAGGATTGATTGCTCACAGCTTGTCATACCCGCCATGTGTGTGGAGCAATCTAAACATGTACCACACATGACGGTTTCCCTGAGCTCACCATGTAGAATTTCAGCATATTGATGAACACATAATGTTGATGAGTCAGGGGAGGCTTCAGCGGTTGATTGTTGATTGTTGTAAGATGACCGTTGACGCGAGGTTGATTGAATTATCTACGATTTTCAGACCTTTACATTGAAGTTTAGAAAAGTTTTGACCTCAGGGTTGACAATGAAAGAATTTGAACAGATTTGCCTAAGTTTTGACCTGGACATCGGTGATTTACAATGTTTGTCGGAAAACTCACGTTTTGACCCTCAAAGACTGCGAGTGAGGGCGCGTGAAAATGGGTTCTGGGGTAAACCCCTAGAATAAATAAAGATCTATGCGTTAGCTTTCCAACAAAAAAAGTTTGCTCAAATCGGATCACCGAGTCAAAAGTTATGGCCAAAACAGTGCGGTGTCGCAGAAAATCTCTAATTTTGAGTTTTTGAGGAAAATCTTCGAGGTTGAGGTTCTCGATGTTGAATTTCGAGAGCAGGTGAATTTAAACAAAATTCTAAGGCAAAAACTCGAAATCCAAATCTGGAGATTTTAATTTCGAGTTTGCCTTGAAGAGTAATGACGAAATCCACCTGCAAAACAGACCTCAGAATAACGAAATCTTAAGAATTTCAAAATGTTTGGAACCTCGAAAACTTTGGAGTTTCGAAAAATCTCATAATCTCGAAAACTTGCTGTTTGAAAAACATCAGAACATCGAAAACTCCTGAAACATTTATATAAGCAGGGAATCATTCAGAGATCCTTATAATGTAAAGCTTCGATGAACTGCAAAGGATGTCAAGATTCGAATTATGAGTTCCAAGAAACTGCAAACTTTGAAAGATTCAAAACAACGAGAAATTCCGAAAATTCTGAAATTTTTTAGAATGTCGAAATCCAAAACATCGAGTTCCTAAAAATCGAAATAAATTCCAAAACTCGCAATTCCAAAACTCTCAAAATTTTAAAAACTCGAGGTTTAAAACTCGATGTCATGACCGCGAGTTTACAAACTCGAGTTCATGACCGCGAGTTTACAAACTCGAGTTCATGACCGCGAGTTTACAAACTCGAGTTCATGACCGCGAGTTTACAAACTCTCGTTCATGACCGCGAGTTTACAAACTCTCGTTCATGACCGCGAGTTTACAAACTCGAGTTCATGACCGCGAGTTTACAAACTCGAGTTCATGACCGCGAGTTTACAAACTCGAGTTCATGACCGCGAGTTTACAAACTCGAGTTCATGACCGCGAGTTTACAAACTCGAGTTCATGACCGCGAGTTTACAAACTCGAGTTCATGACCGCGAGTTTACAAACTCTCGTTCATGACCGCGAGTTTACAAACTCTCGTTCATGACCGCGAGTTTACAAACTCTCGTTCATGACCGCGAGTTTACAAACTCTCGTTCATGACCGCGAGTTTACAAACTCTCGGTTTTGAAAACTGTCGAATTTTGAGAATCTGAAAACTGTTCTGAATAGCCCTGAAGGTCGCGATCCCTCCTGTATCTGTTTCAAGTCAAAATCGTTTCTGCAGGCATATAAAAGCATAAACTCGAGTTTCCAAGGAGAGTTTTTCGAAAATGAAAATTTGCAGAAAACGAAAAAGAAGATATGCTGTAGAATCGGTTTTGAGAGGCGATTCCAACAGTATAATTTTTACAGATTTTCGTTCACAAACAAGATTACAGGAGCAAAACTCTATATGAAGAAAAAGAGAAGAAAAGCAGAGCATTCTTCGTTAGATCCAAGAAAATCGCAGATACATTCAACCTGTTTCACGCCTCGGCTCTGATACCAAATGATAATCCCAGAATACTTAACAAACAACAAATATAGCAGTTATAGAAGAAGCAGATAGAAAGAAATCGACAAGTTTATACCCAAATCTGGTATACCGTATGAAAACCGGCCGCTGCTCTCCCTGGAGAAGGAGAGCAGCGGCAAACCTAAACTCTCTCTATCTTTACGCCTCTGAACTCTAAGTCTCTTACGATTGTTAGGGTTCCCGTAAGTTAGCCTCCTTTTATAGGAGAAGTTAGCTAACTTACGGGTTACAAGGAAGCCCACGGGCTGATACACATTTGTGGCCCGTATTACACGATTAATTAATAACTACACAAATACAAAGATAACTAACTAGATTGAACACCATAAAATATTCCCAACAATATTTGAAATACGTTTGGAAATGTATATTAATTTTTCAATTATTGGTAATACCATTAATTTAGGATTTGAATTGATAATATTAGTTAAATTTAAATTTTAGTTAATTGAAATGGGTTTATAAAATTTTTAGGTTTGTTTATTAGAAATTATTGTTAATGCCTAATTTAGGATTTATAATGATTTAAGTTAGGATTGAAGCATTACTTTATTGTGAATTATTATTTTGAATTATTTGAATTTCATTTAATTTAAATGTTAGTTAATTATTTATAGTGTATTATTAGATTTTCATAATTTTAGTATAGTGAATTAATGCCATTAACGTAATAATTTAGTGTATTTAGTGTTAAAATCCTAATATTGTGAATTAGTTAATAATTGAAATGATTAATGCCATTAACGTCTTGCTTTTAGTTAATTAATAATATTAATTGAACGTTAGTTAATTTTAGTGAACTTTAGTGAAATTTAATATATAAATGTTCCTAAATATCGGGAATTAGTTAATAATTTAAATGATTAATGTCATTAACGTGTTGCTTTTAGTTAATTAATAATACGAGTATTAATTGAACGTTAGTTAATTTTAGTGAGCTTTAGTGAAATTTAAGACTCCCGGAGGTCAAGGCAGCCGAGAAGGCAGCCGTGGCGGCAGGCAACCCAAAGAGCCCGATGATAATAATGATGTCCTAATTGATTTTGATGACTATACGAACTTGTAATAATTTGTTTATTTTAAATTTGAATTTTTATTAAATTATTGTGATTGTATGAATTGTTTTTTTATTTAATTATTATATAATGTTTATTCATCCTGTGATTGTATGAATTGTTTTTATAATAATGTTTAATTATTATAAAAATTTAAATGAATTTTTCAATTTGAATTTTTATTATAAGTCCGGAGCAAAGTTTTTTAATTTTTTTTAAATAAAAAATAAATGTCACGGATTTGTTCCATGACACATTGTTTTTAAATTCAACGGTTTAAAAATTGGTTTTACAGTTTTAGTAAATAATTTCTTTTTAAAAAATTAAAAGAGACTTGTAACGGGTTAGGTCCGTGACAAAAAATTCAATTTTTTAAAAATATAAAATACTTGTCACGGATTCTGTCCGTGATAAAATGAAAATTTCAAAGTTTTTTTCCCGCCTAGCGGATTTCTGAAAAAACAAAAAAACACTTTGTCACGGTTAATTCCGTGACAAAAAATTCAATTTTTTTTAAAATATAAAATATTTGTCACGGATTATGCCCGTGACAAAATGAAAAAAATGAACCGGCACAATCTTCCGGTGATCACTTTGTCACGGAAGATGACTGTGACTAATCCGTGAGAAATCTTGTCACGGATACGGATCCATGACAAAAACTTTGTCACGTCCATTTTGTCACGGATGCAATGTAGGCCATGACAAAATCCGTGACAAAAATGTTTTGTCACGAATTTTTTGAATTACGTGTCGTGACAAAATCTGTGACAACCTCTTAGATTTTTTGTAGTGATCTTGCACTCTGTAAACTAATCGTAGGTTAAATGAAGGGCATTACAATAACTCTAAACAAATCATTTAATATGGTAACAGGTGGAGGCTACCACTTTTCAAAAAAATAGGTAATAATAAAATTCAAATCATATAAATTGATTTTATTTTAAAATTGAGTTAAATTTTTAAAATATAATCCAATTGCTTGTATAATTTTTTTAAAAAGTATAATGTGTATATATGATACACATGAACTAGTATCTACAGCTCAATAGTGCTCTTCTTGTCCGGCCAGGCCGGACAGGACCTCCGTCCGACCACCTCATTTTGAGGTGGTTCCCGGTGGTATTTTTGGCTGGAATTTTTTATGTATGTTGCTCATCAAATGTAGTTCATTCATACCAAATTTCAGGAAAAAAATCAATCGGAAAGGTCGTCAAATGATTTTTGTATGAAAACTGGTTCGGAATATACATATAAAAATCATTTGACGGCCTTCCCAAAATGAGGTGGCCGGACATGAACATTATATTCATGTATATATATATATATATATATATATATATATATATACACACATATATATATATATACACACACGAACAGAACTCGTATCTTCAATAAGAACTTTTTTTTTAAATGCATCACAAAATATTTAAAGCTTTTCAACGCACAAGAACTACTACCCAATGCATAACCCTGTAGTTACGTGTCGGGGTCGGCCCTGGGTGAAGGGATGAAGTGCATACGAATGAAATCACATGCGAATAGGTGAACGCGATTGACGGTCAAAGATAAACCTGAATAAACGATATATAGATATGTCATATATTGTACGATAGTATATGTTTATTGGCTTTAGATGGGAGAATGACTTGGTGAACCGTAAAAAATACACTCTCAATTGTTTTTATGTACTCCCTCCGTCCCGGTCATTTCTTCCAATTTTGACCGGTATCGCAAATTTAGGTAGTGGGAATAAAGTGAAAATGTATGGTTGTAGTTGTGTAAGAAAAAGGTGAATGATTGTGAACCACATATTTTTCCAAAAGTGGAAGTTGGAAGAATTAATTGCGACGGCCCAAAAAGGAAAATTGGAAAAAATGACTGGGACGGAGTATTATTATATAGATATCATTATCTATAAAGATATAGATTGTCTCTTTCAATGGACTATCAAAATACTAAGACTAACCCATTGTTAGAAAAAATAACATGATTAAACTTACGATAAAAAAAATAGGGAAAACCCATTGTTCAAAAAATTAAACATGTTTAAACCAAGGGCATAGTTAGGGGGTTAACCTAGGCCTCGCCTCACCTCATATTTTAAAAATGACTATATTTTTAGTGTATTAACTTCGTGTAAAAAGTTTTCCAAAATTATTCTTTGTATCAGTCAAGTTCGGCTAGTGCCCGGCTTCAGCCATGGTTTAAGCAATCCATTAAATTAAAGAAACATGTTTATGACCATAGTTGCAGCCTACTGCCAGCCTTGCAGATGTGTCATGCACGTGTGCGCCAATTAACGCGGCTAAAATTTCTAGTAAAACTAATTAGCAAAGCATGCATTGAGATGCACACAAAAAACGTGGTAAAATAAACGTGTGAATTGTGAGATGCAAACAATTAGGCCACAATATACGCCATACACATATTATTATTAATTAATTCTAGAACAATAAAGAAAGAAAATAGCACATAAAGCACAATTAAAATGCATGTATGTGAGAAATTCTCTCTATTTGTTTCTCCTCTCTAGGCCTACATTTGCTCGGACTGCTCAATTCATCTAAGCAGCGGCTAAGACCGAAAGAAAGACAGAACTAAGATTTCATTAAGGATGGGATTATTTATGAAATTCAATTTCGCATTCAAGTCATCTCCGATCAATGTCCGTTTCTGAAGTCATAAACAACGTTGTTTGAATTGCTTCCTCGGATCCAGCAATGTTGTGGTGTTGGTAATATTTCTATTAGCATTTCCATTGTGCATGTTTTTATGATATTTATGAAAATGCAAGAGTTTGGTAGCTTAATTAATGTCATGGTATTTCTTTTGATCTTGTTTCTGATCAAGGAAAAGAAAACTGGGATGATGCATTTATTATATATTTCAATCAAGAAATCATAGAAGACACTACACAAATAATGTTGCAAAGAGTTGAGAACGAATCAAATCAAACTTGATAACCAGGTATGTATATATGGAGATGTTAATTCTAGATCCTTTCGAATGTAAGCCATAGAAGTGTCTGAGGAATTAATTAGTAGTTATTCATTTGTTGATTTCTTAATTCATTTCTTTATTCTTCATAAAAGATCAAATGTGCAAAAATTTGAAAACATAAATCTTTTAAATGGATCTTTTGAATTGACATATGTGTGTGCAGGGGGGAGCCAGGGGTCAGATGACCTCACTGAAAGTTTGAGAGTATAGAGCTCTGAAATACTATGGCCCCCGTAACTCATTACGAGTAAAAAGTTATAGCTTCTGAAAAATCATTATCTAAACGTAAAATCAGCAAAATTTGATGCATACTATAGATGATTTTCCCAAATTTCAAAAATAGGATATATATAATTCATTCAATACTTATGTGACACGACTTAGAAACAGAACAAAGATAAATTATCTTATTGTTACGACTGCCTATTTATGACCCCCTGAGCCGTTTTTTGGCTCCGCCACTGTGTGTGTTTGTTGTGTGAACATTTTGATATTTGATATACTTTGATCGAGTCTCATATATGAAATCCTTAAATTGAATTTAAAAATTACATGAGCATCGTTCTTATTCATCCACCTAAGGAGATGTACCATAGCTTCTTAATATAAGAGGTAGAGGTCGAAGGACCCGCATAAGATAAATTGTGACTCTGTAGAGCTAGGGTCTTGCTTTAGCACACATTTTAACATACCAAAGTCTATAAGTTGAAAAAAAACCATGAATTTCTTGTTACTTTTTTAAATCAATTTTAGAGTATCTCAACCAATGTATGTTTCATGTAACACAGAAATCTTGATCAAGTAAATTAAACACATAATTTTATTTTGAGAACTGCTCGATGTACACCTTTTTATACACTTTTTGTGCACTTGTTTATATAAATAGACAATTTCTATCTTTAATAGATGAACAATTTGTATACACATGCAAAAAAATTGTACAAAAAATATTGTACAACTGGAATTTTCCGTTTATTTTTAGTCAATTTAATCAAGATATGGATTCAACGTGACAAATAGGAGTGCATTGGATTCCACTCTGATTTCGGGCAGGTTAGCTATGGATTAAGATTACACTAGTTTCGCACTTTCGCTTTCGCCTATTTCTCAATAAAAGAATGACAATTTCAGTCATACTTCTTCTTTAGAACTGATTTGTAATATTTTGTTCTGAAATATTCAGTCTTATACTTCCATGCTACTTCAAAGCTTTGATGGAGGATATAAATTTCCTACGCGTACCTCTAAAATTATGAAACCTAACACACCCTACACACTCATGACAAACCCCAATCTAGAGCTCATATCCAAAACTTTTGTCGACAAATAAGCTAGATCTGCTTGTATATATCCTGACTACATGAGTTTACTTCAAATAGTAATGGGAAAATCGCACATTTGACCCCCAATTATCCACCATATTGAAATCTCAACCCGTGTTTCAGGTTATCTAAATTTCACCCCCGAGTTGTCCGAATAATTATAAATGTCACCCCTGCCGTTATAAATTTCACCCCCGAGTTGTCCGAATAATTATAAATTTCACCTTCGAGTTGTCCGAATAATTATAACAGCAGAGGTGACATTTATAATTATTCGGACAACTCGGGGGTGAAATTTAGAAAACCTGAAACACGGGTTTGGGATTTCAATATGGTGGATAATTGAGGGGTCAAATGTGCGATTTTCCCAATAGTAATTGATTTTTAACCATGATTCTTTATTTCCTGAGACCAGAAAACAAAATGCGTATCCCCCGTTGGGAACTTGGGATGGGCATGCACTGATGCACTTCCATGCAAGGTTAACTACTACAGATTGATGATACATACTGAAAGCAAGGTAGAACACGAAAGCAGGCGAGAATAAATTGTACAAGGAAATGCAACTAAGTTGGAGGTCTACGACCTTAGTAGGTAGCTACAACCACGTGAATTAGTACAGATGGTTATTTTCTAGTCTGTGAACATGTTGTCGTGTTATTCATAGTCAGAACTTTGGTTCAACCAATACATGACTGCATGCTGCTAGATCTCCTCCCTCATCTACGCAATCTCAATCAATGCTAACCATCGTCATGTACACATAATACATATGCCACCTCACCGAGCGACGGAGCACGGCAGCAGGGGTCAGCTATTTGAATCATTGGTTATGCTTTTATTGTTAGGATCGGACGAAGAAGAAGGCTGTTGGCTCACAAACTGTCCCCGGATACGCGGCCTCTGTTCTGCCAATCTCTTCCTGCTTTGGTACCGAACCTGAAAAGCAACAAAGATCATATAAAACTGATACAGAGTGATGTGTTGTTAATTATGCCCCTTAAAAAGATGCTGCAAAGCTGGGTGATGTATGGTGGTAACCTTTAGGATTTGTTTGGATGTATAATTCTCTTTTTACCCTTTTTCTTTCTTTTTCTTTGGGGAGGGGGGGGGGCTTCAAAGCTTAGTTAAATTTAATATATGCATGCATGACACACATTAACATATCATTTTTTAAATTTTATAAAATCTCAAATACACAAACGTGTAGCCTTCGCCGCCACAACCTTCTATCCAAAACAGACCCTTAAAATAACTACCTTTTTGTCAAAGTTCCTCTCTTTTCGTTTTTGCCTGAACTTGTACAAGGCAGCTTCCCTTTGCGTTTGTCGGCTTTGGTCCATCACTCCACTCCTGCTCCCGCTACCACTCCCATTCCCACCACCGCCACCACCAGCTGTGCATTTTGCATCCATCTCATCATCTTCAGCATCCATGTTGTTAGTTTCATCACCAACTACACCTGTGTTGCTCTCGTTCTGCCCATTGCTTCCATTGTTACTCCCCGATGCACTCGTGTAGTTTTCTTCATCCCCTAACATGCGGTTTGGAACATCCACGCCATTTTCTCTAATGGGCAAAGAGTCATTCTGTTGCTGACTGTGCACATGGTGATGATGATGATGGTAATGGTGGTGGTGGTGCTGAACTTGAACCTGTTGCTGTTGCATCAACACCCTTGACTGTACCAATGCTGCCTGTGCTACTGAATCTTTTCCTGCAAGAGGGGAGAAGACCAAGGATGATGCACATTTATAACTACAGATTTAAGTGATTTTACTGAATCTGCTGAATTACCTGAGTAATTTTTAAAAACACAAATGTTTAAATTAATTACAGAAATAGAAAATTACATAAATATGACTAGAGGCCCATCAATGAAAAATAGGACTATATAAGTTCCAATTTTAACACAATACAAGAACACTTCTATTTGCGCACGTGACCTGTGAATTATTCCAATATGATGATACTTTTTTAGAAACAATATCCAAAAGTAAAGGTAGAATATTAATTAAAGCACAAATAGAAGCTCTAACACTACTTTTTTTTAATTCTCAGTGTTTGTAAAGTCAGTTGAAAAGCCAAAAATGAAGCTTACCAAAAGGGGTATTTGATGGCTTGGCTAAACTTTTACTGGTTGATGAGCCCATATCATTGTTGTTGTTACTACCACCACTAGAACGCTGATTAGGCATGCTGTTTGAGTTATGCATTGATCCTGCTTTTGCTGCTTCCGAGCTATTATTATTATTACTATTATTATTATATTTATTATTATTATTATCATCATCATCATTAACAGGAGAGCAGCTTCCGACATTTCCAATGGTTGCCTGAGGGTTAGCAGATGTTGAAGTAGTAGTACCACCACCATACCTGAGCATGGAAATGAAGAGAATGCAATATGATTCGTGATGTGATATTCCTCCAAATGCTTAACAACTAAAATAGTAGAAAAAATGTTTTGGTTTTATAGACTATTGTTGCACTTCAAAATTTCATGCCTTGAGAATGCAGATTGGTCTGAATGCCTCAGCACGTTGCGTTCTTGCAGTGTGACTCCAGCATCTACAACTTCTCTGTGTTGCTTCAAACTAAGTTCAAGTGAAGGCATATCCTTTGTCTTGCCTGTTTCCTTGGATGGACCGGTAGGAACATCAATGTCAGCATTATCCTTTCCCTGTAACTCAGCTGTGTTAAGCTCCTCTAGCTTTCCAATCAATAACTTATTCACCTCTTTTGACCCATTCTCTGCATTAGGCTGTAAATCTGGGGTCCTTGCTACTCCTATCTGCAGATCCTTTCCCATTGACGCAGTTCCTGTTTCATTCCAAATCATACACTTACTCATTCAGATCAGGGGAAAGCAGAGAATGTAAAAGTACAACAATTTAGGACACTGGAAATCTCTTTCCTAAATTAATTTTACATGGACAAATTATAGCGTTGAGCGAGGAAGACCAATTGTACCATGTCCATCTTTCTCATCTCGGTGCTCTCTGGCAGAAATTCTAGGATCCCAGTTTGAAATGTTTGCTTCTGGCCTTGAATGAATAGCCTGAGCACAAGTGCTGTCAGGGGCTTCAGCTAATTCATCCCATTGCAACATGGCCTGAGGGTTTTCCCCTTCAACGGCCTGATTCGACCACGAACCCTGTGACAAATAAGGGTAGTGAATCTAGTGACAATATTATAGAAAGAATACTAAGCACTCAACAAATTGTTCCCAAGAGTTCAAAAATTGACAGTAAAATAGGGGATTCCATCCACAAGTCCACAACTAGTCAGTCATCTAAAGCATGCGACCTTATTCTTCAGGAGAGTGTTGGAACAGAAATACTCTAATAGACAGTTGATAGTGGAATATACTTGGGCATTAAGCCAAAATAAAATGAAAAAAATCTTTTTGAACATTCCAAGTCAAAGATCATTCATGTCACATACTTTATTTTTCTTGCTTAATAATCATTTTTTAAAAAGAAACTACCAAAGAGCTGATTTTAAGAGCCTCATAATCTTTACACCAAATATCAATAACTGATAAATGGTTATATTTAGTTAAAGGCTCACCCTTTTGCAGGCACATATATGACATTATTTTGAGTATTTCATAAAATGTTCAAATACATTTTCTGCATAGTATCTGCAGATGTGAAGAAGACCATTATAAGCAATAATCATCAGAAGTACCTGTGTTCCACTTCCATTATCGCTTCCATTTTCATCATTGCCATCACTACTATCGTCTGAACCTCCAATGCTTTTAGACTTCGTGGACTTCTGGATACGTATACCACTTTCACTGCCACTCCCACCTGACTGAGAAAAAGGGTGATAAAATGATGAATAAACATAGTGTTAAAACGTGAATAGAGTGAATAAAAAAGAAATAGGTAAAACGTGACTTACACTGTGGCATTTCCTCCAAACATGTTGCCAGAGATTTTTAAGCTCATTCTTTCTAATAGGCTTCACTAAAAAGTCCACTGCACCCTTTGACAAACACTTAAACACTACTCCCATAGAATCGTTTGATGACATCACTGCACACAAATCACAGTGGTCATTAAGTCTAACAGCTAAAAAGAATTGAAATATTAGCAATGTTGTCCGTATAAAAAACAATTAATTATAAGGGGAAAAACTCACTGATCACGGGGACACTCTTGTGAGTTTTGTGGTTCACAATCTTTGACAACAGGTCAATGCCTGACAGATATGGCATAGCTACTTCTGTTAGAACAAGATCTATGTGGTTGGTTAGATCACCTAAAACATTCCATGCATCCACTCCATTTGCAACAGCTGTAACTGCAGTAATCCAAAGCAGAATATTTTTTTAGAATGAAGAAAACAGATGTTTGAATGCTTTAACAGAAATTGGCACAGCATAAAGAAAAAGAGAAATATCTAATAAACAATCGTGATTCACATTGAATAAGAACAATATGATGAATAACAAAGTCGGACATCCTGAATTTCAAATTAAAAGTGGCCAGTGAGTAGGAAGGGTTGCAAAACTACACAAACCGGTATAAAACTTCTGTGTTAATAGTCAATTTCATACGAAGAATGTCCAAAAAGATTAAATATGAGTAGCAGGAGCTTAATTTTTGGTAAAAAAAGGCAGTCCGGTGCACGAAGGCATGCCCCACGAGGTGAGGGTCCAGGGAAGGGTCCCACAATAAGGGTGTATACCCTTCAAATTTAATTTTTTCTGTGAAATCAATTTTATTTCTGAGATTCTACTTCCATAAAACAAAAGATGGTCAATTTCCTACTTCAAAGAGAACTTCAAAGATTAAGAAATAAGATAAGTAGGGATGAAAGTTCAAAATGGATGCATTTCAAATCAGACCTTACCTTAGGTTCTTGTATTAATATATAAGTACATCCACTTGAGTAGAATATTGCTAGACTGAAGTGTTCAGGGGTGATGTGTATAATTGCATACTTCATAGTTCATAGACATATGACTATTACTCTGACAATTGAATCCTGAGGATGGATATCTATATTTTCTTTTAATATTAATACATTTTCTTACAGATGCATGTCTATGTCTTGAAATTAATAGATGCTCCCAATGCATTCATTGGTAATGAGGGATATTCAAGAGACATGATACGGACCTGAGCTTATGGTGAGGGAATTAATAGAAATAATACTGACTATTTTAATAAGTTGTAATAAGGAAGCGGGCTGGGCCAAATAATTAGTTAGATTGAGGAGAAGCCTCTTTAGAAAGAATAAATAGTAGGATTAGAAAAGGGAGAGGTAGAATGGGATTTGGGAAGACTTGGGATCTAGGAGAGAAAGAGGCCCTCTCGAATTGGCCTCCGTTGTACTCCGCTTACTTTCTACAATATCAACGATATTTTGCTTCAAAATTTCTGCATACATATCAAGACATTAATGAGAAATGTAAATATGAGAAACGAGTGTGTTATGGGTAGACAAAAAACACCTCCATAGGCTTTGAGTGTTATCTACTATAGAACTCTGACCAACCCCACCCCACCCCCACCCCACCCCCACCCCCACCCCACCCCATGTGACGACCCTTGAAAACAAAACAAAAAATTCTAAGTGTGGACAAATATACATATAAGATGAGGATCCCTTGGTGAGATTTGACATTTAATATACACTTCAGTCGAGCCCTACAGGAACCCTCTCGACAGAGTGCTTGAACCTGGATGCTTGACAAAGTTAGTGCAGCTTCCAATATCTGAGTATTCGATCGACGTGGATAACTTAAGTCCATAATGTCCAGCATACTTGGTTGCAATGTCCAGCCTATGCGAGTTGGATTACTCTATAAAACCAATGTGCGCTATATGACAGGCCTGACCCAATGGGCTGCTGGTGGGGTTATACATTAACCCCTAACAAAAAGTAACATGGCTCAGAGGGAAAGACATTAAAAGTAGAAAAGATAAACAACAGTTCGATTAGCATCGGGCCATGCATAAAATGAACACGTTTTCATGGAAATTGTTTTTATTTTCAAGGAAAATGAGTTGTTCTATGTATAATAATTATAATATAATGTCTATCCCATAAAAATAAATAACACTGAAAGCAGAAAGGCATTTTGTCCAAAAGTTGAAACGAAAAGCAAAATGAGTTGGACACCAACTACGGAAAAAGCTTTTCAGGCAAATGTTTGAATGTGCCAAACAGAGGAAAATCCAGTTTCCTTGAAACAAATAGGGCCTAATTAGAAAAGAAAATACTGGAAACTTAATTAGCTGATATTTTATCTGCCAACCAACTATGGATGAAAAGGATAGGATAAATTGGAAAAAGTATGTATACCACACCATGCTATAATCATACTCATGAAAGTGAAAGGAATTGAGAAGGAAAGAACCAAACCTTCATAACTGCAGTTCCGAAGCAGTGCACTAACTACATGACGAGTACATTCATCATTTTCCACAAGCAAAACCTTGAGAGATCTAAGAGGCAGAAAACGCTCCCAACGAACTGCATGGGCCAGAGGATGTTGCTGATGTGTATGAGGAACAGCCTTCACTAAACCTCTGTGTGTGTCATTCCTATCATCAGCAACTTCATGGAACCTTGACTCGTGTTCCTCAGAGACCACATGTCTTCCTCCTCCACCTGTTACTCTGTGCTGCTCAGTTTGCTTGCCTTGGTTATTGTGTACTGTAGACCCTTTACCAGGAGGACCATCTCCTTCCACCCAAACTCCCGTCATCAATCAGATTCAAAAAGATGAGTGCTGAACAAGGATCCAGATTTGGTTGGCAAGAAAGCCTCAAGTTTGGAAAGAAAAAATATACATCAGATTCTTCTAATGTTTCTTTGTTATTATGTTACACTAACAGACATTAAACTTGCTTTTCTGTTTCTATGAATATGTTCATTAACTTTATCCACCCGTCCTTTATAAGAGTTCAAAATTTGGGAAGGCAAGCTGATCATACCGTTTCAAAAAAAACGACTGCCAGACTGTCTTTCTATTGAGCAGCTCCTCAACAAAACCTATAACAAAGAATGCCATAAAACTCTTCAATTTGTC
Source organism: Cuscuta europaea (assembly GCA_945859875.1). NCBI lineage: Eukaryota > Viridiplantae > Streptophyta > Magnoliopsida > Solanales > Convolvulaceae > Cuscuta > Cuscuta europaea. Next base: position 2,389,869 of record CAMAPE010000070.1, read on the forward strand.
ACAACTTCACAGAGCCCAAGTTATAAGAAGAAATAAGCATAACAAAATGACATAGAACTGCCTTGCTTTGAGGCATCTTTGGTAAAACTAATGAAAAAACTATGTGAAGTACAAATATCAATGTTAGTAGTTACATTAGTTAAATACATATTTAAACTGGTTTGAAACCATTCACTCATAACGTGTTGGTTGTGACAGCCTTCGTTCTAGCTGGAGTATGTGGGATTAAGTTATACTTATATTGAACCCGTTATTCGTAGAAATCTACAGAGAAGCAGTCTAGAAAGAAATTATGATTATGAAGTCGTCCTGTGCTCCTAGGCAGGGGCAGGGGCAGATAGGACATGTTTTGGGGTTCAACAATTTTATTATAATACCACAAGTCAACTGTCCTACTGATTTGGAAACTATCTAAATTCGCATGGAATCTGACATAATTTTCACAACAGTACGCTAATTAAACAACATATTACCCATAGAATCACACACGAACAGCAACAACAACACCAACAACAACCTTAGAGGAATTAATTAACAGAGATGGACACAAACAAAAGAGTTAATTTTTATGAATTACATTAACATAGATGACAATAAAAATCGTTAAAAGATGGTCAGAAACACCAGAGTAACTTTAAAATCCTATACCAATTACCAAGCAACGTGAATAAAAAATTATAAGGTGTGATTCAGAAAATAACCAGATATTCGAAATAGAAATAAAATATCCATCCCGGATCAAAAAAGAGGATCCAGGAAAAGACCAAAACAGGGTGCAGCATACGTTGAACAAGGGTCTGGGTCGGGAAAAGGCGAAAAAGAGACTGGAATTTACCAATTGGTCGTAGTTTTTGCCTAGAAGAAGAAAACCATAGAAGGATCGAAGCGAAGAAGATATAATCCACGGATGAAGACGTATAATCCAAAACCTATAAATGCGATGGCCGAAGTTGGGGAGAGTGAAATGGATGCGTACCAGCTGAAGATATTATTTTACGGAGTATTCCAGATCTGGGACGGATGACGTGGACAATGTGTGAGCGGCTAGTTTCGCCATGTCAGCGGAAACTGGGGCCTACGTGAACGTATATGAATCTAAAGACGGGCTCGTAGCCCTCGGGCGGATCTTCTGAGATCCGATTGCGGACACGTGTCAGAAGAACCTCTCGACCTTACGCGAGTGTTTGAAGCGCGTGGAAGCTGAACCACTGCCAACTGCGAAGACAGGATTCGGCGATTAGCCCAGCGGATAAATTAGAAATTGTTGACCTATACGTTCAGATATTTTCGAAAAAGTAAAGAATTTTCTTGCTCCAAATTATGCCCCTAATCCTATTTTTTGATTTATCAGACTTATTAGCTCATTTTTTATCGAACGTGTATTTTTTATTTTCGCGCCAAACTGTGTAATACTACGTAATAAGAAAAAGTAACGTTGGAGTTACGTTTCTGGTTATATTGGCTGAATTTCCTACAAAGGGATCATTTTAATTATTTTTCATACTCGTATTATTTTTTCTTTATTTATTAATATAACAAAATTAAATATAATTTTTCATAAATCAATCAATTCAACTATTTCAACCAGAACTTCATAAATTTCAACCGAATCAGCTAATTCCAGTGTTACCAAATGAGGGTTTAATGCACCAAATTAAACCCCCTCGTGCGATATGAATTCGGCGCATTAGCCTCTGTGTTTTAAAAATGCATCAAGTCCCTTGTGTTATGATTATTCATGCACAAAACCAACAAAATTAATTACCAAAAAATGAAAAATAATTAGTTGGTTTGTATAATTTAGAAATTTTTACAAAGTTACTTGCATATTCAATCATATAATTAAGAAAAGTGATTTCAAAATTTTAAAGTTTGTTCTTGGAGGGGTTTTGAGCATGAATAATTATAACACATGAGGGTTTGACGCATTTTTTAAATCACAAGGGGCTAATACGCTGAATTTACATTTCACGAGGGGGTTTGGTTCATTAAACCCTACTAAACGGATTTGTAGTTTATAACTTTATTTATCGTTCTTTATCATTTTTTTGTCAAATATCTTCCACTTTATATACTAGTCAACTACGCGTGCCTTGCACGGATTACAGATGTACGCAACTTTTGATTTCGCATACTGAATGGATATAATATTCAAAATAAGTAAGGTTAAAGTTACTTTTCTGATTGAACTGACTTAATTTGCGAAAGATGACAGTTTTGTTGCTTTTCCATATAATTTATTCTTTAATTTTTTCATGAAATATATATATGTCGTAGAAATATATATATATATATATATATATTTGCCTTATAATTCCTAAATTATTCTCATCTAAAGGTACAAATATATTTACTTTATAATAGGGCGTGATTCAAATAAAAAAGGTATTTAACGTAAAAAGTGAGAAACTTTCACTTTAAGTTCGCTACAGTGCGCCTTTAGATTTAACTTCTGCACTTTTACGGTGACAAAAATGATCACTTATTTACGAAATTATCATCATGTTTTTAATTTAATCATGACCACTTAGAGCCATCAGATCTCAAATCAAATGCATAAAAAGCATTCTCATTTTACACATTTAGACTTCTTTTCATTTGATCCCAAATCTATGATTTCATTCATATCAACATATGCATTATAAGGACTATGACTCTAAAAATAAATATAAGTAGAAATTGAGTACCCATTGTCCCAATCTTAGTGGGATGGAGGTAGTAGTATTCATCATTTTGATCTCTCTTCCAAGCTTTCATCTTATAATATGTCGTAGATCTATCTGTGTAGACTTGTTAGCTAGGTTATATCTGGTGGGAATTACCTTCTTCAACCTGGAGCTTTTTATAGTCATAGTCTTCACTATTTAAATTTTAATGCAAGGATATGAATTTCTTGATCGTAAACTGCATAAGTTAATACTATGAAAAAAGATGACACCCACCTCTAAGGACACTCCAGCACCGGCCAAACAGTTAACTAGAGTAATGTAAATTAAATTTTATCAACAAGCTGGCAAATAGCGAGTGAGGTTGTGATGTGTTACTTGCAGAAGCTCTATGCATTTTAACATAGTAACTTCTCATCACATTTTTCGGGATTCAATTTCGAGACTTACCCTTGTGACACTCTCTATCTACCGGTTGAGCTACGCCCACCAGCATATAAGTTAATACTGTGAGAATTAGCTAAGAGTTGAGCAACGCCCACCAACAAATAAGTTAATACTATGAGAATCAGCCTTGTGTAGACCCTAGAGAGGCAACAAAACATAAGTAAATAAAAATGTAGCTGAGCAATTCTCTTTATAGTAATTATACTCTCAATCAACCATTTGAGCCAAAATATTAATACACTTTCTCTGCAGCCATTACCAAACACAACCCAGAACATAAAATTAGAGATTTAGAGTGAAATCATCAGAAGAGGTGGAAATGTGGAATGAAACTAACAAATTATACAAATTGTAAAGATGAACAACAAATCATGTAGGTGATGTAGGGATCTATAAGACTATAAGGTTTATTTATTTACCAAGGTTAGTTAATTTAATTGTTTACTATGAGGGTGCAATGGGCAGAATTTACTATGAGGGTGCAATGGCTGATTTACTCCAATTTTGCATCGTAGCCACAACCATTCATGAATGATGAATGACTGCTCTATTTAGAGAGAGGCTCAGTGAACATTCACTTTTACAAGATCAAGAATAATAATTGCAAAAATAAAGTGAGAGACAATAATAGGCATAGCTTCAACGGAGTAATATAACATCAAAACGAAATTGAATTTATTGTGTTTCTTTACATGCATCAGAGCATCTCCAATGCTTTTATGTGCATGGTGCACATGTGGCATAAGAGGTAGCCACATAAATATTAGCAAATAAAATATTTCTCTCCTTATTTGAATGATTTTGTACAATTTGGTAAATTTTTCTCTACAATGTCAACCACAATGTCAACATCTAGACGGTCTGCTTGACATTGTGGAGAAAACTTACCAAAATTGTAAAAAATCATTCAAATAAGGATAGAGATAATTTATTTGCTAATATATATGTTGCTATCTCTCATGTCACGTGTGCACCATGCACAATGTAGCATTGGAGATGCTCTCAGCCTAAACTCAAGAATGGACGAGATGACCAGTAAAGACAGCAACACTACACTCAAGCTGCAGCAGACTTCTGCTTGTTGTCTTCAAGAAGATCAGCAAGATTCAAAGCTTGTACCAGCTTTGGCCATGACTCGGGTATTCCTCCAGGAAGATCAAACTCCAACAATTTCCCACGACACCGATAGAACTCCTCAACTGGTTGGCTCTGCAGGACGACCCCCCCCCCCCCCCCAACAAAACAATTAAATGTGGAATGTGTTTGTTTATATATTTTATATGGCTAAATGGTCAAATAGGCCCTCGGACTAATTAAAAAGTGCAAATCACCCCTTATATAGGAGGCTCTGTCCGGCCGTCGCCATTTGGGGCGGTTCCTAGTGGACTGGTGGACTTTTCTGATGAAATTTTTTTTGAATCTTCTTCATTAAGTCTAGTTTACCCATACCAAATTTCAGATACAAATTCAACCGGGAAGACAGTCAAATGATTTTCTGAAATGTACTGCACTGTTTAACCGCACAGTTATCTTCAAAAATTCATTTGACTGTCTTCATGATTGGATTTTTAGCTGAAATTTGGTATGAGTGAACTGGACTTAATGAACAAGATGCTCAAAAAATTTCATATAAAAAGTTCACCAGGAACCGGCCCTAAATGGCAATGGCCGGACAGAGCCTCCTATATAAGGGGTGATTTGCACTTTTTAAGTTAGTTCGAGGGCCTATTTGACCCTTTAGCCATTTTATATCTAGCGATGGCCCCAGTCCGATTCAGTTCAGTACTTCAGTTCCCTTTCTGGAACGACCAACTCTGAGTCCAAAATCCATGTTGCCCATAACTGAAACCAACATGTCTGGTCCACAGTTCTCGACCGATTTTTAGTCTATATATATAAAACATATAACCATCGAGCCTGCACATATTTTGGACGAATCAGAACCAGTTTGCACCGGGTCTGGACCAGAACTGTAAAAACAGAAACTGGTCTGGTTCTTTACCTGTCTAGTCTTGCTCTGTTGAAGTGCTGGAACCGGGTCAATCCACATTTATATCTTTAGGGAACAATCCCTCTTTCCCATTTTCAGCTTTTAACATGTGTAATATGCTGGCATGGTGCTAGAAGAATATTGTGATTCTACTATTCTAGTTTTAGCATGAAGTTATAGTCATAGTGTTAATGAATTTCACAGTTAATTGATGCTATAAGTTTTATGCCACCAACACTAATAGTTGGGTTGAGGTGGTGTTGATAATGATGATGAATAAATAAAAAGAAAAGGACCTTGATAATGGGATTACAATGAAGGCAAGTGAAATACCAACTCATTGTAGATGCGAAGGCGCTCCTTCACAACATCTTCAGTGTCATCGGCTCGCATTATCAATTTGGATTCACAATGAGGAGGAGGAAGAAGAGGAGGCATATACATTCCAGGGCTTCCTTGTGTTCCCTTTATATCAATGCACGCGACATTGTAGTTTCCTCCACATTCGCTGCACATCCTTCTCCCTAGACATTTTGCGATTATTGCCTCCTCCCGAAGTTTCAGATTGATTACCAAGTCAATGTCTGTGACACCCTCTAAAATTTCCTGCTTTTTCAAATAAAAAAAAAGTATGAAATTCTTTCACAACAATGAAAACAGATGGCAAGTATCATTGAAGGGAGAGTGGAGATAAAATAACAAAGAAATCATCCACTGCAACTCAGGATAGCAGGTAAGCAGCAATGAACCACTTACATAGGAGGTAGGAACTAATGCTCAAGCTTGGAGTTGGGCATACAATATGATGACAGGTGTCATGATCTTCGACCTGGTTCATTCTTTAAAGCTTTTCACAAATAAAGAGTGCCTCCACAAAGGGTTTTATTACATGACACATTATATGGACTCAAAAGATTAAAGAGTACAATCTGTGTAAATTTATAATATTCATACACCAGGGTAATACAGAAGCAAGAACAGAGTCTCTAACTGGAACCAATCGGATCAAAGTTTGTGTACAACCCACTTTTGCATTAAAGTAGATTGGTAGATGGAGGAATCAAATCCACAAAGGTGGAGCTATTAGGTGCTGGAAATTTCAAAACTTACGGGAAAATTAAGATGATCTGATTTCAGATGAAACACTTCATTAGAATGCCATATATTGTATTGAGTATTCATAGAGACTTAGGCACACTACGAACAACACATCTTCAACTTTGGAAGAGCAAAAAGTCCAAAGGAGGGAAAAGCAATGAGTTAAAAACAAGGAAGTGAAGGAACATCAAGGGCAGGTTAGGAATTAAGGAAATGTAAAAGAAATTGACAATCCCATTTCAGTGGGACTACACAGAAAGCAGTGGTAATTGGTTCGCCACTAAGGAAAATAGTTATGATCATAATTTTTCATATAAATCCACATTAAGCGTTTAATTCACAGGTAAGCTGTAGCATGAAAAACTAAAATGAGAAAAAATATAAATAACATTCTTTATCAAGTTTAAGAGGAAACAAATTATCTGACATCAAGTAAGAAAATGACTTCATATAGCATGACAGCCAAATAGAACAAATTTCAGGGAAAAACAATCAAAAGTCTTTAAAAAATCTGCATACAATTTGCTACTACATGACAACCAAATAGAACAAATTTCAGGGGAAAACTGTGATATTATGATTGGTTTTTCACTGATGAATAATACTTCAGTTTTAAAACAATCAAACAGTCTTTACAAAAATCTGTATGCAATATGTTATACTACTTCATAGTTCATACTTAGCCATTTGCATGGTATTAGCCAAAAGAGATCTAGTAAAGTGTCAATCAAGATAAAGATTTGCATGTCACATACATACCCACTGACATACATTTAAACAAATACACACATGCATTATTATTGTGGATCAAATAAGAACAAGTCTTATCATGAGGACGTTTATTGCACTTTTTCGCATTGGCATAATATTTACCAAAATGCCACTGTCTTATTTTTTATATTGGCTTTATTTGATCAAAGTTAAAAAAGTGCAATACGCGTGCCCCATTGTGCATCACATGGGGTAAAAGTGACTGTTCTCACGTTCTCACGATAAGCCTTGTTCTCATTGGAACCGCACCCCATGTGTTATTCTCATTGATATTAACTATTAAGGAGGATCATAATGGGTCCACCACAATTATATTTTGTGCAATTCAGAGTCTGTAATCACGCTAAATAGTAGTGACATAAAAGAAAGATACTCCCTGTGTCCTTCAATAAACACCGAACTTGACCGATCACGCAGTTTTAAAAAATAGAGTTGTATGATTAAGATTTAATTGAAGATAGAGGAATAATATGAGCCACATAATACCTACCTTATATAGAAAGGAGAGATGAATTTGGGACGGACATTAAAAATATGTGTGAAGATTATAACTGCATGTGTAGACACAAAAGTTCTGAACTTATGCTAGGCTAGATATCTAGAGGACAATGGACATGCGGCACATGCCATAGGTATAAATTTAATATTTCAGCAAATTACTGCAAAAATGCTGCTCACCGCCTGTCTTATAGTTCGGGGAAATCCATCAAGAATGAAACCCGTTTCACCCTTGGATTCACCGGCCTCAAGTTGCTTTGACAGTAGATTTATTATGATCTCATCACAAATCAGTTTCCCTTGGTTTACAATCTCTGCCAACTGCAAATACAAATAACAAAATAGATTCGCTAAAAACATTCATCAAGTAAGATTATTATTCCAAACCCATCAGAACACTTCTATACATGCCGACTTCTAAAGAAACCAAAAGGTATTGCTAAAAGACCTAACCTCTCAAACTTAATGTAGAGCACTAGAGCCATATTAAGCCATCTAACATTGAAAAAATAAAAATACAAACTACTCCCTCGGTCCCACTAACAATGGTACAAGTGAAAGTGGCACGCATACCAATAAAAGTGGGTTTATGTGGTTGATATTGAATTGATAAAGTAAGAATGACTTAGAACCACACAAATTTCACTAAATTTGGAATGAGAAAATCTTAGTAGGACGGACCGAAAAGGAAAATTGGGACAATCTTAGCGGAACGGATGGAGTAATATTTATGATCTAAATGGCATAGATCCCCTAGCCCTAAATGGCATATTATGTTGCTAATATCAAATTAGCTATCAATCCGGATAAAATTGGAAAAGAATAAGAATTTTGAGATGTAAGATTGTTTTGCTCCAGAGAGTGATATTGTGGTCATATTAAGCTATCCCGGATCAAAAGGTTATAAAGTCACACACACACACACACACACACACACACACACATATATATATATATATATATATATATATAATTATGGGCTCCTTCGCATAAGGTATGGAACCCATGCCATTACTTTTAATTCTCTTAAGTATAGTACTATAGTAAGATTAATATCTTAAATCCTTATTACTCCCTCCATCCCTGAATAATCTTCCGAGTTTTCTTTTTTATCTGTCCCAAAATAATCTTCAATTTCCTTTCCCGGCAAATAATTTGTGGTTCAATGCATTTCTTACACATTCTTGCATAGTTTGCTCTCCTCAACGCAACTCTTCATCACACAATACCCAGTATCTTAATCTCAATGTCAAATGTACTTTGGAAGATAATTTAGGAACGGGGGGGTATATGACAATAGTAGAATTACTAATGTTCTATGAATTAAAGCATTGATCCTAAAAATAGGCAGCCCGATGCATATGGCATCCCCACAAGGTGAAGGTCCGGGAAAGGGTCCCACCACAAGGGTGTATAAGGAGCAAGCCTTCTCTTGTCATTTAGAGAAGAGACCACTCTCAAGACTTGAGCCCGTGACCTCTAGGTCACTCAACAACACCGTAACCGGTGCGCCAAGGATCCCTTCACTAGAGGAATGCCCAAGTTGCTTGCATAATTGTTCATGTGAGTAGGAGCGTAGCTAGGCAGCCTTACTAGGCTCGACCCGTTCCAAATTTGAAAATTGATTATATTGTGCGTATTAAACAAATTGTATACAAACTTATTAGAAAAAATTCTTTGTACGGACTCATCTAATTATTAAGTGGGATGTTTTTTTTAACTATACTACTCCGTATTAAGAAAAGGCTCAATTTGTATGTAAGCATTGGCTGCATTGCAAATAGCCAAATACTCCGTAGCAATCGTCACTTTCAACAAACTAAACTAGGTCAAATATGCATATACGTAGTATCATCTAAGATTAACACTACTTGAAAATTTTAAAAGTGAAAATGTATACTCCGTAACATGCAAAGCATACCGCAGGTTTACCTGGGCGGAGAGAGGACCACTGGTGGAGAGCTCATGACGGACGAGATCTCCGGTTGAGATATGAGGAACGCCGAGAAGATTCGAGAGGCGAGCGGCATAGGTGCCCTTGCCTACGCCGGGGCAGCCAAGAAACACCCACTGGACATTTCTGCCCTTGACTTGCTGCCCGGTCTGGACTGCCGCTGCAAGCTTCTTTTCTGCATCTAAAGAGGGCGTCGAACAAAATCCGCGCATCGAATTCCCGAACCGCCATCGGCATCTCGCAACTGATCTGCCCAAAATCGCCATGGATCAGTAAGAGTTTTCAGTAAAGAAATAGAACACGTAAACTTGTTCAAGCTTGGCAGGGAATTGAGCTGAAAGAAGGTTGCTTGAATGCTTGTGACGAAGCAGGGGAGACGGTGAGGGAATCGGGATGGTGAGATATTCTGCTGATCACATTTTTATGTAATGGTCATTGCTCATCAATACGCGTTCAGAACGATCACCACTTTCACCCGACGTACTCCCTGTTCGGGCTTAATTTTAGGGGTGGGATTTTGGAAACTGGACAGTTAAATGGGTTTGAACCGAACCGTTATAACCCGGTTCGGTTCGGTTCCTACATAACCCGATAGTATTAGTTGTTAACGGTTCGGTTCCTAGTTGTTGTTAACGGTTCGATTCTTGGTTCCTATAAAAAATATATGCACGGAACCGTTAAGGAATCGATATTAAAAATATAAAAATAAAATTAAAAATAATAGTATTAGTATTAGTAGTAATACTAATATAACAAAAATAAACACAATAACAACAATAATAATTAATAAATGATATTTAGCCAATAATTTTATGTATTGAATGAAAATTAAAATCTTCTTTTTATTCTATTAAGTGTTCACTTAAGTCCGAACTTTGATGTTTGGAGTGATTAGAACACTAAATAAATGTTTATGACTTATTTTGACTTTTTGACGTTTTCATGTGGTAGAAGCTAAACTATGTGTTAATTCTTACACGAAAAAAAATATTCTAGGAACCGATAAAAGCAAGAACCGAACCGTTTAGTATTGGTTCGGTTCCATATCGGTTCTTGATTTTTTATATACGAACCGAACCGATTTCATTTGTTAAAATTTAAATAACGGTTCCACTATTTTTGAGTAAGAACTGAACCGGTCTCAGGCCTACTTAATTTAAGAAGTAATTGTAGGACTAAAACTAAAACTAAACTTAATTCCAGACTTAAAGTTTTTAATTCCCCAAATAGGATTCTGTATTACCATTATGTTCTTCTATATAATAACATCAAAACCCTAATTCCAATCCCAATGTATCTCACGAACGTCAGTGGCTCTTTGATCTCCTACGCAACAAGCGTTGCTCATAGATCCCTGCGTAGCACTCCTACGCCGAGGCATGGAATTCGCCCCTCCGGCGATTATACACCTCTTTGGCATCATCGCCGCTTTCCTCTTCGTCGATTCCAGGTTTCTCCTACTCTTACTCCTACTCCTTCTTTCCTCTTTGTCTTCTTTATCTTCGTCTCCCCCTTCTTCTTTTGTTCTTCTTTTTCTCTAATCTTCATGGTTAATAACATGTTTCCTCTCACTAATTTTACTGTTTTTGTTGGGTGTGTTTCGGAAAAACGAAGAAGTATTAATTAAATAAAATTAATTAATAAATAAAATAGCTAAAAGAAAACAGAAATAAGATGAAGCGGATTTTAGCCAGAGCTCGTGCTACGTACGATGTCCTTAAAACGTATTCGTCGCCTCCCACGGTGCTAGGAGCGTTGCAACGACCGTTTCCCAGGATATGGTGGCTAACGAACGATCGTTTGAGCACACAAACGAAAGTCCCGACGAACTGAAACAATAGCAGAACACTAGGGAAATTTCGGAGTAGCTGGAAGTGTTTTTAGCTCAAGAAAACGTGGGGAATGTGTTGTGTGTTATGTCTTGTTGCAAACCACCTGCCAGCTATTTATAGGAGGATTTGTTGTGTGTTAGATGGGGTGTTAATGGACCTGAACGTTGGACATCAATGACCAGTCCATTGGGCATTGAATCGTCCATAAACTGTCCATTTAACTCAGCATTAAAAGAGAAGAACGTTGGGCATTTATTGCTGTAACGGACCAGAAGACCTTCTGGTGCGAACAGAATACCTCTACCAGAACACCTCGAGGTGTTCTGGTCTGAAGGCACCAGAAGACCCCAAGGCCTTCTGTCCGGAAGCCAGCAGAAGACCCCAAGGCCTTCTGTCCGGAAGGCAGCAGAAATCCTCAGGTCTTCTGATCCAACAGAGACCCTCTTAGGTTCTCTGGTCCAGAAGGCAACAGAAAGCGGAGCAGTTCTGGAAAAAATAAAACGTTACTGGAAGAACAAAAAATTAGACCGTATCTTTGAATGATAGGTATTTGGACGGCATTCGTGTCCGCAGGTCGCCCGCGCACACGAGTCACTGTTTTTCTTCTCCGTTTTGGGATTTGATCGGCACACCCCCCCCCCCCCCCCCCCCCTCCTGCGCGTAAGAGAGAGCCTTTACCTTTAGGAATCTTAACTCCTTAAAAGAGACTTCCCTTTATAAGGGGGTAAAAATCCCTTGATTTTTCCGGCGTGGGATAAAACACACTAGAAACCCTTCATTTCCCCAGTTTTTTCCATATCAACGAGTGAACTTCGAGAATCAATTCTTCATTTACCCGTTATCCGTTTTGAGTGTACCACATATCGAATTGTAGTCCTTAACAAGGACAATCCGAAATCACTTTGCCCCGACCCAAATCGGAAGTGGACCCCACTCAAATAATTGCCCCAAAATGACCATTTAATGCAATTTTTAACACATTTTTTCAACATTTTTTTGATAGAAAGATTTTTGTTTCATGAACATTTTTGGAGTTGAACATCGACTTTTCTGTTTTGTAGACATCGGCTTTAGGTTTCTGATTTCTGATGTCGTTAAATTTCCAATTTCGATAAAAATTCGTATTTTACAGATTTGGAATATCGGCTTTACATTTTTGCCAACTTTGTGGCAGTTCCATGTAGTACTCAATATTATATTATGGCAAAAAAACTTTTATTTTAAACTTTAATTTTTATTGCCAATCTTTTGACAAAATTGACCAATATATTATGGCAGATTTGGTGGTTGAGATTTCTAATTTCAATAAATTTCTAGTTTCATTAAAAACTCTGGTTTTTTCAGATTTAGGTGTTGAGATCATTTTTTGCCAAAATTTTGGCAGTTTCATGTAATACATTATTACAGAAAATTTGTATTTTGACATCGATTTAAAAGTATTGTCAACTATATGGCATATTTGCATATGATATTATGGCATAAAAATATTGTGTTCTTCAACGAACTGCCAAATATAATGATAGGAATTGTCGACATTGTGTTTATTTTTTTATAAAAGATGGCAGAACCGCAGAATTATGTTTTATATTGTCAACATATTGTTTTGCAGCATATTGGCATTTTCGCAACCGACGGTGATGGTGCCAGCAGTGGTGCCAAAAGTGACGGCGGCGCCGGCAGCGGAAGTGGCGGCGATGGCGTTGGAAGTGGAAGCGTCGGAAGTGGTTGCGGCATTTGGAGTATTGGAGGCGGTTGTGGAATCTAGGATTTTAGATAGCTTGTTTATTTTTTGATTTTTAATTGTAAATAAATTTAGAAATTCATTAAGGGTAATTTTGTAAAGTCAATACATTTTTAATTCTATGAAATATGGAAGTCCTATTTGTGCATTTCTTCAAAGTTTTAGTCCTATTTAAGTTGTAATTTTACGGGTGTAGACTGTGGAGCTTGGTACTTCCTTTTTCCATTCTTATATTTTGTTCTTATTCTTCCACTTACCTTGTGATATTACTTCTATTCTATTCCATAAATTATTTAAATTTGGAAAACAAAGCAAATGTTTCATCCTAAACACGGAGTATGATTGTCTTAATTTAATGATGTTGTTTGTCAGACTATTTATGGGGTTTTTCTTTCAATATTTCTAGCTTGTAGTTTAAAAAAGGTGATAATTTGTAGAATCCTCAAAGGAGTGGCCAAGTATTACGTATTATTATTGTTGTATTGATTTACTCAACATTTGTAGTTACTTGATCATTTACATATTTTACAAATTGGTAATGTGATAATTGTAATAAGTTTCCTTAAAGTAATTATGTACTACCTTCTCTTGTCCTAATGTTAATGGGAAGGAGGTAGTATCATTTAACGTAATATACATTTTCAAATTATCTCAAGTTACATTTCGTATAATGCGATTTACATGTTCCATTTGTCTCAAGTTAAATTTTGCATACACTCGATTTACATTTCGACTTATCTGGAATTACATTGTACATATAAGTGATTTACATTTCATATATTAAAGATGACAGTCACATGTTCTCTTTTGTTCATTAGCATCATCATCTCTTCCTCATTTATCCTCAGATTCATCAATACAGATTTTTTGTCTTACCATCTTCATCTAGTGGACTGGGACGGGTCGGCCCAGCACGGGACTCGGCCTGGTGCGGTACTGTGCAGGCCTGACCCGGCCCGCCGGAAAGTATCAAGACCGGGACTGGGGGCCCGAACCAGGGGTGAACTGGGCCGGGCTTCGGGCTTCAGAAATTGTGAAGCGGTCTGGGCCAACGGCTCTATTTAAAAAAATGGCTTTGCAGCCTCCTAAGCTCCTAGCCGTTGCCAAATGGCTCTATAGCCGTTGAGGGGGTCTGGGGGGTTGGGGGTGGGGTAAAAAAACTATAAATACTCCTATTTTCTAAACATTTTCCTACACCTATTCTCCTAATCTTCCTACTCTCTAATACTTTCTAATCATCTTTATCTTCATCTTCTCCAATTCTGTCTACACCTATTAATGTATATCATATCTATTTAAATTAGTTATACAATTATTATATCTACTTATATACTTATTATCTACTTATAAATACATATATTACATCTACTTATATTTATTATCTACTTAATATCTACTTATAATATACTTGTTATTTACTTATATTTACATATTACATCTAATTAATATATTAAGTATATATATTATAGTATTAAATATAAGTGTACGACTCATCTTATAGTAGTATACTTATATATCATATATACTATAAACATTATATTATATATTAGTTATACCATTTTTATATCTACTTATATACTTATTATCTACTTATAAATACATAATGTTGGGATATTGATCCGGAGGCCCAATACCCGGATCAAAAAGGCCCAAGATACCCGGCCCAAACAACGAGCCCATCACTCTATGATGAGTAGATCCAGTGAAGAATTCATGTCGAACGAGGTTCGGCCCAAGTAAGGGCCGGCCCAGAAAGAAGATGTACCGAACGGAGTTCGGACTATATATCATACTTGGGCCAATTTGACAGCGTCTTCAGCATGGTCCAACATCCCGTTCGAGCAACGGACAACCAGCAAGTGGCCAGGTGCAATTAATGCCAGATTGTGACATCATCAAGTGGAAACGTGGGTGACCAAGTCGGTGGAACAACAGCCAATCAGCATAGAGCAGCCCATGCTCTCCATTAGTATAAATAGACGGTTTAAAATCATTGTAAGGGTTAGCATTTCAATACTCATGCTCTAGAATAGCATTATTGCTCTTATTTCTTGTATTAAAGCATTATTCCGACCTACCGATCGGGAATTTCCTTGTAATCAGACAGGTTAATTAATACGAGTGGGCTTTTGAGTATTAGTGAGTTCATATTTTATATTTGGTTATACACTTTGATTCTGTACCATTCCTGATATATCCAAAGTTCGTGTTGGGCTTTCGAATCTACGGGACTTACCTTCAACATTGGCGCCTGTTAGGAATATAAAATAATGTTACATACGTTTATTGTAAATAGCTTGGAACCTTCTAGATATACCTTATGCTGTTAGTGCTGTTATAGAGGCTGTTAGAGTTAGTTGCTTGCATTCTACTATAAATACTTGTATTGACTCTTGTAATCAATAATAATTGAAATCTCTTTCATTTCATCTGAGTTCATTTTCTAATATGGTATCAGAGCTTTAGCTCGATCAACCATGCCGGAAACTGATTCAACTTCATCTTCAACCTCCGCTGCTGGAAGTGTCGCCTTTCCGGTGGCGTTCAATCACCCTCTTCCAATCAAATTAGACTCGAATAACTATCTTTTGTGGAAGCATCATGTTGAGTCTGTGATTCGCGCGCACAAACTTGTTCGGTTTATAGAGAATTCGAAGACTCCAGAGCAATTCCTCACAGATGAAGATGGAAATGAAACTGTGAATGAGGCTTACACTCACTGGGATTCACAGGATCAGATGTTGTTTGCGTGGATGCTTTCGTCTCTATCTGAAACTCTACATGCTCGTATTATTCATTGCCAGCGATCGTATGAACTCTGGAACACGATTCGCAATTTCTTCCAAGCTAACATCGTTGCTAGGGCGAGGCAGCTCAAGTCCGAACTCTATAACACTGGAAAAGGGGAACGATCCATCTCAGAGTACCTGCTTAGAATTCAGATAATTGTTAACAATCTTATTCTCGTAGGTGAACCGATCTTTAATAAAGATCATATCAATGTCATACTCGAAGGATTGCCGCAAGATTATGAATCTCTTGTGTCCTCTGTAACTTCTCGCAGCATTCTCGAACCAGATACCTTAGCTGAACTTGAGTCCTTGCTTCTAGCAAAAGAGATGAGACTTAAGAAACATCATGACACTACTCAGCAAAGCATATTTTCTGCTAACGTTGCTCAAGTTGATAATTCCTCTCAAAACAATTCATCTGAAATCTCTGTTTTTGTTGAAAATGCCTCTGCAAATGTTTCTCAGTATAATAATCCAAATAGTGGTAATCCTTACCGCGGACGTGGTCGCAGTGGCTATTATAGAGGCAGGGGTGGTCGCTCTGGACATAATTCTATCACTTGTCAAGTCTGTGGAAAATCAGGTCACCATGCCTTGATTTGCTACCATAGATACAATCCTGCATATACCAATCCAAACCCTAATCCTTCTTCTCAAAACCCTAATTATCCAAATCAAACATCTGGACCTCCACCCTACTGGAATCCCAACTCACAATCTCACTATCCTCCAAATCATTATACTCATCAACCTAAACCATATATCTTTCAATCTCAGTCTATACAATCAAAACCCAATCAGTCATGGAATCATCAGCCTACCAATCCATCTCCACCTCCTGAAACCTTCAACTGGGGACATCAGCAACCTTTGAATACTCCACCAATTGCAAACTATGCCACTGCTAATCATTCTGTACCTGGTCCTATTCCATCTAATCAACATTGGTTTCCAAATTCAGGAGCAACTCACCATGTTACTGCAGATCCACTAAATTTCCAGCACAGTGAGCCTATTGCCACATCTGACAAGCTCTTCATGGGCAATGGACAAGGTTTGGATATTAAGTCTATAGGTTTTTCTTCCTTTCTCTCACCTTATCACTCCTCACAATCACTCTTACTGAATAATATACTTCATGTTCCTCATATAACCAAAAATCTACTGAGTGTTAGTCAGTTTGCCAAGGACAATAATGTCTTCTTTGAATTTTATCCTCATGACTGCTATGTCAAATCTCAGGTTTCTAAACAAGTCTTGTTGCATGGAAAACTTGGTGAAGATGGCTTATACAAGTTTCCTTTCATTCCTCTTGGTCCATGTCAAACTGTTGCAGTTCATCCTCCAGCCTCTTTAGTGTCAACTAATAAATCTGTGCATCCAATGTCTTGTTTGTCATCATGTAATAAGTCTCAGTCATGTAATTCTTCAATTTCATGTAATCTTTGGCATCTCAGATTAGGTCATCCTCATCTTGAGGCACTTAAATCTGTACTTAAACATTGTAATGTGTCTTCTATAAATCACATTGATGTTGATTTCTGTTCTGCTTGCTGTCTTGGGAAGGCACATAGACTTCCTTCACATCCTTCTAATACTGTTTATCATAAACCCTTTGAAGTAATATTCACCGATCTTTGGGGTCCAGCACCCATTGTATCTTTTGATGGATATTCCTATTATATAGCCTTTATTGATGGTTTTACAAGATATACATGGATATATTTCTTGAAAAATAAGTCTGATGCTCTTCTAGCATTCCAAAATTTCTACAACTTGATTCTCAATCAATTTTCAATATCCATAAAATTTGTACAGTCTGACTGGGGAGGAGAATTTAGATCCTTCACTAATTTCCTCAATGACAAAGGAATCACTCACAGAATCATATGTCCCCACACTCATCATCAAAATGGTTTGGTTGAAAGGAAACATCGCACTATTGTTGAAAAAGGTCTCTCAATCCTAGCCCATTCTTCTTTACCTTTTAAGTTCTGGGATGCTGCATTTGCAACCTCTGTGCATCTTATCAACAGAACTCCATCTAAGTCCATTGCCAATTCCAGCCCATATTTTAAACTTTATGGATCTATTCCAGATTATTCTTCTCTTAAAGTCTTTGGTTGCACTTGTTATCCTTTTCTCAGACCTTACAATAAACACAAGTTTGATTTTCACTCAGAAGAGTGTACATTCATAGGATATTCTTCTCAGCATAAAGGCTATAAGTGTCTTTCAAAATCTGGAAGAGTGTACATTTCAAAGGATGTCATCTTTCATGAATCCAGTTTTCCCTATTCATCTGTATCCCAATCTTCTATTCCCACAACCAAACCTATTCATAACTCAGATTCTGCCATATTAACTGTTTTAGACTCAAATCCTTCTTCTGGTTCTAATTCATCTCAATCCTAGTTTCATGAACTTTCATTCACTAAATCACAATCTCAGTCTCATAACCTCTCATCAAATAATTCCCAGCCCACTGCCTCGCAACCCATCTCTTCTAATAATCACAATCAATCAGCAAGCCATTCATCTACTCCTTCCACTCATAATTCTTCAGTAAATTCCAACAACTCTACTCCCAGTCCATCCCTACATCAGCAAGCTATTAATCAACCACCTTCTCCTCCATCATCCGACTCTACTTCCTCAATTTCCAATTCTGTTCATATAACTAACACTCATCCTATGCAAACTAGATCAAAATCAGGAATTATTAAACCTAGACTTAATCCTACCTTGCTATTAGCACATGTTGAGCCTCAGTCAGTGAAGCAAGCACTCACATCTCCTCAGTGGTTCTCTGCAATGAAAAATGAGTATAATGCCTTGATAGAAAATCAAACATGGTCTTTAGTTCCTTTACCACCTGACAAACAAGCTATAGGCTGTAAATGGGTCTTTCGGGTTAAAGAAAACCCTGATGGTTCTCTTAACAAATATAAGGCCAGATTAGTGGCCAAAGGCTTCCATCAAAGATTTGGATTTGATTTCAAAGAAACATTTTCTCCAGTGATCAAACCTATCACTATCAGAATATTGCTCACCTTGGCAGTTTCTTATCATTGGTCCATTCAGCAATTAGATGTCAATAATGCCTTTCTAAATGGAACACTTGATGAAGAAGTCTACATGGTCCAACCCCCAGGCTTTCAGGCACAGGACACCACTTTAGTCTGCAAACTTCACAAGTCATTGTATGGCCTAAAGCAGGCTCCTAGGGCCTGGTTTCAAAAACTGACTTCAGTTCTTTATACAACAGGATTTCAGCAAAGTAAATGTGATCCATCTCTCCTATTCTTCAAGTCTCAAGGAGTTCAGATCTACATATTAATATATGTAGATGACATTCCGGTCATAGGCAATGATTCTAAAGCAATTCAAAACCTTATTTACAAACTACACTCATCCTTTTCTCTCAAGCACTTGGGTGACATTGACTTCTTCCTAGGAATAGAAGTCAAAAAGCTACCTGATGGAAGTCTTCATCTCTCTCAAACCAAATACATAAGAGATTTATTACATCAAGCTGGCATGATTGATTCCAAAGGAGTGAAAACTCCCATGGTTAGTAACTGCAAGCTAACTAATACAGGAAGTGCTACTCTTCCTGATCCATCCACTTATAGATCCATTGTTGGCATGCTGCAATATGCAACTCTTACAAGACCAGAACTTAGTTATGCTGTAAATAAGGTCTGTCAATTCATGGCAGTACCTCTACAAGATCACTGGAAGGCAGTAAAACACATTCTCAGATATCTATCTGGTACTATAACACATGGCATCATCATTAAACCTCTACCTCTGAAAACTATGCCTTTACCTATCTTTGCCTTTTGTGATGCTGATTGGGCATCTGACCTAGTTGACAGAAGGTCTACTTCTGGATCATGCATCTTTCTTGGGTTAAACATCATCTCTTGGTGGTCCAAGAAACAACTGAGAGTGGCCAGATCCTCTGCAGAAGCTGAATACAGAAGTTTAGCAGACACTGCAGCTGAACTTTTGTGGCTTCAGTTCCTACTCAAAGAACTTCAAGTATCATTTTCTACTCCAAAAATCTACTGTGACAACCTCAGCACTGTACAGCTTGCCCACAACCCTGTGTTACACTCCAGGATAAAACACATGGAGATTGATCTCTTTTTTGTGAGGGAGAAAGTTCAGTCCAAGCAGATTGAAGTGTTCCATATTCCTGCTTCCCAACAAATTGTTGATATTCTGACAAAGGCTTTATCTGCATCTTCTTTTCTTGAGTTAAAAACCAAACTTAGTGTGATTGACCGACCTTCCAAATCAATCACCCTAAGTTTGAGAGGGGAATGTTAGGAATATAAAATAATGTTACATACGTTTATTGTAAATAGCTTGGAACCTTCTAGATATACCTTAGGCTGTTAGTGCTGTTATACAGGCTGTTAGAGTTAGTTGCTTGCATTCTACTATAAATACTTGTATTGACTCTTGTAATCAATAATAATTGAAATCTCTTTCATTTCATCTGAGTTCATTTTCTAATAGCGCCGTCTGTGGGAAACATTCAAAAAGTCCTGCATTCAATTATCCTAAAACAACTATTTTCGAAATGGTCAGAATCAGTTCTTATCACACAAACGATGGTTCACGCCGTCACGGAAGGAGTCACACCCCAGGAAATCAAACCCCTCAGGGACAATCCAGCCGAGGATCATATCCTCGTTTTGATGGGGATTTTGTGATTCCTGAAGCTCTAAGGAGGAATCCTCAGGCCATACGAGATATGGCCCAGGTCATGCAGCACATGGCAAACGAGGAAGAAGGAGGATCCAATTTTTCAGGGGAAACTCCACGCACAGAAACGACCACAGCGTCATCCCGCTCGCATGCCCATCGGGATAATCATCGTGGCGCTCCACCAGCAACGCATCATAGTCCCAGTGACCGAACCTCGATCGGGTCACAAGCCAGGGGACCAACTCCTATTGGTCGTCATTTCCAGTACGCCGAACGGGATAATACCAGGGCCGCTCAAAGGCATTGGGACCGGGAGTATACAGATTTGAGGGCTCCACCACCGCCCCCTTTGACGGCCCAGGAGGAAGAAATGGCTGAGATGAGGAGGCAGATGAACGAGATGTGAGATCAGATGAACAGGGCGCCTGTACAACCTGCCCCAATTCAGCTCAGGATTACTTCCCCTTTCACCAGGGAAATCATGTATGCGGACATCCAAGGAGGTGCCAAACCACCGACCGGTCAAATCTATGACGGGGTGGGAGATCCCCATGTGCATTTGAGGAGTTACCAAGGGGGGCTCATGCTACTAGGAGCACCCGAGGCTGCTATTTATCGGTTGTTTTTTAGTACGCTCAGAGGACCCGCCCAGAAGTGGTTCGGGACACTGCAACCCGGGTCGATCAACAGTTTCGCCGAATTATCGAAGTTATTCTTGGCCCAATTTGCTTCCAGTGCCAATCCGAAACGGCATTTCAGCTACCTGACCAGTGTGAAGCAGAACTCCAAGGAAACCCTCAATCAATTCTTAAAAAGATGTAGGGACGAAACTCTGACAGTGGGAAATATGACGGATGATACCGCCATCACCCTATTCACAAACGTTCTCCGAACGGGAGAGTTATACAAGGATTTGAAGAAGAATCCATGTACAGCATATGCCGAGGTATTAGACAGAGCTCGCAAGCATGCTGCCCTGGAAGAGGAGATAATGATCAGGGATAAGGTTGTTGCGCCTACTGCCCCAATCAAGATGGCCGATCGGCTGGGTCCTAGCCCAGTGGCCGCTATACCTCCCAAGCAAGGGAGATTTACCCCGTGGTCCTGTCCGTGGCAACCATTTATCAGAACGAGAGGGATAATATTCCCTTTCCGACTGATTATTCACGATTTATGGGAGCAGACGAGTCTGCTTTTTGTAAATATCATAACAAGAAAGGTCATGCCACCAACGCCTGTAGGGCCCTACAAACGGCCATTGAGGACTTGATCCGACGTGGTCATCTGGGCAAGTATGTGAATAAGGATCTAAGTGCGGTAGGCACTTTGAAACCGATCAGGAAACCCAATAGCTGGCGACGGGATGCCCAACGTGATGCCCAACCTCAGAATGACGTATATATTCCCCTCAGGGATGAACCAGAGGGCTCGGGAGGCTCCGGAAAGAAACCTCGAATGGAGGTCAAGGTTATATTTGGGGGCGGGGAGACAGGGGATTCGAACGCTGAACGGAAAAGGTTCGAGCGAAGTCTTTATGTGGGATCCATCTCCACTCCTCCCCAGAAGAAAGGAAGGACGGACCCGATCACATTCGGGCCAGCTGATTTACCCAACTCCCCAAGCCCACATAGGGATGAATTGGTGGTGAGCATGTGCATTGACAATGCTTTGATCCGCCGAGTACTGATCGATACCGGGAGCAGTGTGAATGTATTGTATTTACAATCATTCGAGAAAATGGGTCTACAAAGAAGTCAATTGACCCACCTAAGAACCCCACTAGCAAGCTTCACCGGTAATTGTATTGAGGCTGAGGGGACCATCCAATTGTTGGTTGAAATTGGGGACGAAACACACAAAGCATCACTCCGAATGCCGTTCGTGGTGGTGGATATAAAATGTGCCCATAATGCCATCTTGGGCCGACCAGGATTGGAAGATCTGGAGGCAATAGCCTCTGTCCGCCACTCGTGCATCAAATTCCCCACTGACACCGGGGTTGGGGTGGCCAGAACTGATCCGGTGACAGCCCGGACATGCTACCGAGAGGCCCTGAAGCAGATGAACACCCGTGGAATGCGGGTTAATAGTATTGATGTGGAGACCCACCGAACGGAGTTCGAGGCACATCCAGAACCTGCCACACTCCTCGAACAAATTGACCTGGATTTCCCCCCGAAGTGTAAGGTAGCTATCGGGGTAGATCTGGAGGCTGACATCCGGGATGGCGTGATTGCCGTCCTAAAAAAGTTTCAGGTATTATTCGCCCGGGGGCCAGAAGATATGCCAGGTATTGACCCGGAGATAATATGTCACAAACTTGCCGTTCGGCCTGATGCAAAACCAGTCCAGCAAAAGAAACGATATCAAGCAACCGAACAGCGGGAATTCACAAAGCAGGAGGTGGCCACCTTGCTGAAAATAAAACACATCCGTCCAGTAATCCATGTCGAATGGCTATCGAATGTGGTCCTAGCTCCAAAACAATCTACTTGGAGGATGTGCGTGGATTACTCGGATCTGAATAAAGCTTGTCCCATGGACCCTTATCCAGTGCCGAGGATCGATCTGTTAGTAGATGAAACGGCCGGATGTGAATTGTTGAGCTTCATGGATGCATTCCGGGGTTACCATCAGATCTTCATGCACCCAGCTGATGCAGAGAAAACAGCGTTCGTTACTTCGGATGGTGTGTTTTGCTATATTGTCATGCCATTCGGATTAAAAAAATGCAATGGCAACTTTTCAGAGGATGATCGGGATGCTGTTCAAAGAAGTGTTGGGAGTCACAATGGAGGCTTATGTTGATGATATCCTGATCAAAAGCCGGAAGAAGGAAAATTATGTCCTGGACATAGAAAAGGTGTTCGGGATAATGTCGAAAGCTAACATGAGACTGAATCCCAAAAAGTGTGCTTTTGCTGTAAGAGGGGGCAAATTTTTGGGATACATGATGAGCGAGAAGGGGATTGAGCCCAATCCTGAAAAGGTGAAGGCAATTGTGGATATGGAGGCTCCTAGGAATCTCAAAGAAGTGCAGAGATTGACCGGTCGGTTAGCAGCTCTGAGCAGATTCCTATCCAAGCTAGCCGATCGAGCTATTCCATTTTTCCAGATCATGAAGAAAGCTAACCTCTTTGAATGGACAGCCGAATGTCAAACGGCCTTTGAAGATTTCAAGGCATATCTGTCTTCTCCCCTGGTCTTGACAAAACCCGAACCAGGGGAACATCTGTATATGTACCTTGTTGTAGCTGACCTGGCCGTGAGCACGGTATTGTTGAAAGAAGAAGATGGCATTCAACGGCCAATCTATTTTGTAAGCAAGGCTTTGAACGGCCCGGAAACCATGTACACCTTGCTAGAGAAAACAGTACTGGCCCTGATAGCTGCTATTAAACGTCTAGCACCGTATTCCAGACCCACCTGGTAACTGTGTATACTACTTAGCCACTCGCCACCATCTTGAGAAACCCAATGGCAAGTGGGCGCATTACCAAGTGGAGTCTCCTGATCAGGCAATATGAGGTGGATTTCAAGCCTCGACCTACTATCAAAGGGCAGGCCCTGGCAGATTTCATTGCAGAATGTACCGCTCGGCCCTCGGAAATAGATTCAGAGAACAATGGGCTGGATAACTGGTGGGAAATGTATGTGGATGGTGCAGTTAGTGCCAAGGGTTGTGGAGCCGGAGCTGTGATCACATCGCCCGAAGGGTTCAAAGCATATTATTCCATCCATTTTGACTTCAAAGTAACCAACAATGAGGCTGAGTATGAGGCCCTTATTGCGGGTTTAAAATATGCGAAGGCCTTGGGCGCCGATCGATTAAAAGTTCGATCGGACAGTCAGTTGGTGGTACATCAAGTGAATGGCACAGCTGAGGCTAAAGAAGAGAGAATGAAGGCTTATAAAGAGATAGTTGAGGAGCAGATAAGCAAATTTGAACAAGTGGTGCTCGACCAAATATCCAGGATAGAGAATACTGAAGCAAACATCTTATCCAAATTGGAAAATGCAACGTTCGACGATCGGGCACAGGAGATTCCGGCTTATATCCAACGGTTTGCCCATCGAGAAACATTGGCAACCCCAGCAATCATGGTGCTCCAGATCGAGGCCATATCTTATGCCGTCCCTAGCTGGGTCATACATATGACCAACTACCTGAAAGATGGAACCCTCCCACAAGATAAAAATCCTGCTTATCAGATAAAATGCATCCAGAGGAGGGCTTCCATGTTCGAATTGGTGGACGAACAGCTGTACAAAAAGACATTTGGTGGGCCGTATTTGAAATGCCTCCCACCCGATCTAGCGGCGGTCGTGATGGAAGAAATTCATGAGGGTATCTGCTCCAGCCACCAATGGCCCAAGACACTGGCCAGAAAAATCATCCTGCAAGGGTATTATTGGCCGACTATCCAACAAGACTGCTTTGCACATACTAGAAAATGTAAAGTATGCCAACTATACGCACCGGTCCCCGGACGGCCAGCCACTTTCTACACTCCAATGACGGTGGCTCTTCCATTCGCAAGATGGGGGATCGACCTGTTAGGTCCTCTACCTACGGCCCCTGGGAACAACAAGTATATTATCGTGGGGATAGATTACTTTACCAAATGGGTAGAGGCCGAGCCACTGGCCAGCATCACAGATGTCAAATGTCAAAAGTTTGTCTGGAAGAATATCATTTGCCGTTTCGGAATCCCTGAACAGATTGAAACTGATAATGGAAGGCAGTTCGTAAGCCGGAATTTTGAGAACTACCTGATCAAATGGGGAATCAAACATTCCAGAGCATCCGTGGCATACCCTCAGGCGAATGGCCAAGTAGAGAATATGAACCGTACTATTATGGACGGTATGAAGAAGAAGCTGGAAGAATATTCCTCAGAAAATCTCAGCTCATGGTTAACACGGTCATTCCGGATGACCGAATGACGAACGGGTTAACAGCATGGAAGGAAAGTCATTCTCAGCCAACGACTTGGAGTTTGACACTCAGATAGTCTCATCTCAGCGGTTAACATGGGAATCGTTCTGGACAACCGAATGAGGAACATATTAGCAGTTTGGAGGGAGCCATTATCTCAGCTAATAGAGTTTGACCCTGTAATTACGCATCGTTAAAGGGATCAAAATGGCCTGGAGTTTGATGTCAGTGATTCTCACCTCAGCTTTTTAACACGCAAAATCATTCTGGATGACCGAATGAGGAACGGGTTAACAGTTTGGAGGGAGCTGAGTCATCAACTTAGCTAAATTCGACCCTGTAATTACGTACGGGCAAAGGGATCAAAATGGCTTGGAGATGGTGTCAAGACTATAAGATATGGACGAACCAAGCGACGTTCGGATAAGGTACGGATTGTCGTCCAGGGAATCGGAACTATGGTTTTGAAAAATCTCGCCTCAGTCATTAACTTGATTTGGAAGCGAGTCGCCCTTTTAGCTATAAATAAGGAATGACCCGATCCGGTGACCTTGCTTACAGTTTGAAAAGGGTTACCTCAAACCCCTAATATGGATGATACGAGCCAGAGAGAATAGTTCGGAATGCATCGGAATTATGGGTTTGGAAGGGAAATAGTCTCACCTCAGCTTGTTAACAGGTGGGATCATTCTGGATGACCGAATAACGAACGGGTTAACATTTTGGAGGGAGCCCATGTCCCAGCTGAGAGTTTGACCCTGTGGTCACGATCAAAACGGCTTGGAGGAATTCACCTCAGCTAAAAGAATTTTGACTCCGTGAATCACGAACGATAAAGGGATCAAAACGGGCTTGGGAAAGGTGTCAGAACAAATTTGGAAGGGAGATAGTCTCACCTCAGCTTGTTAACACGTGGGATCATTACGGATGACCGAGTGACGAACGGGTTAACAGTTTGGAGGGAGCCCCTGTCCCAGCTGAGAGTTTGACCCTGTGGTCACGATCAAAACGGCTTGGAGGAATTCACCTCAGCTAAAAGAGTTTTGACCTCGTGGATCACGAACGGTAAAGGGATCAAAACGGGCTTGGGAAAGGTGTCAAAACAAATATGGTAAAAACGAATGATGTTCGGTAACCTGGATTGTCATCCGCAGAATCAGAATTCCCAGGTAAATGACTGAATGACGAACGGTTTGGAGGAAGACTTTTGTTTCAGCCTAATTTTATGACCGAACAGAGGGATCAAAACGGCTTGGAAACAATGTCAGAAATATAAAGATACATGAGCCGAATGATTTTCGGCAACACAGAAAAGATTATAAGCGAGAGAAATCAAAGAAAAAACAGAAGAGAAACATCAACACAGTTAAAGAGAAATGTCCAGTTTATTCTTCGGCATTACTAGCCGGAATGTATAAGAGAAAAAGACAAGAAAGCAAAATTTTACAAGGCTATATGACTGGAGGACTGCCGTTCGGGGAAGGTGGAGGTTGGGAGCTCCCTGCCTGCGCTGCATCATCAGGCACTGCTTTTGTCCTCTTCTCCATGATCCGGTCGTAGGTGTTCCCGAACAGATCATCAAAGCCTAATTCATCAGGGTCGAACGGCTTAGGGAAATGTTCTAGGATCAGATCAAGGTTCCTATCCAAAAGCAGATCCTGACTTTGCGTCACAGTTTTCTCGGTCAGGACATCCAAAAAAGATTTCCCTTCTGGCATGCTGTCCAGGAGATCGATCCCTGCCTTGATGGGATCCTCGCTTTCGCGTAAGAATTGGCCAAGGTGAAGTCCCAGGAATTGACGGGCTTTGTTCTCCAGAGCGACGTTCAACCCTTTACCTTGTTGGTAATCAACTATTGATTGTTTTGCAATCTGGGAAGTATTGACCGTATAAGGTTCGGGAAGATCGTCACCAACGGCCTTGTCAAATTTGATCCCGACGGATTCGGCAGCCCGCACCTTGGCCCGGAGTTCTTTAATCTCCCGGTCGCGACGTCGGGTTTTCTCTTGCATTGCAGCCAGAGCAGCTTTCGCCTTCTCACCTTCCTTGGCACGTTCTTGTAGATCAGCCGCTAATTTCCGAGCGGCAGAAAGAAGGACCTGGCTGTCATCCCGATCACTGGCCAGGAGTTTCATTTCCTTTTCGGCCGCAAGTAAGGCCTTATGATAGTATACATCGGCCTGAAGATAAGTAACAAAGGAAGTCAGATAAAGTGAACAAGCAAAAGAGTAGGAAGGTATCTCCCAAAAAGATCTGAGCAGTGGGTCAAGTTCGTGAAACTGGGGGGAACCTTAATCGCAGTGCTGCACCACATAGATGATGGCATCAGCCCGAACAGGTATCTCCCTTCTGCTCTAGGTCCCATGTTCGAGAACTCAACAAACATCCGATCATCGACCGGCGCATCAGAAAGAGTTGGAGTTTTTTGTTTGGCAGGCATAGACCTTTTGGGCTCAGCCTCCGACCCGGTCAAATCAACTACGTGATCGACCGGGATCAATATGTTGCCGTCATTCCCCTTGCGTTTCTTTCGGGTTTGCTCCGCAGAAGCATGATCGGCAATCATTTTCTCCTTGCCTTTTCCAGAGGAAGCCGTCAGAGTAGCGGCAGATATAGAACGCCGGACGGGTATGGGGGATATCACACCTACAACAAAGGGAATAAGAGATAAGAAGCTAAATTGAAAGAAGGAATGACGATCGGGTTAAAGCCCTGTTACACTTACCAATCCCGGGTGATAGCATGTTAGAAGTGGTAATAAAACCCCGAAGGCTTCGGGTTCCTCCCATACGCAGAGATTCAGCTTGGGAGCGTAGAACGGCATCTACTCTAGGCTGAGAATCCCGAACGGGATAGGCGTTCCACCTATCCGGAATTGGCAGAGAGTCACCTACCCGAACAAACAGAAATCGCTCTTCCCAGTCAGCCGGCGGGGTGGGATTATCTGTAAATAATTGACGATCAGAACGGGCTACCAGCTTCAGGTACTCGGTCATCCAATAAGGCTGATAGCAGTAATGATGAAGAAATAAGTCGACACTTGGAGCGATCCTCAGTTCTTGGCATCGAATTATGAAGCCTGTAAGAATGCAGTAGGTACTGGGCACGAACTGAGCGGGTAGTACAGAAACCCGGCGTAGGAACTCCACGATGAACGGATGAAGAGGGAAGCAAAGCCCAGCAATCAATGCGTCAAGATGCACTAGCACGTGCCCCGGTCG
Source organism: Cuscuta europaea (assembly GCA_945859875.1). Taxonomy (NCBI): domain Eukaryota; kingdom Viridiplantae; phylum Streptophyta; class Magnoliopsida; order Solanales; family Convolvulaceae; genus Cuscuta; species Cuscuta europaea. The sequence goes on from CAMAPE010000070.1 coordinate 2,418,540, forward strand.
ATGCCTCATTGGGTGCTGGATGAATCCAGCATAATATTCTCTTGGTGGAGGCAGTAATTGGCCAAGTTGCCGTTCGACATCTTCAGGAAGACGTTGTTTTTGTTTACGAATGCGGTTAAAATGCAGGGGAATGCGGGGTGGCCGCTCGGGCATTCCCTTGTTATAAATCTGGACGTCGTCCCCTGATAGGAATCCGTCATCACATGGCTGTTCGGTATTTTTTCCTGCGAGAGGATTGCTGGAGTTAGGTACTTGGGAAGAAGAGCCTTCGGCCTTGTTCCCAGCAGATGTTTTTCCTACACGAATCAACGGCGTTTCTTCAGATTCTGAGCTAGAAGGGAAATACATAAAATCATTTGAGGAATTCTGAGAATTCTAGAGAGAGAAAGCTTGAAAATACGCGAGAGAGCTTAGAAAGAAAACCAAGGAAACAGCAAGAAAAATGAGGATCAAGCACCTCTCTATAAATAGAGAAAGTGCCGCCCAAAAACCTAATCCGTGAATAACACGTGGCATGGCGTGATTATGGTTAATCAAGGTGCATTTATGGTTCATTATTAAGAACGTACCCTGAACGGACAATGAAGATGCATGATTAAGAGTACTGGTCAACCAAGCAAGCGAATGTTGAACGGGCACTTATGTTTTAAGGCAGATCTTGTCACACGAAGGAAAGCAACAAGGTCCATAAGAACAGATAAATACTACTCAGATCGCCGATTACCGTACAACGAGCCAAATAACTAGGATGTTTCAAATTAGCCGACTGACGAACAGGCTCACAGAGAATTAGCAAATATCACAGAGAGTTGCTGGTTAGAAAAACTGCTAAGTCCTAAAAAATGATCAGAAGCCCGAACGGCTATCAACATATGAAGGAAGCCAAATGCGGTAGATTATCAGAAACATCCGAAGCCAGAAAAACTGCTAAGTCCTAAAAAGCGATCAGACGCCCGAACGGCTATCAACATACGAAGGAAGCCAAATGCGGTAAAACTGAAGGAAACGTCTGAGGCCAGAAAAATCAGCTAAGTCCTAAAAAATGAACAGAAGCCCGAACAGCTATCAACACAAAAAGCAGGGGGCTAGTCCCTGATAAATTGTCAGAACTATCTACTGCCCGAGCGGAAAACATACGGTGTTAGGAGTGTTGAGTAAAAAATAGTCAGAAAATCGTTAAGTCCTACAAAACGTACCGAATCCCGAATGGCGAGTAAATCATTCAATAAAGGTAAGAAAGACAGTATATAGAGCTTTATGCAAAAGATATATATATATATTCATCGGCTCTATCGGCCGGGAAATACAGATAAGGTTTGCAAGAAAAGAGGATAAAGGGGGAAGGGATTACAGTTGCTAAAATTATTAGATTCTAATCTACTGTTCTGTCCTATTATCTTCTTCATCACCCTCCTCCTCATCTGAGTCAGTGGGGGGATCAGGCTCTTTCCCCGCTTCACGGTCAGCAGCCCGTTGCAAGTCCCATTGATACTTCTCGTATTGAGCTTCAACTATGGGTGCTCGGGAAGATCCGCCAGCTCGACCGGCCTCCCTAGCAATTCTTGGAGTTTGGTGACGAAGGGGGCCATGATGTGCAGGCAGCCCATGACGTACAGGGATCGGGCCAGGGAATCATTAAACTTTTTCCCCCTTGGGTCCTGGTCGAGCAGTTTGACCCCCTCGCTCCGGCGGGCATCACCCGTGGAGAAACGCTCGAGATAATCACCAAAGGTGACTGGGAGTTCCTGTTGCGCATAGTCTTTCTTCAAGATAGCGAACTCCTCAGACCCTTTGAATGATTCCCGGACGGCGGACAGGTCAACCTTTACTTCAGCAGGGCCGTCCGGGATACGAGGGGCATGCTCTTCAAACTTAACCAAGGCAGCTTCGGCAGCATGAACCTTGGATTGAGAGACCCCGAGCTGAACCCGGAGTTCACCAAGCTCCGATTCGAGGCGCTTCTTCTCCTCCGCATAGGCCTTCCGTTCGGCCTCCAGAGCAGCAAAAGCAGCAGCTGCATTCTACTCCGCAGAAGTCTGAGCGACGATCAGCTCCCGCTCCTTAGCCAGACGAGCTTTCTTCAACTGCAAACTGTAAAGCCCAACCTGCAGAATGTCGTTCGGGAAATGAGATGGTGTGAAGAAAATTTTAAACTATGAGAAATTTAAACTATGAAATGGTAAGGTACCTTCAGAGCTGCTAAGGTCAAGCATTCCTCAGATTGCTCGACCGACAGCTTGGGGAGGGTGAAATTGTTGAAGAAGGCAGAGGTAGACCAAATCTGGCTTGCTGAGCAGCCACCTCTTTCGACAACATCATGAACCGGATCCGCCAGTGAGATCCGGTCAACCTGGCCAGACAGCTGGACGGTGGGTATATCACCCGCACCCTGACTGGTTTCTTGAGCAGCTTGGAAGTGCTCGGGAAATTGTTGCATTTGATCAGAACCAAACCGATCATCGACCAGCATGGCATCGAATTGGTCCTGATGGACCTGTTGTATTGGCTGTGGCTCTGGAACTGGTTGAGAAGACCCAGCATCCTGAGCAGTAACAGTAGAGGGAATAGGTTGGGGGTTCTTCCTGGCTTTCTTACGTTTGCCAACCCCACCAGCTGCCAGAACTCTGCTGTTATCCATGGCAAGCACGTCCTTGTAAACTTCTCCAGTAAGAACTGGATCAGGAGTTTTGCAGGGGAAGGCATTCCATTTGCGGGGAACTAGGCCGTCCGGGACAGACACGAAGAAAAACTGGTCTTTCCACCCCTTAATTGAAGTTGGATTGCCCTTGAACAGAATATGTCCCGTTCAGGCACTAGTGGCCAGATAGCTGTGGGTTTGTTGAGGGGCTACCTTAAAAAATTGACGGAAGAGATCTAAGGTCGGTCGGGCACCGGCATCTTTACAACGGCAAATAAAACTCGCCATTGCCCGATAGGAATTCGGCATAATTTGGGCCGGTACAATTTCATAAAAATTAAAAAATGAAACGAAAAAAGAATGTAGCGGAAACCTAAGCCCGACCCTAATTGAGTCAAAATGAACTACAACCATCTCGGGCCTATGACGCATTGGGTGAAGCCCAGCTTGCAGTCGGAAATTCACTAGGTCTGGGATTAGGGCCGGAACCTCGGCCCTATTGTGGGAGGTCAGTTTTTGCCACCTCTCCCTAATCAGTTTTAGGTCAAAGGTATGGCGAGGGAAATCGTTGGGACGTCCGGCCGCCATGGAAATTAGTTCATCCTCGGACTTGGTATCATCGGAATCTTCGCTGGAGGAAGAAGAGCTGCCGGAGGAGTCATCCGTCTCCGCCCTAACCTCCGCCGTCGCCGCCTTGGAACTTTCATCAAAAGGGACGGTGATAATCTCCACATCACGGTCCTCCCCTTGAGAAGTCATTCCCGAATCAGAACACCGTTGGGAATTCATCTCAACCGAGTCAGGGATGAGGCGAGAAAGCAAGGGATGGAAAGTACCTGAGCGAAGAAAGCTGGGAGAAATTTCAGAGAGCAGCAAGGCGAAGAAAATTGCAGAATCGAAACCCGGATTTGAAAAATTAAAGGCTAATTTATAGCCTTTGAACCGCCGTGTCAAAAACTAATCAGGGAGCGACACATCACTAGAAGCATTTAAGCTAGACGTGTGTCTAATGAAAAGACTAAACGACGGTTATAATGATGAATATGGGGAAATAAAACGACAGCCGTCAAATCACAGTATGGGGAACTGATTACTTCTGTACCCCGATCGCCATTCGGCAAATTGCAACATTTGTATTCATACTTCCTAATGCACTCACCGTCATTCGAGACATTGGAAGTGGGGGACTTGTGTTGGGATATTGATTCAGAGGCCCAATACCCGGATCAAAAAGGCCCAAGATACCCGGCCCAAACAACGAGCCCATCACTCTATGATGAGTAGATCCAGTGAAGAATTCATGTCGAACGAGGTTCGTCCCAAGTAAGGGCCGGCCCACAAAGAAGATGTACTGAACGGAGTTCGGACTATATATCATACTTGGGCCAATTTGATAGCGTCTTCAGCATGGTCCAACATCCCGTTCGAGCAACGGACAACCAGCAAGTGGCCAGGTGCAATTAATGCCAGATTGTGACATCAGCAAGTGGAAACGTGGGTGACCAAGTCGGTGGAACAACAGTCAATCAGCATAGAGCAGCCCATGCTCTCCATTAGTATAAATAGAAGGTTTAAAATCATTGTAAGGGTTAGCATTTCAATACTCAGGCTCTAGAATAGCATTATTGCTCTTATTTCTTGTATTAAAGCATTATTTCGACCTACCGATCGGGAATTTCTTTGTAATCAGACAGGTTAATTAATACGAGTGGGCTTTTGAGTATTAGTGAGTTCATATTTTATATTTGGTTATACACTTTGATTCTGTATCATTCCTGATATATCCAAAGTTCGTGTTGGGCTTTCGGATCTACGGGACTTACCTTCAACACATATATTATATCTACTTATATTTACGTATATTACATCTAATTAATATATTAAGTATATATATTAAAGTATTACATATAAGTGAATAGAACAGAAACAGGTTATTATAGGTTATCAGGAAGAACTGTCCAAAAAAAGTATTAAATATAAGTGTACTACTCTTTTTATAGTAGTATACTTATATATTACATACTATAAACATTATATTATATATTAGTTACACTTTCATTAATATTAGTTAAATTTATCCTATTACTTACACACCCACACTCAAATTAATTAGTATGCATTCATACATTTTTCCTATTAGTTACATTTTTCATTAATATTAATTAGTTAATTAGTTAATTGTTACATTTCTCATTTGATCACCTTTAATATTTGTTACATTCTCATTTGTTACATACTAATATTAATTGCATCTTTAGTTGATTTTATTATACTTGTCACATTATCATATTAGTTAACCTCATTTGTTACATACTAATATTAATCATATAAAAATTGTTAGATTAAAATATAAAAGTAGCTAAAATTTTAGTTAATTAAATTATTAAACTAGTTGGAATTTTAGTTAATTCTACTACACTTGTTAGAATAAACTATAAAAGTAGTTGGAATTTTAGTTAATGAAATTATTAAACTAGTTGGAATTTTAATTATTTTTACTACACTTGTTAGATTAAAATATAAAAGTAGTTGAAATTTTAGTTAATTCAACTATTAAAGTAGTTGGAATTTTAGTTAGTTTTACTACACTTGTTAGATTAAAATATAAAAGTAGTTGAAATTTTAGTTAATTAAAATATTAAACTTGTTGAAATTTTAGTTAATTTTACTACACTTGTTAGATTAAACTATTAAACTAGTTTGAATTTTATTTAATTTTACTACACTTGTTAGATTAAAATATAAAAGTAGTTCGAATTTTAGTTAATTAAACTATTAAACTAGTTGGAGTTTTAGTTAATTTTACTACACTTGTTAGATTAAAATATAAACGTAGTTTGAATTTTAGTTAATTAAACTATTAAACTAGTTGGAATTTTAGGTAATTAAACAACACTTGTTAGAATAAAATATAAAAGTAGTTCGAATTTTAGTTATTTCAACTATTAAACTAGTTGTAATTTTAGTTAATTAAACAACACTTGTTAGATTAAAGAGAAAAGTACGGAAAAGGTACTTGTGGTTGGGCCCGTTTTCAGATAGGGTCATGTGTTCCATTCTTTATCAAAGTAGATCATGTGTTTGAATTCTGTTATCACAAGAGGGTCACGCCGTTAAAAACGTCTGAAAAAGATCGTTAAAAGTAACTTCGATTTTCAAAAGTGCCCGAAAAATTAAAAGAAAAATATCGAAAGGTGCGCCTTGTCAAGATGACCTCCAAACCACCTTCGCCTTTGGATTTTTCGGATTTGTTTGAATTACTTTTTAAAAATGATTTCGCTAATATCACTTTTCCGATGGACTTTCCGATGACAAGGGTGGCTGAAAGCAAAAAAGAAAGATGGTCTAGCGGTCGTCTTATTAAGGCGCACCTTCCGGTATTTTTCTTTTAATTTTTCGGGCACTTTTGAAAATCGGAGTTACTTTTAACGGTCTTTTCAGACGTTTTAAACGGTGTGGCCCTCTTGTGATAACGGAATTCAAACACATGAACCACTTTGTTAAAGAATGAACGTCATGACCCTGTTTGAAAACGGGCTCAACTACAAGTACCTTTTCCGTACTTTTTCCTAGATTAAAATATAAAAGTAGTTCGAATTTCAGTTATTTAAAATATTAAACTAGTTGGAATTTTAGTTAATTTTACTACATTTGTTAGATTAAAATATAAAAGTACTTCGAATTTTAGTTAATTAAACTATTAAACTAGGTTGGAATATTAGTTAATTTTACTACACTTGTTAGATAAAGTAATATTTTATTTACATTTTTGTATTAGATGCATTGTATATTTGTATTTGTAGTCACATCAACATATTTGTTAGAATTTAATATTTGTTACATTTTAAGATGGAACGAGGTAATCATTCTGTAGATATGAGTAACCTCCAACACAACCGAAAGAAGGAGATTGGAAAGAACCATCCTAATTCGTGAGACAAAGGTAAAGGACATGTCGGGTCTTCTTCTTAAAGCCGAGATGATTTTGACACGACTCACAACCAGAAGGATGCGATGTCCGATGAACAACTGGCTCATCTGTTGAATCAAAGACATGGGCAATTTTACCAACAACGAGACATTCCAGAGATTGATGAAGAGCTCGAGGATTACAACACCGAAGAAGATCAAGGCGACTATGGAACCCCCGACAATACAAACCTCAATGAGGACGAGGCTGGTTCATCCCAACCCGATAAGAAAGGTGAATTTGTCCTGATGAAAAATAATTTTAAAAAATGGAAGAACCCCCAAACTGAGAAGTGGTGAGCAACTTGCAAGCATTGTAAAAACAATATTAGCTTGGGGATTTCACAAGGATAAGCATATTAAGTAGGGGTGGACCGGTTCTGGTCCGGGTCCGGTTCGGGCCTGGGCCCGGCCGGGCCTCGGTTCAAGAAGGGGAGGCCCAGAACCAGCCCAGGTAACCCCCGGGTCCGGGCCGGGCCGGACCGGATCGGGCCGGGCCTCGGTTCTATTTTTTTTTTTTTGGCTTTTCCTAGTTAACCCCCAACCCTCCCCCACACCCCCAAACCAACCCTAACCACCTCAAATGGCCCAAAATACCCAGCCCAACCCAAAAACTTAAAAAAAATTCAAAAAAGAAAAAAAAAATGGCCCGGCCCGAACCGCCATCCCACCGGGCCGATTCACCTTTTGAAGGGCCCGAGCCCGAACCGCCATCCCACCGGGCCGGTTGGCCCGAAATAGGGTTGGATTCGGTTCGGGCCACCCGGCCCGGCCCGGCCCGGTACTGTGCGGGCCCGGGACCGGCCCGGTCGGGCGGTCCGGGATCGGGTATGGGCCCGAACCGGTGGGAAGGGGCGGGGCGGGCTCGGTGCTGGAATAATGTGACCCGGCCCGGCCGGGTCGGGCCCGGGTCGGTCTTATTTAAAAAAAAAATTGTTTGGGCTCTTGGGCTACTAGCCGTTGGGGGTGGGGCTGGGGACAACCCAAACGGCTATATAGCCGTTGGGAGGGGTAAAGGGGGGGTCCGGGGGGTTGGCTTGTGGGGGGTGGGGGTAAAAAAACCTATAAATACTCCTAATCTTAAACATTTTTTCATATCTCTTCTCCAATTCTTCCTAAATCCTATTCTTAACTCTCTACTCTCTAATTCTCTTATCCATTCTCCAATATATTATATTTATTATTTATAGTTTATATTAATTATCTACTTATATAAACTATAAATAGATATAAATAGTATTATATTACTTATATTTGTTATCTAATTATATATTACTTATATATTTATTATATCTATTAATATAGTTGGAATTATATCTAATTAATTTGAAGTCATTCTATTACTCCCATCCGAAAGACCGAAAGTCCGAAAGAAGTACGAAATTATTCTATTATTTACACTTGTTTAATTACTAGTTAATTTGCTACATTTGACTCTTGTTTAATAGTTAGATAAATAGTTAATTAGTTTTTTACAATTTTTTATTAATTGCTACATTTGACTCTAGTTTAAAAAATATGTTGTACACAAAACTAGTTAATTCACTACTTAATTTGCTATAACTCGAATTAATAGTTAGATAAATAGTTAATTAGTTTTTTACAATTTTTTATTAATTGCTACATTTGACTCTAGTTTAAAAAATATGTTGTACACAAAACTAGTTAATTCACTACTTAATTTGCTATAACTCGAATTAATAGTTAGATAAATAGTTAATTAGTTTTTTACAATTTTTTATTAATTGCTACATTTGACTCTAGTTTAAAAAATATGTTGTACACAAAACTAGTTAATTCACTACTTAATTTGCTATAACTCGATTTAATAGTTACATAAATAGTTAATTAGTTTTTTACAATTTTTTATTAATCGCTACATTTTTTAGATGGATCGTTCTAGATATTCGGTTGATATGGGTAACCTCGAGCGCAACCGAACGAAAGAGCTTGCGAGGAAGAGATCCCGCAAAGGTAAATCACATATCGGCTCTTCATCTCAAAGTCGAGATGATTTTGATACGGGTTACGTAAGGAGGGATGGGGATGCGATGACCGACGAACAACTAGAACAAGAATTGCACCGACATAATTCCCGCTTTTTTCCCGACATAATAATGCAACTGAAACTTTTAGTCATGTTTATAAACCTACCTCAAACCTATTTATTCGTGAAGCTGTTAATCTCGCCGGTGCTTTTTCAAATTTTGAGAATGCTGATTATGTGAGTTATTTTGCTCGTTTTATGAAGGAAAAGTTTTTAAAATATTATTCACATATTCCGCATATTTATGGTATTGCATTTGTTCTCGATCCTCGTTTTAGACTTGGTTCTTTAGAAGAATGTTTGAATTATTATTATGCTGCTTTTTTTGGTCCATTGCCAATGTATGAGGACAACCCAATTGATCCGAAAAAAGAATACAACGAGGTTAGTGATATATTTTATGCATTATTCAATGAGTTTCATGCACAATATGGCAATGCGCCCCCTCCCCCGACACAAACATCATCTAAAAGAAAATCAATTTTCAAATCTACGTTTGCCAATCTTATTAAAAAAACAAAATCAAATCCCGCTACACAACAAAGCACAATTAATGAGATTTCTTTGTATTTAACTTATGATGTTGATTTTGAAGAAGATGATGATTTTGACGTACTAAACTAGTGGAAGGGAAAAGAAAGAATGTTCCCGGTTTTAGCAAAGATGGCTAAGCAAGTGCTATCAATGTCGGTTTCAACGGTTGCCGTGGAACAAGAATTTAGTTCGACCGGCAATGTTCTAACACAAACCAGAACGAGGTTGAGCACTGAATCTCTTGAGATGCTTATATGCTACCACGATTGGTTGAAAGCAGCACGTAGAGCTCAAGAAAATGACATCACTCCATCCCAACACTTTATGGATGAATCTACAGAGGGTGGCTCTACCTATGCCGGAGATTCCGATTAAAAACAATTATAGTTCCTATTTAATTTTCAAATGTAGTTCCTATTTCATTTCAAATAAATGCACTTGAAGTTTGTTTTTTAATACTTGTATAAAACTATAAAGTATAAAATATAAATCAAAAAAAAAAATTAACCGGCCCGGCACGGCCCGGCGGGTGGCCCGACCCGTGACCCGGGCGGGTGGCCCGGCCCGAACCGGACCCGTCCAACCCTCGGGCCGGTCCCGGGCCCATGTGATATGAACCGGCGGCCCGACCGGGCCTAGGCTCAGCCCGGGCCCGACCCGGCCTGAATCCATCCCTAGCCCGAACCAGGCCCGGAACCGGTTCACCGGTCCAGGTTGGGCCCGCATAGTAGCGGGCCGGTCCGGTTCCGGGCCGGTTGGCCCGACCCGAGTCTACCCCTAGTCGGGCCAGGCCTCGGTTCTATTTTTTTTTTTGGCTTTTCCTAGTTAACCCCCAACCCTCCCCCCTCACCCCCAAACCAACCCTAAACACCTCAAATGGCCTAAAATACCCAACCCAACCCAAAAACTTAAAAAAAATCAAAAAAAATAATAATAATAAATTGGCCCGACCCGGGCCCGAACCGGCCGGTTCACCTTTTGAAGGGCCCGAGCCCGAACCGCCATCCCACCGGGCCGGGTGGCCCGAACCGGTCGACCAACCGGTTCACCGGGCCGGTCTGGGGCCGCACAGTAGCGGGCCGGTCCGGGGCCGGTTGGGCCGGCCCGAGTCCACCCCTAGGCAAAAGAGGAAAGTAAAGCAGTTTCCTTTTTTTTCTTTTTTTGAATATTGCACTTTTCTTCTTAATAACCACAACAGCTGGGAAGTGGGAACTTGATTTAAAACAAAAGGTTGAAAATTGCTTTTCTTTAAAAGGCGCCAGCCGTTTCTTAAGCATTAGTGGCCCATATGTACCAACTACCAATTATGCAATCTCTTTACTCTGTTAACATCAAGGACTACACAACTTACAATAGTTATGCCTGTTGGTATATATAGGGTAACAACAAACTTCACATACACACAATCATAGTGAAGGAAGCCAAGGAAAATGGTAGAACTCAACTAGTAGTAATATATTAATTGTGAGTTGTTTCAACCGGGATCCATGCATAAAATGATTTAATCACACATTAGATGAAAAATTAAGGAATGGAAGAAAGATGAAACCAAAGAAATTGGACACAAGACCATTCTAGCTTCTTCTACTCCATTCTCCCATCAGATTCAGAAATGCCATCCCCTGCATGCCTGCTGACCAAATGGACCATATAGAGTTAGTGTTGTCGGGGTGGGGGTGGGGGTGGGGTGGAATATCTGAGCTTTTAGTTTCAACTTATATCGATTAAATAAGTCCCCCTTTCTCTGTTTATATTCTCCTTTTGCCCTTCCATATCAGGAAAACCAATCATGTTAACCTGATTTTCATTTTCATTATACAATATCAATCTTGTAATGGGACAAGGCTAGAAAGTAGAAACTATCTCACACCAGCGTTGTTCATGATGTTTTCCATATAAGACAGAAGAACTTGGGATAAAGACGTATTGGAATTTCATAAGATGTACTACCTGTCCCATTTGAATATTCTCATTTGAAAATGACACGCTTTTAGACAATAGTCACGTAAAGTAGTTTGAATATAGTTTGAGAAGTAGTTTGTGTGGTTTTATAATATAGTGGGATAATTGATAATAAAGTCGACATTTAAGAGAGAATTATTTCCTAAAATGGAAAGAGAACCTTTTATGGGACATCCAAAAAAGACAAGTGAAAACCTTGAAATGGGACAGAGGGTGTACATAATAGGCATAAAACAGATGAAGAAATTTAATAAAAAACTAAATAAAAGTTTGGCAATACTATTTGTTATGTTCAACTTTATGTACACTTTTATAGTTTTATAAAAGATAGGAGATTAGGAGGTACCATTACTGCCTTTTAAAAAAGGTTGAGACAAAAGGGCTTCTGGCGCAAAACTTTGTTACCAGTACTTGTCATTAATTTATAGCAATATTCTAAAAAAACTAAAGAGATTTTCACTATGGGTCATCCGGAAACAGTCTCTCTGTGCTTTAGTACAGGGGTAAGACTGCGTACATCCGACCCCCCTTACCCCACCGTAGGTGGGAGCCTTTGCGGCACTGGGGTAAATGAAAATGAAAATGAAATGATTCTAAAAAAACTAAAGAGAGGGTTATGTTGGGAAATAAACGTAGACGGACAGGGAAAGCCATTCTCACCCCCAACCTGTTGGGATTGCTGTGTTGATGCACATTTCACACACAAAAATGTTTTTCAAAAGAATTCCATGACAAGAGAGGGTTAAAACGAACCGCCAAGAGCTTGTAAGGTTCCGAGCTTTTCTATCAAGCTGGAGGTTTTCTAACGCAGCTGAAGCACGCACGACATCCTCTGCATCCTCATCGCTATCATATCTCCAGTTGTATTCTTCTTTCCTACTGTAACCTGACATTGATGATGATCCTGCTCTCCTGTCTATAACCCCCATCCCCATTAAATCCATAAAGCCAAATCATTTGCTAAACCGCTGACTACCAATAAAGTGTATAATGCTACTACATACCAGACGTTTGGGAAGAAGGAAGTGGCCTGCCAATATTTGAATATCTCAAAGTCACACATATGAGAACAGAAACAGAATGCATAGACACGTAACGGAATTGTATTAGTAAAACACCTTCCCAATGGAGGTAGGCCCCCCGCAATAGATGAAGGCCGCCTAACGTTCCTTGTTTCTAAACTCGGCAGTGATTCTCCATCTAATGTGGGTAATCTCCTTCCGGCACCCCTTGCTTGGGATAAATTCTGAAACAATAATAAGAAATATAACATTCAATTCGTAATATAGTTCCAATAAAAGAATATCACCCTTCACAGACAAGCTTCTACCAACGACTTTTATCATTATTTTATCGTTTATCTTAACACAAATGAAATAGAAAATAATTGAAATGATGGTGAAGGTGCCCAATAAATGCATAGAAACAATTGGCAATCCTATCCTTAGCAGAGATATTGAAAACAACTACAGACAAAACATAATGCTAAAGTAAACATGCGGTCATGCGCACAAGTAAAAGAGCATTATGATTTGGTGAAGATTATGTCGAACCTCATACTTCAAGAATCCTTCAAGGACATCCAAAAGCAGGGGACCACTGTCTCCATTCCGGTTAACATCATACCCATTCTTGTTACTAAAATCTTTTAGCTCAGATTTCCAGAAATCTTTCGGCTGAAGCAGCGAAGCATACCCACAAAAACAATGTTAGAAATGGATTGAAGTGGTGGAATCAATTTGATAGAGTATAATGGAAACCAGAAGACAATGAAGTATTACCATATTACATTCTGGCAAATAAACTTTTGACGTATGGTTCAGCTGAGCCCAGTCCAAATATTCACATATGAGTGCAGTTAGTAGCCTTCCTACAATTGATAAATACCAAAAAAATGAATAAAAGGAAAATTAGAAAGTCATTATCAAAAAAATATAACATACACACTAAATACTTTTTTCCTTCCAACTATTCAATCTGAACAGCAGAGCTTGGACAAGTAACACTTATAAAAGGCCAAAGTTAAAAGCAAATTGTATCATTATATTGTTATGTTCAAAGAAAGCAATAACAACATAAATCTACCCAGAAGTGCGGCACTTAGTACAAATGGGGAACTACAAAATATAGAAATACTTAATGCCAGTTTTGTAACACAAGATCAACCAAATATTCAACCATATACTAACTTAATTCAATGCCCTGATAAAATAAACTGAATTAGAAAATAGTGCGGAAGTTAGTTCAATAGACTTAAATGGATGGCATGAAGAAGGAAGACTTTACCAAAGTTGTTAAAATCGTGATTCAACTCATAGAATCGTACGAGTATACGATTTGAAATCATATGATCGATTCAAATCGTTAATAAAATCAGATTTTGTAAAAACCGTATGAAATCGCTTACGAATCGTTAAAAAATGCATTTAAAAATCGGATTTTAGTCAATTTTGCGATTTAGAATTAAACTAATAAATGAACCACGTCGGGGACAAGGGCACTAGCGGCAGGGTTTGTTAACCTAAAGTTCTCAGCACTAGAAGGGTATTTATAATTATAAAAAAAGAGGAAGACTCCACTCTTAGTTCCGGTGTGGGAACAGAGGACAGATACATAACATACGAACGACAAAAACTTAAAAAATGAAAGAAAAAAATTGAAGGAATTTGAACCCATTCCAAATCCCATACACAATTCTTTTGTACTACCAACACAACTAATGAGAGTTATGAAAATATCTTTTATTATTATAAAAAGTGAGACCAAATTACCCTACACAAATTTACCCATAAAATACAATTAACAACCCCTTGTTTCACTACGAGTATATTGTTTAGTATTTAAGAAAAAGATTCTTCGTATATTCTTAAGATTTTGGTTTCATTTAATTATTCAGTATTTATACATTTCATCGTTCTATATAATACAACCTTAATTTGTATTCTTAATATTATACTTCTAGTGAACTTTGGTTATAACATTATATTTATTGGGTTGAATAATGATTTGTTCTTTGAATATATATAATTAAATTTTTCAATAACATATATATATATATACATACATACATATATATATAGAGAGGAATGTTCAGGTCCGAACATTCCCCGTCCGAACACCGTCCGAACAACGCTGTTCAGGGCGGTTCCCGGTGGAATTTTTTGATGGAATTTTTATGGTATGTTCTTCATCAAGTCTAGTTTATCCATACCAAATTTCAGCTCAAAATTCGATCGAGAAGGCCTTCAAATGATTTTTTGAAGTTGACTGCACCAAATTATACATAGAAAAACGCAGTCAACTTCAAAAAATCATTTGAAGGCCTTTCCGATCGAATTTTGAGCTGAAATTTGGTATGGATAAACTAGACTTGATGAAGAACATACCATAAAAATTTCATCAAAAAATTCCACCGGGAACCTCCCCGAACGGCGTTGTTCGAACGGTGTTCGGGCGGGGAATGTTCGGACCTGAACATTCCTCTCTCTCTCTCTCTCTCTCTCTCTCTCTCTCTCTCTCTCTCTATATATATATATATATATATATATATATATACACACACACACACACATATATACACACACACACATATATACATATATAAATATATATATATAATCTTACGATTTACGATTCGATTTTTAAATCGCTATACCACTTCGATTCAAAAATACGATTTTAACAACCTTGGACTTTACCCTATAGGCCTATACTATTAGATAATACGACTTCTTATTTTTAGTTAATTCAACCAAGGCACAAGCTTTTACCTGTTATGAATCATCACTTATAAGTCATACCCCACAAGTTATTTGCAAGATTGTTTGGAGTGAATGAATAAAACCAGAGTTTACAGGAATTTTACTTAAAAAATAAAGTTAACTTTTAAAACAGAGTATTTTAAGGCAAAAATAGTTCTTGGTGCATGACACTCTATTGGGAGAGGGAGAATTTGTTAGGAACTCTAATTTTATACCAGTAAACTGATTGTAAAACAGTAGAAAGGAAGAAGATGATACAGGCGAGGGCGCGAGGCGCTTCGAGAGGCCTCAACTCTCCCAGATCCTAATTTCCCAAATCCAAAATCTGCCTGCCTATTCTAGGCCCCTCACTCCTATTTATTCTTTTCCATATGGGCCAGCCCAGTTCTATTAAATTCAAGGCCTAAACCCCTTTTATTCTACCACATTAAAAGACCACTATTATTCTTATTTTTAGTACTATCTAGGTCTCTATCATTACTCCCCCCTTTGACAACCACCTTGTCCTCAAGGTGGGGAGTATCTGAGTAAGAAACAGCCATGCCAGTACGTTTTATCCTTGCTCCTCTGCCTTCCCAGTACTTCAGCTCGGATAGTTTTCTACGCTTGGGTATCCACTCAATCTCTTTGTCAACATAGTGATCTTTTTGGCCAATTTCGTTATCTCCTTCACTGCCCCATGTCTGATCTCTTACAGAATCTTCGATTGAGAATACAAAGTCAGCTTCGGGACTGTAAGTCCAAGGAAGGTAACAAAGAACTTGGCACATTACCCCCAGTCTTCACAGCAGCAACCAAGGAAGGTAACAAAGAACTTGGCACATTGCCACCAGGCCAACTCCATATGCATAATCCTTCTTCACCAACCTCATCAGCAAGAATCTTTAGTAATAACAAACCACCATCATCCACCATCTGACCAATAGCTGATGCATGCACAGAATCTTGGTTAGTACTCCGACCATAACAGTCTGCATCTCCAATGAATAGAACACCTTGATGATAACATTTTTGTATGAAATCCTGAATTATGGTCTCAAAGTACTTTTTATTGTTAGAATGATCAACCAATGCTGAAACGATATCCATCGCAAAGATTTGAAAATCTGACTCTCCAGCCAAACAGTTGAGCATGACACTCCAAACTCCTGGAGCCAGTTTCACTGTCAGTCCCATAGGTTGAAGGCCCTTGGCCACCCTTAGTGTTGCATGTCCTTCCGCCTTCAACCCCTCCCTTAAATTAGGCTTCTCACTTAAAAGATCATACAGAACTTTATCTTGAAGAAAATCCTCAATATCCAGACCCAAAGAGCTCATCCTGATCATTTCTTTGATATGTGCCCTCTCTAAAACCACCCACGGATCAGCACCCTTGTGTTCATTGAAAGGATCAAGGATGAATCCAACACTGCTTGAGAACAGAATAAGCAACTGTGGTATAATACCAACAACCTTATGGAAGTCCCTCAATCCTAACTTTAAAATATCACCATCATCAATACTGATCCTCCCTCTTTCCAGTTCCACAAGCCTGAAGAAAACATCAAGTATGCTAGATTTCCCTTCCTCATTTTTGTTAGCTTCACCTTTCTCTTTAACTGTACAAGGTTGAACATTTACTTCAGCTTCCCTTCCTTTAACCCTTTTGGGCTTTAAAGATAAATTCATGAGTTGTTCCCTCTTGGAGATATCAATTCCATCAATCTGAATAGTAGGGTCCAGATCCACACTGATTCTACTCAACAGGTGATCTTCACTCAATAAAGAAGGTCCAGGAAGTTTGATACTATAAATGATCTGATCTAGTTTTTGATCTGGTTCAGATGAATCAACAGATTTTGGCACGGCTTTCACTAGAGTCGAATAATAAATTTTATCACCTGTCCTTTTTGACTTATCTGCGCTTGTGACCTCCTCCTCCTGCACTTTAGGTTCTTACAATCTCAACTTAATGTTCATTGTCGGCGATGAAGTTCCTGGTGATCCATTTTCGGATTCAGCTTGGTCTAGGATTCTGAAAACTGATGAGGCTTGTGCATGGTGAGGAACGGCTAGCGTCGACGAACTGTGACATGCAGCCAGAGATGACAATTTCGAACTGGTCGTTGATGATAGGTGAGGAGCGGCTACTGACGGCGAAGAGTCTGGCGAACAGGAAGAAGATGCTGGCGACTGTGTACTTGGACTGTGAGACGCAGCTTGTGACTGAGAAGAAACCTGCGCACGCGAGGAAGCCTGCGAACTAAGCGAAGCAGTTCGCGATTGCGAACTAGGAAGAGCAACGGACGAAGACACCAGATTATTTTCAATCGGTCGACGGTGTCTAGGAGGGCTCCTCGCTTTGTCTCTATGGCGCTTGATTCTATGAAGAATTTTGCCCAACTTATGGCGCATCTCCTTAGCCCAATCACTTTCAACCTTTTCCGCCATCTTCTCTCCTTTTCCGCGCGAAGTATCCTGATCGGATCTTCCATACTCCCTGCACAGTTCTTTTCCGCCATGAGTAGACACACGCTCCTCAGTGTTCGCGCGCAAACCAGAGGCGATCACTTTCCGTTATGTCCTTCGATATTCCTTGCGCTGCTCCATTTTTTTATCGCGTGACTTAGATCGAAGCTTCCCAGGACAACTGCTCTGATACCATTGTCAGGAACTCTAATTTTATAACAGTAAACTGATTGTAAAACAGTAGAAAGGAAGGAGATGATACAGGCGAGGCGCTTCGAGAGGCCTCAACTCTCCCAGATCCTAATTTCCCAAATCCAAAATCTGCCTGCCTATTCTAGGCCCCTCACTCCTATTTATTCTTTTCCATATGGGCCAGCCCAGTTCTATTAAATTCAGGGCCTAAACCCCTTTTATTCTACAACATTAAAAGACCACTATTATTCTTATTTTTTGTACTATCTAGGTCTCTATCACAATTCCTTGTAACTCATCAAGAAATTACATGATTCAGCTCATCCAGTTATTTTAACTAAGTTTTGCCCTCACCAACAGACAACTGTCCATTTTTTATTAAGCATACACATTTCTCTAACACTCTAAATTGATGACAAATCCCCCCCAAATAAGTAACCATGAGAGAGGTTTAAAATAACATCTGATTCCATTTAGGTAGGTGAGGCTATTGAATAAAAGGATATCTTAACCCATTATAAATTACATGAGAATGTATACATCACGATTTAAAAGGTGGATTTAAGCTCAAAGCTATGTGCATTTGAGCCAAGCCGTAAGCCAATAAACTAACAACCTTTGAGTGTAAATATATTTTGCCAACCATTTAATATAGAAAATAAACATAAATATCTTTAAGTAGTGGAGACACTACTCAAACTCTGGAAGGGATATAAGGACCCCCCCCCCCCCCAAATGTTTTAATGATTTCATTTGTGTTTTCCATCTTTAGAAGTTTGCTACATAAGGGCATCCTCCAGCACAAAACTTTAACATTGTTCTTTTGCATGAATTTTAATGCTGACTAATTTTTGAAAAATAGTTGACACTACAATTTTATGCCACCGTGCCCAGCATAGTGGGATTAATGTGATGAATCATCAACTGATGATGATTAAACATTAAACAAAATATTACACCACTAAATTCCGTCGTCAGCTGTGTTGATTCATGTAAAGGCTGATGGAGATGTTTTTAGAGAACATCTAAAAGACAGAGAACATTTGACTAAGATCCTAAGCAGCAAATAGCTTAGAAAAACTATGCTCGGCAAGCGTTTTTGTTCAAGAGTCTAACCCTTCTTGTTTTCAAAAGGTACTCCCATATAATGGTAAATGAAATGTGTTGATAAAACGAAGAGACATCATTAATCTAGGATTTATTTTCTTTATTATTACTGTAATTATGTGTCTTTAGTGCTTCAGGTTGTATTTAATAGCTGCTGTCTTTTCAGTTCTCAATCATTTATGTTTAGTATTTAGACAGTCACCTAGGGTGCTGAATAGACTCTCTCAGGATTCCTATCTCTCAGGATTCCTATCTGTATAAATAGCTTATGTACTTCTTGTAAATGTATCAAAAGGAAATAATGTTCAGAAAACTTCATGGTATCAAAGCTTGGTTTCATCTAAGCCTTTTTTGAGTCTATCACCTCTCCAACGGTCATTTTTTGGGTGTCTCTACCCTTCTCTCTCTTTAACTCTCGGTGGAGTCTCTTCATCAAGGGTTTTATCATGTCTAAAGAAGCCGAATCAGCCTTAAGTAACCTTGATCACTCAACCATTGTTTCAGCTGCTACTGCAGCCGCGTTTGCTCTTCGAAACCAGAAATTTGATCTCCCTTCTATCCCGCCATCTTACCGTCTCAATGGCAGGAACTATCTTGGGTGGTCAAAGCTGGTTTACACTCTCCTACGTGGCAAAGATCTTGAAGACTATCTCACTGTCTCTACCCCAGAAGAAGGAGAGATTGATGCTGCTATTTGGGAGAAAACTAATGCCAACATACGGGTCTGGTTATGGGACTCTATGGATCCCAACATTAGCAGTACATGTTTATACATGGACTCGGCTAAAGAAATCTGGGATTTCATAAAGCAGTCCTACTCGGTTGCTAAAGATGCCGCTTTTGTCTATGACTTATGGCTCAAAACAACGAATCTTAAGCAAGATTCACAATCTGTCACAGATTATGCAACTGACCTCCAACGACGATGGTCTGAACTTGACCAGTATCAAACGATGAAGTGGTCGAATGTTGCAGATGCAGCTCTTCACAAGAACTATATATATCAGCAACGTCTATATTGCTTCTTGTCTGGTTTAAATCCCGAATATGATCAGACTCGGGGTCAAATTCTTGGCATTACTCCTCTGCCTTCCATATCTTCTGCCATTGCCACTATCAAACATGAAGAGAGCAGACGCAATATAATGATGAATACGAATCTGATTGACAGTACAGCTCTTGCTGCCAAATCTACTCCTTCAGATGTTAAGGAAACTAAGGGTAGTAAGGGAGGAAGATGGTGTGATCATTGCAAGCGGTCCAACCATAATGTGGATACATGCTGGAAACTTTATCCTCATCTACAGAAAGAAAGAAAAAGCCAGGACAGACGTGGAACTAGTGCTGGACGTGCCAACTCAGTCACTCCCACTATTGTTGAGAGCTCCAGTAATCTTTGGCCCATTTCCCAGGAGGAATTAAAGCAATTTCGTATGATGTTACAGTCTCTTAATAACTCAAATGGTTCTGGTCATAGCTCTTTGGCCCTGCAAGGTAAAACCTCTACTATTTTTTTTCTTAATGCTTCGGAACAAAGTTCACAATCCCAATGGATATTAGACTCAGGTGCCACATCTCATATGACTGCCATACCCTCTTTACTCTCTAATTATCATCCATGTTTTACATCCACACACATTATTACTGCTGATGGGACACCTACAAAGGTTGCGGGACTTGGTACGGTTGTTTTTTCTGAAAAATTAAATCTGAAAAACACCCTACATGTCCCAAACCTGGCTATGAACCTTGCTTCTATTTACAAACTCACAGTTGATCTTAATTGTGCTGCCATTTTTTTCCCTTCCCACTGTTTATTACAGGATCTACACACGGGGAGGACGATTGGAATTGCTAAACAAAGAGATGGCATGTACTACCTTGATGCACTGTTTGTCTCCAAACCTCCACAAAAAGCTCTTACCACAATCACAGCCAATACCAACACTATTTGGCTTCACCACAAGCGCCTTGGTCATCCCTCTTTTCATGTCCTAAAAACCATGCTTCCTAATCTTTTTAGTAGTATTGATGTTTCTACATTTCAATGTGATGTCTGTGAACTTGCTAAACAGTCTCGTGTATCTTTTTCTAGAAGTAATACAATCAGTTGTTCTCCTTTTGATATTATACATAGTGATGTCAGGGGTCCTGCTCCAATTGCTAATATATCTGGTGCCCGGTGGTATGTTACATTTATTGATGATTGTACACGTTTTATGTGGGTTTTTCTGCTAAAAAACAAGAGTGAGGTGAGTTCCATCATTCCTATCTTTTGCAATATGATTCATAATCAGTTCTACGCCACAATAAAACGCTTCTGCACCGATAATGCTCTTGAATACTTCAATCCAGTGTTGTCAAAGGCGTGCGCCTGAGCGCTTAAGCGCACCAGGCGCAGCGCAGCATGCTCCCATCGCCCTAAACAAGTGCAGTCGCACGTTTACCTCTCAAGCGCAGGTTTGGCGCAAGAAGCGCAGAAGCGCAGTAGCGCCGTTAAGCGCTCGCACAAAGCGCCTGAGGGGAATTTTTTTCCCGTGCGTGCGCAAGAACAAAACCAACACGTGCGCAAGACCAAAACCTTAAGAAGCCCATATTTTTATCAAAGCCCAGTTAAATAAGGTCAAAACAACTTAACCTAAGCTAAACACATAACGTAAACATTCTCCTGCTCTGGCGCTCTGCTCTGCTCTACTGTACCTGTTCGCTACATCCTCCTTTCCCTCCACATCAACCGCACCGCAGAAGCTTGCAGCAGTCCAGCACTCAACTATCAAAGTAAGTTTTCTTCTCCTTCATCTTCCGTTTTCTTCTCCTTTCCCTTCACATGTTTCAGTTAGTATGCTTAAGTATAGTATGCTTAACATGTTTTACTGTAAACATGAAAGCATAGTATGTTTCAGTTAGTATGTTTCAGTTAGTATGCTTAACTATGTTTCAGTTAGTATGTTTCAGTTAGTATGCTTAAGTATGCTTAACATGCTTAAGTAAATTTATTTTTTATGTACTGCAGTCCCCATATATAAGTCAGGACATGTAACATACTATTTAAGTAAATTTATTTTTTATGTACTGCAGTCCCCATATGCTTAAGTAACATACTGCAGTCCCCAAACATACTATGTTTAACATGCTTCAGTTAGTATTGTACTATAGTATATTAGTATGCTGTATGGTTAACATGCCTTGTGGTCATCCGTCATTGTGTATTTTTTACAGGACATGGAAGGTGGTACTCCAGCCACGACTTCTGAAGCTGCTAAGTCAACAAAAAATGACCCAGCTTGGAATCACAACTACTGTGCTGACCCAAACAATCAAAATGCAGTAACTTGCATCTACTGTGGAAAGGAAACAAATGGGGGAATATACAGGGCAAAACTTCACCAAATAGGAGGTGATAGGAATGCAAATCGTGACTTTATTTTGATCAATCGTGACTTTATTTTGGTGAGGCGTGACTTTATTTGTAAGGAACATGACTTCTTAATGCATTTCCTTCAATATGGTGAACTGGTACATCATGTTTGATTGTTGGAGAATAGTATGTGTTATTTTTTCTAAGCAGTGCGCCTGACATGAGTCAGGCGAGCGCTTTTTGCGCCTTGCGCCTCAGGCGCTAGGCTAACCGTGTCGCCTTGAGTGCGCCTAACGCCTTTGACTACCTTGCTTCAATCAAACTGTTTCCTCTTATTTCCTCTCAAAAGGCATTGTTTATGAGTCCTCTTGTCCGTACACACCACAACAGAATGGCACAGCAGAAAGAAAAAATCGCCATCTCCTAGAAGTCAGTCGGGCTTTATTGTTTCAATCAAATATGCCCAAACACTATTGGGGGGAAGCCACACTCACTGCATGTCATCTCATCAATAAAATTCCCAGTCGGGTACTCCAAAATAAGTCACCCCTTGAATCTCTCCGTCACTTCTTTCCTCAAACCAGAATTTCTTCTGATCTTGATCTAAGGGTGTTTGGGTGTACTGCATTTGTTCATATTCCTCCACCTCATAGGGGAAAATTGGACCCACGATCTATTAAGTGTATCTTTCTTGGTTATTCTCCAACTCAGAAAGGATATAAGTGCTATAATCCTACAACCAGAAAGACATACACCAGTGCAGATGTGACCTTTCACGAAGACACACCTTTTTACACTCCTACTTCTCTCCCTGTATCCCAAGATACTCCACATCCTTCACCTCTGCCCACCTATACTATTACATCTTCTCCACCACATACAATCTCCTACCCTCCTAAGCCTTTATCACCAGACATCCCATCACCACCACCACCACCACATGATCATCCATCACCTTCCTTAGATGTGTCAGCAACCTCACCCACTTCCCAACAGTCTTCAACATCACCTGAACCTCAATCAAATACACCACCAGACCATCCCATTCCTACACCTACTAAATCCACCACTCATGACCCATCTTCTCCTCTACCAGTGACAAAAGTGTACAAGGAAAAACAGGTCCACTCCATTGTTGACGCATGACCAATTGGCTGACCCAGGTAATGTCTCTTCTTCTCCACCACCATCTCCGCCAATTGCTTTACGCAAGGGTGTACGTCAATGTACCAAAACACCTCTATACCCTCTTGCTAATTTTGTTACCATTGATAACTTCTCTCCTTCACATGCCTTGTTTGTTCAGAGACTTAATGAAATTCCCATACCCAACTCTGTTTCTGAGGCATTAGGAAAGAAAGAATGGAGGGATGCTATGCAAGAGGAAATTAGAGCTCTTGAAAAGAACCATACTTAGGATATTGTGACTAAACCTCCTGGGAGGCATGTTGTTGGTTGCAGGTGGATCTTTACTGTCAAATACAAGGCTGATGGATCTCTTGAGCGGTACAAAGCTCGTCTTGTGGCTAAAGGATACACTCAGACGTATGGGATTGACTATCAAGAGACCTTTGCTCCTGTAGCTAAGCTCAATACTGTCCGTATCCTACTATCCTTGGCATCTCACTTTGATTGGCCTTTATTGCAATTTGATGTCAAGAATGCTTTTCTCCACGGTGACTTGCATGATGAGATCTACATGTACATTCCCCCAGGCTTTAATAAAACATCAACAAGAACCTCTACACATGTATGTCATTTAAAAAAAGCCCTCTATGGTCTCAAGCAATCCCCTCGTGCTTGGTTTGACCGCTTCACACGGGTTGTTCTTGTTGCTGGGTATAGTCAAAGCCAAGGGGATCATACTCTTTTTTACAAACACTCTCGCCCAAATGGAGTCACTATTCTTTTAGTATATGTGGATGACATCATTGTGACGGGTAATGATCCAGTTGAGAAACAACGTCTTGAGGGGCAGCTGAAATCCAAATTCGAGATGAAGTCTCTTGGCCCTCTAAAATACTTTCTTGGAATTGAAGTTGCTCGCTCATCTGAAGGCATCTTTATCAGCCAACAAAAGTACATTACAGATTTGTTAAATGAGACTGGTAAGAGTGTTTGTCGACCGGTTAATGCACCTATGGATCCTAATCATAAGCTTGGACTTGCTACTGATGAACCCAAGGTTGATTCATCAATGTATCAGCGCTTGTGTGGCAAACTTATCTATCTCTCTCATACTAGACCTGACATTGCCTATGCAGTTAGTGTCTTGAGTCAGTTCATGCATGATCCAAGGAAACCACATTTAGAAGCAGCCTATAGGGTTCTTCACTACCTAAAAGGAAGTCCAGGGCAAGGGATAATATTCAGGAAGGGTGGGCAATTATCAGTCCAAGCCTTCACTGATGCAGATTATGGTGGCTCCCTCGTTGACCGCCGGTCAACTACTGGTCTTTGTGTTTTCCTAGCAGGAAACCTCGTGACATGGAGAAGCAAAAAACAGAATGTTGTGGCACGATCATCTGCTGAATCTGAGCTAAGAGCTCTTGCCCATGGCTTATGTGAACTTCTATGGATCAGAATTATTCTCTTAGATTTACGAATCAAGTGGAAAGGACCAATGGAATTGAGGTGTGATAACAAATCAGCAATCAACATAGCTCATAATCCAGTCCAACATGATCGGACCAAGCATATTGAGATTGATAGGCACTTTATCAAAGAAAAGGTTGAAGGAGGTCTGATCGAACTAAGCTACACTCCCTCAGAAGATCAAGTTGCAGATGTGTTTACCAAACCTCTGCACAGTCCTAGGTTCCAAGGTCTTATTGTCAAGCTAGGCATGACGGATATCTACAAACCTAGCTTGAGGGGGAATGTTGATAAAACGAAGAGACATCATTAATCTAGGATTTATTTTCCTTATTATTACTGTAATTATGTGTCTTTAGTGCTTCAAGTTGTATTTAATAGCTGCTGTCTTTTCAGTTCTCAATCATTTATGTTTAGTATTTAGACAGTCACCTAGGGTGCTGAATAGACTCTCTCAGGATTCCTATCTGTATAAATAGCTTATGTACTTCTTGTAAATGTATCAAAAGGAAATAATATTCAGAAAACTTCAAAATGATTTCACAAGAATAAGATGAATAAGATATTACTCCACGTGGATTCAATTAAACCTGATGGTGAATTATGGAGTTGTTTAGCACGATCATTACAGCTACCCAACAGAGCAGGAGGCAAGCCTTCTTCCTTTTCAATCACTCTATCCTCCTCCTCGATGGCCTCAAATACACTTGCTCTGAGTTCAGCCTGAAAAGGATATCCGGAAAATGAAAAAAATGAGATTGGTTGAACCATATTCTCAAGCCACATTCATGGGAGAAAGTCAAAGATGGGAGAAAAATCTAAAGTCAAAGATGCAACAATGGCAAACAAAGAATCATTCGTTTTGATATAGCCATAGTAGCAATGAATAATACTCACGCATAAACGGATAATTAGTGAAAATACTACTGATGGATCATCTATTGGTTATAATGTTATATTACTGACCATAATGACACTTCAAAAGTAGCCAACATGAAAGCCTGGCATAACGTAGTCTTAATTCAAAATTATTTTTGAAAAGCGTGCACCAGGCGTGACCATAAAGAGTGGATGCCTTCCTCGTTTCCCTCCTTTTCGCGCCTCAGGAGGCGAACACATCAGCCACCTCAGGGATCGTCGTCAATTTAATGATTTATTTCTTGCTGACTTTTCTAGAATTTTTTGTAATGGAGCCAAAGACTCATTCTTTTTTGACTTAGTAGTATGATGGAATAAAGAAAAATGGCTCACTAAACTGTCTGCGCTTCTTTGTTATGAAGCAGGGCAAACAGCAGTCAGTCAGTGCAATTTTTGACGCAATTTTCATCATCGGTCATCCGAAAACAATCTCTCATACTTCAGTATAGGGGTAAGGATGCGTACATCCGAACCCCCTTACCCCAGCGTTGGTGGGACCCTTTGCGGCACTAGGGTAATGTTGTTGTTGTTGTTTGACTTTTCTAGAATTTTCTTCTTTAAATAAGAGGTTGTGTACTTCCCACTTCCCAGAGTCCATAAGACCATAACAACTCCATCTCTTCTTCTTTATCACAATCCAAACTCTTCCCCTTCTCTTTGCAAGTTGCATCACATATTCACATTTGGTCCCTCTTTCACCTAAGTTGTTTTCTCTCCTTTCATCTAGGACTTCTCTTACTCTCATCCTACCTTCCTCTGTTAATCTATACTATTTCCCCTGTTCTCCGATATGATTGACTTGTGCTCTCCTGCTTTATTCCTCCCATTGCATATAGAGCAGTCTGTGCTCATGCTCTGCTTTCTATTTTATTGGCTAATTACTTTCTGAACTATGATCTGTGTGCATGAATATATGTGTTGCATGCCGAATTTTGTATTGCCAGAAAACGAAAACTAATATTATAATTCAAAATTGTAATTAGAAGCCTTTACATTTTAACTAGAAGTCTTAAAGATGATTTGTAATATTGGTGATAGTCAAAAGCAGAAGACCTTAATAAACTAGAAACCTTAATATTATCTTGTAGCGGACTTGGGTGTTTAATGGCTTATTTTATTTGTATCCCTATATCTTTATTTTTTAGTGGAAGGCATCGTTTAGCAAAGCTATATGCTATGTTCCCTGAGGCGCAGGCTTCAGCCTCAGGACTTGAGTACATTTAATAAAAACTACTCATGCCTACTCGGGCCCTTTAAAACTAAGCCACCCAGGATTCAAATTAATGCTCCAAAAGTCCAAACGGGTCTTCGTTTAAATCAGATGGAGACCGACAGAGAAAGAGATGTGGAGTATAAACTAACCTCGGATTACACAATGTGCCTATCATTTCAGCCTTTCAGGTTCTAGAAAAAGAAAAGCAAGCACAAGAAAAGAGTTCCCCTAATTGGCGGATTAGTAACCCTAATTTCAATTTCAAAAATTGATACTTTGGTACATCTCCATCTGAGACGCAACTATGACAGCACCTCTTTTTTGAAAAATTTCAAGGTGATACATGCATTTGGAAGCAACCAGATCCAAGAAACATTTGAATCATCAGCACACTCACAAATAGAGCACGTGCACGTGAAACTAGAAATGTAGACAGATAAATACCCGGATCTTAGCGAGAACGCCTTTCTTTTCTAGGGTTCGGGTGACGAGTGTTTTGAGATCCATCATCTCTCGTGTATAATCGTCCATTTTTCTTGCTCTTCTCCTTAGCTGAGGTTAGCTTCTAGCGAAATGTTAGTGCTTGGTCTGGAAAGATATTGTAGAAACACCACACTAAAAACCAGTTGATGTTCCTGATACCAGTGGACACAAAAGGGGAGGTTTTTTGAAGTACTTTGAAATATTATTTTTGGAGTTGAATGGGCCAACGATGTACATTGCCCAATTCTAATATGAAACCCCTTCTAATATTGGCTATTAAAATCTCCCTAAAATCTCAAATGTATCACATAAACATAAATCTAACATTTCTCTTTCGTAATATTCTTCTTCTACTTTCAATAAAAATCTTTTTTATAAGTAATTAACCTAAATAAGATTAAAATAATAAGAAAGTTTCAAAATAGGAGTTACTAATAATTTATTCCCTGATTAGGATCTATTAATTGAATGTTACAGTTATACCCCTCTTTAATTTTCGAAACCTTTCCCATCTCTTTTCTCTTTCACTTATCACCTCCCAACCCACTTTCTCTCCCTCTATCATTTCTTAGGTTGCACCCCAACCATTTTTTTCTCTACATTCTCTTCTTTCCATCTCTCTTCCCCCAAATCCCACAAACAAATATCAAACTTTCTATTCCGGCAGCATGTGCGACTTCGGCGACGTGGTGCGGCTCCGACGACGTCGTTTGAATCTAGCGACGTGGTGCAAATCCTTTCTCCGGTAAAATATCTTTCATCTTCTCTTTCTCTTCAACCTTTCAACCTCTTCCCTTTCTTCTTCTTCCTCTGTACTTTTATTTTGAGATTCAAAATAGAAATTTTTAAATATAGTTTTGGAAGTTTGGGAGTAGGAAATTTGAGGCATCACAAGCTGTTTATATGAAAATTTCAGATCTGAATTTTTTATCATTACGGACCCTGTGAAAAATTGAACATGTTACCCCATTACGGACCCTCACAGATATATTTATAATGGAAGAGCAGTTGCCAAAATACACAAATATTCCAAAAATAGATATATTATTATTAAATTCTCCATGAGAGAAATCAACATGGAATTAAAGATGGAAGACCGGCCTCTATAACTTCTTGAAAACTATTGCGGGTGAAATGCATAATTGATACCTTAACTATTGGTATTGTTGGTGATGGATTTATGGGACTAGGCCCAGAGCTTAATCGGTCTAGGCCCCGAACATGGACTTGTGAGTTCAGGCCCACAGCCTGAACCGGCAGGCCAACTCAGGCAGAAGGCCCAACAACCGAGCTCGAGCCGACCGAACCGATCAATCCCATCAAGGAAAGGGAGTCAAACAGAGCGGAAGTCCAGCGGAGCAGAAACCTAAGACGACCTGCCTGGCCCAACCAGAAGCCTGCCTTCCAACCCGGTCAGGAGCCTGCCTCCAACCCAACGGGGAGCCAGCCCACAAGCCCGATAGAGAGGGAGCTTAAGCGTCCAGTGTTCCAGCCAGACCGACCCGCCAGCCAGGAACAGTAACAATCAAAACAATTAATGTGTTACTTAATTATGTATTTAGTTTTGTATTAATGTTGTAATTAAATTAGTCATTATTACGTTTGGCAGTTACCATTTGTAATTGCATATAAAAGGCAGGTCTGATTCAAATAATAGACAAGCTATTTTTGGTAACTAAACTTCCCTTGAGCACTTTCCATATTCATACTTTCTATTTCCTACTCTAGTGTCTATCTTAACTTTTCTAAAATCCCACGAGCGTCCATTTTTGGACCAACATTGGTACTTTCAATGAGAGCCTCTATTGTCTCTCACATCACCTTAGTAGGAATCATAGAGGAAGATGGCAGGAATCTCGTCCCGATGTGACCATGTCTTAGTCCACACTGAAGAATCCAGCCGTTCTAGCCGCCAGCCAGCCCCCGACAACCATGTGCAGGGCAGGGCGTCAGTGCGTCTAGGTGACCTTCGGAACCAGTTGTCACACCCCGATGACCTGAGGGAAACACTCAAGCAAAGCCAAGGTGAGCTCTCAGATCACAGGCGGCAGGGCGGGGGAGGGACATCATGCTCCGCATGAACCTGACTCAACTCAATGTCGAAGTGGAAGTCCTACAGGAGGCAACTCGAGTTTCTGGGGACCTTGACGCAAGGTTTCCAACGAATGGTATCCGGCGGTGACGTGGGGGAACATGCTTGTCAACAGACAACGGCAAACGTGGAGGTGTCATGTCACGCCCCGGACCCACCGGCTATGTCAACAACCGCCGTATACCCGTTAAAGGCAACCACAATCCACCCTTATCGAATTATACAAGGCATCATGTATATCACACACTAAGTATCCCATAACAATAAAACAAACTAAAAATATTTAATTAATACGCAATGGAAAATTATATTAAAAAATAGGAATTAGCCTCACAGGACTACTTGTTGGCAAGAAGACCCGATTACAAATATGATTTACACAATTATTGTCCATGAGCATTTAATAACTAATTAATAAACTAAAATGGAAAGGAAGAGCACAAACCAAGTCTCCGCTCCAAATGATATTCACCCGTGCAAGAGTGGAAGTAGCCGCACAAACGTCAACCTAAAAAAATGAACCCACTATGGGTCAGTTCAACTGGTACTAGTGAGGGAAGGGGACACTATAAGATATATAACAAGCATTTATATACATGACCCTTAAATTATGGTGATACATATAATATAGCATTTTATATATTCTATATATATATATATATATATATATATATAGAAAATGGTCAGCCCGTAGGCCATTTCTCTAAATCTTATAAAAGCCAATCAAGGTAAGGTCTATTTAGGTATAAAAAATATGTTGGTGGTAAAGCAAGCAACATGTAATTGTACATCATATTCTAAACATTGTACTCTTTATTAGTGCTCTCATTTTTTCCGTTTGAGTTATGTTAACTTACAATAACATTAACAGATTAGCATAAGCCTTTCACTTCCCGCACCACTGTTCACCACAGAACCCTCAATCGGACCTAATTTCAGGAATTTCACATCTATGGTGAACAGTGGTGCGGGAAGTGAAAGGCTGATGTTAATCTGTTAATGTTATTGTAAGTTGACATAACTCAAACAGAAAAAACGAGGGCACTCATAAAGAGTACTTCCTCCATTCATATTAAAACTTTCAAATAGATCAGATTTGACATACAGTTTAAGATAGTGGGTATTGTGTGGTGGAGAGTGGTGGAGAGGAGAGAGAAATGTGTAAGAAATGTTGTGAACCACAAATTCTTTACTAAAACGGGAAAGCGGAAGTTTTAATTGGAACGGATGAAAAAGGAAAGTTGGAAGTTTATTTAGGAACGGAAGGAGTACAATGTTTAGAATATGATGTACAATTACATGTTGCTTGCTTTACCACCAACATATTTTTTATACCTAAATAGACCAAATCGTGATAGAAACTAGTTATTTTATATAAAACCTTTAATTATTACCTCCAAAACCAATGTTTAAGGCCTT
Organism: Cuscuta europaea; assembly: GCA_945859875.1. Classification (NCBI taxonomy): domain Eukaryota; kingdom Viridiplantae; phylum Streptophyta; class Magnoliopsida; order Solanales; family Convolvulaceae; genus Cuscuta; species Cuscuta europaea. Next base: position 2,449,276 of record CAMAPE010000070.1, read on the forward strand.
GTTTGGTTCAAAGGAGGGGAGGAAACGGGAGAGAGAGTCAAGGAGGGAAGGGGGAGGAAGGGTTTTGATAAAAATTTGTGTTTGGTCGGAGGATATAGGAGGAAGGATTTAATGAAAATATTTTCACAATTTACTTTTATTTGATAGCTTACTTAAATAAATAGATACATGTCTAACTATTGTGAATATTACTCTTATGGTCATGAGTCATAATTTTAATTTATTTGATTTTTTACTTTTTTAATTTTATAATATTTCATTTTTCAGTTTGGAATTTTTTATTTTTATTTTTTAAATTTTTTATTTTTAATTTTTAAAATTTTTTAATTTATAATTTTTAATTTTTAAAATTTTTAATTTTTTAATATTTAAATTTTTTAATCTTTAAATTTTAAAATTTTAAAATTTTTTAATTTTTCACAACTTTTTGTTTTTTACCTTTTTATATTACGTAGTTGAGAATGATTTATTGACCGTTGATGAGAGTCTAAAGTTTGAAGTCTCAAAAGAATGAAGGTTTTCAAATAGACAAAATGATTGGCTGCAAAGAGGACTCGTGTAAGAAGATTGCAAATTTGATGTCCTCTAAAACTAGTATTAGGAACTCTAATATACCTAATTGAAATTCGGAAACAAATGAATAATTGGGGTGAAATTTGAGAGAAATGAGCTCTAAAATAATTATATAAATTTGTTATGTTATAATTAAATTGAATAAAAAACCTTAAAAGCTAAAAAGATGTGAGGACTAGAGAGACGTGTCTTTTATTTATGCAGCAACAATTGTAATGCTTTTAAAAACTACATCTGATCCTGCTAAAAATTAATGTATAACTTCTGTTTAAACTTGTCTCTGTTTAAGACTCTTTATTTATGTTTTAAATTTTCAAATTGTCAATAAAATTAATCATTAGGCCTAATTAATTGAACTTAAGAATAAAAAAAGAAGTCTACTCACACTATATACTAAAGTATAAAGAAAAAAAAATCGGGCCTATTTTTCTTCTATTTTTCAGGCCTATGGCGGTCGCCCCAATACTCCGTACAATAGACCAATTTTTTTACCACGTTCAAAAGTTGAGTTTTGTACGTGTTTTAGAGCCCGTTTGGTAACCCTTTTTTCGGCTTATCAGGCTTATCAGCCACCTTTTTCACCAAACACGTATCTTTTGATTTCGCGCTTTGAATTGTTTAATAAGCAGAAAAAGTAAGGTTGAAGTTACTTTTCTGACTGTATTGGCTGAAGTTACTGTAGAGGATCATTTTAGCTATTCTTTCATATACTTCCTCCGGTTCTTATTTAAGTTCCCAGTTTGACTTCACACATATTAAGAAAATGAATTTGACTTTACTGTGGAGTGCACTGTTTGGCACTGTTTGGCACTGTTTGGACACTGTTTGACACTGTTTGGCACTGTTTTGCACTGTTTTGTTTCCTAAAATGGAAGTGTGAATTTAAATAAGGGACATCCCAAAAAGGAAAGTGGGAACTTTAATAAGAACCGGAGGGAGTAATATTTTATTTTATTTATTAATAACAAATATTTTAAATAAATTTTTTCAAGAATCAGCAGAATCAGCCAATACAACCACTTCAGTCAGGACTTCATAAATTTCAGCAGAATCAGCCAATTCAGCCATTTTTAGTGTTACCAAACGGGCTCTTAATCATCAAGACAACTATTTATATAAAATAGAATAAAATAATTAATTAAATTCATGCATCATGACAAATTGACAATATTGTAAAGTCAATTATATTCATTTCTTGTGATATACGGATCGAGTAGGTTCTTAAGAAACGACTTTGTATTTGAAAATTAATTAATTTGTTTATAAGTGTTCCTTTCTTGAGATATGTAGTAAGTTTCTAAAAAAAAGTACTAGTAAGTTTCTAAAAGTATATAATTTTAATTTCTTAGCTTTAAAAAGGTTAAAAAAATTGCGGTTGAACGTGTACTTATACTTAACTTTTTTCGAAGGAAAGAAACTTAATTAGTATTAATCAAATTATTGTTCAAAATACGTACTTATACTTAACTTAAACACTTTAAAATAAAAGAATGGAAAGTCCGCAAATGAATGAATAATTTAAAATGCTTTTCAAAACTAATCACTTCTAAAATAGAAGCAAACTTAAACATGTCCATAATACTACCCCTACTAAATATATAAAGAAAAAGGTCAAGTGATCAAATGTGTAGAATACATTTATGAGCACCTTTAATTTAATAATGGCCTATTAATGGGGTCCGATCCATTATTAATAAAGTACTAATATAACAATTTCTAAAAATTTACTGTTTCACACCAACCGCATGGACCAATGTATATACGTAGTATATAAGCAGGTCATGGAAATGCAATATAATGCATGTATATATATATATATGATATATCCTTCATTATATCGACAATATATTCAATTTCTCTAGATTTTTGTTCGAGCGACATATAAATAATAAAAAGGAGGCACTTAGAGCGGGAACTGGGAAGGAGATAAGAAACAGAAACCAAACGAGGATGGCGAAGCACACGGACTTGTCGTCAGCTAATCATCGTCGGCAGCGGCATAAAACCACAGCCGCCCCCGGCGTCCTCCTTTTGCTGATCGCCACCACATATATACATCCAGCAATTGCGGTGGTAGGAGATCATAGAATTATTATAGGCTCAGTATTGTGTTAGTTTTTTTTTCAATTTTCCACGTTTTATTTAATTAATATTTTAATATTAATTATTTAGAAAATAAAGTACATTTATTTAAGGGGAAAAACTAATCTGAAGTGGTCCATTTATTAGATAAAGATTACTCATTATTTCCCCAACTTATTGGCGAGAGAAGATCGGTAACTTCTCCCTATTCTTTTGCCGCACGATTGGAGCTTCTTGATGGGAAGAGCTCATTAAATAGCGGCTGATTGGCTCTTGTTTACACTCACTGAGTCTGCTCCTCACCATCAGTATACACATACCATCCAAGTGAAGGTGAAGAGAAGGGCTTGGAAGAGCAAAAACAAGTAGGGCAGTGGGCTGTGTTCTTCAAGGAAATGGCTGGAGGTATGTGATTCAATATTTTACTTCCGCTAATTAAAGTCTTGATCTGAATGTGTTCTGTGAGATTTAACATGTTTAGATCAGTCAGATCTTACATTTGGTATCAGAGCTTTGGCTATTATCTCTGCCTTTCCTTCGGTAATTTACGATTGAGCATGCCTGATTCATTTATAATTGATTAATTCGAGAAATCTGAACATATATTCGATTATGCTTGATACCCTGTTTGCGTTTGGAGAACACTTGGCATACATCGGTTTATATAATTGATTAATTATACGCACATCTGATTATGAGTGTACAGAATGTATGTTCAATGTTCATTCCCAAATTGTTTAATACTCTGTTTGAATCCATCAAATGTTCATTCGTATCATATATGAATTAATGTATCTTGGATTGAGTGTTAATCATTGGTTTACAATCATATTTTATTAAGCATGATACATCATTGATTTTCAATTGGATACATGTGCCCTGTTGATGGTTAAAGATGAATCTCGAAAACCTGCTTTTCATGCCCATAAAGTGTTGGATTTAATGCTTTAATTATCTATGGTATAAAGTGCACTACGGCACTAGCATTTTCAGCACCAGTGATCTTGTTTAACTTTATTCTCATGTTAAAGTTGTTTTCTGATCCTGGGTTGTAGTGATCATGCATTAGTAAACTTGTTTGTTTCACTTTATTTATCACGTATGAGTAAATTTACTAGTTCCAACTCATTCATTCCAGTTTGTTTCACATGAGTAGTATACGACTCATGTTCAAATATGCTGCTGCATATTCTGTTTAGTAAGCATATTGGAACTAGAATATTGATTTATGATACTCAGGCGTGTTGCTATTTTGTTTTAAAATAGTAATGTAATCCAAATGCTACATGTGATTCATAGTGCTCCAGAATGTTACTAATTCACTATAATTCAATAAAACCTTGACTAGTAATCTGGAATTAAGATATATATAGTTTAATTGATTAAAGAATAGCCACAACATCTTTGATTAATCAAACTGTATATTAAGTTTTTGAATCACATTAAAGCATCACTTGTAATTAACTATATAAATATAATGAAATTTGCCCACAGGAGTTTCATTGTATTAGTATGATTAATTAGGATGAAATATTAGATTTTTTTTTCTTCTCAAATTACCCACAGGAATTGAGAAAGGAAATATAATCTGATAGTTTTATCAAAATTGTTTGCTTTATGTGTCTAATTGAGTAAAACTTTAGCCCACAGGTAAGTTTTATGTCACTAGACTTATTGATAATCATGTTTGCATTGGTAGAACATGAACTTCATTTTACCTCAAATATTAATAATAAGCATGTATATATTATATTTTACAGTTGTTCAACCTGCGAATGTTTCTGATATGAAATGTGACATTCCCGAATTAAGGGGCGATAACTATAAGGTTTGGAAGGAGCGTGTTCTCCTTCATTTGGGCTGGATGGACATTGACTATGCTATAAGGAAAGACGAACCACCGGCTATAACGGCAACCAGCACTCCGGATGCAGTTCATCTTTATGAAAAGTGGGAGAGATCTAATCGTCTCTCCGTAATGTTCATAAAGACCAAAATAACTGCTGGTATCCGTGGTTCCGTCGACCAGCATACTAAAGTCAAGGACCTTTTGAAGGCTATTGATGAGCAATTTGCTACATCTGATAAGGCCCTTGCCAGCACCTTAATCATACAGTTCGCATCCATGAAGCTCACTGGAATAAGAGGCGTGCGTGAGCACATCATGCGCATGAGGGACATAACAGTTCAGCTGAAAGCTTTGGAGGTAACCATGTCAGATGCTTTTCTGGTTCACTACATTCTTTACACTCTTCCACATCAATACGCTCCTTTTAAGATTTCCTACAACACACATCGGGAAAAATGGTCAATTAATGAGCTACTGACCATGTGTGTTCAGGAGGAGGAGAGGCTGATAATGGAAGAGGGTGAACGGGTGAACTTGACTGTCCATGAGAAGAAAAAGAAGGATCATGCCAAAGCTAAAGGCAGCATCCCTCCAAAGGCAGTCATTAAGAAAGAGTCTAAGTGTTTCTTTTGCAAGAAAAAGGGACACATGAAGAAAGAATGCTCAAAATTCAAGAGCTGGCTCGAAAAGAAAGGTACTCCATTAGCCTTTGTGTGTTATGAATCTAATATGGTTAATATTAATCACAACACATGGTGGATTGATTCCGGTTCTACAATCCATGTTTCTAATACCTTGCAGGGTATGGAAAACCTAAGGAAACCAGTGGCAAGTGAACAATGCATCTATTCAGGAGGAAGAATAAGTTCACGTGTTGAAGCCATTGGGACATGCAATTTAGTTTTAAGCAGCGGTTTTATTTTAAAATTGGAAAAGACCTTTTATGTTCCTAGTTTTTCGAAGAATTTAATTTCTGTTTCGAGACTAGCTCCTTTAGGATTTAATTTCAACTTCTCAAGTTCTGGTTTTACTTTAATAAATAAATCAAAAACCATTGGTTTTGGTTCTTTAGTTGATGGTCTTTATTCAGTTGATGTGAAAAATGATGTTGCTTATGATTCAATGCATGTAACAATTGGTTCCAAACGGTGTGTTGTGAATGAGAAATCCTCTATGTTGTGGCATCGGAGACTAGGGCATATCTCCATTAAGAGAATTAAGCGTTTAGTGGATGAAGGAGTACTTAGTACTCTAGACTTTGCTGATTTTGATACTTGTGTGGGTTGTATTAAGGGTAAACAAACCAACAAGTACAAGAAAGATGCCAAGAGGAGTTCTAACCTTTTAGAAATCATACATACAGATATTTGTTGTCCAGATATGGATGCAAATAGTCCGAGATACTTTATCACCTTCATAGACGATTATTCATGATACATGTATCTCTACTTACTTCGCTCTAAAGATGAGGCGTTAGATGCCTTTAAAATTTTTAAGGCTGAAGTAGAGAAGCAATGTAATAAGCAAATTAAGATCGTGAGGTCGGACAGGGGTGGAGAGTACTATGGTAGATATACAGAGAGTGGACAAGCACCTGGTCCATTTGCGAAGTTTCTTCAAGAAAATGGGATCGTTGCCCAATACACTATGCCTGGTTCTCCGGACCAGAATGGTGTAGCTGAAAGAAGGAACCGAACTTTAATGGACATGGTGAGAAGCATGAGGAGTAATGTGAAACTTCCTCAATTTTTGTGGGTTGAAGCACTAAAAACAGCCGCATATATATTAAACCGGGTTCCATCTAAGGCTGTCTCTAAGACTCCTTTTGAGTTATTTAAAGGATGGAAACCGAGTTTGAACCATATACGCGTTTGGGGCTGCCCATGTGAAGTAAGAATCTATAACCCTCAAGAAAAGAAACTTGACCCTAGAACTCTTAGTGGTTATTTCGTTGGATATGCTGAAAAATCCAAGGGGTATAGATTTTATTGTCCATCACATAGCACTAGAATCGTGGAGTCAAGAAACGCCAAGTTTCTTGAGAATGACTTAGTTAGTGGGAGTGAAGAATTTCAGAATATTTTTTCTGAAAGGGATCACATTGAGAATCAACCATGCGAGCTAAGTAACAAATTGATTGTTGTACACGTTCCTCAAGTACAGATGCGTGCTACACAACCAATAAATGAGAGTCCACATGAAGTTGGAAATGACTCAATAGATCATACCATTGTTGAAGTCCAACAAAACAATGGTGAACAACTGGTTGAACAGCCCGTTGTTGAACAAGATGATGAAGCAACATTAAGAAGATCTAATAGAGTCAAAAGACCAGCAATACCTAGTGATTATGTAGTGTATCTACAAGAATCAGACTGTGATATAGGAGCTGAAAATGATCCCGAAACGTTTTCACAAGCCATGAGTTCTAAGGAATCAAACTTATGGATTGATGCTATGAAAGATGAGATGAATTCTATGGCATTTAATAAAGTCTGGAATCTCGTTGAGTTGCCAAGTGGTGTAAAAGCCATCGGGTGTAAGTGGGTGTTTAAAACCAAGAGAGACTCACAAGGCAACATTGAGAGATATAAAGCGAGACTTGTAGCCAAAGGGTTCACTCAAAGAGAGGGAATTGATTATAAGGAAACCTTTTCTCCAGTATCTAAAAAGGACTCTCTTAGGATCATCATGGCATTAGTGGCTCATTTTGACCTTGAGCTACATCAAATGGATGTGAAAACGGCTTTCCTCAATGGTGATCTAGAGGAAGATGTTTTTATGAAACAACCAGAAGGATTTTCCTCTAATGAAGGTGAGCACTTAGTTTGCAAGCTAAATAAATCCATATACGGTTTGAAACAGGCCTCCCGCCAGTGGTATTTTAAGTTTAATGAGGTTATTACTACATTTGGTTTTAAGGAAAATATCATGGATCAATGTATATACCTCAGGACTAGTGGGAGTAAAATCTGTTTTCTTGTGTTATACATGGATGATATTTTGCTTGCAACTAATGATGTTGGTATGATGCATGAGGTGAAAAGTTTTCTCTCGAAATTTTTTGATATGAATGATATGGGAGAGGCATCTTTTGTCATTGGCATAAAGATCCATAGAGAAAGATCTAGAGGCATTTTAGGCTTGTCTCAAGAATCCTATATCATACACAAGGTTTTAGAGAGATTTAACATGAAGCAATGTTCACCTAGCGTGGCTCCTATTGTAAAGGGAGATAAACTGGATTTAAATCAATGCCCCAAGAATGATTTTGAGCGGGAACAAATGAAAAATGTCCCATATGCTTCAGCCGTTGGAAGCCTTATGTATGCTCAAATCTGCACCAGACCTGACATTGCATATGCTGTTGGGGTTTTGGGAAGATATCAGATTAATCCAGGGGTTGAGCATTGGAAAGCTGCAAAGAAAGTGATGAGATATCTCCAAGGAACAAAGGATTTCATGCTCATGTACAAACGAAGTGACAAGCTGGAAGTAGTGGGCTACTCGGATTCAGACTACGCTGGCTGCATTGATACCCGAAAATCAACTTCTGGTTATATATTTTTGCTAGCTGGTGGAGCTGTATCTTGGAGAAGTGCAAAGCAAACTTCAATTGCTACTTCCACTATGGAAGCTGAATTCGTTTCTTGTTTTGAGGCTACATCGCATGGTGTGTGGTTGAAGAGTTTCATTTCTGGGCTTAGAGTTATGGACTCTATTTCTAGGCCATTAAAGATATATTGTGATAACTGATAGGCACTAGTTGTTAGTGCCTAAGTATACATTTTTATTATTGTTTGTAATGTTTATTTACTAATTTTGTGCAAGTTTATAGTTGTTAGTTTGCATTTGATTGTAATCGTATTTCTAGCATTTTATTGTTTGTTATAAGTTGTAGTTAGTTTGGCTATAAGTTTAGGATAGGTTTGGAAGCAAAAAGGATGAAGAAACCTGAGTTTTGTGCAAAACCCGGTCGGGTATGGACTTTACCCGGCCGGGTATGAAGTGACAAAGGAAACTGCTGCAAAACTAGCAAATACCCGGTCGGGTATTCCATATACCCGGTCGGGTATTCTGTGATTTCGGACCAAAGAACGTGCAGAAGACACAGAAACATGGGAAATATTTGATTTGGTAAATACCCGGTCGGGTATGTCAAAATACCCGGCCGGGTATCCGGCATTAGGTGTTGAAAACACCTATAAATAGCCCCATTTTCCTTCACATTTCATCATCCCTTCTTCCATTCTCTTTAGCTCAGCTTAGAATAGCATTTCTTTATATTTTTCTAGCTATGTTTAGCCTCCAAATGAGGAGCTAAACTTCCATTCTTGGTTTTGCTCTTGAAGCTTGTTGATTATTAAAGTTGTGAGTTATTTTCTTAACTTCTTCTCTTGATTATTAATTCTTCCCTTAATCTCATTCTATATTAATGTTGGAGGGTTGCTAAGTGACGATTAGTTAACGTTCCGACATTAATTACTACTAGAAACGATCAACGAACCGATGGTTAATCGTTGGTGGTTTCACAAGTAAGTAACTTCGGTTTATTAATGCACGGTCGTGGTTAATAGACTTAAGAGGGATCAATTTTGTTGGTTAAACCGAAACCGTTATGTTAAGGTTATCAATCTCAATTGATTTCATCAAGGAGTTAAAAAGATTGAATGCTACTATTATATCGGTATAAGGCGTTGTTCTATATTTGATTAATAGTAAGGGTTATTAATGAACGGTCGTTGTTAATAACTACCCTCGATGAATTGGAGATACTCCTCGATTGAGTATTCGAGAGGGGATAAGTTATAGATATAACAAGGATCGACTAAAATATATCAACAAGTGGAAAGTAGCAAAGCCAAGTCCCTTTTATACTTGAATTAAACACATATAGGTTGTTCATCTTAGTTTTTAATTAAATTAAGTCACTCAAACCAACCCCCCCCCCCCCCCTTTATTCATTAAGTTCATAAAAAGAGAATTATACCTTTCCCTGTGGATACGAACTCTACTACGCTATACTACGTATAAGTGTTAGTATTGAATTTATTTTGACGCACCGTGACAAAGTGCTCGTCAAATTTGGCGCCGTTGCCGGGGAGAGGCAATTAATTTTTCTTTTTATTTTATTTCAAAGAGAAATCCAAAAAAAAATAATATATAAAGTTTTCTATTTTTGCTGAGCTTTGTTTGAGTATATGGTAAAAACTCGATCCATAAACCAACTCACCTACCAAACAAACCCCGAAATAGAAAAAGTTCTCGAGCGGTTAAAGAATAAATTCTCAAATACCGACTCGGGGGAATCCTCAAGTGCTAGTTCTCAATCTAGCGAGTCCGAAGAGTCAATATCAATGGCTCTTGAAACAAGAACGCTAAGGGAGCTCACAGCCCCCAATCTAAATCAACAACCCTTATGTATCACCTTCCCAACTCTTGATGCGGGTGCTACATTTGAGTTGAAATCCGGACTCATACATCTACTTCCATCTTTCCACGGGCTAAGAGGAGAGGATCCGAATAAACATCTTTCAGAGTTCCACATCGTTTGCACAAGCATGTGCCCGAACGTTGTTACCGAGGAGCAAATTAAGTTGAGGGCTTTCCCATTCTCCCTCAAAGACACCGCCAAAGATTGGCTATTCTATCTCCCCTCGGGAAGCATAGACACTTGGGCAGCCATGAAGAAGAGCTTCCTCGAAAGGTATTATCCCGCCTCCATCTCCTCATCTTTAAAGAAACAAATCAGCAATGTGGAGCAAAAAGATGATGAATCGTTCTACGAATTCTGGGAACGATTCAAGAAACTCTGTGCGAGCTGTCCGTATCACGGCTACTCGGAGCAAGACCTCATCCTTTACTTTTATGATGGTCTTTGCGATGATGATAGACGGATGATCAATGCTGCATGTGGAGGAGGAATAGTCAACAAAACTCCTTCTCAAGCTAGGAATCTTATCTCGGAGTTGGCCGAAAATTGTAGACACTATGATCAGCGGTCAACAAAGAGAGTTATGGCAGCGGAATCCAACAACTCGTTGGAAAGTCAAGTAGCCGGCTTGACTTCTTTGGTTAAAGATTTCCTTTTGAATCCAAAAACCCAAGAAGTCAAGGTCTGCGGCATCTGTTCAACACAAGGGCATCCCACAGATTCTTGCCCAACTTTACAAGAGGAGAACTCCGAGCAAGTCAATGCTTTGGGGTTCCAAGGCCAAAGGAGGTACGATCCTCACGGCAACACCTACAATCCAGGATGGAGGGATCATCCAAATCTAAGGTACGGAAACCCTCAACCCCCTCAACAAACAAACCCTCCCCCTCCTCAACAATTTAAACAACAAGGCCAAACATCGAACTCAAGCATGTCCACCGAAGACATGATTCGAGCATTAGCCATGAATATGACTACGATGCAACAAAGTGTGGCCCAATTTCAAGAAACCACAAAGTCTAGCATCCACAATTTGGAAAGCCAAATGAGCCAAATCTCAAACGCCGTGAGTAGGCTAGAAGCTAGGGATTCGGCAAAACTCCCATCTCAAACGGAGCCGAACCCGAGGCAACAAGCTCATGCAGTCACTTTGAGAAGTGGCAAAGAGTTGGTTATGGCTAAAGCGAAAGCAAAAAGCCATGTGGGAGAAGAGGAGGAGGAGATCATGATGCCAATCACAAACCCTCAAAATGAAGAAGAAAAGGAGGAGGAAATCACACCTCAAAGAAAGTTCCCACCGCTCAACTCATATGAGCCGGTGCCACCTTTTCCGGAGGCTCTCAAGGATAACCGGAGATACAACAATGACAAAGACATCTATGAGACCTTCAGCAAATGTGAGGTAAATATTCCTCTTCTCAATTTAATAAAAGGTGTTCCTAGGTTTGCAAAGTTTTTAAAAGAACTTTGCACAATTAAAAGGAAACACAAGTTGAATGGAAAGCATAAAATCCAAGTAAGTGAAAGAGTGTCGGCCGTTTTTCAAAAGAAACTGCCTAAAAAGTATAGTGATCCGGGAATGTTCACTATACCATGTAAACTTGGAAATTCTAGTTCTTCTAGGGCTATGTTAGATTTGGGTGCATCAATCAATGTCATCCCGTATTCTCTATATAAGTCCCTAGAACTAGGACCTTTACATGAGACGGGGGTCGTTATCCAACTTGCCGATAGATCCAATACCTACCCAAAAGGTGTGGTAGAGGATGTTCTCGTCATGGTGGATAATTTAATCTTTCCCGCTGATTTTTACGTTCTTGAAATGGAGAACGATAAAAATGCAGTCCCAATTTTACTAGGCCGCCCCTTTTTGAAAACGGCTAAGGCAAAAATTGACGTCTTTAGTGGAGTGTTAACCATGGAGTTCGATGGTGAAAGAGTCGAATTTAATATCTACGACTCCATGAAATACCCCACTGAGGATCACTCTCTATTTGCGATTGACACTTGTGACACTTGGGTCCAAGATGTATTTGAAATTGAGGGCAAGGATGAAGCATTAAGCGCAATAGAAAACGACATAGAGGATTTTACATTGGAATACTCTATGTCAAATAACATGAAGATTATGGTGGCGGAGTTAAATCAACTCCCACTTTTGCCACCGGGCTCTAAAGCCCTCCCACTAACCATTCCAAGCGAGAAGCCGCTACCATCTGTTTTGCAGGCACCGGAGGTGGAATTAAAACCACTCCCGGAAAATATGAAGCATGCGTTCTTGGGTGAAAATCGCACCCTACCGGTGATTATTTCAAATGCCCTGTCCCAAGAACAAGAAGAAAGATTGATCGCGGTCTTGAAGGAATATAAATTGGCCATTGGATGGTCTATTGCCGACATCAAAGGCATTAGTCCATCCACATGCATGCACAGGATCTTGCTCGAAGATGAGGCCAAAGCGGTGAGACAACCACAACGAAGATTGAACCCACCCATGATGGAGGTGGTGAAAAAGGAGGTAATCAAATTGCTTCAAATGGGAATCATTTTCCCCATTTCCGATAGCAAGTGGGTGAGTCCCACTCAAGTGGTGCCAAAGAAGACCGGAGTGACGGTCATTGAAAACAAGGATGGCGAGATGGTGCCCACCCGAGTTCAAAACGGGTGGCGAGTATGCATTGACTACCGAAGACTCAATTCGGTGACTAGGAAAGACTTCTTTCCATTGCCTTTTATTGATCAAATGCTAGAGAGGTTAGCTGGGCACAAGTTCTATTGTTTTCTCGATGGTTACTCCGGGTATTTCCAAATACCAATAGCCCCGGAGGACCAAGAGAAAACAACCTTCACATGTCCATTTGGCACTTTTGCCTACCGACGAATGCCCTTTGGATTATGCAACGCACCGGGCACCTTTCAAAGGTGCATTATGAGCATCTTTTCAGAATTTGTGGAGGTATTCATGGAGGTCTTTATGGATGATTTCACAATCCATGGCGACTCTTTTGACTCTTGCCTATATCACCTCACTCTTGTGCTAAAGAGTTGCATTGAATCCAACCTTGTGCTGAACTCTGAAAAATGCCACTTCATGGTAGAACAAGGGATTGTTCTTGGGAATGTGATCTCATCAAAGGGGATCGAGGTGGACAAAGCAAAGATCGATGTGATTCAAACGCTCTCGTACCCCACAAATGTGCGGGACATCCGCTCTTTCCTCGGTCACGCCGGTTTCTATAGGAGATTTATCAAGGATTTCTCAAAAATCTCATCTCCTCTTTGCAAACTTTTACAAAAGGGGGTGGAATTTAATCTAAACGATGAATGCAAAGAGGCTTTTGACACTCTGAAAGCAAGATTGGTGACTGCCCTGATCATACAGGCTCCCGACTGGTCTCTTCCTTTTGAGATCATGTGCGACGCAAGTGACTATGCGGTGGGGGCTGTCTTGGGCCAGAAAGTTGGAAGAGCCTCCCATGTCATCTACTACGCCTCATCAACCCTCAACGAATCCCAAAAGAACTACTCCACCACCGAGAAGGAAATGCTAGCGGTGGTTTTTGCTTTGGAAAAGTTTCGTTCCTACCTTCTTGGAACAAAAGTTATTGTCTACACCGACCATGCCGCTCTTCGATTCCTTATGACAAAGAAAGAAGCCAAACCAAGACTCATTCGATGGGTCCTTCTATTGAGTGAGTTTGATGTGGAAATCAAAGACAAGAAAGGAGCGGAGAATTTGGTGGCTGATCATTTAAGCCGCCTCATCCCTCACAAAGACATCGAAGACCTCCACACAAATCTCATCAAAGGAGAATTCCCGGACGAAACTCTCTTCTCCATCAAAGTCACACAACCATGGTACGCAAATATCGTGAACTTCCTCGTTTCCGGCAAATTTCCTCCATAACTCTCAAAATCTCAAAAAGAAAAATTAAGAATGAATTCAAGACTCTATGTGTGGGATGACCCATATTTGTGGAAGCATTGTAAGGATCAAATAATCCGAAGATGCATCCCTGAATATGAGATAGCGCACATCATAGAGTTTTGTCACTCTTATGCTTGTGGAGGACATTTCGGCCCGAAACGAACAACAATGAAGATACTTGAGAGCGGTTTTTGGTGGCCGAGTCTATTTCGAGATGCACACGGCTTTTGTCGATCTTGTGACAATTGCCAAAGAGCGGGCAACATTTCCAGGAGAAATGAGATGCCACAAAACCCCATGCTTTTCTGTGAGATTTTCGATGCATGGGGTATCGATTTCATGGGACCATTCCCAAATTCCCAAGGTAACATATACATCCTTCTTGCAGTAGACTACGTCTCCAAATGGGTGGAGGCCAAAGCAACAAAAACTGATGATGCCAAGGTGGTGGCTAGTTTTCTCAAATCACACATATTTTCAAGGTTCGGGGTCCCTCGAATTTTAATTAGCGATCGAGGCACACATTTTTGCAATAAAATTGTGGGATCCCTACTGAAAAAATATGGTGTGACTCATAAAATTTCTACAGCATACCACCCTCAACAAATGGCCAAGCGGAGACCTCAAACAGGGAGTTGAAATCTATACTCCAGAAAACAGTGAACCCGAACAGGAAGGATTGGAGTATACGCATTGATGATGCGCTATGGGCATACCGAACTGCTTACAAAACCCCAATCGGTATGTCTCCTTATAGACTTGTGTTTGGGAAAGCATGTCATCTCCTTGTAGAGCTCGAACACAAGTCTTATTGGGCGGTTAAAGAATTCAACCTCAATCTTGACGAGGCCGGTGTACATAGGAAGCTCCAATTACAAGAATTGGAAGAACTTCGCCTGGATTCTTATGACAATGCAGAAATATACAAAAGAAAGACGAAGGAGTGGCATGATAAAATGATCATACGAAAAGACTTTAAACTTGATGAAAAAGTCCTCCTATTCCAATCACGCCTTCGTCTATTTCCGGGAAAGCTGAGATCCCGTTGGACCGGACCATACAAAGTGGTCAAAACATATCCACACGGGGCGGTGGAAATTCAGGACCTGGAGACGGGAGAGGTGCTGAAAGTGAACGGACAGAGATTAAAACCCTTCTTTGAGGGTTTTCAACCCAAAAATGTGGAAGTCGTAGACCTTTCTGAACCGGTCTACGAATGAGGAACAGCAGAAGATATCGTCGAGCCACGACGTTAAATAAAGCGCCTCTTGGGAGGCAACCCATGCACGGTATAATTTTTTTCCTTTTTTCTTCTTTTTATTTTAGTAGAGTGTGTGTGTAAAATCTTTTCAAAAAAAATATATATATATATATTTTTGAGAAAAACCCGCCCGGGTATTCCCAAACCCGGTCCGGTATCAGCACAAAAGGGGAATACCCGGCCATTCCATCCACCGGGTAAAAATGAAAAATCAAAAAAAAAAAAAAAAAACCCGACCGGGTATGTAGACAACCCGACCGGGTTTTGGTATTTTTTCACCCCTGGGAGCTACTGCTAAGCATACCCATTCGGGTATCAACCAAAAAACCGGCCGGGCATCAAAAGATTAAAAACGGTGTGAAATAGCCTAATACCCGACCGGGTATTACAAAAACCCGACCGGGTATTTAGCCAAAAAGGCTTCTGCCTACGGGAAATAGAATACCCATTCGGGTATCAGGAGTACCCGACCGGGTATTTGTGCGAAACAGGCCCTTTTTACGGGATTTTCACCCAAAATCCTTCCCCAACCCCCCATCTTCTTCTTCTTCCCCAAACAACAAATCCCCCAAACCTCCATAGCCAAACTTTCCAAGCTCCAATCCATTCCAATCATCCATCTAAATCCCAAATAAACTCCATTTTCTTCTTCCCCACATCATCCTCTCCATTTCTACACCCACAAAAAACGCCAAACACCCCAAAATCCCCAAATCCGAAAAACCCTATACCCAAATCCTCAAGGTCCGATTTTCCCTCAAATTAACCCAAACCTAACCTCATTTCTTCTTCCCCACATCATTCTCTACACCTCCACACCCTCAAAAACACCCAATTCCCAAAAAGTCCACATTTTTCACTCCACCAAGCCCCAAGTCCGAAAATCCAACCCCAAAGTCCAAGAAAAAGTTAACTATGGCACCTAAAAGGACTAGAGCATCTTCCTCCAATTCAAATGCTCCAATTCCACAAGTTCCGGGGTATGAAAGCATCGAATTCACGTCTAGGGCTCATCACAATAAATTCCTCACCCAACTCAACCGAGAGGTACATTCCACACGATTTCTTTGTCATGAAACATTGCGAGCATTGATGTTGTATGATATGATGCTAGAATTGTGCAACAACATAGGACTTACTACATTGTTCCACATGTCCTATAATATCTACACAAGAATTATGTATGAGTTCCTAGCATCGGTTGAATTTACTGAGGATAAAGAGGACACCTATGAGAGCAAACTCACGTTTCGGTATAACAACATACCAAGAACTTTAACGAAACGTGAGTTTGCCGAGCTATTTGGTCTACCGGTTTTAGGTGTGGAGGAAAGAAAGGTAAGAAGTGATAAGACCATTGTGCATGATTTGTGGCGAAGAATGACAGGGGTTAGGGTGTTTAAATCTTCACATATGCATATTACACATGTTCAACACCCTGCCCTTCGAATCGCACTAAAATGGTTTGGGTATCATGTCTTTGGGAAGCCAAATAATCATCAAACAAGGATTAGTGAATTGGCCGTTCTTGCTATGGGTATCTTCCCAGAAGCCCCTAGATTAGATCTTGCTTCAATTTTGTGGGACCGTTTAAAAAAGGAATGTGAAGCTATGGGTGAAATTTTCATAGGAGGATACATACATCATATATGTACCAAATTTGGCTATTGTGCAAATAGACAAGTTCAAGATTGGAATTTCCTTAATCTTAAGTTCCTACTCACTGCACATGACGTGAGTCACTCCCACACCATTGGGACCACAGCGTTTTACCATTGGACCATTAACCCCTCACCCACACAATTTTTTACAATCCCCTCCGATGAACTTCCAAACATCTTTAACCATCAACTCGGGGATAGGAGACATCTTTTCCTACCGGGAACTACCCCTGACCACTATCTTTATGACATTCCTCAACTTGAGCCACCACCCAGCCCCGAACAACCACAAGAAGAGCCACAACCCGACCCCCAACCCCCTCAATACACCCCCTTTGAACAACAAATGCTGGCTGGTATACAACAACTCAATCTTAACCAAACGGCAATGAACACACGCATTGACGATCTCTACAGTGCGTACCAAAGGGTGGAAGACGATCAAAGACGGGCCTTCGGGCCTATGTATGCATATTTTGACCAGCAAGGGTACTTTTCCCACATGCCCACTCCAGTCCAACATCCTACATGGTATGACCCCTCACATTGGGGTAATTTCGGAGGATCTAGCTCCGGAGGAGGTGGACAAGCTGGCGGTGATGGTGTTGACAGGGATTTCGGAGGTGGTGATGGCGGATATGGCGGCAGCTCAGACACAAACGATGAGGAATACCCATATACAGGCGATTTTCATGACAGCTACTATGATCAGGGTGGATTCTTTGATGGAGGAGATGCGGGCGGCCACTAGGGGCAGTGCCATTAACTAGCTGGGGGGAGAATTATTCTGGTATGCTCCCATTTCATACTCTTTATTCTTGCTATATAACAAAACAAAAAAAAAGAAAAAAAAATATTTAAGCTTGTTAGGTTGAAAACCCAAAAAGGGCAACTTAAGCAAAATAAAAGCAAAAAAGAAGAGTGAGTTGGGGAGAATTAAAAAGGATAATGTGGGAAGCTGGGATGAAAACCCGAAAGGGCACCTAGGCAAAATGAGAGAATGAGAGAAAGTATTTCTTTTGTATTTGCAGGATCCTAAGGGTACACATAAGGAGCAAAAGAAGAGAAACCCAATGATGGTGAAGACCTTTTATTCATGTGTTTTGATCATTGAAACATTCTTTTATGTTGATTTTCAAAAACACTTGTGAATGGTTGTAATTGCTACAATTGTTGGTTTGGAAACTTCATGGACATGATTTGTTTTCCTCGAGACGAGTAAAAGTTCAAGTGTGGGGGTGTTTGATAGGCACTAGTTGTTAGTGCCTAAGTATACATTTTTATTATTGTTTGTAATGTTTATTTACTAATTTTGTGCAAGTTTATAGTTGTTAGTTTGCATTTGATTGTAATCGTATTTCTAGCATTTTATTGTTTGTTATAAGTTGTAGTTAGTTTGGCTATAAGTTTAGGATAGGTTTGGAAGCAAAAAGGATGAAGAAACCTGAGTTTTGTGCAAAACCCAGTCGGGTATGGACTTTACCCGGCCGGGTATGAAGTGACAAAGGAAACTGCTGCAAAACTAGCAAATACCCGGTCGGGTATTCCATATACCCGGTCGGGTATTCTGTGATTTCGGACCAAAGAACGTGCAGAAGACACAGAAACATGGGAAATATTTGATTTGGTAAATACCCGGTCGGGTATGTCAAAATACCCGGCCGGGTATCCGGCATTAGATGTTGAAAACACCTATAAATAGCCCCATTTTCCTTCACATTTCATCATCCCTTCTTCCATTCTCTTTAGCTCAGCTTAGAATAGCATTTCTTTATATTTTTCTAGCTATGTTTAGCCTCCAAATGAGGAGCTAAACTTCCATTCTTGGTTTTGCTCTTGAAGCTTGTTGATTATTAAAGTTGTGAGTTATTTTCTTAACTTCTTCTCTTGATTATTAATTCTTCCCTTAATCTCATTCTATATTAATGTTGGAGGGTTGCTAAGTGACGATTAGTTAACGTTCCGACATTAATTACTACTAGAAACGATCAATGAACCGATGGTTAATCGTTGGTGGTTTCACAAGTAAGTAACTTCGGTTTATTAATGCACGGTCGTGGTTAATAGACTTAAGAGGGATCAATTTTGTTGGTTAAACCGAAACCGTTATGTTAAGGTTATCAATCTCAATTGATTTCATCAAGGAGTTAAAAAGATTGAATGCTACTATTATATCGGTATAAGGCGTTGTTCTATATTTGATTAATAGTAAGGGTTATTAATGAACGGTCGTTGTTAATAACTACCCTCGATGAATTGGAGATACTCCTCGATTGAGTATTCGAGAAGGGATAAGTTATAGATATAACAAGGATCGACTAAAATATATCAACAAGTGGAAAGTAGCAAAGCCAAGTCCCTTTTATACTTGAATTAAACACATATAGGTTGTTCATCTTAGTTTTTAATTAAATTAAGTCACTCAAACCAAACCCCCCCCCCCCTTTTATTCATTAAGTTCATAAAAAGAGAATTATACCTTTCCCTGTGGATACGAACTCTACTACGCTATACTACGTATAAGTGTTAGTATTGAATTTATTTTGACGCACCGTGACAAAGTGCTCGTCAATAACTCAGTTGCTGTTTTCATGGCTAATAACAATAAGAGTGGAAGTCGAAGCAAACACATCGACACTAAATATTTATCTATAAGGGAACGTGTCAAAGATCAGAAGGTGGTCATTGAACACATTAGCACTGAGTTAATGATAGCTGATCCTTTAACTAAAGGCATGCCACCAAAGAAATTTCAGGATCTTGTAGTTCACATGGGACTTGGTACCATGATTTAATTTTCATAAGTTTATTTATTATGAAACTCCTATTCAGTTTGGTGTATTCTCAAATTTATTGTGCACATTAATGATTGTTTTGAGAAATACTAATTTATTTGGGCTTGTAATAAACATGTGGTTTATTCATTAAGTCAAGAGCATATGTTTAGGAGATTTAATATATTGTAATACATGGATGATAATACTTTATAGCAAAGGACTTGTCTCCATGATTCATATGTTTTATCTCTTAATGAGGTTTGATAATGGGTTAAATGGACCAAGTGGGAGAATGTTAGTTTTTTTTCAATTTTCCACGTTTTATTTAATTAATATTTTAATATTAATTATTCAGAAAATAAAGTACATTTATTTAAGGGGAAAAACTAATCTGAAGTGGTCCATTTATTAGATAAAGATTACTCATTATTTCCCCAACTTATTAGCGAGAGAAGATCGGTAACTTCTCCCTATTCTTTTGCCGCACGATTGGAGCTTCTTGATGGGAAGAGCTCATTAAATAGCGGCTGATTGGCTCTTGTTTACACTCACTGAGTCTGCTCCTCACCATCAGTATACACATACCATCCAAGTGAAGGTGAAGAGAAGGGCTTGGAAGAGCAAAAACAAGTAGGGCAGTGGGCTGTGTTCTTCAAGGAAATGGCTGGAGGTATGTGATTCAATATTTTACTTCCGCTAATTAAAGTCTTGATCTGAATGTGTTCTGTGAGATTTAACATGTTTAGATCAGTCAGATCTTACATATTGTACTTTACATTAAACTCTCTCTAATATAAATATATCTGTCAGGGCTCCTCAGGGAGTAACCTTTTCCATTATTTCATATGGTATCAGAGACCTAAATTTTTCCTCTCTCTCTTCCCTAACCCTTTTTCGCTACATGGCTTCCGCAGCGCCTCAGCAAACCGCCGCCGCAGGCCTCTTCCTCTCCTCCATGGAAGTCTCCACAGTGGCTCCAACTTCTTCGACTATGGCGCCGGTCACATCAGCCGCCACCGACGCAGCCGTAGTCATCACCAGCGCCGCCGCTCCTCTGACCGCGCAGCCGCAGGTGACTCCCTCGCCAGCCTCTTCTTCCTTCATCGCTGACATTCCCGGTGCCTACTCACTGTTTCAGACTCTTCATCCGGGAATTCCGTGGCAGCCATCTGCCATGCCAGCGGCCCCAGGCCTCTACACGCCACCCTTCTCGGCTGGATCATCATTTGGCGGTCCCACTTTTGTTGGCACACCTGGTGTCTCCTCTGTCCTCCCTCCCTCTCGCACACCAGCAGCCATCCCGACTGGCTCACTCCTCACAGATCTCGCCCAGAGTATCTCACATGTGGCAACTAATGTCACAAATATTGTAACTACCAAATTATTAGCGGTGGAAGACTACACTACCTGGCGTACACAGTTCGAATCGTTTTTGGTGTCCCAAGCTCTCCTTGGCATGGTTGATGGCTCCATACAGGTACCCCCTGCTTATTCCATAGATGCTCTTAACCGTCAAACTCACAATCCCGAATTTTCTACTTGGTTAAGAATTGATCAAACCATCCGTTCATGGTTATTTGCAACCCTATCTAGGGATGTTCTTATCGATGTACGTGATTTAAAACATTCATATGAAATTTGGGAGCGGTTGGAGTCTCGGTTTATGTCTGCTAGTTTAGCGAGATCTATGGAATTAAAGCGTTTATTTAATCAAATTAAAAAGAAACCTGATCAGTCCATGGATAATTATTTGCGAGAAATTAAAACATTAGCTGATGATCTTGCCACAATCAATTGCCCTGTGCCTCAGCGTGAAATTTTAAAAACTACTATTATGGGTTTAGGACCTGAGTATGAATCTTTATACACTGCTGTGTCCTTATTTGGACAAAATTTCCCGTTTGAGACTCTCCGTAATCATCTTCTTGAGTTAGAGCAGCGGGTCCTTTATCTCCGCTCCCAGGAGTCCCAGTCCATTCATCAGGCGTTTGGCGCGGCTGTTTCATATCCCAGGCAGTCGTCTGGGCAGCAGCCAACCCAGCAGAATTCAGGATCCACTCACCCGATCGGGCAGCAGACTTACCCGGTCGGGCAGGCTCGGCAGAACGGCGCTCCACAGCGCGGGCGAGGACGTGGGCGCGGCAGAGGCCGCGGAGGCAGGGGGCGTGGCCGAGGACAGCAGCAGCAGGCATATTGGTTCCCCCAGGGGCATCCAGTTTATTACCCCGGAGGGGGTGGGCAGCCGAGTACTCCTGCAGGGGGTGTGACATCTACGGGTACTGTTATTTGTAATTCTGCTGTGTCACGTTTAAATATTAATGCTTTACCTATCTGTGTTACTAACAGTAGTCATACAGGCTTGCCATCAGACGGAGGTATTCTCGGATCTGTTCCCCATCCTGTTGTCTGTCAAATTTGTTTTTCTGCAGGTCATTCTGCCATTAACTGTCCTTCTCGTTTCACACAACCGACGTCTCCTGCTCTGTTGACTACTCCCGGTGACACTACTCCTGCTCTATGGTTTCCTGATTCAGGAGCTTCTGCTCATATGACTGCATCTGAAGGTAATTTAGTTAATAAATCTCCCTACACCGGCTATAATTCTGTTAGTGTTGCCAATGGTGCCCATCTTCCCATATGTAATATTGGTGATGTTGCTTTACCTACATCTGGTCGTCCTCTCACTTTAAAATCCGTTTATCATGTGCCTCAGTTAAAATATAATTTAATTTCCATTAAAAGGCTCTGTGCTGATAATAATTGTATTGTAATTTTTGATAAAAATTCTTTCTTGGTTAAGGACAAAGCAACGGGGGCAATACTTCTGCGAGCTACTAGTAGTGGACCACTTTATCCTCTCCATCTGCCGTCTGCATCACCATTAGTTTTTGCTTCCGTTTTAGCTTCTGGTCCTGTGTGGCACCGTAGATTAGGTCACTGTGGTGATAGTACTTTACAGTTTCTTAAGAGAAAACAGTTTTTATGTAGTCATACTCCCTTTACTCATGAGTGTGTGGCCTGTCGTTTAGGAAAATCACAACGTTTACCTTTTATCGATGCTAGTCATAATTCTATTTTTCCTTTGGAAATTATTCATTCTGATGTGTGGCAGTCACCTGTGTATTCAAATTTGGGATTCAAGTATTATGTATGTTTCATTGATGATTTTTCTCGTTATACTTGGATATATCCCACGTGTCACAAAAATGAAGTTTTCATGCACTTTAAAAATTTTAAAGCTTTGGTTGAAAATCTTTGTAATCAGAAAATTAAAATTTTTCAAAGTGATGGGGGAGGTGAATTTGTTAATAATAATATGCAGCAATTTTTCTCTGCTAATGGCATTTACTTTAGAAAATCTTGCCCTGACACACCTCAACAGAATGGGGTTGCTGAGCGCAAGCATCGTCATTTACTTGAGTTAACTAGGACTATGCTTCTTGAAGCTTCGGTTCCGAGTCACTATTGGGTCGATGCCATATTTACTGCTGCATATATTATTAATAGATTACCCTCTCCTACCTTAAATGGTCTTACTCCGTATCAAAAACTGTTTAACCGAGTTCCAGATTACTCCTTTATGCGAGTATTTGGTTCTGCCTGTTATCCAAATTTTAATGCCACCTCAGCCAATAAATTATCACCTCGTTCAGTTCAGTGTGTTTTCCTTGGCTATGCATCCGGTTATAAAGGCTATCGTTGTTTGGATCCTTTCACAGGTCGAGTCTATGTTAGCCGTCATGTTAGGTTTCATGAGGACACATATCCTTTTAAAACTCTCTCGTCTGCTCCATCCAGGTCTATTTCTACTACACCATCTCCTATGCATCTCACCGATATCACTCTTGACCCACCTCTCCAGCCTGTTCCCACAATTACGGCCGCACCAGCACCAACCCCATCATCGCCACCTCGGTCACCAAGTATTCCTATCACTCCGTGTGTACCGTCGCCCCATTCCTCCTATCCCACGTCCACAACCAGCCCCCCACCATCACATCTCTCCTCCCATACTTCGTCTAGCACGCCACAGACAACATCAAACGACACTGTCTCACCTGAAACCACCTCACCTACGTTCACTACGGTAGTTAATCACCATCCCATGCAAACCCGTGCTAAGTCAGGAATTTTTAAGCCTAAAACCATTTTTAATTTAAGTACAGTTACTATCAATGCAGATCCTACCTGTTTTACTGAGGCAAATAAACAATTAAAATGGCGTGAGGCGATGGCTGATGAATTTAATGCACTCATTAATAATAATACGTGGGACTTGGTGCCCTTTGATAACTCTAAAAATATTGTTGGTTGTAAGTGGATTTATAAAACTAAATATCATTCTGATGGATCCTTAGAGCGCCATAAAGCTCGATTAGTTGCACAGGGTTTTAATCAGCAGGCAGGTATTGATTTCTCTGAAACTTTTAGTCCTGTCGTTAAATCCACCACTGTTCGTATTGTACTTACTCTAGCTATTTCTTTTGGGTGGGGTATACGACAACTTGATGTTAAAAATGCCTTCTTACATGGGAATCTGACAGAAGAAGTTTATATGCGGCAGCCTCGTGGTTTTATTCACCCTCACTTTCCTAATCATATATGTCGTCTGCGCAAGGCCATTTATGGCCTTAAGCAAGCTCCACGAGCCTGGTTTCATAGATTTAGTAGCTTTCTTCTACAACATAATTTTTCCTGTAGCAAATCCGACAATTCTTTGTTCATATACCGCCAGAATAATACTATTATTTATTTATTACTATATGTGGATGATATTATTATTACTGGCAATTCTGAATTCTCTGTTACCCAATTTATTTCAATTATATCTAAACATTTTGCTATGAAAGACTTGGGTAATCTCCATTATTTTCTGGGTTTTGAGGCCATTCGTTCAGCTAAAGGTTTGTTTCTCTCTCAACATAAATATGTTACTGACCTTCTAGCTCGTTTTCACCTTCATACTGTCAAACTTGTTCGCACCCCGTTAGCTTCCCGTACCACTCTGTCTCTTTCTGATGGTGAGTTATTATCTGATTCTACTGAGTATCGCAGCATGGTTGGTGCATTACAATATTTAACTTTGACACGGCCAGATATTACTTATGCAGTACACTTAGTGTCTCAGTTCATGCATGCTCCTCGTACCACTCATCTTTTGCAGTCAAAAGAATTTTCAGATACTTGCAGGGAACACGAGATCATGGACTTTGGCTTCAGCAGTCTAATCGGCCAACCTGTATAGTTGCTTACTCCGATGCAGATTGGGCATGTTGTCCTGATAGTTCTCGGTCTACCACAGGTTTTGCTGTATTTTTGGGTCCTAATTTGGTTTCCTGGAAGGCTAAGAAGCAGCCCACTGTGTCCAAGTCCTCCACAGAAGCGGAATATCGTGCCATTGCTTACACAGTACAAGACACACTACATATCCGCTCAGTCCTGTTCGAACTTGGATGGCCTATCTCCGAGCCGGTACATTTATTATGTGATAATATATCTGCTTCTTACTTGACTGCAAATCCAGTTCAGCATGCTCGCAGTAAACATATTCAGATTGATTATCATTTTGTTCGCGAACGGGTTGCTCATGGAGATCTGGTTGTTCAACATGTTCCTACTCATCTACAGCTGGCAGATATTTTTACTAAAAGTCTATCTAGTCAACGTTTTCATTTTTTGAAAGACAACATGTGCGTTGTATCTCCCGCACAGTTTGAGGGGGTGTAATAGAATTATTATAGGCTCAATATTGTACTTTACATTAAACTCTCTCTAATATAAATATATCTGCCAGGGCTCCTCAGGGAGTAACCTTTTCCATTATTTCATAGGAGAACCCGCCCACGGGGCCGTAAGCACCACCACTAAGCCGCGCTGCGCGCCTTAGTGCATCAAAGTTTTCGAAGGCCCCCGTCGTTACTGGCGGAGGCGCTGCTAACAATTTTCATGGTAATAATAATAATAATAATAATAATAATAATAATAATAATAATAATAATAATAATAATAATAATAATAAGCCCCCCGTAGGAAGGAGCGGTGCGCAACTCATCAAGCCGCCGCTCATCCTACCCCGCCGCCTTGCATGGGACAATATTAACTACCCAATGTTTGGATTTCATATTGATACACTCATAATCTTCAATCTCCTCACCCTTTTCCTCCTCTAATCATGTTTCATTTCTTTCATATGTAGTGCTCCATATGTTTTACTCCGTACTAAATAAAGTGTATTTTTAAATCTCATTACTATAAATATGAGTAATTACTGTCATAATTCATAAAATAACATATCACTAATATACTTAATATTTGTTGTATGGTTTTATCATGGCACTAATATACTTAATCATGGAAAACTATAGTATTCATAGTTTGGAATATCACATTTTTTATTTGGAAGTTTGGCATACGGAGTTCTATTTATGTACTCTCAATGTAACAGTTTGCAACTTTTAATTTGTCTATTGATATATCAATATATGTACTCAGTCGATCTCCTATGTCTACGAGATCAGTGCTATCTATGTTCTGGCTCGTGCTCATCTGAGTTTGTGTATATTAATATTCATATTATCGATTGCACAGTGCTTGATATTAATTTTTACTCCTATTTATATAGACCTTGCTTATTAAACTTTCTCAACTTCATTTACTTTGCAACTATTTTTATTTATATTCTCCCAAGCTACTGCAGTAAAAGGAAATGATACTATAGATATTTTATCTCATCTTCTTATTCAACATGATTAACAAGATATCACTATTGATTTGAGATGGAGGTAGATTGGTAGTCAAGAGACTCCATGTAACAAAATGCTTGTTGCTGCACAATGTAAGCCATGGCGACACCACACACAAAATACTCCATGTACTTGATCTTCCAACCACGGAAGATCAAGAGAACTCTCCTTCAGACTCCCCTGATTCAAACACAACCCTAATAGCCAATATTATGCTGCATTAAGGCACATCTTATTACCATTCCAATGGGAATGAAAAAAACTCCAATAATAAGTCTCACATCTATGATAGTTTGCAATATGTGGAATGGAACAAAGAGAACAAGCATTGAACTATAAATTGCAGATAAAGGTTAGATTTCAAGTTTAATCAGCAAACAGCTATTGCATTGCATCTTAAGAAGTAAAACACCATAACTGCTAGACAACAGAGCTCAAAGAATTGAGCAATTACATCAATCAAGTTGGAATTACACAACAAATTTGGTAAATGTACAACATGACATTTCTCTCGAACATCAGCAAGAATACAAATTACATACCATTTCCGGCCAATGCCATCAATTATTGACCTTCTTCTTCCAACTTCTTGACATGGGCCTGCAACACCATTATCAAGTTCCTAGCAGGAGCCTGCAAAGTCCCCACAACGGCAGAAGCAGGTCCCTTTAAAGAGCCCAAAAGCTTAGCATAGATCTCTTCCCGAGAAGGCAAATTCTCCAGGGACTTAAACTCATCAGGCCCATAGAATTTTCCCTCAAAAACGGCGCCAGTAAAGTCATTACCATCCAGCTTCTGCTCCTTCTGGAAAGTTCTGTAGGGTTTCAAAGAACCAGGGATTTCTTCACTATGAACAAATAGCCAAGCATTCATGCCTGACATACATGGCTTCAGTGCCTCCCATTGAGTCCCTTCAATGGCTTTGAGCACCAAAGTGTTCTTTGCGACAATAACCTTTGTGGTCTCAGGGAGCTGTGTACGGAGATCTTGGAATTGCTTTACTGTGAACCCTTTGTAACTGATTCCAGCCAGAAGGTAGCAGTCTTGGAGCTGCTGTTTCACTGCCTCAACAGTCTCTTCCTTTTTGGTTCTACTGATGGCTGACCGGATGGTTAAAGTTCTAGTCTTGGATGGCCGGGTGCTGAGTTTGAGGGGGTAGTTGGGAGAGATGGCATGATTGCAGAAATGGGATTTGATGGAGGGAGGGAGGGAAGAATGAAGAGGAAGGGGTAGAGGATACACTGTGGAGAGAATTGAAGAAGCCTCCATTGATGAGAATTGTAGTTGTCTTCCCTCCTATAATGAAAATGCAAAATGAGGGATGTTAGACAAAATAATATGAATTAGAAGCTTGGAGCTGCATTTTTCTATTGGGTGGCAATCACACAGTGGCGGATGTACCACATACAAATTGCTATTAGAAGCTTGGAGCTGCAGATTACTTTTAAAATTAAAAACTATGAACAATGATATGGAGTGATGCAACAATTATACACTTGTACTTTTATCAACATCAAATTACAGCATTGATTCAGATTGTCTATTAGATTCTCCAAACTGTTTAAATAAATAGTCATGACATTCATAAATAATTCTATAAATGGGATACAGTTTTCCTAAAAATCTTGGCTATAACACAAATAAACTAAGCAAAAACAATTCTACCGTATCACCAAATAAATTAAGCAAGACATCAATAAATTTAACCAACCATTGGCCAAAATTGTAGAGCCCGCGTTCATAGTTGATACATTCAATAAAATTTCAGATCTAGTTGGATGGCAAGCACTTGGGATTGGGAACTGTATCTGCAAATTTTATATTAGGTTTGCAAGAATTAGGTATTAATTTGTGGATGAGACTGACCAAACACCAGGAGTGGAGGAGCGGTCGCGGAGGCAGTGCCAAGATGTAGCAGTGGATTGAGTGGATTCTGCAAGCTGGACCGCTGGTGCAGTGGTGAACAGGTGCCACGGGAGCCAGTAGAAGTATGGAACTGCGAGGCTGGAGCTAATCACGACTGGAAGTAAAAAAAACTCGCGGCGGCGGTGACTAGAATGGCCGGCAGAGAGACGGAGGGCGGCAGCGATTGCAACTCGAGAGAAGGCTAGGATGTATGGTCCGTCTGGAGGAGGCGAGGACTAGAGGAGCGTCGAGTGAGCACCCTGCGAGCAGCGGAGTGGAGTTTTAATATTATCAAACGACGTCGTTTTAATACAAATAATCCAAACATTTGGGTGTTGTCACGACTCTCCTGAACGCCCCGACATTGAGTGGCATAGGCTGCGGCATACCGAGACCTGGAGGCTAAGAGAACATTCTAGACTCGTGTAGATAAGTGTACACTTGTATAGAATAGAGTAGAATACTCTAGAATATCATAGAGTTGTATAGAATACTCTAGAATTGAATTGTAGCCGTTAGATCAAGTAGATCTAAGCTGTCCATTGAGGAGGAGGACAAGTATAAATACCCCTCATGGCTGGCTCATTTGTATCATCGAAAGCTTGAGAGCAATAAAGCATTTGTACAAGTTTCTCCACAATCGGTGTCCTAGTTTCCACAAGAGTTAGGCTGACTAGCATAGTTTGAGTGAGTGTTGCTAGTGTCGCACGGGTTTGAGAATAGGTCCGTGATAGTTGGTATCAGAGACAAGGTTTTGATTTCGTGTCCTTGAGAAGAGATGGTCGGTTCAGATAGCGAGACAACTCACATGGATGCCGGGAAGCAAACCAAGAGGGGAAGGTCCAAGTCTCGAGAAGCCATGACGGAGGTGGAGACTCGGCTAGCCAAGGCAGAACTTGCTATAGCCGATGGGGAAGAAAGGTTTGAGGAAGTCGACCAACGCATCGTGGAACTTGCGAAGAATAGTGAAGATCTTCGAGGTGAGGTGCAAGGAGCGGTCAATGAGATCCTCGACCGGTGTCTTTCCGAGGTCAAGGGCTTGGAGGGGACTTTGATGACCATGGTTGCTTCACTACGGGAAGAGTTGGAGAAGGTCACCAACGAGTTGGTGGAAACCAAGGAAGAGCTGGTCCTATGCAAGAAGGCAGTCGTGCAAGGAGGAAGCACATCGTCGAGTGAGGTAAGTCCTACTCCTTCTAAGGTTGATGTTCCTAGACCCAAGACATACAAAGGGGCTAGGAATGCTAAGGAGATAGAGAACTTTGTGTGGAGTATGGAGCAATACTTCAAGGCTCTTGGTATTGTTGACGATACCAAGAAGGTTGACACGACAACCATGTATTTGGAGGATACCGCCATGTTGTGGTGGAGAAGGAAGTACGGGGACCGAGAGAAGGGTCTTTGCACTATAAACACGTGGGAGGAGTTCAAGAGTGAACTCAAGAAACAGTTCTGTCCTATGAATGCGGAAAAGGAGGCGAGAGCTAAGCTAAGACGTTTACAGCACAAGGGAAGCTTGCGTGAATACGTGAAGGAATTTACTGAGGTACTCCTAGATATCCCTGACTATCCTGATAAGGAAGCTTTCTTTGCTTTTACGGATGGGTTGCAAGGTTGGGCTAAGATCGAGGTCCAAAGGCGTGGGGCTCAAGATCTCGACACTGCCATTGCTATTGCTGAGTCCTTGGTGGAGTTCAAGAAGCCAGAGAAGGTGAAGCCACCGACTAAGGAGAAGGGCAAGGAAAAGAGTGGGGGAGACCACCGTCCACACAAAGAGGGTTTCCAACACTTTGATAAGAACAAGGGGGCAAAGGAGACCAATACATGGGAGAAGAGACCGTTGAAGTGCTTCTTTTGTGATGGGCCACACAAGGCAAAGGATTGCCCGAAGAAGGCCAAGCTCTCGGCCTTAGTTGAAGAAAGAGAGGAACGAGAATGGGAGGAAGCCATGGTCGGTTCCCTTCACATTCTCAACGCCATTAAGGCCAAGGTAACCGAGACCAAGACGGAGAAGAAGGGGCGTTTGTTCGTGGAAGCTAAGGTACGGGGACAAACAACTAAAGCTCTTGTTGATACTGGTGCTTCATACAACTTCTTAGAAGTTAAGGAGGCAAAGAGATTGGGCATCCCCTATGTTGAAGACCATGGTTGGCTGAAAGCTGTTAATTCACAGCCTAAGTCAATCTATGGAGTGGCTCGTTGGGTTAGGGTTACCTTGGGCGAGTGGAGTGGCTTGATTGATTTTTCGGTCGTTCCTATGGACGACTATCTTATCGTGTTGGGCATGGAGTTCATGGATTCGGTGAAGGCAATACCGATTCCGTTTGCCAACACTATGTGCATAACGAAGGAGGGTGAGACTTGCATGGTAAAGCTATCCCGGGAGGAGAGGATCCAATCCAAGCAAATCTCGGCCTTGCAACTTGCTAGGGGCATGAGGAAGCGGCGACCTACATACTTAGCCATCTTGAAGGAGGAACCAGTGCCGACAAGGGATATGCCAGAGGGAGTGGCTAAGGTGCTCGTAGAGTTCAAGGACGTGATGTCGTCCGAGTTGTCGAAGAGACTTCCGCCTAAGAGAGACGTAGACCATAAGATCGAGTTGATCTCCGGGTCTACACTACCAGCGGGCGTGCCATATAGGATAGCACCGCCCGAGTTAGAAGAAATGAAGATGGACAACGTGGCGACGAGTTATTTCCTCAATCAAAAGAAGTTGACACCGAAGCAAGCAAGATGGCAAGACTTTCTTGTGGAGTGACTTTGTGATGGAGTATAAGCCGGGGAGGACAAACAATGTGGCCGACGCATTGAGTAGGAAGGCTGAGCTAGCTGCCATCACAAGTCCGAGTTTCCCTTAGGTGGATCGAGTCAAGGAGGGACTGGAGCATGACCCAAAGGCCAAGAGTCTGATGGAGTTGGCAAGTCAAGGGAAGACACGCCAGTTTTGGCTTAGAGAGGGGTTGCTCATGACCCAGGGAGATCGGATCTATGTGCTGAAGTGGCAAGGATTGAGGAAGGAGATCATCAAGGAGTACCACGATTCGAGATGGGCTGGACATCCCGGAATTAGACGCATGATGGCACTGATAGAACGTACGTACTATTGGCCCCAAATGAAGGAAGAAGTAGAATTGTACGTGAATACTTGTCTTGTGTGCCAACAAGACAAGGTGGATCAACAACAGCCAGCGGGGTCGCTGGAGCCGTTGCCCACACCGGAGAAGTCGTGGTGGATCGGTTTAGTAAGTATGGAGTGTTCATTCCTGTCCCTACGAAGTTCACCGCTGAAGATGATGCACGCTTATTCTTCAAGCATGTGGTAAAGTATTGGGGCATACCGAAGACCATCGTAAGCGACCGAGATACTCCTTTTACCGGGAAGTTTTGGATGAAGCTGTTCAAGATAATGGGGTCCGAGCTTAACTTCTCTACGAGCTTTCACCCCCAAACCGACGGCCAAACCGAGAGGGTTAATGCCTTGTTGGAGTTGTACTTGAGGCATTACGTGAGTGCGAACTAGTGAGATTGGGCAAAGTTGCTTGACATAGCCCAATTCTCATACAATTTGCAAAGGAGTAAGTCGACGGGGGCAAGTCCATTCGAGATTGCCACAAGGCAGCAGCCGGCTACTCCGCACTCTTTGACCGTGGGATATCGAGGTCCGAGTCCATCCGCGTTCAAGTTTGCCAAGGGATGGCATGAGAAGGCCGACATGGCAAAGGCATACTTAGCTAAGGCTTCGAAGAAGATGAAGAAGTGGGTCGGTGCTAAGAGAAGAGACTTGGAGTTTGAGGAAGGAGACTTGGTGCTAGTGAAGCTCCTTTCCCACCAGAAGTATACGTTCGCCAAGCTGCACAAGGGGCTGGTGCGGCGATATGAGGGTCCGTTTCCCATAGAGAAGCGGGTTGGTAAGCTTGCTTATCGCTTGACCTTACCCTCACACTTGGAGATTTATCCGGTGTTTCACGTGAGCTTGCTTAAGCCCTACAAGGAAGACAAGGAGGATCCGAGTAGGGGCATTTCGAGGAGAGCACTGACAGCTATAACGAATATTCCCGAGTGCGAGGTTGGAGAGATATTGGCTCATAGAGTCATACCAAGGAGAGGCGCACACCCGAGCTACGTGGAGTACTTCATCAAGTGGAAGGATGCTCCAGATAGTGAGGCAAGTTGGGAACACGAGTTAACCTTGTGGAACTACAAGGATTTGATAGAGGCTTACAAGAAGACCACGACGAGGACGTCGTGAGATTGAGTGGGGAAGAATGTCACGACTCTCCTGAACGCTGCGGCATTTAGTGGCATAGGTCGCGGCATACCGAGACCTGGAGGCGAGCTGGAGTCTAGAACTTGCTCAGAGAGAGGGGCAGAATCCTGGAGGCTAAGAGAACATTCTAGACTCGTGTAAATAAGTGTACACTTGTATATAATAGAGTAGAATACTCTAGAATATCATAGAGTTATATAGAATACTCTAGAATTGAATTGTAGCCGTTAGATCAAGTAGATCTAAGCCGTCCATTGAGGAGGAGGACAAGTATAAATACCCCTCATGGATGGCTCATTTGTATCATCGAAAGCTTGAGAGCAATAAAGCATTTGTACAAGCTTCTCCACAATCGGTGTCCTAGTTTCCGCAAGAGTTAGGCTGACTAGCATAGTTTGAGTGAGTGTTGCTAGTGCCGCACGGGTTTGAGAATAGGTCCGTGATAGTTGGTATCAGAGACAAGGTTTTGATTTCGTGTCCCTGAGAAGAGATGGTCGGTTCAGAAACAAGGTTTTGAGTGAGTGTTTTTTTTAGAGGTGGCAACAGACGTTTTTACTGATAAAATTTCCTTAGATGTTCCACATTCCAAGTACCTGCCGGTCGGCCTTCGGTACTTTGTAGGCCAAACGTTCCTGAAGCATACTTCTTACATATTTGGTAAGGGCCTTCCCAATTTTGTGTCATTTTTCCACCTTCGAGAGGTTTGCTTTTTTCTCGCTTCCTTAGCACTAGGTCCCCTACCTCGATTGAACGAACTTTAACTTGCTTATCAAAATATCTTCTTGTGGCTCTGTGATACTCTTCCATTCGTGCAGCTGCCAGATCCCTTCTTTCTTCTATAAAATGCAATTCGGCCCGTAAGTTGTCCTCATTCTGTTCTGGGATGTTATGCACCGTTCGGTGTGTGGGAACTAGGATCTCCGTTGGTACTTTGGCCTGGAAACCATATGCGAGGGCAAATGGAGTTTCTCCCGTGGCCGTTCGGGGTGTGGTCCTGTAAGTCCATAGGATATAGTTTAACTGATCGGGCCACGATGAGGAGTATTCTTCCAGCTTTTTCTTCATGCCATCCATGACAGTACGGTTCATATTCTCTACTTGGCCATTCGCCTGAGGGTACGCCACGGATGCTCTGGAATGCTTGATTCCCCATTTGACCAGGTAGTTCTCAAAATTCCGGCTCACGAACTGCCTTCCATTATCAGTTACAATCTGCTCAGGGATTCTGAAACGACAAATGATATTTTTCCAGACAAACTTTTGACACTTAACATCTGTGATGCTGGCCAGTGGCTCGGCCTCTACCCATTTAGTAAAGTAGTCTATCCCCACGATGATATACTTGTTGTTTCCAGGGGCCGTAGGTAGAGGGCCTAACAGGTCTATCCCCCATCTTGCGAACGGAAGGGCCAACGTCATTGGAGTGTAGAAAGTGGCAGGCCGTCTGGGGACCGGTGCGTACAGTTGGCATACCTTACATTTCCTAGTATGCGCAAAGCAGTCCTTTTGGATAGTCGGCCAATAATACCCTTGTAGGATGATTTTTCTGGCCAGTGTCTTGGGCCCTTGGTGGCTGGAACAGATGCCTTCATGAATTTCTTCCATTACAGTCGCTGCTAGATCGGGTGGGAGGCATTTCAGATACGGCCCACCAAATGTCTTTTTGTACAGCTGCCCGTCCACCAATTCGAACATGGAAGCCCTCCTCTGGATGCATTTTATCTGATAAGCAGGATTTTTATCTTGTGGGAGGGTCCCGTCTTTCAGTTAGTTGGTCATATCTATGACCCAGTTCGGGATGGCATAAGATATGGCCTCGATCTGGAGCACCATGATTGTTGGGGTCGCCAATGTTTCCCGATGGGCAAAACGTTGGATATGAGCCGGGATCTCCTGTGCCCGATCGTCGAATGCTGCATTTTCTAACTTGGATAGGATATCTGCTTTAGTATTTTCAATCCTGGATATTTGGTCGAGCACCACTTGTTCAAATTTACTTATCTGCTCCTCAACTATCTCCTTGTAGGCTTTCATTCTCTCTTCCTTGGCCTCAGCAGTGCCGTTTACTTGATGTACTACCAATTGACTATCTGACCGGACTTTTAACCGATCGGCACCCAGGGCCTTTGCATATTTTAAACCAGCAACAAGAGCCTCATATTCAACCTCATTGTTGGTTACCTTGAAGTCAAAATGGATAGAATAATATGCTTTGAACCCCTCGGGCGATGTAATCACAGTTCCAGCTCCACAACCCTTGGCACTAGCTGCACCATCCACATACATTTCCCACCAGTTATCCAGCCCATTGTTCTCTAAATCTGTTTCTGAGGGCCGGGCGGTACATTCTGCAATGAAATCTGCCAGGGCCTGCCCTTTGATAGTAGGTTGAGGCTTGAAATCCACCTCATATTGCCCGATCAGGAGGCTCCACTTGGTAATGTGTCCACTTGCCATAGGATTTCTCAAGATGGTGGCCAGCGGCTGAGTAGTATACACAGTTACCGGGTGGGTCTGGAAATATGGTGCCAGATATTTAATGGCAGCTATTAGGGCTAGTACAGTTTTTTCTAGCAAGGTGTACCTGGTTTCCGGGCCGTTCAAAGCCTTGCTTACAAAATAGATTGACCGTTGAACGCCATCTTCTTCTTTCAACAGTACTGTGCTCACGGCCAGGTCAGCTACAACTAGGTACATATACAGATGCTCCCCTGGTTCGGGTTTTGTCAAGACCAGGGGGGGAGACAGATACGTTTTGAAATCTTCAAAGGCCGTTTGGCATTCGGCCGTCCATTCAAAAGGGTTGGCTTTCTTCATGATCTGGAAGAACGGGATAGCTCGATCGGCCAGTTTGGATAGGAATCTGCTCAGGGCTGCTAACCGGCCGGTCAATCTCTGCACTTCTTTGAGATTTCTTGGAGCCTCCATATCCACAATTGCCTTTACTTTTTCTGGGTTGGGCTCAATCCCCTTCTCGCTCATCATGTATCCCAAAAATTTGCCCCCTCTTACAGCAAAAGCACATTTTTTGGGATTCAGCCTCATATTTGCTTTGTGCATTATCCCGAACACCTTTTCTATGTCCAGGACATGGTTTTCCTTCTTCTTGCTTTTGATCAGGATGTCATCAACATAAGCTTCCATTGTGACCCCTAGCACTTCTTTGAACAGCATCCCGATCATTCTTTGAAAAGTTGCCATTGCGTTCTTTAATCCGAATGGCATGACGATATAGCAAAACACACCATCCGAAGTAACGAACGCCGTTTTCTCTGCATCAGCCGGGTGCATGAATATCTGATGGTAACCCCGGAAAGCATCCATGAAGCTCAACAATTCACATCCAGCAGTTTCATCTACTAGCAGATCGATCCTCGGCACTAGATAGGGATCCATGGGGCACGCCTTATTCAGGTCAGAGTAATCCACGCACATTCTCCAAGTAGATTGTTTTGGGGCTAGAACCACATTGGATAGCCATTCTACGTGGATTACCGGACGGATGTGCTTTATTTTCAGCAAGGTGGCCACCTCCTTCTTTGTGAATTCCCGCCGTTTGGTTGCTTGATACCGTTTCTTCTGCTGGACTGGTTTTGCATCAGGCCGAACGGCAAGTTTGTGACATATTATCTCCGGATCAATACCGGGCATATCTTCTGGCCCCCGGGCAAACAGTACCTGAAACTTTTTGAGGACGGCAATCACGCCATCCCGGATATCAGCCTCCAGATCTACCCGGATAGCCACCTTACGGTTCGGGGGGAAATCGAGGTCGATTTGTTCAAGAAGGGTGGCGGGCTCTGGGTGTGCCTCGAACTCCGTTTGGTGGGTTTCCATCTCAATGGTATTAACCCGCATCCCACGAGTGTTCATCTGTTTCAGGGCCTCCCGATAACATGTCCGGGCTGTAGTCGAATCAGTTCTGGCCACCCCAACCCCAGTGTCTGTAGGGAATTTGATGCATGAGTGGCGGACAGAGGCTATTGCCTCCAGATCTTCCAATCCCGGTCGGCCCAAAATGGCATTGTGGGCACACTTTATATCCACGACCACGAACGTCATTCGGAGTGACACTTTGTGTGTTTCATCCCCAATTTCAACCATCAATTGGATGGTACCCTCAGCTTCAATGCAATTACCGGTGAAACTTGCCAGTGGGGTCCGTAGGTGGGTCAATTGGCTTCTTTGTAGACCCATTTTTTCGAATGATTGTAGATACAATACATTCACACTGCTCCCGGTATCGACCAGTACTCGGCGGATCAAAGCATTGTCAATACACATGCTTACCACCAGTTCATCCCTGTGCGGGCTTAGAGAGTTGGGTAAATCAGCTGGCCCGAACGTGATCGGGTCCGTCCTTCCTTTCTTCTGGGGGGGGGAGCGGAGACGGATCCCACATAAAGACTTCGTTCGAACCTTTTCCGTTCGGCGTTCGAATCCCCTGTCTCTCCGCCCCCGAATATAACCTTGACCTCCATTCGAGGTTTCTTTCCAGGGCCTCCCGAGCCCTCTGGTTCATCCCTAGGGGGGAACATATACGTCATTTTGAGGCTGGACATCACGTTGGGCATCCCGACGCCAGCTATTAGGTTTCCTGGCCGGTTTCAACGTGCCTACAACATTTGGATCTTTATTCACATATTTGCCCAAATGACCCCTTCGGATCAAATCCTCAATGGCTGTTTGTAGGGCCCTGCAGGCATTGGTGGCATGACCCTTCCTGTTGTGATATTTACAGAAAGCATTATCGTCCGCTCCCATGAACTGTCCAGAATCAGTCGGGAGGGGAATATTGTCCCTCTCGTGCTGATAAATGGTCGCTACTGATAGGACCAGGGGTGTAAATCTCCCTTGCTTGGGAGGTATAGCGGCCGCTGGGCTAGGACCCAGCCGATCGGCCATTCTGATCGGGGCAGCAGGCGCAACGACCTTATCCCTGATCATTATATCCTCTTCTAGAGCGGCATGCTTGCGAGCCCTGTCTAATACCTCGGCATAGACTGTGCCCGGATTTTTCTTTAATTCCTTGTACAACTCCCCCGTTCGGAGAGCATTCGTGAACAGGGTAATGGCGGTATCATCCGTCATGTTTCCCACTGTCAAAGTTTCATCCCTCCATCTTTTCAGAAATTGATTGAGGGTCTCCTTGGCGTTTTGCTTCATGCTGGTCAAATAGCTGAAGTGCCGTTTGGGATTGGCATTGGAAGCAAACTGGGCCAAGAATAACGCCGATAACTCGGCAAAGCTGTTGATTGATCCGGGCTGTAGTGTCCCGAACCACTCCTGGGCGGGCCCCCTGAGCGTACTAAAAAACAACCGGCAAATAGCGGCCTCGGGTGCTCCTAGCAACATGAGTCCCCCCTGGTAACTCCTCAAATGCACATGGGGATCTCCCACCCCGTCATAGATTTGGCCGGTCGGTGGCTTGGCACCCCCTTGGATGTCTGCGTACATGAGTTCCCTAGTAAAAGGGGAAGTAATTCCCAGCTGAACTGGGGCAGGTTGTACAGGTGCCCTGTTCATTTGGTCCCGCATCTCATTCATCTGCCTCCTCATCTCGGCCATTTCTTCCTCCTGGGCCGTCAAAGGGGGCGGTGGTGGAGCCCTCATGTCCGTATAATCCCGGTCCCAATGCCGTTGAGGGGCCCTGGCAATCTCCCGCTCGGCATTCTGGAAATGATGACCAATGGGAGTTGGTCCTCTAGCTTGTGACCCGATCGGGGTTCGGTCACTGGAACTATGGTGCGCTGTTGGTGGGGCGCTACGTCGATTATCCCGATGGGCATGCGAACGGGATGATGCTGTAGTTGTTTCCGTGCGTGGAGTTTCCCCTGTAAAGTTGGACCCTCCTTCCTCCTCGTTCGCCATATGCTGCATGACCTGAGCCATGTCTCGCATGGCCTGAGGATTCCTTCTCAGAGATTCGGGAATCACAAAATCCCCATCAAAACGAGGATACGATCCCCGGCTGGATTGTCCCTGAGGGTTTTGACTCCCCGGGGTGTGACTCCTCCCGTGACGGCGTGAACCGTCGTTTGTATGATAGGAGCTGATTCTGACCATTTTTGAAAATAGTAGTTTTTGGATGATTTGAATGTGAAACTTTTTGTAAGTTTCCCACAGACGACGCCAATGTTGAGTGTAAATCCCGTAGATCCGAAAGCTCAACACGAACTTTGGATATATCAGGAATGGCACAGAATCAAAGTGTATAAACAAAATGTAAAATGTGAATTCACTAATACTCGAAAACTCACTTGTATTAACTAACCAGTCTGTTTACAAGGTGTTTCCCGATCGGTAGGTCGGAAACAATGCTTTAATACAAGAAATAAGAGCAATGATGCTATTCTAGAGCCCGAGTATTGAAATGCTAACCCTTACAATGACTGGAAACCTTCTATTTATACTAATGGAGAGCATGGGCTGCCCTATGCTGATTGGCCGTTGTTCCACCGACTTGGTCATCCATGCTCCCACTTGCTGATGTCAAAGTCTGGCATTAATTGCACCTGGCCACTTGCTGGTTGGCCGTTGCTCAAACGGGATGTTGGGCTATGCTGAAGATGCTATCAAATTGGCCCAAGTATGATATATAGTCTGAACCCCGTTCGGTATGTCCCCTTACTGGGCCAACCCTTATTTGGGCCGAATCTCGTCCGGTATTAATTCTACCTTGATTATCTCATCATAGCGTGATGGGCCCGTTGCTTGGGCCGGATATCTTGGGCCTTCCGGACCCGGGTATTGGGCCTCTGGATCAATATCCCAACATCTCCTTTTCTCAAAATTGTTAATATTTTTTTTTATTTTTGATCTGATTTTTATAAAATTTATATCAAAATTTTTTATTTTTCATGATCTTTCAAATGAGACCAATATTGCCTATGTAATTTTAATTTTTTACATTCATACATTTTTTTGTAATACTCCGTATATTTTTATATGCATACCCTTTTTCTATAATATATTTTTTATCACTTTTATATGTTTTTATAGGTTTTTAAGATATTGAGTTTGTTTATTTTGCTTATAGCTTGGAGTTACATTTGATAATATACGAAGTTACATCATCTTATACTCGAGTTACAAGTTATTATGTGTGAGTTACATCTTGTTATGTGTGGGTTACATCTTGTTATACACGAGTTACATACTTTTATGCGCGAGTTACATGCAATTGTGTGTGAGTTACATCTTGTTATGTGTGAGTTACATGTTGTTATACACGAGTTACATACTTTTATGTTCGAGTTACATGTAATTATGTGTGAGTTATATCTAATTATTTGTGATTTTTTACTTATCTTTATCTTGAACTAATTCAATTATAACTGAATTAATTTTTTTCTTTGCCAATTTAATACAAAATTTTATTAATCCAGCTTCTTCAAGTAAGCCCGATCCTCGACCGGGACAGCTTGGGCCAGAACATCATGGCCATCAACGGCGTTGTTGAAGACGCCACCCTTCACGAGATACTCGATCTCGAGTTTGTAGGTCCCAACGGCCAGCTCCTTGCCAGCCCTCTGTTTACGGGGCTCCTGGCCGACAGGCGGCGGTTGGGACAAGGCCGTCGACGAGGGGACCGAAACCGCATCAACAACGACAACGACATTTGAGCCCCCGGCATCATCGTCCAGTGTGGACAGACCACCGACACCAGCATTGGCCAGAGGAGAAGCCCTCTTCGACTTCTTGGACTGCATACCGGCCTCGGTGAGCTTCCTCTGGCCGTCATCCGCAGGTCGTTTCTTCTTCGGCTGCGTAGGTGGCTTCTTCACCGCATCAGAGCTCGGCTGGGTGCCACTCGCAGCGGCCATCTTTGCGGCCTCTTTGGCGGCCATCTCCTCCTTCGCCTTAGCTTTGGCTAGGGCCATGACGGATCTGCGATCCATAGTGAACTCTGCACAACAAGAAAAACAAACAGTTAGCAAAAACAAAAGAAAATATGGATGAAGACGCCAGGGAGGGTATTACCATCGGCATCAGCAGGCATGCCCATATCCGGGCCATCGGCCTCCTCAAAGGTGGTGGTCATCTCCGGCCACAGCTCGGTATCACTTTCCTTGTCGCCGTACACATAATACCTCATGAAGCCGAGGGCGGTCATCTTATACTCCATGATGATGTGTTGTACACTCCTCGGTCCTCCTTTCAGAAATGCCGCCACCTGGGCATCCAAAATACTGCTCTTCGGCACGTCGTGAAGGGTGAACCTACTGTCATGACCAACTGAGGGAAACTCCGTACTGTCCTCACCCAACGACACGAAGACGAACTTGCTCTTCCAACCATGAATAGACGAAGGGAGGTCAGTAAAACTCCTCTTCTTCGGTAGCTGTTGAAGATTGGCATAGATGGCACAATTCTTGTGACTCCCCCGGCCAATCTGGTATAGGTTCATGAAGAGAGTCGTCTTCGGCCTAAAGTCTAATTCATCGCAACGGAGAAGGAAGCCAACGATGAGCGAGTAGCTGTTTGGAGTCAACAAGGCCGGAGGGAGACCCACAATGTCCAGATACTCCGTAATGAACGGGTGGAGGGGAAACCTAAGTCCCTTCGCAAAACCCATGGGGTATACTCCAAAATACCCCGGAGGTGGTTTCAACACATGATCCGTCGGTCTGGGCACCCTAACCCTACCATACGGCCCCACATACATCTGGGCCACCAAGTAGTCGGCCGCACTGCTCTCCGGCTTGATCAGATAGAGGTTCGTAAAGTCCAGGTAGGAGTAGCTTGGCCCCTTCTTCGGCCGACGCCTTCTCGTCGGAGCAGCCCCCTTCACAGCCGAGACTGGCTTCGGGCAAGGAATTGCAGTCGATGTAGACGCCCCGTCCACAACACGAGAAGCCACTACGTCCTCACCATTAGACGACGAGGCGGCCTCTTCGTCCTCACCCTCACTCCCCTCTTGCTCTCCTGATTTGAAGGAGCTCAGCTCCTCTATCTCCTCACATCACTCCTCTACTACCCGATAATCAAGAGATTTAGCAGAGGCCTCATCGTCATAAGGGTAGTACTCGTCGTTCAAAGGCTTCATCATAACAACTAACTAAAACCTAAGGGTTTCTACTTTGGATCTAAGGGTGTTTCTCCACTAACAGCGGATCAAAAGCTAAAATAAGCAAAGTACACAAGTAATTTGGGAAAAGTTCGACGAACTGACCTTTGAAGTTTTGAAGAACGGAAGAACACACGGAAAGTCTCTCTCTCTCTCTAGAAAATTTGGCAGCACTTCGTTATCTGAGGAATGCAATGAGGAACCCCTTCGGAGGGGGGGGGTATTTATAGACCTCCCCCCAACGGTCACTACACGTGGAAACCTCCCATTGGCCACATGAACGGCCACCACCCCTAAGGCCCATTGGGCTGGCACCGGTTCAGAAGACGGGTCAGGCCCACTTCCACAATACCAGCTCATCGCCAATAGGCCAGTCACTCAACGGCCACACAAAGAAATCGTGCCTACATCGGCCTCAACACAAAGATAACTTCAAAAGGGTAGGTCACATCTCAAGGTGTGTCCATATCGGCTTGAACAGAATACCAATCGCATGTCCTTTTCGACGACCACAATGGTAAAGACAAAAAGAAACCCCAAGTCATCGGCCTTGTGTAAAACCCTGATGATAATTTCTTGAAAGCGACCTGCATCCAAGGGTTCTCCCACAGGGTTACCTTGGTCAGGAAATCGCCAAGGAATTTGATTCAGGGGTACACAAGAGTCCGCTTCAGCCTAGGCAAATCCTTTACTCTTTCACCCCTCACCTACTCTTCGGCCTGAAGTAGTGGGGGACTGGGGGACTACATCGGCCTTTGGAAACCAGGACAAAATCAAACAAATCCAAAAATATACTAAGTCCACAACTACAACATCAGATATGCACCACAACGTCCATAACCGACCGCAGGAAAAGTAAGCAGAAAGAATTCCCTCAAAAGATGCAACACTTGAGATCATAGAGCACTTACCCGCTTCGAGACCACATACTCCACTCTCGGCCAGGAATCAAAGAATAGGAACTTAGCGTTCCTGAATCACTATCGTCCATAAGATCATGATACGCAACACTCCTTCCAGATCAGAACCGCTAT
Source organism: Cuscuta europaea (assembly GCA_945859875.1). NCBI lineage: Eukaryota > Viridiplantae > Streptophyta > Magnoliopsida > Solanales > Convolvulaceae > Cuscuta > Cuscuta europaea. The sequence goes on from CAMAPE010000070.1 coordinate 2,491,863, forward strand.
CGTCCTCAGAAACACGGACACCAAGCTACAAATACCGCCACTCCTCGGCCAAAGACCCAGAATGAGAGCCTCAGCGGCCAAGCAAAGCAAACTGCACCCTCACCGGCCACCCGGAAACAAAAGGACACTCCATCCTCGAACAGGAGATAACCACAAGGGCCTCCTCGGCCCAAAGCGCGAAATTCAGCCATCAACTGTCAGAAGTGGGCATGACCCTCATCGGCCATTTATGACAAAGGACGCTAATCGTCCCCACCAAGCAAGGACACTCGACGTCCTTAAACAGAAGATACACCTCATGACCGGAGCCCTCTTCGTCTACGGCGAAAGCCACACAACGGCCAAGACGCTGAGTACCCACGGCGGCCAAAAAACAAGGAGCCGGGTCAAGAGGTGCCCATAACGGCTAAAGACAAGGAAGGGTCCCACAACGGTCAGAAAACGCCAGAAGCGAGGAATCTACTCTCCCTCACTTCGTCTGCATCTCAGCTCGGAGAGTGGGGGACTCCTGATGGAGTATATGGGCCTGGACCCCAGGGCCCACACACTCGGAAGAACAGAAGGTACCACGACCGCCTGGTGGGACCCTTGTCGGCCAGATGACCCTCATTAGCCGAGAAGAAGTCTACTCAGAACATGATCCGGAAGCCAAGAAGAGTCACCGACCTCGTCGACCGAGTCTTCGTCGGCCATGCCCTCGTCGGCCGTGCCCTCATCGGCCACAGATGGCCTCCAGAATATGACTTTACATTTAATCTTTCCTATGTACTTTGTATTCGGCCCATTAGTGGCCCTATTGTAAATGGGCCTCCCAAGCCCAAGACTTGGGAGCCCGTCCCTAATTTTTCCTATAAATACTCCCTCTGGGAGTAGTTGTAAGGGTTGACAAAATTCATTAATACAAAGCAAATATAGAACTTCTCTCTCTAGCTGTACCTTCTCTCTAAACTTATAGTCTATCATAAATATTCTGAATTATAAAGATATGTAGTTAGCTTTGAAAAAATAGCAAGTCACGGATGAAATCTAATTGATAAAAATAGGCATTGGGTAATTTTTTTATTTAGGTAAAGATGGATGATAAGGCTAATTTCATTTAGATGCAACTGAGAGTTGTAAACAAAACTGATTTCCCATTATTTATGATAACTCATACATATGATTACAATGTGCAAAACACATATATAGTAAAACTATATAAAAAACAAAACTATTTTATCTCGTGCACGGGTAAAGATACTAATAGTTACATAAGAAAATATCCATTGGCATATATCTAACAATTACTACTTACTCGGTATTATACTATTCTACTAGTTTATACTATTCTACTAGTTTGTTTATGCGCGTTGCACGATAGGATAAATGCTCAATATAATTTACTTTTAAAAAAGAAGTATATATCATCAATTTCTAACGCACGATAGGATAAATGCCCAATATGTTTTACTTTATAAAAATAAGTACTATCACCGTTCCTTAAAACTTTGTCATGTTTGACTCTTCAAATAAATGATGATAAAGTTTAGGTACATGATTTCAATGCATATAATATTTGAGAAGCTATATAAATTTTATATGAGAATATTACCCGAAATAGGACTAAAAAGGTTTGAAAATTCCAAAATAGGACTGTCATGTTTTTATTCCCAAAATAGGACTAATTACTGTCATGTTTTGGCAGTACCAGACTTCAAACATGGCAGTATTTTCTAAATTTGGCAGTGATTACTCCTATTTTAAGAATAAAAAACACAACAGTCCTATTTTGGAATTTTCAAACTGTTTTAGTCCTATTTCGAGAACTTTCCCATTTTATATTTGTATGAAAGTACTTTTAACAAAAAATATTTTCATATAATTTTTGTATTATAAATAACTTTCTATAAAAATATATAATTGGTTAAAGTTGAACTTGATAGACAAAAAAAATCTAAGACGACATAGTTTTTGGTGACAGAGAGAGTAATCTGTGCTTATACCGTGGAACCGGTGCATGGTGAGCACCATGCACCCTTTGTTATTTTTTATTTCTCCTTTTCTTAAAATTTGTTAATAATTTTTTTAATTTTGATCCGATTTTTATTAAATTTATATCAAAATTTTTTATTTTTCATGATCTTTCAAATGAGACCAATATTGCCTATGTACTTTTAAATTTTTACATTCATACATTTTTTTGTAATATATTTTTATATGCATACACTTTTTCTATAATATATTTTTTTATCACTTTTATATGTTTTTAGAGGTTTTAAGATATTGAGTTTGTTTATTTTGCTTCTAGCTTGGAGTTACATTTGATAATATACAAAGTTACATCATCTTATATACTCCAGTTACAAGTTATTATGTGTGAGTTACATCTTGTTATGTGTGAGTTACATCTTGCTATGTGTGAGTTACATCTTGTTATGTGTGAGTTACATCTTGTTATACACGAGTTACATACTTTTATGCACGAGTTACATGTAATTATGTATGAGTTATATCTAATTATTTGTTATTTTTTACTTATCGTTATCTTGAACTAATTCAATTATAACTGAATTATTTTTTTTTTCTTTGCCAATTTAATACAAAATTTTATTAATCCACATAAAATAAGTACATTGTATTTCATATTCATACACTATTTTTCAAATGATAAAAATGAAAGATGTAGCAGGGGTTTATTTCATGGTGTAACTCACATACATTAAGATGTAACTCGCGTATATTAAGATGTAACTCGCTTACAACAAGATGTAACCCGCGCAGAAGAAGATGTAACTTCATGATATATTATCAAATGTAACTTCAAAATAATTTGTTAAAATTACATAAGCAATATTGGTCTCATTTGATAGATCATGAAAAATAAAAAAAAATTGATATAAAATTTATAAAAATCGAATATCAAATAAAAAAGTTATTATAATTTTTAACAATAAAAGAAATAAAAAATAATGGATGCTGCATCGTTTTGGGATTGAGCGCACCATCCTCATGGTGCACCGATCCCATGATATAAATTGCCGAGAGTAATAAGCATACATGTCACGTTTTTGTAATCTTTAATATTTATCATAATATACCGCTTTTCTCTCTTTTTTTCCTAAACGAAAAAGACAATGAAGCAAATATAAGAACTATTTGATTGTTCACGGAAGCATGTTTCATTGAATCTAGCCATGTGAAGGTTAAAGAAAGAGTTTAACACATATATTTAAGCTCTTAAACCTATCTACGTACTAAACTTTAATGCTCCATACAAAGTAATATTTGTGTCGTCCTTATTTTCATAAAATTTGGGGACTTTAATTTCATTCAATACGTAAATGATATGATCAATTTTTCAGGATTTTCATAAATTCAACATTACAACTGATAGTATCTCTTAATTAGCTTTAATGATTGAAAATATAATACTTATTGAGATATAGACATAAAAGCTATAATTGTGATTTGCCTACATATAAAATATATCGAAAATCATGATTTGCGTGTTGGTACATCTATGGCCATGTAGTTGGACTTGGACAGTGAGGTGAGAAAAGAGGATGAGAAAGCATTGGTTTAAATCGATTGTGGCACCACATATATAATTATTACGCCCCGTCACTAAATGTTCTTCCAAAATAAAGTGTCACGCTGATTAAGAAAGTGAGAATCGTGTGGTGGAGAGTTGTGCAGAGGAAGGAGAAATGCTGTGAATCACAAATTCTTTGACAAAAAGGGAAAGTGAAGTTCTTTTTTGGACGGACGAAAAGGGAAAGTTGGAAGTTTTTTAGGGATGAAACGAGTATTATACTACCTCCGTTCCTATTAAAACTTCCAAATAGGTTTGGCACAAAGTTTAAGATAGTGGGTATTGTGTGGTGGAGAGTTGTGCAGAGGAGAGAGAAATGTGTAAGAAATGTTGTGAACCACAAATTCTTTACTAAAAGGGAAAGTGGAAGTTTTAATTGGAACAGACGAAAAAAGAAAGTTGGAAGTTTATTTAGGAACGGAGGGAGTAATTATTTTGGACCCTACTTATTGAACATAATTTAATGGTTGCCGTTTATGGTATGGACAAGGTTGTCTACTATCTGATTGATTATATTATATATATATTTGGCAAGTTTGATTTTCCTTCCTCGGCAATAATCATCACTTTGGTATTACTATGAATTTATTATTGGTCGATGGAAGGTCATCCATCAAATCATTTTTTTTAAATGGACGTTCACAATAATACAACTGTGACTTTTAAATATCGTAATTTGATGATGATATGAGTGACGTCCAAAATTATTTTATAAACAATCGTGAGAATTCATATGCGAAACGATAATTTGTGACCCATTTTATTTGTATTTTTTTATTTGCACAAATATTAATAATAAAGTAATTGAAAAAATAAAAGGGATGATTAGATTTAAATATAATAAAATAAAATGATATTGACAATATTTTTTTTCCAAAAGGGGAAGTTAGAATTATGATACTCCGTATTTATTTAGAAATAACTTGAAAAGAAAAGTAAGAGAGACGAGATGAAAAGTAATTAAGTTTGTTGTGAAATGAAAAGTAATTAAGTTTTCTTCGGCCCGCTTTTGTGTCATTATTATCCGCATCAGAGTGCGTATACCGTGCAACTGGTATACGGTAAGCACCGTATACCGGGATGGTTTTTTTTTTTTTTTTCCCTTTTTTTTTAAAATGGTAATAACTTTTTTATTTGTGATCTGACTTTTATAAAATTTATATCAACATTTTTTATTTTTCATGATCTTTCAAATGAGACCAATATTGCCTATGTAATTTTAACATATTAACATTTGTGTGTAAAATATGTAACTTTAAGTGTTAAAATATGTAACTCTTCAGTCAAGTCAAATGCAACTCGTGTGTATAAATATGTATCTCTACGTGTAACAATATGTAACTTTACGTAAAAAAATATGTAACTCGCATTCAGACAGGTCACATGCAACTCGTGTGTATAAATATGTAACTCGCGTGTATAAATATGTAACTTTACGTGTAAAAATATGTAACTTTACGTGTAAATACATGTAAGTCGCGTTCAAGCATGTCAAATGCAATTCGTGTTTATATATATGTAACTCGCTTTTAAAAAGATGTAACTTGCTTATAAAAAGATGTAACTTGCTTATAAAAAGATGTAACTTGTTTATAAAAAGATGTAACTCGCTCATAAAAAGATGTAACTCAATGTATTATCAAATGTAAATGAGGCCACTGATCCACTACCAAACAGATTCGATCTTCTATTTCACAAACCTATCATCTCCCAAACAGATTCGATTTTTCTTATAATCCAATACTCATTAATATAATAGTTCGATAATTTCTTAAAATTACATACACAATATTGGTCTCATTTGAAAGATCATGAAAAATAAAAAATGTTGATATAAATTTTATAAAAATCGGATCAAAAATAAAAAAGTTATTATCATTTTTAACAACAAAAGCAAAAAAGAAAAAAAAATCTGATCCTACGTCGTTTTTGCAACCGGACGCACCATCCTCATGGTGCGCCGGTTGCACCATATAATTTGCGTCCGCATCATGCAACTAATTATCATCCACATGATGGACCCCAACCCTTCTTCTCATCATAAAGTATCGTCAAAATCTGATATGGTATGATCTGATTTGGTATTGTGTGGTCGGCTGAAATAAGTGCAAGTAAAATATGCTTAAATTTTTATTCATACATTAAGAATCTTATTTAGTCGTTTATACATTAATTTTCCTTTTTTAATATCTTGGGTGTGTCTCGGAAAGACGAAGAAATTTATTAATTAAAATTAACTAAATAGCTAAAGAAAAACAGAAAATAAGATGGAACAGAAATTAGCCAAAGATCGTGCTACGCACAATGTCCTTAAAACGTATTCGTTGTCTCCCTAGGTGCTAGGAGCGTTGCAACAATCCTTTTCCATGATACGATGACTACAAACAATTGTTTGAGCACTCAACAAATTGGTCCAGTGAACAGTAACCAAGCAAGAAAACTAAGGAATTTTTTGTTGCTAACTGTGCTGTGAGATGTGTTGTTGTGAAACACTTGCCAAGTATATATAGGGACGGATTTGTGGTGTGTTAACTGAGCTTTAATGGACTTGAACGTTGGGCAATAAATCTCATAACGTGTGTACACCAGAACTGCTCTCTGCTCTTTTATTTCGGAAGCCACCAGAACTGCTCTTCTGATGTGTACAACAGAAGGGTTCTGTTGAGATTCTGGAAAACGTAACGGGAAATCGTATCTTTGAATGGATTTTCGAACGACATTCGTGCCCGCAGATCGCACGCGCACGCAAGTCGCGGTTTTTATTCTCTATTTTCGGGATTTGATTGACATCCCCTCCCCGTGCGCGAAGAGAGTCTTTCCCCTTAGGAATTTAGCTCATTTAAGGGGGTTCCCTTTATAAAGGGATGAAAATCCCTTAGATTTTCCGGTGTGGGATAAATCACACTAGAAAGCCATCATTTTGCTAGTTTTTCCGTTTCAACGAGTGAACTTTGAGAATCAATTTCTCATTCACCCGTTATCCGTTTTGAGTGTACCATATACCGAATTGTAGCCTTTAACAAGGACAATCCGAAACCACTTTGACCCGACCCAAATCGGAAGTGGACCCCACTCAAAATATTACCCCAAAATGACTATTTAACGCAAATTTAACACATTTTTCAACAAATATTCCATTAAAACATTCTGCAAAGTTAGAATAAATAAGGGAAATCTAACAGGAAACTTTAAGCAAACAAACTGATGTACGTCTAATAAGATATTAAGATTACAAACTAACACCGCCATATATGTCGTATTCATTTCTTTTGTACGAAATTAATTACCACAAATATTTCATTTCTTAAAACTTCAACTAAAGCTAATAAAATTAACACTTGCTTAATACTCTGTATAAACAAGAAAAAATAATTACATATGTGCTCGTATGACGTATCACTATTATTTTATAAAAATGTGACTTCATAAGTGTAATGATTATAGCGGTTACTTGATCATAATAACTTGTGTTCAACTTTTATAAGGAGTACTTAATAAGTGACTATAAAATTATTCTATGTAACTATTAGTCATATTTTTGTAAAATAAGTTTTTTATAATTTTTTTTGGAAAAAAATATTAATTTTTTTTAAATACGTACTTTATAATTCAAAAACAGGTGAATAAAAAATGTTAGCACACATGTAATTATGTAAATAAAAAATGCTTCTTGATCTGTACGAAGTATCCACAGGAGTGATACGGAGTATAATAGTACAAATGATTTAATTTAGGGATAAGGGTCATATAGGGTCTCAAACTTGAAAAAAAATGTCAAATAAGACCATATTTAGAGGCCGTTTGGTAACACTGTTTATCGACTTATCAGGCTTATCAGCCAACTTTTTCACCAAACACATAACTTTTGCTTTCGCGCGCTGAAATGTGTAATAAGCAGAAAAAGTAAGGTTGTAGTTACTTTTCTGGCTGTATTGGCTGAAATTACTGTAGATGACTATTGTAGTTATTTTTACATATAATTTTTTCTTTATTTTATTAATAAAATATATTTTAAAAGTTTTTCTTTCTTAAATCAGCAGAATCAGCCAATGCAATCACTTCAGCCAGAACTTCATAAATTTCAGCAGAATCAGCTGATGGATAGTCTACCCGGGGGTATATATCCGAAGGGTTATTACGGGGAATAACTTAGAGAGAAGTCAGAGCAAACAAGTAAGAGAGAGAGTGTATATTCGATATGTATTAAGCGTGGTTACAAATGGGGAAATGGGGTGCTATTTATAGTAGCAATAAATGCCGGGCAGGGACACGTGTCAAGTGCTCATTGGCCGAGGGGTCACCTCAACTGGTTGGCGCTGGCAGCCGCATGTGGCCGCATTTAATGCGGCTGTTGGATGGGACGTTTGTGCGGGGTACGTTGATCTGTACGCATGTGAGGCAGATATCTTGTCGAGTGAGATGCCTTCGGCTATAGAGCAGTAGCCGAGGGCTCTTCCACCCGATGGCACCCTGGTGCCGAGGGCTCACAGTGCCGAGGGCTACTGTTTTCGCCGTTTTCTCCCAGTTTCTCAGTTTGCTTGAGAAACCCGCTCTGTGAGAATTTGGAGCCTTCGGCCAGGGGGCCGAAGGCATCCCTGCGCGTTGTGCGGACTGCTTGGTACTCTGGGCGCTGTGATTTGGGCCTGTTGGGCCTTTGCTGGAGTAGTAGGAGTCTGTGGGCCGGGGGTTCCCGGGCCATATACTCCATCAGGAGTCCCTCACTCCTTTTTCCGAAAGGTACTTGAGGGAAAAGGAGTAATTTGTGCTTGCCCTTTGATGTTGTCCCGTTGTGATCTCTGAAGTTGGTGAGGAGTTGTTGCTTTTATGTCCCTGCCGAAGGCAGTCCCTCAGTTACCCACATGTCGGGACTTGAGGGCTTGCTTTGTTGTTTGTTGGAATTTCACAGATTTTGTAATTTAATGATTTTCTCGAAGGGGTCCTCCAGTCCCCCACTCCTTGAGGCACTTGTAAAGTGGTGAAAAGGAGTAAAGTAGTTACGTTGCCGTTGTGGGCCGAAGGCTGACGCTTTTCGTTTCATTTTGGGGGGATGCCTCGTTAAAAACCTCATTAGGAAAAACCCTTTGGGAAAAAATCCTAATGAGGGAAAAAGAGTGCACCGAATTCCCCCAATGATGAATCGAAAATGTCAAACCTTGGTGAAAAATGGAGAATGACGGGAATGCCGAAGGCTCTCTCTTCTGAGGGCTCCTGTGTTGATTAGCCGAAGGCTTGCTGTTGATGTCCTGGTGGTGCCGAAGGGGAGCCCCTCAATCCAGGGATCGAGGGCCTGCCAGATGAGGGCAGCAGTGAAGTTGTTACCGGGGGTCCACTGTTTGTTGATGAGTTGGTGATGAAGATACCCGAGGGCTCCCATCACCTGTGTGCCATGGGCCATCCGTCAATGAGGCACTCCCCGGGGGCTGCCCGGTTGTGTAGTGCTGAGGGGGAAACCCCGAGGGGTGCCCTGATATGCAGCCCTAGGGATCTGAAGGAGTGATCCCGAAGGCGTGTGTAATGTGCTGTGTGGGGCACAACCCGGGGGCACTTCTGGGTGAGTGCACCCGGAGGCAATCCTTGATGAAGTGGAGTGAAGTAGAAAACCCGGGGGTTTCCAGAATATAGCCGTTGGAAATATAGCCGTTGGAATATGTAACGACAAGATATAGCCGTTGGGGGGGTGGCATACGTGGCGTGTGATGGCTGGCTGTTCGTGGGCGGTGTCACCGGTTGGGTGAAACGGCGGTGTGTAATGATGGCGGTCCGTCCGGAGGCCCGAATCCAGGCCCAAGCCCGGATTCATCGCCTATAAATACCCCATGGCCAGGCGTTCCTCCGTGTGCGAAAAACTTGTTAGCGAAGCTCTGCCAATTTTTCTAGAGAGAGAAACAGCAGCCCCCGGTTGAATCCTCTGTTCTTAAGGTCAGTTCTCCAGTTACCCTTCACCTCTTAGCTACCTGTACTGCGCCCTTAGGCTAGGAGATAGAACATTTAGAAAACACTAGTTGTACGAGCCCTCAAACTAGAGTCAGAATGTCGTCCCAGAGTGATTCACAAGATATCTCGAGGACGCCCTCGATGGAGGACGAAGGCATCTCCGACGTGGAGTCAAGCAGTGGTCAACCCTCGGATGGTGGTGATGCAGCCATGGCCTGGGAGGTCCAGAAGGAACTCATTGCGGAGGTTGAAGCCGAGGGCTTCGAGCAGGAGTGCGATGATGAAGACTTAGCCCTCGCATGGCAGAAAGCGGAGGATGAGGCACAGAATGAGAGCTCGAAGGTTACGATTGCTGTTCTCCCCCCTCGGGGTTTCGGGGAGGCCAGTAGCTCGAGGCCGTTGGATCCGACACCTCTGAGGGCGGTTTCCGGTTTGAAGAAGAAGAAGGCCGCTACCAAGAAGAAGGAGAGGGCCGTCGATCAAGGAAAGCCCGTAGACATGCCCGAGGGGTACAATTGGCTGAACACTGAGGCCCTCGAGATGAGGTCGAAGGCCGACAGGGCAGATCTGTACGTGACTCAGCTGCACGTGGGGCCCTCGGCCAAAGTGGTGGAGCCAGGTCCCGACGACGTGTTGTCCAGGGCGCCCGAGGGGTGTATTGCTATTCACGTCCTTTCGGTTTCCATGGGACTTAGGTTCCCTCTGCACCCATTCCTCCGGGAATATTTGCGGTTTGTTGGCTTGGTCCCCTGCCAACTCACGCCCAACAGCCACTCCTACATTGCGGGGTTCCTCCAGCTCTGCAAGTCCCGAGGGGTGAAACCCAACCTGGATCTATTCTTCCAGAGTTTTAATCTGTGCCGGGGGGGGGGGGGGGGGGCACGAAAATGGCGAGGGGTACGCCAACCTGCAGCAGATTGCCCGCTTCAAACTATTCTCCGATGCTCCTTCTTCCAACAAAGGATGGAGGGAACGTTGGTGCTATGTGAAGTTGGATGAGAGCCCATTCCCGAGGGAGCTACGTGACCGATTCCGAAGGCACGAAAAGATCAGGAGTGCCGCTCTCGAGAAAGACGGCCTAAAGCTGGCCAAGTTCCCGGAGGGGAAAAACAAGAACGTGGCGATCAAAGACTGCACCCTCGAGGAGGATTTATACACCCTCGGGTTCCGGAGGTACCGCTTCATAGGGGAGACCGATGAAAAGTACCCTCCCTTCAACAAGGCCTTCGGAGGGGCCAGAGGTAGGAGCCGAGGGCTTTAGAATTTTGTACTTAGTTTTTTTTTTGCTTGGATGTTATCGTCCCTTCGCTTAGACCCGTCGGACTAACCCTTTGTCTCCTTTGTGCAGGTATCCCCGTCTCTATGGTGAATGTAAAGGGCCTTGCTCGTTTGAAGAAACAGGACCCGAAGGGGTCGGGACAGGGCATCCAGAAGCCCGCCACTGCCCTCTTTAAGAAAGCCGAGGGCGATGCCGCTGCCGGTAAGAGGAAGGCAGTGACCAAGGGGTCCCCCCCGGCTACCAAGAAGCCGAAGAAGGGGGATGTCGCCGAGAAGGAGCCCCCGGTCATTATTGCTGATGAGCACCCCGCCTCCGGGGTGCAGGTGGAGAAGCTGCCGGGTGGAACGCCGGCGGGGGCAGAGGAGTTGCTGCCTGAGATCCTCCAAGTCGCGTTCCCGAGGGGTATGTCTTTGGCCAGCGGCGCTGTCGACCCGGGGGCCATCCTGAGGGGTATGACCCCTGAGACGGATAGGGCTGCCCTCGGGGCCTACAATGATGCGGCCCTCGAGGACCACATTCTCCGCTCCTCCCTCTCTGTAAGTGTTTACCTGGCTTTCTCCATCTTCTCCTTTGATTATTTTTGTGTGATTGCCTTTAACTGTTTTTGTTGTTGTTCTGCAGGCTTGCTTAGCCCTCGGCGAGCAGGCTCGGAGGCTTCAAGAATGGCGCCTCCACAAAGCGGAGCAAGACGCCAGAATGAGGGAGTGCCTCCTCAAGAACCAAGAGGCGGTGAAGCTGGGGGCCCAGCTAGAAGAGGAGCTCCGGCAGATGAGCTTGAAATTGGAGGCTGCAGAGAAAGGCAAGGCTGATGCTGAGGCCGCTGCCAGGAGAGCTGCTAAAGAGGCCGAGGACTCCAAAGCGCTAGCCGTCGCCAAGGCTCAGGAGGAGGCCGTTGAGGCCTTTGTCGCCGAGGGTTGGAGAGCCGAGGGGCGCAAGATGTGGGTGTCCTCGGTCGTGGAGGCCTGCGTTGAAGAATGTGCCGAGGGCCCTGGGTGGGAATGGATGGCCCGGAAGGGCAGAGAGTACTATGAAGCCGACGAATTCTTCACCCAGGCCCTCATCTACCGGAGGATGGCCCGGCATTTGGGCATTGAGCAAAAGGACTTCTCCCCCTCGGCGTATGGCCTTCCTCCCTTGCAGCCTGATGTCCGTGAGTCGCTCCCGGAAGGTGTTCAGAGGCCCGACCTTGAGGACACGGTGTTGAAGAATGAGGCCGAGGACGACGCTGTCGAGACCGGAGCGGAGGCATCATCGAGGCCGGCTGCAGAGGGCGCCCTAGTGAATGATGCTGTTGTAGTTGTAGAATGAATTTGTACTTAGAAATCTTTGAACATGTTTTGTAATGGACAACATTGTTTCTTCGGCTTCGGCCCGTTTGTAAATCTCGCACTTACTTTGTTTTTGATGAATGCATGATTGCCCTTGGGCTGTGTTTATATGATTTATTTTCTCCAATTCCTTTCTTCTCGAATGCGTGCCTTCGTTTTTGTTTTGAATGTATGTCTTTGTTCCTTTGAATGTATGTCTTAGGACTTAGAATACCATCTGATCGTAGCTAGCCCTTGGGAGCCTTCGGTAGTTGGGCACCCTCTGCTGGATATGCAACCGAGGGTTCAGCAGCAATTAGGACTTAGATAATTTTTCTAAGTGTAGCACACCATAGGGCCTTCGGGTGATTGCAGTAACCCAAATCCTAGGACTTAGAAAAAAATTTTAAGTGTAGATTTCCCCTTGAGAGCCTTCGGGATATGGCCTCCCTTCCTGATGTGTGAATGTTGGACCGAGGGCCCAATGCACAGGATTTAGAGATTTTTTGCAAGTGTAGTATGTCATGTAGCCTTCGGCTACTGTGGAGCCCCAACTGAAATATTGAATAGGCCGGGGGACAATTCTTTAGGACTTAGAAATTTTTCTGGAGTGTTGATTCCTTGTGTACTGTAGCCCTCGATTGATAGGTAGCCTTCGGCAATTCGGTCCCTTGAGATGAGGGTGAAATATGTAGGACTTAGAAAATCTTCCAAGTGTAGAGTTTTCCCTTGGGAGCCTTCGGGAGATGGCATCCCCCCTTGATGTATGAGTAGCTGACTGGGGGGGAAAATATGCAGGACTTAGAAAATATTCTAAGTGTGGATTTTCCCTTGGGAGCCTTCGGGAGATGGCATCCCCCCTTGATGTATGAGTAGTTGACCAGGGAAAAACATATAGGACTTAGAAAATATTCTAAGTGTAAATTTTCCCTTGGGAGCCTTCGGGTGATAGCTGCCCTCTGATTCCACATCACTTTGCAGATGCCCGGGGGCTACTCATTTAGGACAGAATACTTTTTTTAAGTGTTGTTGTATTGCATGGCCTTCGGCCACCATATTCCCTTGGCTGTAATATTGATTGGGCCGGGAGCCTTCGGGTGCTGCTTCCCTGTGTAGCCTTCGGGTGCCCGGGGGCTGCTCCTTCAGGACTTAGAATTTTTCTAAGCATAAATTGATGTTGAATCATGTTGTTGTGAAGAAAGCCAATGAGGAGTGTGTGCCCTCGGCATATACTTTAAAAGTTGTAGAATTTGACCCTTGTCATGGGGAAAGGGCCTTCGGTATTTGTGCATAACAGATGCCTTCGGTGTTTGTTTGAAATACTGTTTAGTGGACCTTGGATAGTCCAGTCCCTTTGTATTGTTGAAGCCTTCGGTGTTTTTGTGACCGGCGGTGACCAGGTAGTGGTCTTTGCCGTTTCCTGATGATATTTCTTTGAGTAGTATCCTTCGGGAAATAGGAGTCTTCAATTACCGGAGGTGTTCCCGTGGGGAGTCCTCGGCATATTGCGATTTGTTGGAGTGTACTCTTTGATTTCTCGATGAGTCTACTCCCCTTCACCCTTTTTTTTTTTTGGTTGGTGGTGAAGGGAAGGCATCAAGAAACTTGGTTTCTTGGTAAGGCTGGGCCTATTAGGAGACCATCAGAATACACCAATGGCTCTCCTCCCTCGGGTTAACCTTCCGAGTTCCGAGGGGATCGAGGGACGTTTCCTGGGCACAAGATATGGTGGTCCGTAACCTGCCTCCCCTTGGGGGATGGCGCGGAAAGCGCCTCATTTTTGAAAGTCGTCCCCTCGGCGCTAGACATAGTCCGTGGCCTGCCACACCCTTGGGGTGGTGGCGCGGGGAGCGTTTCGGTTTGGAAGTCGAATCCTGGGCATTTCTCATACCTGTCATACCCTGGGGGTAGTGACGCGGATAGCGTTCCGTTTTTGAAAGTCGAATCCTGGGCATTTCTCATGCCTGTCACACCCTGGGGGTAGTGACGCGGAAAGCGTTTCAAGGAAGGGTTTTCATTTGCACACTAGTTGCAAATGGCCGGGGGCACTACGTGCCGCCGGCACCGATGGTGGCGCCTTCGGTATATGCGTCCTCGTGGGGTACGACTTTTAGAAACAACACTTGGTGTTAGTTTCGATGTGTAGCCCCCGATACTTGGTACCGAGGGGTCTTCTGTAGGAATACTTGGTGTTCTCCTTTGTTGCAGTTGATGGAGGTGTCTACCCTCGGTACTTGGTACCAAGGGGTCTTTAAATGAAACACTTGGTGTTTCCCAATAGATGTTTGGAAGTTGATAGGAGAGCATCTCCCTGGCACTTGGTGCCGAGGGGTCTTCTTTGAAACATTTTGGTGTTTTTCCCTTCGTTTCGATGTTTGATGATGGAGGTGTACCCTCGGCACTGGGTGCCGAGGGGTCTTCTGTAGAAACACTTGGTGTTCTCATCTTTTCTTTTTTGATGTTGAAGGTGGGGATGTACCCTCGGCACTGGGTGCCGAAGGGGAATGAAACACATGGTGTTCCTTGTTGTTGGTGATAGGGGTTCCTTCCCTCGGCACTTGGTACCGAGGGGTCTTGACTGAAAACACGTGGTGTTTTCACTGTTTGGTGTTGATGGTGTCCGCCCTCGGCATTTGGTGCCGGAGGGGGTTCTTCTCGTGGTGAGGCCTGGGGCCTGTAGTCAGTATGAGGGCTTGATGTCTTGAATGTATCTTCATTCTTCGAAATTGGAGGCCTTGGGCCATAGGATAGTACATTCACTAGTTATGAGGGCTTGGCCGCTCTTACATCATTGATAAAATTTAACTAAATGGTGTACATTCCAGTGCCTAGGGACTTCTTTTCCATTGGGGCGTTTGAGCTTGTAGGTCCCGGGTTTGATGATGGCTGCTATGATGTAGGGGCCTTCGAATTTTGGTGCCATTTTTCCTCCCTCGGTTGGTTGGCTGGCTTCCCTCCTCCGGAGGACGTAGTCCCCTACTTGAAATTCTCGGGTGCGAACTTTGGCGTCGATGTAGCATTTAACTTGCCTTCGGTAGTTTTCTGCTCGGATGAAGGCCTGCTCCCGGCGTTCTGAAATGAGGTGGAGGTCGAGGGCCATGTTGCTGTCGTTGACCTCGGGGTCGTATTGGATCACCCTTTGGGTAGGAAGGGTGACTTCCGTAGGAGCTTTGGCTTCAAAACCGTAGCAGAGGGAGAAGGGTGTTTCACCTGTAGCTCACCGAGGGGTGGTGCGGTAGGCCCAAAGGATGTTGTGGAGTTCTTCCACCCAGCCACCGCCCTCGGCCTCTAGCTTCTTTTTGAGGCCCTCGAGCAAGGTCCGGTTGGCATTCTCTACTTGCCCGTTGCCTTGAGGGTAGGCAACGGAGGAGAAGGTGTGTTTGATGCCCCATGCCTCCAGAAGGGCACAGAAGGGGACTGCCTCAAATTGTGTCCCATTGTCGGAGATGATCTGCTGGGGGACGCCAAACCTTGTGAGGATGTTCTTGAGGACGAAGTGACGACACTTTGCCTCTGTGATGCTGGCGAGGGGTTCAGCCTCCACCCACTTGGTAAAATAGTCGACGGCCATAATGATGTATCTGTTGTTGGAGGTACCCCTCGGCAGAGGGCCCACAAGGTCTATCCCCCATCGGGAAAACGGGACAGAGGTGCTGATGGGGGCATAGTTGACCGCTGGTCTGCCGGGAGCTTTCTGGAAATGTTGGCATGCGGTGCACCTCCGGGCAAGGTCAGCACAGTCCCTGGCCATGGTTGGTCAGAAGTAGCCCTGGAGAATGAGCCTTCGGGACATGGAGAAGGGTCCCTGGTGAGCTGAGCAAGTGCCACTGTGCACTTCCTCCATTGCGACCTCGGCTTCATCTGGATGAAGGCACCGAAGTAGCGTGCCATTGTAAGATCGTTTGTAGAGCCTCCCATCTTCGATGGTGTAGCTGGGAGCCCTCAGTTTTGCCAGTTTAGCGCGGGCCTCATCCTCGGGTAGCTGCCCTGTGGAGATGAAGGCGGTGATATCTGAGATCCAATCCTTCTGTCGTTGTTGTATGTTCATAACGGGGCTCGCATGGATGCTTGAGAGGCTGAGTTCCTCGATTTTGGCAATTTTGGAGATGTGCTCGGGGGAGTCAGCCGAGAGCTTAGACAATATGTCGGCCTCGGAGTTCTGAGCCCTCGGTATTTGAGTAAGAGAGTGTGCCTCAAATACCTTAAGCAACTCCTTGGCCGCTTCCTTGTACTGTTTCATTCTTCCCTCCTTGGCCTCATATTCTTCGGAGATTTGGCCAACGACCAACTTGGAGTCGCATTTGATGTGGATCTGCCGAGCCCTCATGTTGGCAGCCAGCCGAAGGCCACATAGGAGGGCCTCATATTCGGCCTCATTGTTGGAGACTTTGAAGGAGAAGCGGATTGCATAGTAGGCCCTGAAGCCCTCGGGAGTAATGAGGACTACCCCTCCCCCGCATGCTTTGGTCGCGGAGGAGCCATCAGTGTAGAGGGTCCACCAGTCGTCCGAGGTAGCCGAGGGCTCCCCGTCCGTGGCTGCCCTTGCGGTACATTCCGTCACAAAGTCCGCTAGGGCTTGGCCCTTGATGGCAGGCCTTGGACTGATGTCAATGTTGTACTGGCTCAAGAAGATAGCCCATTTAACCATGCGGGAGGAGCTGGTGGGGCTCCTCATAAGGGCGCCGAGGGGTTGATGAGTGAGGACCTGAACTGGGTGAGCCTGAAAGTAATGGCCCAACTTCTTGACAGTCCAAACGATGGCCAACACCGTTTTCTCCACAGGGGAGTACCTGAGCTCGGCCTCCCTTAGGGTCTTGCTAACGTAGAAGATGGCATGTTGGATGCCGTCTTCCTCCCGGATGAGCACAGAGCTGATGGCCGCCGGGCTGACCCCAAGGTAGAGGTAGAGGGTCTCCCCTACCTTGGGTTTGGAGAGCACAGGAGGTGAAGATAGATATCTTTTGAGCTCGTCGAAATCCCCCTGGCATTCCGGAGTCCATAGAAAGCCAGCCGTCTTCCTCATGATCTGGAAGAAGGGTAGAGATTTCTCCGCCGATTTAGATAGAAAACGGTTGAGGGCTGCCAGGCGGCCCGTCAACCGTTGGACTTCCTTCACATTGCGTGGGGGCTCCATACTGATAATGGCCTGGATCTTCTCGGGGTTGGCCTCAATACCCCTCCGGCTCACCATGTAGCCTAAGAATTTGCCCCCTTGGACGCCGAAGGTGCACTTCTTCGGGTTTAGCCGAAGGTTAAATTTTTGCATGATGGCGAAGATTTCCCGGAGGTCGTCAGCATGGCTGGAAGATTGTTTGCTCTTGACGATCATGTCGTCAACATAGGCCTCCATGGTGCGCCCTAGGACGGCTTGAAAGACCCGGGCCACCATCCGGGTGTAAGTGGCCCCCGAGTTCTTTAGGCCGAAGGCCATCACTAGGTAGCAAAAGATGCCCTCGGGAGTCATGAAGGCAGTTTTTTCGGCGTCCTCCTCGTGCATGAAAATTTGATGGTACCCTCGGAAGGCATCGAGGAAGGACATGATCTCACACCCTGCGGTCTCATCCACCAATTGATCAATGTTTGGTAGAGGGAATGGATCCATAGGGCATGCTTTGTTGAGATCGGTGTAGTCCACGCACATGCGGAAGGTAGGGGGCTTCTGTGCGAGGACTACATTCGCTAGCCATGAGGGGTATTTTACCTCCTTGATGTGCTTGATAGAGAGGAGCATGGCGACTTCCTTCTTCACAAATTCCCTCCTCTCGGCGGAGAGGGGCCTTCTTCGTTGCTGCACTGCCTTTGCCGAAGGGTCCACCGAGAGGCGGTGGGTGATGACCCTTCGGCTGATTCCCGGCATGTCCTCCGGCCCCCATGCAAAGACAGTGGAGTAGGCGCGGAGGGCGTCGGTGATACCGGTCTTCAAATCTTCAGGGAGCTGGGCTCCATTCTTCACGACTCTCTTCGGCTGGGCCGGATCGAGCGCAAAGTCTTCTACGTCCTCGGCCGGTTCAGCCCTCGGCCTTCTTTCCTCTTGGTCGACGGCTCCGGTGATGGTGTCAACACGGAATTCCGTCTTGCTGACCTTCCTAGTGACCTGAAGATAGCAGGCGCGGGCAATTTTTTGGTTCCCCCGGGAGTAGCCAATGCCCCCCTCGGCGGGAAACTTGAGGCAGAGATGCCTCATGGAGATGATGGCTTCGAGGTCCTCGAGGGATGGCCGGCCGAGGATGATGTTGTGAGCGCAGTCAATGTTGACGACGACGAACTCCACTTCGAGCTGGGCTCTATGGATCCCGTCGCCGAAGATCACCGGGAGGGTTATTACCCCCTCGGAATCAATTGTATCGCCGGTGAAGCCGGCAAGAGGGGTCTTAATGGGCCGAAGGGACCCCCTCTCCAGATGCAGCTCTCTGAAGGTGCTGAGGTACATTACATTGACGGAGCTGCCCGTGTCAACGTAAGTTCGGTGAATGATGGTGTCGTTGATCTCCGTCCGAATTACCAAGGCATCCCTGTGAGGAGAAGAAGTAGGAGGGAGATCTGCGTTGGTGAAGGTGATGGGTTCCTCCCTCAATCGCTTTACTGGGGGCATATGAGTGACTTCCCCTACGTAAAGCGATTGAGCCCACTTCTTTCGCTGGCTGGTGGAATCACCCCCTGTGTTGCCACCGGTGATCATGAGGATGTGGCGTTTCTTCTCCTGGTAGTGGGGGTACTCCTCCTCTTCTTCCAAGTTTCCGATCTCCCTCTTCTTGCCGAGGGGGATGGTGTTCGGATTCACCCAGGCATTTACCTTCGTATGGTGCCCTCGGGGAGGTCCCTGATGAGAAGGTCCCTCCTGCCGAGGGATCTGGACAAACTGGGACAGGTGCCCTGCCTGTATTAATCTCTCGATGGCCGTCTTCAGCTGATGGCAGTCATCGGTCCTGTGCCCCTGGTGCCGATGGAAGCGACAGTAGGGGAACTGAGGGTTGATAGCGTGTACCTCCGGGGGTGCGCGAGAGTCGCGCTCAACGAGGCCCCTCTCCTCGGCAAAATCGAGGATGATGCTGACGGGGTGCGTCAATGGTGTCCGAGGGCGGTCCAGGAGAATGGGCTGGGCCCAAGTCTTAGGGTTGCTCTTATAACCTCCCCCGGGCTTGGATTGGCCTTGCCGAGGGCGGTCATCAGAGGGTCCCGAAGTCTTGGGGCGATTTGGAGGAGCCCCCGGCCCTCGGTTATGCTTGTTGTCAGCTCTCGGGGGTTGTTGGTCCGGATGCTGGTGATACTTCTCCACCTCCTCGGCCTCAGCATACCGGTCCCTCCGCTGCAAGGCCCTTATGTAGTCGTGGGGGGGTTCAATGATGAGGCTCCTTGAAAAGTTGCCGGTGCGGAGGATGGTTTGTAGGAGGGCCAGGAGGGTCCCGTCATCAGCACCGTCGACCTTGTCGGTCTCCGTCCTCCAGCGCTCCAGGAAATCCCGAAGGGTCTCGTCCTTCTTCTGGCGTATTGTTAGGAGGTGGGAGAAGTGCTTCCTTGTGCGGCACCTCCCGGCGAATTGTGTCAAGAATCGTTGGGCGAGTTCTTGCCACGAATCAATGCAGCCCTCGGGCAGCCTGTTGAACCATTCGTATGCTGGTCCCTCTAAGGTGGAGAGGAACCAACGACACAAATATTCGTCTGACGCCCCCACCATCATCATGCTATTCTGGTACTTGCTGTAATGTTCCTGGGGGTCCGTTTTCCCGCTGTAGGGATGTATGTGTTGCCCTCGGTATTTTTCCGGGATCCGGGCCGCCAATACCCTTGGGGTAAATGGCGTCCGAGTCCGAAGCTGGATGACGGGTTCCCCGGAGCCCTCTGCCACCTTCTTCTGTAATTCCTCCATTTTGGCCATCATGGCCTCGTATTTGAGGTCTGAGTGAGGGGTGGAGGTGGTGGCGTGAGCTTTGTTGGACTCCATCTCGTTAAGTCGGCGTTGGAGGGCCGCAATAATCTCGTCCCGGGGGTCCCTCGGGAGGGTCTCCGCCCCCTGCGAACGAACCCGGGCCGAGTGGGCCTGGTTGATTTGGTGTCGAGCATCATCGGCATGAAGGGGTGCCTTGCCTTTGTCCCGAGGGGGACGCTCCTCGTCTGCCCTCGAAACAGATCCCCCACTTTCCTGGGGCCTTTGGAGTGCTTTCCCCCCGAGGCGGTCTTGGACCCCTCGGCGGTCTGGCCCTCCTCCGAGCCGGTTGAGGGCGGAAGTACGGGGCCTTTCCCTGTTGTCATTATGGCGGTCCCGGGACTGAACTTCCTGGGAGGATGTATCTTGGGCCACCACCCCTTCATCGTTTCTCACCCGAGGGGGGGATTTCCGAAGGGGTGTGGCAGAGGGGGAAGTATGACATTTTCCCCGATCTGAGGGTGAGCTGGAGCCAGGGTGCCGAAGGCACCCGGGTTCTGGGTGAGCGTCTGGATGAAGGCGGAGAGCGCCGATTGTACGTCGATGGTGAGAACCGGAGGGCTGACTTGGTCATCGCTCCGGTTTTTCTTCTTGGCCTCGATGCCGAGGCGGGCATCGGGGGCATTTTGTTGGATCTGAAGGCGTAGGTCGACAGCCGCCTGTTCCAGCCCAGCGATGACACCGCCCTCGGGAGCCCTGTGAGAGGCTTCGGGGGCGTTGACGTCGCCGAGGGCCAGGTTCTTGTCTTCTACGTTCTTTGAGTTGGCACGTGTTGTCCTCACCATTTTGATAGAGGGCTAGTGTTTGTGTTTGGTCGAGGGGGAGGGTTTCTTACTCGATTGTTCAACCTCTCAACGAGAGCACCAAATGATGGATAGTCTACCCGGGGGTATATATCCGAAGGGTTATTACGGGGAATAACTTAGAGAGAAGTCAGAGCAAACAAGTAAGAGAGAGAGTGTATATTCGATATGTATTAAGCGTGGTTACAAATGGGGAAATGGGGTGCTATTTATAGTAGCAATAAATGCCGGGCAGGGACACGTGTCAAGTGCTCATTGGCCGAGGGGTCACCTCAACTGGTTGGCGCTGGCAGCCGCATGTGGCCGCATTTAATGCGGCTGTTGGATGGGACGTCTGTGCGGGGTACGTTGATCTGTATGCATGTGAGGCGGATATCTTGTCGAGTGAGATGCCTTCGGCTATAGAGCAGTAGCCGAGGGCTCTTCCACCCGATGGCACCCTGGTGCCGAGGGCTCACAGTGCCGAGGGCTACTATTTTCGCCGTTTTCTCCCAGTTTCTCAGTTTGCTTGAGAAACCCGCTCTGTGTCGAGTTTGCTACTATTTGTGCAGATGAGACATATTTAACACGAATCACAAATTATTTACTTAAAAAGGAAAGCCACAAAGTTAATCGGATAACCAAAAAAGGAAAGTTTACAAAGTTTTAAATGACGAATGATGTATAAAAAGTCAAAATCTTTCAATTAGGATATTTTTATAATAATCTTTCAATTAGTATATAACAGAAAAATACATTATGTGGTTTGTCTACTGGGTTAAAAAAACATATAAATAAGAGAAATTTATTTTAATTGCGATTAAAAATTAGATTAAAAAAGAGATTAGATTAGAATCTATTGAAAACTTTGGTATAGGATGCTTTAGTTGGATTGATTTAAATCTTAGATTAGACCAGATCAAATTAGACTAAAACAGATTAAATTGGATCAAATCAATTGTATCATACTAGAAATCTAATAATTCAATTTAAAATAAAATATAGTCAAAATAATGTACACGAATAATGTATGTATTTCAATGTTACGACTAATGTGATAGGAAGGATATTATTAAATATACTGAATATTAAATACAAGCACGTAGTAACTTACATTAAAGAAGCACTAGTATCACCGTATCTTGTCTGAGTTGTCTCCCCAAAATTTTAAGTTGCATTTTGCTTTGAAGTTTGAACTATTTTTTGGAGTAATCTTTAATGAATCAGTCAATCAGATAAGGTGACTTCATCTTTATATAAACCCTTATTTAATCTCATACCAGTACGAAAGTGTAATGGAGGAGATTCCATCAAAAGTCAATCCGGATGTTTTTACCCGTTTCCGCCGCTCTCTCTATTCATCAGAATCATGTGACCGCCGGAATTAGCAGCTTGAAGACCGAGAATTTAGAAGGAGCCGGCAGAGATTATATACACGCGAGCAGGATGAGAGGAGGAATAGATATGGCGTTGGATCTGAACATGAAAGCTGTAGTTTCATTTGACCCGACTTGCGATGATTCCGACCCGGACCCGTACGCACCAGAGACCGCCGCCTCCGCGATTGGCGGTGATTACTCTGGCACATCCAACACTGCATCCTCTTCCTCCGTCGTCAACGCCGACGACTCACCCACCTCTATCGTCGATGAGACATACAGCCCCTCCCCCGCTCCCCTTGCTGGCGGCCTCAACTCTCTGTCGACTCTTACCTTCTCGATACTGAATAGCAATCAAGGGTTCCATGTTGAGGATGAGAGCAGTGATACCGCCGGAATAATGGTCACTAGGCAGCTTTTACCGGTACCCGAAGAATCGTTCTTGTCGTCTTTGACGTCTCCTCCGCCACCCCATCCTCAAAACTGGTTGAAACTGTCCGTGTCTGAGACCGGCGAAGGAGTGGAAGTGGAAGAGCGGCCACCTCCACACGTGCAGTCCGTCCAGCCAATAAAGAAGAGTCGCCGTGGGCCCCGTTCCCGGAGCTCCCAGTATCGTGGTGTCACGTTTTACCGGCGGACTGGCAGATGGGAGTCGCATATCTGGTCAGTACATAATAATTGTATCATACTAGTCGATATCTATCTTTGTACTAATCAACTGCGAATACGTATATTCCGTTGAGATGTATTGTACTACGTAATAATAAACGTCTTAAAGTCATATGACAATTCAAAAAAAGAAATGGTCTGTTAAGTTAGCTGGAACTGTCTGTGTCAGTATTGGATGATTGATCATTAGAGCTTGTAATTTTGCAGGGACTGTGGGAAGCAAGTTTATCTGGGTAGGTAAACAGATCAATTTGAATAGCAATGATATTTTTCATCCGACTACATTATGTTTCTTTTGAATTGCCTAACTATGGGTTGGTTTTTTATAATCTGATGTTTGTTTGTTTTTCAGGAGGGTTTGACACAGCTCATTCTGCTGCCAGGTGAAGATTGGATCCAGATTGAGAACTCTGTTTACTTTAAACACTTACAACTAGATCTTCTAAGTTCTGACTCCTATTTTCTTTTTCTTTCTTTGATCTTTTGATGGGACTTAGGGCTTATGATCGTGCTGCTATCAAGTTCCGAGGAGTGGACGCGGACATCAATTTTCAATTAAGTGACTATGAAGAGGATATGAAACAGGTCAGTGAAAATGTTTGTTGGTAGCATTATTGAGTTGTTATGTGATGTGCAATGTTGAAGGCATATTAATCTTGCTGCCCTTCTTCATCTGCAGTTGAAGAACTTGAGCAAAGAAGAGTTTATTCAAATTCTTCGACGTCAGAGCACTGGATTTTCTAGAGGTAGCTCTAAATTCAGAGGGGTAACCTTGCACAAATGTGGTAGATGGGAGGCTCGAATGGGTCAATTATTGGGTAAAAAGTAAGAATTCCTTTTTAGCTCCTACGTCAAGGGTTATTTGTTGAAATTGTTTCATATCTTGAAACTCTCGATAGAAAAAACATTTGGTACCAATGTACCATCCATTTTAAACAAATAAAGTCTTGTTCCGTTGGCTTTATATTTTTGCTTGTGAAGTACTCCGTAATTATTATTTTAAGCAAATCACCCAAGACTTCATAAGACAATTTTAAACGAGAGGAGAGAGGTTCATACTGACTAGATCAAACTAGAAAGATTTAGACCATACTGGTTTTTTAGTTTTACACTTGAAAATTTGATATGATCAACAATATACAAATCAGACTAGTCCAGAAAGGTCCAGACGAGACCAGACCAAAAACATTTAGACCGGATTCTAAAAAAATCACATCAAATTAGTCCGGTTCTGACCAGACCGGATTCTAAAAAATTCAGATCACAAATTTTGAGGTGAAGTAAACAAGTCCCAAGTCACATGCATCACGTGCTAGATACTTATTCCGAGAATTAGCCACTTATGGCTACCAAACGGAGCTGAAATGTAAAGATCTCTCAATTTACATATTTTTCTTTTTTCAGCCTTTTCCCCTACTACTCGATTAGTGGTATACTTAACGTTATATGGTTGTCATCTTTTGGAATCCATTCATAAAGAACTTAGGGTTCATGTATATAATGGTTGGCTGCAGGTATATCTATCTTGGGCTGTTCAATTCTGAAGTTGAAGCTGCAAGGTCCTTGTGATTTTAAATCCATACTCGTTGATACTGCACTTTCCCTCTCATATATTATGGATCTCACAATATTTCTTTTATATTTTCTTCATTAGGGCTTATGACAAAGCAGCCATGAAATGTTATGGAAGGGATGCAATGACCAACTTTGAACCTAGTGCCTATGATGGAATGATGAGCAAGGACAGTAGTGGTGGAGGTATATTTATTCTTTGCTCGATCATCTCCAACTCATTGAGTTTGAAGCTACTTGAATCTCAAATCACTATCATCTCAACCCCATTTGTTCAGAAGTTGGACCGTTGAACCATTCTTTTTCTATTCCCCCTTTACTCGTCCAGTTTAATTGAAAGTTACCTACTTACATATCATAAATGCTAGCTTTGATTATTTTTAAATAACTATATACTGTTTAAATTTTCCCTCATTTGCAATGGAGCCAAAGATTCATTATTTTTTGGCTTGAGATTATGATGGAATAAAGCAAAATGGCTCTCTAAACTGTCTGCGCTTCTTTGTTATGAAGCAGCAGTCAGTCCATGCAAATTTTGGACGGAATTTTCACTATGGGTCATCCGAAAACAGTCTCTTTGTGCTTTAGTACAGGGGTAAGACTGCGTACATCCGACCCCCCTTACCCCACCATAGGTGGGAGCCTTTGCGGCACTGGGGTAAATGAAAATGAACTATATACTGTTTCAAGAGATACTCTATGTGATTATAAAAATGCAATAAACTACGAATTAATTCATATACAACTTCAAAAGCACATTAATTCATAGTATTATATACTATGTATATAATACTTACAATAATTAGCTCCCTCCTCAAATTTTCTTCTATTTGACTTGATAAGTCTATCGAGAAAGTGAAAGTATATTGTTGTGGTTGATGTATAAAGGAGACGACAAACAATATCGACCATCTGAATCTCTCCTTCTTAGAATGGAATCATTTTCATCATTTCATCATTTTCATTTACCCCAGTGCCGCAAAGGCTCCCACCTACGGTGGGGTAAGGGGGGGTCGGATGTACTCAGTCTTACCCCTATACTAAAGCACAGAGAAACTGTTTCCGGATGACCCATAGTGAAAAACGCGTCCAAAATTGCATGGACCGACTGTTGTTTCATAACAAAGAAGCACAGACAGTTTAGTGAGCCATTTTGCTTTACTCCATCATAATCTCAAGCTAAAAAATAATGAATCTTTGGCTCCATTGCAAATCATGGAGGTGTTCTTAGAATGGAATCAATGGTTAAAAAAATGTTGGTTCATCCGAAAAAGGAAATCGGAAAGGAAACGCAAGTACTGAGGAGGGGAACAAACTATAGTATTTTTTGTTGTAGCTAAAAATATATTAACATACATGTATGCCAATAGGCATTAGCGATGTAGCTAAACATATGAAACATACAGTTTCTCCCTACCAATTCTACATGTATGCTACTAAGGATGTAGAAAAGTTTTGATAAAGAAGCTGAAAAATAAATCATGGAAAAGATCACTCCTCCAAAATTCACCAAATTTGTGGAGTGAGATATGAGGTTGGAGGAGTCTGTAGCTCATCCACTTCCCTCTCCTCACTCCTACCTCTCCAAACCAAACACACAACACTCCTCCAAGCTCCAGTCTCCCCTTCCCTCCAACTAAACAAGGGCTTAAAGCTAAGGTTGGAGATGTCATCACATACTTTTAAATCACTTCAATTGGATGCTAAATTTACTAAACTAATATGTTTTATCTTCTTGGACAACGTATATTGTGGGTGCAGGTACTATGGACAGTCTTGATTTAAGCCTTTGGATTTCTCCACCATTGGATGGTCCACAAATGCCTGATGTCAGAAAGTTGCAATCCAATTTTGAAGCTTGTGAGTTGTCTTCCTTGAAAAGATTGAAGGTATTTTCTATTAACTAAAATCTTTAAACAATTCATACTTTTCACTAGTTCTCTCATTAAAGACGTGCATTGAGCGTCCATAAAAGACAGGAAAGAGAGGGTAACATTCAGAGCTTACACTGCCAAAGTACATTTGTAGAATTGTTAAGGGGGGGTGGGGGTGGGGGTGCTAAGATAAGTTATTTCTTATGTTTGGTTTTGCCTTGGGAAATGAAAAGGAAAATAATGTATGGCTAGTTGCTTTTTTAATTTAAATTCGTTTAGGTTTGCTAAGATAAGTTTTAGCTTCTTTTCTATTTCCCTCGCATTTTATTCCTTACAATTTTTCTCCAAGTTCTCCTTCCTTTTTCTTTTCCAGTATTTCCCTGGTTCTAAATGGACCTTAAAATAAAGTGTGCAATATTACATTTTGGCAGTTTTTGTCAATCTAGTTGGGCTGTGTTTGGCACACCATAAGCTAGTTACTAGCTTATCAACCAATTTTTATCAAACACTAAATGAGTTATTGAGATGAACTAGCTTTTCAGCTATGAGTTCTGAGCTACGGAGTATTACTAATAAGTTATAATGTAACTTATCATCTAAGAGTTGCTTATCAGCTCAGCTTGTTTTATGAATGCTACTACAGGTGCAATCCTCCCCCGTCGCACCTTATGGTCCAGCAATGGCATTCAAGTATTCCAGGTGGACTGGGATGCAACCCGGGCTTCTTCCAAAGAATGAGGTAATTATCATTTTCATAAAATTGTAATAATTTGATTTCTGAAAATATAGCATGACCTCACAACATAGTCTGGGTACTGTTTGCTATGAATCATTTCCAATCTGCTGATTTTATGTTATTAATAAAGGGGGGAGCATCACAGTAGTCTAACCAACTCAGGTCTTACAAATAGCTAGCCGAAACAGTGAAACGTGTTCCTTATGGACTATTTAAATTAATCCACTGATGAGTACGATGCTTCTCTTCCTTAGGCTGTTCAAGCTCCAATGGAAGTTTATCCAATGAATAATCGTAGATGGAATGAACTAATGCTTATTGGCTTTACATGATTCTTTCCTTTACTAGCAAATAAAAGATTTCTGGTTTTGTGTCATATTTAATTGAGTGCGTATATTATAAATGATGAAGTGTATATGGTTTTTTGTTATTGGGAAAATATTTTGGCACTATACAAGCTACCCCCGTGGAAGGTAATATGAGATTATCATCAACTAAATTTGTTTTGTTTAACAGAATATGTTACTCCCCTCTGCTCATTCTATTTGTCCCATATTTCTATTTTGGTCTGTCCTAACATGTGTCTTATGCCATAATTGGTCATATTTAATGGCTCACATTGTATCCTCATTTACAAATTGGATTACCAAGCACACAATCCTATATTTTCTTTATATATGTGCCAAGTCCCTTGTCCTGAACTAAATTGGACAAAGGTAGTACTTGATTTGTTGCAGGGTAAAGCTGGAACATTGAGTTGTTAAACAAACTCAACTGGTCAAACAACAATATCTAAGAAGCCCCAGTGTAATCATATTTCCCCCAATATTACCAACGTGTTGGTAATCTCAGGTTACTCTAAAACCTGAACCAAATACCCCACACAGTGATCTTGATGTTTCATAATTACTTATGCCTCTTCAAGACTTCAATGATAAATGATCTTGAGCCATGCTTTTTACAAATTTTGAAGTGTGTATGCCCAATATGGCTGAAGAGGGGGAGGCATAACATTGTATTTGTGTTTTTGTTATGAACAGGTGGGACTATTGGGAATTGAGGTAGAAACAACGTCTTCTCCTGCATTCTCCAATTGGAAATGGCGTAGCCAGTGTGTGAACCACCACCCTACAGTGCCAACACTGTTGTTTCCTTCTTCTGCAGCATCATCAGGATTCTCTTCCAGTACTTCTTCAGCATTCAAATTCCCTTCAGCCGATCAATCATCCCCAAATAACATATCCCATAATTAGAGGCATTGGTTTGGCATCAGCAGATCGATTTATGGGCGCTGCCACTCCAAGTCCAACCGCGCTCATATTTTTAGTTTCAATTCATTTCTCTATTATGTGGATCATCGTATACTAATACAGTATGGTCAATCAAGTGTATATAGGACTACCATGTTTCTCTTGAGGGAGTTTGTAGGGTTATCTGCAGGCATAACATGACCGCTTCGTGCATTCATCTTCCTTAAAAGACATCAAAGTTAATTAATTAGTAAAATGGTGACTGTGATTGTGGTGGTATTGACTATGAAATAGAGACTTCTTGTTCTTTGCAAGATTGTTTAGAACTTGGGCATGTCCGCATGTACAATAACGAAAAGAGTTAATTCCCTAACTAGGACTAAAACAATGAAGAAAACACAAATATGACTTCAATGTTTTATAGGACTAAAAATGTGCTCACTTTACAATATTTCCCTTAATGAATTTCTAAATTTATTTACAATTAAAAATAAAAAAAATAAAACAAACTTTCTAAAACCCTAGGTTCCACTGCTGCCTCCAACACTCCAAATGCCGCTGCAGCCACTTCCAGCGCCCCCACTCCAGATGCTGCTGCACCCACTCCTGGGGCCGTCACACCCATCACCATCGCCGTCGTCACTTCCGACGTCGCCATTGTCGATTTTCATTGAAAATGCCATCTTGCTGCAAAAAAAAAACATATTATTGACCACATAAAAAAATAATTTTGCCATCTTTTATAAGAAAAATGAACACTATATTGGCAGTTCCTTTCATTACATTTGGTAGATTTCAATGAAAACAATATTTTTCTGCCATAGTTTCATATGCAAATTTGTCATATAGTTGGCAATACTCTCAAATCGATGTCAAACTATAAGTTTCTGTCATAGCATTTTACATGAATCTGCCAGAAATTTGGCAAAATATGAACTCTATCCAAAATCTGAAAAAAACAAGGTTTTTACTAAAATGGAAAATTTCTTGAAATCAAAATATGAACTACGAAATTAATGCCCAAAAATCAGAAAAGTTGATGCCAAAACTCAACAAATTGAATCAGATCAAAAATTTCCACCAAAAAACAACAAAACCAGTGATTAATTTGACTTTTTAAACTAAAAACAGAGAAGGAGGATGATGAAGAAGAAGACGCAGAAGAAGATGGATGAGAAGAAGAAGAAGAAGAAGAAGAAGAAGAAGAAGAAGAAGCAGAAGAAGGAGGAGGAGGAGGAGGAGGAGGAGGAGGAGAAAGAAAGAAGAAAAAAACCTGGAAAAGGGGAGTGGCGATGGACCGATGGAGAACTAGCGACACAGAGGCGGTGTGTTGCAGAGAACCAGCGGCGGTGATGGAGATCCGGCCAGCAACGGTGATGGAGAATCAGCCAGCGACGCTGAGAGAGGGGAAGTTTATTGCGACAAAGATGATACGAGAGAGATGGATGATGAGGAGTAGAGAAAGAAGTGATCGATAGAATTTTAGGGTTTTGGATATTATTATATAGGATGGCATAATGGTAATCCGGAGTCCTATTTAGGGAATAAAAAAGATGTGGTCCTATTTGTGCATTTAAGTTTACTTTTAGTCCTATATAGGACAATTACTTTAATGAAAATGAATTTCCCTTATATTACTATAACTATATATATGGCTAGATTATTTTATTTTCTTGCTAAGTTGTTGAGCAATGCATCACATTGAATATAAAATAACAAAACTACATTAGATGTTGAGTTATTAATGTTTTGTTTCACATTTTAAGATGGAGTCTCAAACTCCGATCCAAAAGGGTTCTAGGCCTAGTAATTTAGGGCTGAGTGCTGGCCCTTTAGAAGAGTAGTAATATAATGAACTTTGCTAGAGGTAACCCATTTGGTACCTCATTTGTACCCCTTCCTATATTTGTGGTTCACAAAAACCCAACACATTAAATGAATTGCTGCATTTTAATGAAGTGCTTTTGTGAACCACAAATATATGGAGGGGGTACAAATTGGGGTAGCAATAACATTTGTGTAAGATAATAATGAGTGGGTAAGTGAAAAATAGGTTGGGAGAACTTCGAGTTGGAAATAGGATTCAGGAGAGTGAGGTCTCTCGATGAGTTTCAAATCTGTTTGTCTCTTTCTATTTTCTGTTTATGAATATCTAACGATTTTCTCAGAATCCATCCTCGAATATACATATTGTTGTCACTATGAGGATCGGCCTCTATCATCGATATCAAAGCACCTATTAAGTCAAAATTTATCGAACTTCTTTATATATGCCTCTCTCACTATAATATATACACACAGACACACGCATATTGCTATGTAGATTACTCAAATTGTTAAATTTTGACTCGTGAGAAAATTGAATATGATAGAAATATTCCGTCATGAAGAAACGGTAGTTGAAATAAATGAGTTAGGAGTTCCGAATGAGAATTTATGACATTGAAAATGGAGAAAAAATTGAATGTGTCTACACCATTATTCATATTTCATAGGTATTCTGTATTCATAGTCATATTTGTACAATGTATTATACTTTACAATAAACATCATGACAAAGTGAAGGCCCTTCAAACTTCAAAGTAGTTTTATTGAAGAATTCGATTGAAAATACCTCTTACGGAGTATTTCTTTATTCTTTATAGTATTCGAGGCATGGCACTTGCATGGTTGTAGCCTGGCATTTACGGCAACAATACATTGTTCTTAAGACTTTTCTCTTTCTATTTGCTCTAATAGTCTAATATGTTTTGGTCTAAATGTTTTTTATTTGATTTGATCTAGTTTGAATGTTACTGTCTAAGTTCGAGTCATTCTCAATTTGGTCTTATTTGATTAAGATATTATTACTTTCTGGTTAAAAATATATAACACCTTTTCTAGCTTTGTCCTATTTGAACTTTTTGATGATGTAATTTTCTGCAACCATGGGTACGGAGAAGCCTCATAAGAGGAGGGGGAAGGGCTAAGAATGTGAGTCTTCCTCAAGTTGGTGGATGGAGTGAGGAGAGCTGCTATTTTTTCTTTTTCGATTTTTTAATGAAAAGAAGCAAGTCAAAAGGCACATAACACTCAAGTCTCAAGTTGTGAGGACACATTCATTCTAAATTATGAATAAAACTCACTTTTGGTTCTGTGCGTATTGCACTAATTTCACAATTGGTTCATCTTTTTAACTTTGACCACTTCTGCTACATTATTATTGCCTTTTGCCCTTATATGGTCCTGATGATATTTTTGATGGTTAAGATCGCTAGAAAATTGGATGAAAGTACAAAACTGATCAAATAGGTACATGAACTAACTTAAAATGTTCAATTAGCTTCTTATATAGATAGGCGCTAGTCAATGTTCTAAAAGGCGGTAGGCGGCTAGGCGCTAGTCGGGCGGTGACTGGCTGCCTAGCGCCTAACCCGCCTAGGCGCCGACTAGGGCGCCTAGGTATTTTTCCATGAGTTTTTGTTTTCTTTTTATTTCCTTTGAATTTTAATTATATTACTAATAATTTTATAATATTTTGAAAATAGAAATAGCTCATATAATCATTAGATATATAGATGTTAAGTTTTTTATAGTAGAATCATCAATAATAAAATAATTAATAAATACATTAAGATATTTGTGTTTTTTACTCTCTTAAAATCTTAAAATACATTCTAAAAAGTTTATTTATATTTTAAAATTATTTTTTTATTGTGCGAATATGAAAATAAATTATATAGGAATAGAATACTTCTTGATCACACGGTATTTTATAATAAAACGGGAAAAAAAAGGTTGTTCGGTAAAAAAAATTTAGTACAGGCCGCCTAGCCACCGCCTAGCCCGTCTAGTCGCCCGCCTAGCCGACTAGGCGCCTACCTAGCCCGCCTAGGCCGATTTTTAGAACCATGAGTCTAGTTTACCCATACCAAATTTCAACTAAAAATTCAACCGGGAAGGCAGTCAAATGATTTTTTGAAGATAACTGCGCAGTTAAACAGCGCAGTTTATTTCGGAAAATCATTTGACTGCCTTCCCGATTAAATTTTTAGCTGAAATTTGATATGGGTAAACTAGACTTAATGAAGAAGATGCTCACAAAAAATCATCAAAAAATTCCATCGGAAACCGTCCCAATTGACGATGGCCGGACATAACCTCCTAAATAAGGGACTAATTGAACACTTTAAGTTAGTTCATGTACTTATTTGACCCTTTAGCCAAAAAACAACAGTCAAGTACCAAATTTGGATAAAGTAAAAGGTAATACGGAGTAATTAAATGTAAAAATGACAAAAAAAACTCATTGAACCAGAAATACAATTAATTCTCTAAATTATTTATGATAGTCAAAATCTTAAGCAACGCTTAATTGAACACTCGTCTTGTGTATAAAATTATAAAAACTTAAGAATGTTTAATGCCTTTTTAGGTCACCCCAACAATCTTAAATGCCTACTGTTGTAAATTTTAAGAATGTCACAACTAGGGATGAATTTTAACAATCATTGAATACGGTCCAGTCCTGGATCATTTCAGGTCAGAACCAGAACTAGTCCGGATGGTTCCTCGTTAGAACCATAATCAGAGGGTTTAGGGTCCCAGTTTCAGGTGGGTCATATTAAGGGCCGGAATCAACATTCTACGTCCATTGTGAATGAAGCAACTAATATAGGCACGAGTCCATTTAAAAGTTGAAAAGGAATTGGGAAGAATGGGGTGAAAAATATATTAAAAATATAAGCCCGAGGGCCGAGACTGGACCGAAACCAGCCGATTAACCAGAAATAATACGGACTCAGAATTATAGGCCCCAAGCTCCTATATATAAATGCTAGGACCGGCAGGTCCAAAACTGAAACCAGGATTAGTTCACCCCTAGTCACATCCATCCCTTTCCTCGTTCAAATCCCAACCAACACACTACTCATTTACGCAAAAAATTAGAACAACTTGCATAATATAAATGGTTACTGTGTGGAGCAAGACAAATTCAGATCTGTTAGTTCCATTTGTTATTGGGGGAAGGGGGTGATTTGGGGCCAGGTGTTGTGACTTGAGTACTATTAAAATTGCGAAACTTAGCTAATGGTATTAAAGAATTCACAGCCTAATCATAGACAATCAACTCCTATAATATTAGGCCACCATGTGAATCCATGGAACAAGACTAAAGCATATATTTTAATAACAGCTGATTCCATAACAGACACCATTATGCCATACCCCACCTTGGGGGAGGGGGTCGAGCATCGTACATGTTTTCCTAGCTAGCAGTAGCTACTGGGGGAGTAAAAACCATTCCCATAGTTACATCATCCCAAATACCCCCCTGGTGTATACATCACCCGAGTTTTGGGCTTGGAACATCAAATCTCCATACGTCGACCCAGAAAAGTAGTTTGCCCCTCCTAACCTCTGATGAAGATTCCTATCAACCTCTCCTGTCACTCCTCTCAATCCCGCCTCATTCCTACACTGCGTCTCCTCCCAACCATGCTGCTGCTGCTGGTATCCACGGGACAAAGGCGGTTGTGGAACCATGTTTGATGTAGTTTGTTGTTGATGATGATACCCGTAGTTGTTCAAACTAGAAAAGTCGTTTCCGCCTAGGAACCTGTGATCCTGATACGTGGTGGTGTTGGATGGGGCAAATATTTGGGAAGAAAGCTCTCCTGTTGTAGATTTTTGCTGCTGTTGAATCAGCAGCCAGAGTCTCGCCTCATCATCGAGGGATGATCTCTGCTGTGGTGCTGGTGGTGCAAACCCCACTCTGCTCATCTCGGTATTCATTGGTGCACTCTTCACAAAGCTTAATATTGCAGGGTCCACAAATTCTGCATTGCTGCCACTCCCTGCTTGACCAAGTTTTTTTAAACACAGCACGATATTTGATCCGTTGAAGTATGTATTAATTAATTTCCTGAAAAATGAGATGATTGTATGGAGGTGATATATTACCTGAGGTACGACGGGGGAAACCACCTGCTCCCTCACTTGCAAAACCCGGAGGTGAGTGCATGGTGGTGGTGGAAGACACTGAGAATCCAGGTGGAGCAAAACTTCGAGCTCTTGGCACTGGTAAGAGAATAGCAATCAAGTACAAACTCAAAGACTTCACAGGAGTTAAAATCACAGTAATTTACTAGTTTCCCCCAACTATTAAAAAATCACACTAGTAAACATGAAAGAGCCCCCAATTGAACTATTTTGTTGCTCAAACGAGTCAAATACATTGCCTAATATAGATCATATACCTCTTGAAGTAAAAGCATGAATGAGAAAATAGGAAGAATATGGGCTTACAGAGGTAATGTTACCAAAACTGAAGGGAATATACGATAAGCAAAGACAGAAATTTGTTATATTTGTTTACCTTGATATTGGGGCTTACAGAGGTAATGTTCCTTGTTCGCTTCATATTCCACGCCAGGACATGGTTTTGGCATTTGACTGATATTTCTGAAAGGAGGCTCCAAGTCATTCACTTGACTTAGAATGCCATTTTGGTTTGTTAATGGAAGTCTTGATTGTCCAAAATTAACACTATTCCTTGACGAACCATGATGCCCACCTGCTTCATCATCAAAATTCATTGACATGAAATTTGATATTATACTGCTCTCTACAGGACCGAAAGCAGAAATGTCTGCATCATTACTCAAAAGGTCATCCTCAATTCTTCGCAAGTGCTCAACAATTTCTTCATTGGAAAATGAGTTAGAGCTTCGATACACCATATCAGCTTTCGCAGACCTTTGGAATTTCATATCATGGTGTCCTTCACTTAAAACCAAATTTGCACAAGATAGAGGTAATGAAGCTTCATCCTCTTGCTTATATACAGCAGCACTGCTGTGTAAATTCAAGCCAATATCACTAAAACTAGAAGTCCCCTTATTATTATTCAATAACAAATGACCACCAGTGCTCTCTCTTAAGTTTTCAGGGTGAGACGAATCGATAAAAGGTGTTCTTTGCCACAAGCCATTTGAATCCTGAGATCCTTGACCGTCAGAAGATATTAAGTCTTCTCTAAATGTTTCATCTGAGAACTCCCCAGAACTTTGATCCCTTTGCATTTGATTTGAGAGGTAATTAGAGGATGGAACATTGAAATGCGGTGTATCTGAATATGGATCCTGGCTTTGTTCTCTTTGCAGTTGATTGGAAAGGTAATTAGAAGATGAAACACTGAAATGCAGTGTATCTGAATAAGGGTCCTGGTTGTAATCTTCTCTACTGATAGATGATCCTGATATATCAGAGAGTAAATTTGAATTTTTCCAGCTTTGGCTACTATTCCCATCATTCTCTAGATCAGAGCTACTAGACCTGCCAACAATATCTACAAAGGTGGTCGGTCTTTTGAGTCCACTAGCACCTCCATCCTTATCATTACAACAGATTGAACGAGGAACATGGCTGCCAATGGAACTTAAACTTCCATTGGTTGAATTCTGTAAACAGGTGACACATAGTGACATAAGTAAGGCTCGTTGCAGTGCAAACCAAATAACATAAGTGCAACTCTAACATCTTCCATAAAATGACCTTATTAAAAACAAAAACAAAAACCAGAACGACATTTGAATATATCTTACAAAAGTAGCATTTTGAGCCAGAGTTCTCTCTGTAGGATGAATCCCGGAATTAGCAATTTCATCCACTGGAGGGGGCAACATACTTCCTGAGCGACGTATAACATTATTCGTGGCACCCGCAACTTGTTGTACTCTATTTCTGCATATCCAACAAAAGAAAATAACAATCAGGTAGATGCAAATATAAGAATTAGGAATTTGGTATATATATTATTTGAAATCAATAATTTGATCAGGGTGAGCATTATATATAGTTCTTAACACTGGCACGCCAGCCATTCCCATCAGAAATTGAAATTAATTTCATGTCATTTATCCATAACATGGATGAAATCACATCAAATACTAAAATAAGACAAAAGTTTGCAAGTCTCATACCTAGTATGAATTGCAGCTGTCTCATCTTTACCAAAACTATCTTCATCAGCACCAAGGGAGTGTAAATATAGACATGAAGTGTTGTTACAAGGCTGGAAATTTAAAAAACATCATTCATCACTTATGGGAAAAAACTTTATTAAGAATCCACAAAATAAAATGAGTACAATAGAAAGTTTGCATTTCCAATACCATGTTTCTCAACCAGGCATGACAGTACTTTGCAGTTCCAAATGAAGCTCTGCACAGGGCACTTTTAAATGTAACTAACAACAACACCGCTCTGATGGTATAAGTGTACATAGAAAAAGGGTAAATGCTTACCTTAAAAATCTACCATCCAGGACAAAGCCGTGTACTGACTGAATACATCTAACAGCTTCCTCCTCCTTTGAATATGTAATATATCTGAAAAGAAATATAACAAACAGTTGAGGACAATATATAGAAATATATTACTAACTCACCATGAAACATCTTTAAAAGGCAAAATTATACAAGAATTTTATAGACAGACTGACAGAGTAATACTTTTTCATGCAAACCACTAGCTGGTTTCTTTAACTTTTGTTTATATCATGCATGGAAGAATTACAGGAAACTTAAAAAATGCGATATTTGCCAAAACACAGTCAAAAATCATCTGCAGGAAATCATATTACCCAATTTAAGAAAAAAATGTCTTTCTCACGACAGTTACAAAAAGTATGTAAAGCAAATTTAAATTATAAATCGTGAAGATTCACCATAAGCAACTGGAGATACATTACATATTTAGTCAAAGTGGAAATTTTGGCAGCAGCAAAAAAATAATGGAACTTCTTTTCTCAAAAAAGGTGAAACAAATCTAACATATCATCATATCATTACGTCATCGAATCAGGAAGTACATAAATGATTACATGCAAAAGCAGCTCGAATAGTAACTGCTTTAAATTCCAACATGATCCAAATAGCACACAACACATTTTCCAATAGAACTTTCAATGGGAACTATTTAGTTTTAAGAAATATCAAACTTACACACTACAGGAATCATTAATGAATTGTTGAACTGCACCTCCAGCTGTACGAGATAGAGATACCTTAGTAACTTTCCCATACTGACCAAAATATTGTTTTCGTTGCAGCAGCTGCTCATTTCATAATAAATTCTATCAGAGCTATTTTGATTGACCAAAACAAAGCTTGCTTTGTCCGACACGGCAAAAACAAATATAAGGACAAATCTGAACTGATCAATTGTCCAAATAAATGTAATACGAACTAAAATCTTAAATTGCAAAATATAAATAGTATCTACACCCCATACATCTTCATCGGCAAGAGTAAGAGGTAGCCCGATAACATATGCCATTCTTCGTTGAATGACCCTAACGTTTGTAAGGTCCTTCTTCACTTCATTAGTTTTAGGTTTTGCCTTTGGTGGTTTGGCTTTCCCATTAGCATGGCTGTTCTTCACCCTATTATTAGCAAATAAATCATTGTAAATCAACCCACCTCCAAGACAGAACAATATATACTGGTAATTAATAATGAAGATATAGACCTTTCAATATCTGTTTGCATTGCAACTACTTTTTCCTTGTCATAAATTGTTCGGCACGCAGGACAACGGCCCTCTGTCTCCTCTTTCTCTGACATGTCCATTATATGATGCCAACACCACACACACACCTGTGATATTAACGAGAACCATATAAATAAGTAAACATTAACAGCTTTTTAAAATTCTCAAATATTTCTTCGTTAAAGAACAAATACAGTAAACAAACTGTTTCAACAAGCAAAGAAATGGTGTTAAAGGCATTCTAGTCTAGAAGATAAAGAAGAAAATAATCAGATTGACAATGTGCCACAACAGTTATTTAGCTCAACTACATCTACTTGCAAAAGGTAACCGTGGTTGTCACGGAAGAAAGGTGGGGCACAGCGCAAGCCAACCGCCTTATCACCTACATGACAACTAGGTGACATGTCGCACTAGCATTTAAATATGATGAGATATATTACGGAGTATAAATTATATTATATACGTAGTATTACTTATTATTGAAACCAGAGTTAAATAATTCAGAACAAGAGTTTAATAACCATCTCAGATGAGTACTAAGAACATTTGAACTACGAGTTTTAAATATCATGAAGAACTAAATATGACAAGTTAAATTTTAATGTAATATAAGTATTCAATAAAAATGAAGTAATAAAAAATTCAGCTCCTTAAAAAATCAGCTGTTAAAATAGAATATACTGCGTATTACAAAACAAAAGATGGAAAGAACCATCCAGCGGGAGTCAACTGATTGACACACAAAATAAAAGAGAAAGAAAAGGAGAAAATGAACAGCTTAGTGAAAAAGGACAGAAAGATCAGACACAGACGCAAACTAAAAGTAGTACAACAGCAGAGTGTCCAGACTCCGATCCAGAAATACCAAAGAACAAGCGGAAGTACAAACGGCAGAGCAAGGAATCTGTGTCAGTGACCAGCGATGGCAGCCTACGCCAGCGACAAGCGATGGCGGCCTGCGTCAGCCTCCGGCGACTAGCAACCTGCCACCTGCGTCGGCGAATTCGGGCTAGTCAACCTAGCATGGCATGGCTTCCCCATCACCAGGATACATGGTCACCGCGTCGTCAACGCCATGAGCTAGTGACAACCATGAGGATAACATTAATCAACTTAACCTTCCCCACTTAGCAATCAGCTGCTCAATAATCTTTCCATCAGTTACAAAGCAAAATACTTCCCATATGTCCTCAGACATATTAGTTCTTCTTAGACCATCAGTCACACAGCATATGTCATCAGACATATTGATGCTTCTTAACAATGAGTACAATTACCATCACCACATTACTTCTTTAAGAATGCAGAATATACAGAATTTATATCATACACGTATATTTTCTTCACATTAGCTTGTAAAGAATGTAACTTCTTTTCTAATGCATCGCAAAAACATTATAAACTTGGAGCTATTACTAGCAGAACAGTTGCATGACTCTAAAATTTTATCTTCCATTATAGCAAAGAAAGCATATTAGCACTTACAAATTTACAATAAAAGGCGTGAGATATAAAACTGGAAACTTTCCCTTAAACATGAATTTCTGTATAGAACACAATACGTAATGGACTTCACTATTTTTTACTTTACGCTCCTCTTAGCATCTTGCATAAACTTTTTTGTAATTTAAAAGGAAGATACTTCACACAATAAATTTATTTGGAATTTAAAAGGAAGATACTTCACACAATCACATAACTAGAGATAAGGATGCTGCACATAATAAAATCTGGACCTTCAAAGATGCTGACTTAATCATCCATTAGGTATCTTAAATTAATTATAATTCAGAATACATATATGTCACACCATTACATAACCCCTCCCCCCAAAAAGGAGCATGATAGCCCTATGGTTGTACAAGAGAAGACAGCCAAAGATTAACTACAACTGAGCCCAGAGACTTATACTGTTTTTAGTTATACATATATGACAGTCACATGCACCAAATCCTTGAAAAGGCTTCCCAAGAGCTTCAGATTTTAATTATTCTGATATGCCAGAGACTATCTCTCTAAAATCCATGTGGAAGATGTGCCAGAGACTAAAAAGTATTATTTGTGACAAAAATTAGCAGGTATTAAGAAACCCTGATCTCTTCTTACTCCATCTAAATCTCCAATCGCATCACAATTGCAATGTAAACAGCTTGTCAGGCACCATAGTTAAAAGGAGACTAAATTTGGAACAGTAATGCTTCTCAGATAGGCAGGCAAAATTCGGACCTGGTAACCACATTTGCAAGGTTTGAACTGCTGATCTGTCCAGTCCATCTCCTCAGCACAAAGAGGACACTTTTTCTCTTCTTCCCCGTTCATGATTCCCCTACAAGGAAAAGACTACAATTCTTACTTAACTCTACTTTCCAAATCCTAAAAAAGAAATCACCTACAAATTTCAGCAACATCATCCAAACAAGCATCGCCTCATCCCCAAACAAACTTCAATCAACACACACACACACACAGAAATATAAATTAACCAAACAGAACAAGCAACCACTCTACAAAACCCTAAATGCAGCAACAAATCCTCAGCTTTTCAACTTCCACAGCATTTCCGCAGCAGATCAGAACCAGCGCAAATACGGCGGAATTCCGGCGGGCCAGAGGAACGAATGATCCACGCAAACACACACAACGAAAATGGCACTCAAACAAAGACGAGCCAAGCGTCGAAAACGCGTATGTACAGAGAGCAAGAAAAAAGTGCAAGCATACATGGTGAGGTCAAATGCGGGCGAATGCACGTCGAAGGCTAGGGTTTATGAATCTCAGAAGAACCTAGAATGCGGAGAAGAGTTGAAAATGGAAAGGAGGAAAAGCAAACCAGAGAGTGAGAGAGTTCGATTGGCGAGGGAGAAAGTCGAAGATAGACGCGAAAAACCAACTCACGAAACAGCGGTGTGCGACAACCACAGGATTGAGACGACATTATGGATGGCATTTAATATTTTATTTATATATATACGGAATAATAATTATCTTACGGAGTGGAGTATTTTACTATAGGGAGTGGAATAATAATTAGGTATTCTAGAATTTCTAGTCCACTGCTCAGTACTATCACTTACTCAGCAATGTTTATTATCCATAATTAATAATAATCATTAATGATAATTATTTAATAATCTCACGACATTTAGATGAAATACTAGTATTAATTTAATACTGCACGTCTGGACACTTGGACCACGTCTCCCCCACCAAGCAATTCGGATGTGTCTTCATCCTCATGTATTCAAACCTCTATGTCGAGTTTTAGTGACTATAATACTTTTTAATCCTACCAAACAAGTGTTTTTAATCAAATAATGAAAATATTTGTGTATATTACTTACCAAAATATTATGAGTTTTTTTCCTTCAAACTCTTAGCGTGTGATTGTTCATTTTGTCAGGTCAGGTCAAGTGTGCGGATGAATTTCTTCCACATGACCAGAAAAATAATTACTCTGTCTGGGTGAAAGACAATTAAAAGCATTACGATTGGTTACTTTTTGGGGTAAAAACGTTGTCTTAGATATGTTATTTGTATGGAGTTTCAGCTGAGTGGGTGTAATGAATTTTTTTCACTGTTCATTTGCTGAAAATGTGATTTTTGTTGGTGATTCTAGTGTCACCGGCCGTTTTGTGTAATTGGAAATGGTATGAGTGCCGATGAGGATTAGAACCGTGTTCTAATACAAGCTAGGAGGTGTGGAGTGCACACTTGTATATAAGAACGATTTCTATTCCAAAATGTCTACGGCAGTGGAACTCGAGGTAGAACACTCAGTAGACCAACTCTGTTGTTCTAGACCGAGGTCTAGAGCGGTTGGGCAGTTTCGTGCAGTTTTTCCAAAAAACGGTCATAGTTATTCCAAAACGTGTTGCAACTACCTAGGACGTGTAATATGGATATATATCAACATATTTCGCACAGAGAAGCTAGAGTAGAGATATACAACATATCTTGATCACTTTTGGCATTCAACTAAAGATAACAATCCATATACTCGACTAGTTTGGCTCTAGTTCTTGTGCCTAAGTTCTAGAGTGTCTAAGAAATATACTAGATTGAATTTCTTGTAACCCAGCCATAGGGGAGAAATATCAATTCGGAAAGTGAACTTACACGATCCTTAAACAATCCAAGTATTCGATTATCACCCCCTCAGTGATATACCCCAACAGTTTTGTCATTGATTACGAATTTCAGACCAGTTTCTAAATATTAGAGAAAGCCAATCGCATTACCCTTTCTAATATAATATAGAAAGAATGCCTAATATATTACTCCTACGGTTGTTGTAGACCTATGTGTGACTATAATCTAATTTGGACAAAAAAGTCATAAGGATAACATGACTACATTACCCCTAATCCTAATTAATATGCCTTCCCCTTTTCTATGCCTCGCGCTACTCGTTCGTTCGCATGACACATTCACGGAGGTTCCTTCCATTTTCATCTGCATCTGCATTCACTTAAAGATGACGGCGGCTATGGTTCGGCGTCTCCGACAAGGTCGAATCTGGGCGGTGGCTGATTAAATCAATGAAATCTTACAATCAATTGTTTTTGTGAATTTTCTTTTTCTCACAATTCATCTCTCTCTCCAACTATCACCGTGTTTTCGGTTGCTATGAGCCTACGCTGCCATGATTCTCATCGCCACGATTCTCATCGCCAAATTCCCCCTTTCTTCTCCTTCTCAGCCGCAACCCTATTGGTGCCCTCACATTCCGGCGACGGTGGTCATTGCCGCTAAATTTCATATCTAATTTCGGCTAAGGTTTCTGGTTAGGGATGGCCATTAGCGGTGGTTGGGGGAGTGGCTGGTCGATGGAAGGGGTTGCGGTCGAGAACTGGTCGGGGGTGAGGGGTGCCATAGTGGCAAAGGCAGTGACCGAGATTGTGCGGGGCATGGTGGGGGGAGGGCGACGGTGGTCATCGCCGGACAACATTGGTAACAACCGGTCGGACGATGGTGGCCCCCGGCTGTGCGGCGGCGGTCACTATTTTTTGTTGTCAATGTGGTTTGAGAGTGGTGTCATTGCCCGCCCGGGCAGTAGTCAGACAAGTGTGTTGGCTTTGTGCGTCATTGAGAAAAAATGGTCACTATAGGCGGTCACTCGGTGATGTGGCAGTGACTAGGTGTCGGGTGAGGTCACTCTGATTGAAGATACTCATTGTTAGTGACCACCTTGACGGAGGTTACTATGATCGGCGATGACGTTGGTCACTAGAAAGATGATGTAACTGTCACTTGAAATCGGTCATTGTGGCGTCGTAGTAATTGAGACGGTGATCAATGGAGAGGTATTAACTGGGACGATGGACATTGGAGTGGTAGCCAGTAGTAATTGGAACGGTGATCACTAGAGCGGTAGTAACAAGGATGGTCACTTGAGCGATAGTAACTGAGACGGTGGTCACCGGAGTGGTAGTAACTGGAACGATGGTCACTGCAGTGGTAGTAACTGGGACGTGGTCGTTGGAGCGTTAGTAACTGGGGCGGTGGTCACCGGAGCAGTAGTAACTGGGATGATAGTCAATAGAGCGATAGTAACTAAGACGGTGATCACTGGAGCGGAAGTAACTAGAATGGGGCGGTCACTGGAGCGTTAGGCCATCGGGGGAAAATAATTCTCAAATCGACGGTGATGAATTAGTCACTGGGACAGTAGTAACTGAGATATTAGTCACTGGAGCAATAGTAACTGGAACAATTGTTCAAACATTTTTTTTGTAATAATTTGTTTAAATATGTATCTTGAGAAATAACATTAAATTAAAAAAAAACATTAATTTTTAGAGAATGCAACATCCTTGCAAAAAAGA
The DNA here is from genome assembly GCA_945859875.1 of Cuscuta europaea. NCBI lineage: Eukaryota > Viridiplantae > Streptophyta > Magnoliopsida > Solanales > Convolvulaceae > Cuscuta > Cuscuta europaea. Next base: position 2,535,502 of record CAMAPE010000070.1, read on the forward strand.
GAGATTGCAATGTTATTAAGCAATCAAATTGCTACGCACTTGCAATCTGCCGACTTGCACTTTGACGGGAGTAATCAACTTTACTGGATGTAGCTTATTAAATTAGGAAGGGTAATTTAGACATCTAAGGAATTATTAGTCATATTTTTGCAAACTAAAAAGAAAGGTCACTTTTTTGTCCATTAACTCTTTTTTAGTAATATCCATGCCAAAACCCCTATAATATATATATCACACTCATTTAGAGTTGAATCAACCCAAGGCATAACTCCAGCTCTTCTTGACATCCGTGGTGTTAAGCTCTCATCTCCTCTAAGCCTACTTTTCATCATTGTACAAAGTTAAGGTCAAATTTTGAGGTGGATAACATAATCAATGTTACATCAGACATTACCACCCCTCTTTTGTTTTGTTCTCTATAAAAAAAAATGAACCTAGGGTTCTCATTTTCAAGCAAAATTCCTTAGTAAGTTGATATTAAAGTTGTAATTTGGATATATTATGATTGATTGCCCTATAAGTGACTAATTTTTTTCAACTACTTTTGAAGTTATTGATACGCAATTGAGTCTAAAGTAAAATAAATCATGAAATCTGAGGTTGAACACTAATTAAATAGGAGCCCGGGCCATTTCATAATAAAAGAGAAATTGAACGATGGAAAGGAAATGAATAAAACATTGATGCTAGAATTCGAACAATGTTTTGTAAGGAAGGATATAACGCTTTCAAACACTCTACAGGATCAACCTATTTGAATAAGGGCTTTTTCCTTGATAATTACTAAACTAAAGCTAATTTCCAAAAATATGACAATTTTTATAAAAAGACAAAATGTGACTAAGAAGGTCACATATTTGCAAAATATATGATGTCACTGTCATTTTTATGTCACTGACGGATTTTTATGTCACTACCAGATTTTTATGTCATTTTTGAAATGTCACTACCGGTTTGCACGTCACTTTTAGATGTCACTGTACCGGGAAATGTCACTGTGTCGTCGGAATTTTTTTTGATGACTTTTCCCCGTCAAAATTTTTGCTGGAAACCTCACCCCGCTGCCTTGACACCGCCACCATCGCGTGAGTCTGCCTACGGCCATTATCCCAGCCCCAGCCTCCTCCCCTGCACTCCATCCCCCTCCCCTGCACCTCAGCCCCCTCCCCTGCACCCTAGTCCCCTTCCCCTACTCTCTGCGACTTGCAGCCACCCCCAATAACTACCACCCTGCATCACCCCATCCCTCTAGCCCTATGTGATTCGCCCAAGCCCCAGATCTCCAACGAAGGCGACAATTTACAGTGACGAAGAAGAAGACCACTCCCCCTAGCACCAAATAGGGCGGCGGCGGAATTGCAACAGCGGCGGCGGAATCTAGTGGCTTGTGGTGGCGAGGCGGAGACATCCGATGTAGACGAGCTTGGCGATGCAACGATTTCGACGATGCAGCCGAGGTGCAGCGCCCAAGAGAAGCAGGTGATTGCGTCGAGCTTGAAGGAAAGAGAAGCAGCGCCCAAGAGAAGCAGGTGATTGCATCGAGAAAAGAAGCAACGATGGAAATTTCTAAATGAGTTTGAATCACTTTTTTGTCATATAGAAACTAATCATATTTTTGTCAACTAAAACTCTAGTAGTGTTGAAGGAAATTACCTTTAATGTGCATTTGTTATAGATAGAAAGTGTATTTAGGATTTTGTGTGCATTTATATGGCCCATTGGCCCATGCCTTGTAAACCCTATTTCCTCCTATTTAAAGGAGGCTTGCTAATGAACTAACACACCTCTCTCACATTCCCCACAACACGTTATCAGCACGTAGCCCTAAATTTTTCCACGCCTCCCTCCTCCAAATTGACGCAGCAGTCCGCAACCTCCTCCAAAGTGCCGCAGCAGTCCGCAGCAGTCCACTCCAACGTCCACCACCGCAACACTCAAAATCTTTGAGGTATTTTTCAACTCAAAATCTTTGAGATCTATTTTTTTTTGCTTGCAAACCAAATGTTTGATATTATGCCTCATTCATTTTTTTTCCCGGAGATAGATGCAGTTTTTTTTAATATAATTCCGTAATGCTATATGTTATAATCATATAGTTGGAATCAATATTATATTATGCATCTTCCTTCATTGCATACATACATGTGATCTTATTTTTCCGTAAAGCTATATGCCATATACATATAGTTGGAATCAAAGAACACACGAATTAACCATATTTTACTTTTACTTTTACTTTATATGATTATACTCTCCGTAAAGCTATATGTTAAATACATATAGTTGGAATTAAAATCATATTATGCATTCTTTTACTTTTACTTTATATGATTATACTCTCCGTAAAGCTATATGTTAAATACATATAGTTGGAATTAAGATCATATTATACATTTTTATTTATTTATTTATTTTATACATATTATGTGGTTATATTTTTCCGTAATGCTATATGTCACTTACATATAGTTGGAACCGTAATCACGTAAGATTACTCTTTTCACTATTTAATATATGTTTAATATTCCTTTCCATCTATATTAATATTTTTCCCCATATGCGTATGTTTAATTAATATGCAAAGAATATATTAACATATATATGACAAGAATCTAAAAATGAAAAGTGCGAATTTTCTTTCAAAATTTATTAACATATAAAAATATCCTTCTAAATATATCATAATACTAAATAATCAATGAAATCAATTTTTCCATTCTATTTAGAAAACCGCCACCTTTAAATGAATATATATGACAAATCTTGACTTTACTATTCCATTTTTTTATGCACATTTATTATTCATAACATACAATTGACACATTCATACACCCACACGCATAATAAAATGTTACGTGTGTATATATATGGTTGCCTCGTGTACATGCCTTTTCTTTATACTTCTAGACTATATTTTCATGTCAATTTTTTTTAAACTTGCCATTTGTTCACACCAATACTATTATTTAACGAAATATGAAACAAATTTATATATATTTTCATTTTTTTAGAAAATTCAATCTCATTCCCGAAATTAATAATAATAAAAAACGAAAAAAAAAACTTCAATTTTTGGTAATCCACATATACGAAGCAATTTTTTTTTAAAATATATGCATATTAAATTACTACTATGTTATTAAATTCGTTTTTACAAATTAATTTTGGATAACTAAAATTCGATAATTAATTATTTTTGATAATTCGAAGTTTGTTTTAAAAAAATAAAAATAAAATAAAAAATCGAATTTTTTGTCAAAATATACTATTTAAGTTCGAAAAAAATGATAATTAAATTCGTTTTTAAGATCCATTTTTTATATAATTAAAATATATGGCAAAATATATTTTCAATAATTCAACAATATAAATAATATTACTAAAAGGATTATTAAATTCGTTCTTTTTTTCAAAAAAAAAAAGAGATATACCTAATCTATTCATTATTAATACTTTATATATTAAACACACCATATAACATCCTAAAAAAAATCTCTATGATTTTTTAAGGAGATAAATATATATCTCCTCTCTTCGATGCATTATACAAAATATTGTCTGCAAAGAGACATACCACATGCCATTGTTTTTATGTGATAAAGAATTTTCACACAAAGAATCGCATTTTTTATTCATTTTTTTAGCGATAAATGGTAGTGAATGACACTCATACAATTTTATATTTTAAGATGACTGATCTAACTCGACCCGAGTTTGACATCCTGGATTCAGAAGGACTTGAGTACCATCGCTGGGTTTCTGACATAGAAACCACTTTTGTGGCTAAAGACTATTCCGCCACGCTTGCCGACCATGAAAGTTTAAAAGATAATGCACCGTCTGAAAAAATAAAGGCTGCTGCGTTAATGTTCCTTAGACGCCATATTGACCCTAGCTTACGCTAGGAATACTTACAATTGAAAACCCCCAAAGAACTTTGGGACGCACTAAAAGGTCGTTTTGGGAACATACATGACACATTGCTCCCCGAACTAACATTGCAATGGAATGAAATCCGCTTAGTCGACTACAAAAAGATCAACGATTTTAATAAGGACATGTTACGCCTCAAAGCGCGCCTTAATTTATGTGGTAAACCAATCACAGAAGATGAAATGATCGATAAGACCCTCTCCACTTTCCCTACCTCAGCACTTATACTAGCGAACCAGTATAGGTTGGAGCATAATAACAAAAGAATAACCACATTTAATCAGTTAATTAATTTGCTCCAAGTTGCTGAAAGACAAAATCAAGTTCTCTTGAATAACAATGCCAGACCAGTTGGGACAAAGAAAATTCCCGAGGTCAACTATGGCAAAGCAAACACTGGAAAGCACCCTAGTGGAAGAGGAGAGGGTCGTACTCGTGGAAGGGGGCGCAACAATCGCGGCGGGCGTGGAGGCCGAGGTACGGGCCGTGGAGGATTTTCCAAAGTGTGGAAGAAAGATACAAGCGGCGGGACCAATGGTCAAACTAACAAGGCCCATAATGCACCATCAAAACCTCCAGTCAAACGAGACCGAGTTGGGGAAGAATCATGCTACAGATGCGGAGTTTCAGGTCATTGGTATAAGAATTGCCAAGCCAGTAATAGAGTTGTTGCTGCCTACAAGAAATACAGAGAATCAAAGGAGCATGAATCTCAGTTTGTGACAGACGAAGGAAATGAGGTTGATGTTAACCTCACAGTGGCGGATTTTGGTGTTAAAAATAACACCACCCATTCGGTCGATGCACCGGACTTTGATTAAATTTCCCCTATCCCACCAGACATTTTAAACAAACTTTATGTTTTTCCCATTCCTTTTAATTTCCTGCTTATGGACAGTACATGCTTATCGTTATTTTAATAATTGGATTCAATTTTTGAAATCCAAATATATACCAACAATTATCTAATGCATGTTTACACAGGAATGACCTGAGGAGAACTCGAATGTTTAGTCGATAGTGGGACAACCCACACTATCCTGAGACATAGGCAACTTTTTATTCAATTAGTAGCCTATAAATCCTCTGTGACTACGATGATTGGATCATCGAACGTAATACAAGGGCGAGGCACTGCCAAATTTATGCTACCTAACGGTACCACATTCCACGTCACAGACGCTCTATATGCACCTAGAGCTACTCGAACTTTATTAAGTTTTAAAGATATACAGGATAATGGTTTCCACATTGAAACTCATAGTGAGGATGAGATAGAATACCTATATATTACCTCTAGTAAAAGCGGAAGAAAACGCATATTAGAAAAATTAATGAGTCAATCTAGTGGACTCTATGTCACTACTATTCGAATCTTCGAATCATATGCGGTCTCCAACAATGAAATGTTGGACATAGACTCGTATAGGCTTTGGCATGATCGCCTTGGTCACCCCGGTCGGGACATGATGATTCGAATTCTCAAGAATTCACATGGACACCCTTTCTTTCGAGAAAGGTATAAAGAAGGGCGAAAAGTCAGCACAGTACAAACTGTTAACCATGCGGCTCCTCCACAAGGACAATTATCTTCTAAAGCACAAGAAGAACTAGCCCATGCTTCCCTAACTATGTCCACATTACAAAACTCATTTTGCAAAGCCTGCTCCTTAGCAAAAACAGGATCGAGACCATCCTATGCTAAAGACACAAAACAAAACATCCCATTCTTACAAAGAATTCAAGGAGGCATATGTGGACCGATCCATCCAGAATGCGGACCATTTAGATACTTTATGGTTCTGGTGGACGCATCGACCCGTTGGTCGCATGTTACCTTATTGTCCACAAGAAATGCTGCATTTGCAAAACTCCTAGCACAAATAATTCGCTTAAGGGCCCACCACCCCGATCATCCTATAAAGTCTATTAGACTTGATAACGCTGGAGAGTTTACATCAAAGACATTTGATGACTATTGCATGTCTATCGGAATCGACATAGAGCATCTCGTTCCCCATGTACACACACAAAATGGTCTCGCAGAAGCTACTATTAAAAGATTACAAACAATAGCTAGGGCATTGGTTATGCGCACCACCTTGCCTATATCTGCATGGGGATATGCAATATTACATGCAGCCTTACTTATTCGCTTTCGGCCCACTGCAAACCAACCATTTTCTGCATACCAGTTGGTAACTGGATATGAGCCTGACATTTCACACTTACGCATATTTGGTTCTGCAGTCTATGTGCCAATTGCACCACCACAACGCACCAAAATGGGTCCTCAAATGCGATTAGGTATATACGTTGGATACGAATCCCCAACAATAATCCGCTATCTAGAACCTTTGACAGGCGATCTTTTCACCGCAAGATTTGCAGATTGTCACTTTGATGAGACAACATTCCCGTCGTTCGGGGGAGATGAGAAAAAGGATTTTTCTGAAGAACGACGTGAATTATCCTGGTGTGTTCCTACACTGTCTCATTTTGATCCCCGCACCTCACATTGTGAAAGTGAAGTGAAAAGAATAATAGACCTACAAAATGTAGCAGACTCAATGCCTGATGCATTTTTTGATATTGCAAAAGTGACAAGATCACACATACCAGCTGCAAATGTGCCTGCAAGGTTAGAAGTCCCCAAGGGAGGGCACAGTGCCATAGTAGGAGGCACTGCAACCACACTTAGTGGAGGTGTGGTTGAGGCCGTGGCTCCTCAAAGGAAGAGAGGAAGACCACTCGGTTCGATTGATACTCGTCCAAGGAAGAAGAGGACGAGTACGGCACAACCTAATCCATTAATCATCGATGAACAACATCCATCACATGAGATTATCTCCGATTATAGTTATGTCCATGAATCATTACTGGAGGACGCTCCGATGATCGAAATGATTCTAGAAAACAAGGAAATCTCTATGGATTATGAAAATGCACATGTGCTAATGGAAAGATCTTCCATACACATCGATGATATATTTGCATTTACAGTTGCTCAAGAAATTATAGAGCATGATGATATCGAACCTCGCTCTGTGGCAGAATGCCAACAAAGAGCTGATTGGCCTAAATGGAAAGAAGCAATCCAGGTCGAATTAGATTCCCTGACAAAAAGGCAGGTATTTGGTCCGGTAGTGCTAACCCCACCAAGTGTAAAGCCTGTAGGACATAAATGGGTATTTGTCAGAAAGCGTAATGAGAAGAATGAAGTCTTAAGGTATAAGGCTCGCCTAGTGGCGCAAGGTTTCTCACAACGCCCTGGGATTGACTACGAGGAGACCTACTCTCCCGTAATGGACGTTATCACGTTCCGATACCTAGTCAGCTTAGCAGTTTCTGAAGGATTGGAAATGCAATTGATGGATGTGGTTACTGCATATCTCTATGGGGATCTTGATTCAGAGATATATATGAAAGTACCCGACGGACTTTCACTACCTAAATCAAGTGACTCTAAACCACGGAGTGCGTTTGCAATAAAATTGAAACGCTCACTTTACGGATTAAAACAATCCGGGCGGATGTGGTATACCCGCCTAAGTGACTACTTGATTAGGAAGGGATACAAGAACGATGAGCTTTGCCCCTGCATATTCATAAAGAAAACGAGTTCCGGATTTGCAATCATAGCCGTATATGTCGACGACATGAACATAATCGGCACTCTTGACGAAATAAGAGAAACCGCAAGCTATTTGAAATCCGAGTTTGAGATGAAAGACCTTGGGAAAACTCGATTTTGTCTAGGCCTTGAATTAGAACATCGAGTTTGTGGAGTATTAATCCACCAGTTTGCGTATATCCAAAAGGTACTCAGGCGATTTAACATGGATAAAGCGCACCCTGCTAGCACTCCCATGGTGGGCCGAAGTCTAGATCCTAAAAAGGATCCATTTCGTCCAAAGGAAGATGACGAGGAGGCATTAGGAGCTGAAATTCCATACCTAAGTGCAATAGGCGCATTATTGTACTTAGCACAATGCACTCGGCCCGATATAGCATTCTCAGTGAACTTGTTAGCTAGATTTAGCTCTGCGCCTACGCAGCGTCATTGGAACGGTATCAAGAATATCTTTAGATATCTTAAAGGGACCAGTGACTTAGGACTGTTCTTTCCCTACGGAGAGACGAAGAAAACCACAAATGGAGTTGTGGTCACAAAGGACAAAATGGTCACCCCCTGAAAACCCCAAATGATGTATTGGTAGGTTTTGCTGATGCTGGGTACCTCTCCGACCCTCACAAAGGCCGTTCCCAAACTGGCTATGTTTTCACAATCGGGAACACGACGATATCCTGGAGATCAACTAAGCAAACCCTTGTGGCTACCTCCTCGAACCACTCAGAGATCATTGCTCTACATGAGGCAGTCCGTGAGTGTATATGGTTAAGAGCTATCATTGCACACATTCGAGGAACTAGTGGTTTAAATCCTACCACTGAAGAGCCAACCTGCATCTACGAGGATAATGCAGCCTGTATCGAACAAATGAAATTAGGATACATCAAGGGTGACAACACAAAACACATATCTCCTAAGTTCTTCTATATTCAGCAACAACAGGCCTTCCTCAAGATCCAAGTAAATCAAATAAGTTCGGAAGAAAACGTAGCAGACTTGTTTACCAAGTCATTGCCCAAGGCCACATTCGAAAAACATGTGAAAAACATTGGAATGCGTAAGTTTTCTGAAATCCCCTGATTAATGTAAATATCAGGGGGAGATGTAGACTTCAGGGGGAGTCTTACACCCTCACGTTATACTCTTTTCCTTAAGCCAAGCTTTAATTTTTTCCCCATTGGGTTTTTGTTACTTGGTAATGTTTTTAACGAGGTAACTGTGAGTATCGATCAAAGTAAAGAATCCAAAAGGACTCAATGAACGAAGTCCAATAAACTCTAATCTCTCGTCAAGGTTTATTTTTCCCACATGTTTTTTTTTGTTACTTGACGAAGATTCCACAAGGCAACATGGAGTGCAGCATTCTATCTACAACTCAGCACAAGGGGGAGTGTTGAAGGAAATTACCTTTAATGTGCATTTGTTATAGATAGAAAGTGTATTTAGGGTTTTGTGTGCATTTATATGGCCCATTGGCCCATGCCTTGTAAACCCTATTTCCTCCTATTTAAAGGAGACTTGCTAATGAACTAACACACCTCTCTCACATTCCCCACAACAAGTAGTAATATTTAGGCCATTATTTATTTGAATAATATCATAGTTAAAATTTACATGTTATATTTTTTATTTTCAAATTGGCTTCTACCATTTCATACATCATAATGTGTTAATATTTGCGTTGAAAACAGAGGAATGGGAACCGAGGCATGCCTAAGTCATTTGGGTGGAGGTGTTGACACCGGAGGTGTAATAAAGCAGTGTGAATATGTTTTTATGGGGCACGGGGCTGACATGCGTACAATTCGTGGTAGTAATGTTTGGATTTGTGCTTGGTGTAATGCTGAATATCAGCTTGATTTTCTCCACCAAGGAGCCCCTCCGACACTGCTCTCACCGACAGTTCTGTCACGAATGTATGGAGTTCATGATCTCCAATGGTTCTTTGGATATGTTGGGGAGACTTCGAGGTCAACCTCCCCTGGGGTAAGGGACGAGGTGGTCTTGAGGTTTCTACACGCACTATCTAATTGAATAGGCGTTATTTTGGCGGGGAATTTGTTGTGAACTTAGATTTCAGTTGGCAAACTAAATCTGAGTGATCTATTGTAATATGTAGTTTGAGGGAATGAGGGCACCTAAGAAATAGTTTCATAACTAATGTTAGTTGTGACTAATGTACACCCTGCTCTCCATCATTTTCATTTTCATTTACCCCAGTGCCGCAAAAGCTCCCACCTACGGTGGGGTAAGGGAATGTACACCCTGCTCTATTGAAAAAAAATTAAACTCACTTATAGAGCAACACTCATGTTGGTCCCGGTTACACACGAAACAATCTACGGGGGTGAATAGACTGTTTTGGTTTTAACTTTTCTTGAGTCTAAGGAAAAGACTCACATAGAAGGGTCAAGTTCTTAACAGAACTGACCTGCAGCGGATAGATTTTATGGTCGGGTAGCCTCACAAACACACTAAGGCAGTTGCCTTTCCGTCAACTCTGAAGGCAAGATTTGTTGTACACAAAGTTCAAGCCTTATTAAGATAAACAATTAGAACCTAATGCAAGAAATAAAAGCAGTAAGTAAATGACAACAGTTAGAACAACGTTTCCTCTAATCCACTGTTCCACTAAGCTTGTAAAGAACAAGTTACAATGCCTTAGTCCTAGCACTTAAGAAGCACTCCACGTCTTCTTCAAGTCTAGTTGTCACCCGAGATGCTCTTCCTAGCTTCCTGGCGACTGGTCTTGTTTCACTGAGCTTCTTTGAAGTATCCCCACTTCACTACTCCAGTTACGTTGAGACGTCCTTCTTAAACAAGAAGATGGCTCAGTAACAAAATATTTTCTCCAACGTTTCTTCATGAAAGACGTGTAGATGAAGCTTTCGAAGTGTTGAAGGAACTAGAGGGACTTTCTTTGAGTTGGTTTGAGAGAGATGAGAATATTATCTTTCCAACTCCAAGCTTAATCTCTTTTGGAAGATGTAGAAGATGAAGTCTTAAGAGTGTTGAGCTTGAATTCAAATTAGATGGTTCGTAGAAAGTTGTTAGAAAGTTCTTTTTGTCCAGCTCTTCGAAGTGTATCATATATACTGAAAGATGCCTTCCCGTTGGAGTGTAAAGGACACCTTCATTAAATGCTTGTAGTGTTGATTTGACCGGTTGGATCAAAAGGTAGCCGACTTGCTATTTTGGGGGGCGTGTAAAGTATTATCCGCCTGAATCCTTGATCAATCATCAGCTTTAAATATCTCAACGAGTTAAGCTCATTTAATGCGAGTACTGTAGTTCTTCCGTTGAGAGGCTCCTAGCCGTTAGGGGAATTTCCCGTTAGTTAGCCAGCTTAGGTAGCACAGCTTGAATTTGTGTAAGTGTGAGAAACTCTGGGAGGTCTTCTGTAGGAGGCTAAGTCCATGAAGCCTTTGAGCAATTCTGCTCAGCAGACGTACCAGAAGACTCAGGGTCTTCTATCCTGTCGAATACACTAGTACTTACACCTGGAAAAATTCTAATACAAACTTTCTAATAGGGGTACTCTAATATTATAATTAAGCTAGCATTATCAAAATCTAAATACAATTTATTCCTTACAACTCATACACAAAACTGGCAATCAATCATAATATGTCCAAATTACAACTTTAATATCAGCTTACTAAGGAATTTTGCTTGAAAATGAGAACTCTAGGTTCATTTGTTTACAGACAACAAAACAAAAGAGGGGCAGTATTATCTGGAGTAACATTGATTATGTTACTCACCTCAAAACTTGACCTTAACTTTGTACAATGATGAAGTACACTTAGAGGAGATGAGAGCTTAACACCACATATGTCAAGAAGAGCTGGAGTTATGCCTGGCTTGAATCAGCTCTAAATGAGTGTGATATATATATATAGGGAGCGGTTCCGGTAAGAACGGATCTTAGGAGAAAAATGAGAACGAATCTGGACTGTTGGATTGAATTATGTGGAACTAAATTGTGCATTTGGTGAAACCGCAATGTGTAAATGACGATATTTAAATGCGCAGAATAAAAATTTAAACTCACATGTGCATTAGATGAAATTGAAATGTGCAGAATAAGGCGTACAAAAATAACATCACATCGTACCTTTTGTTTTGCACATTTTAGTTTCATTTAATGCACATTTAAAATTCACCTAATGCACAATTTAGCTTCACATAATGCCACAACATCATACCCTTTGTGTTGCACATTTCAATTTCACTTATTACACATGACAACTTCATCTAATGCACATTGAATTTCACATAAAGCAAATCTAACGGTCCAGCTTCATTCTCATTTTTGTCATAAGATCATGTTCTTGTTTGAACCAAAACCTATATATATATATATATATATATATATATATATATATATATATATATATTGTATTATAAAGAGTAATGTGATTGGCTCTCTCTAATCAATAGAAACTGATCTGGAATTCTTAATCAATGACAAAACCATATTTTCAGCAAATGAACAGTGAAAAAAATTAATTACACCCACTCACCTGAAACTCCATACAATAACATATCTAAAACAATGTTTTTTACCCTAAAAAGTAACCAATCGTAATGCTTTTAAGTGTCTTTCACCCAGACAGAGTAATTATTTATCTTTCCAATGGTCATGTGGAAGATTTTCATCCGCACACTTGACCTGACAAAATCAACGATCACACGCTAAGCCCAAAATCTCTGCAATGTGTTTATAAAATATCTCTACACACAATCTACTTCCATTCACTCGGATTTATAGTATCTCAGTTTATCCTTTAAAAAATTAATTTATCTCAACTAGTATCATGTGAATCATCATTAAGCAATTTATTAAAATATTAATATGAAACGATTTTTTGTACATTTCCCAATTTGTATACAAGAAATATTGTTTGGTGATGAGGAATATCCAAACACTCCGACTTCATCATTGTAATTTTTTAGTCAACCAAAGACAATTTCACAGCCTCCCAAATTACATGTTTGATTCCCTGAATTGAATAATTTCCAATCACATAGAAAATGTAGTTATTTGATTAGAAGTGGTTGACTTTCAAATAATACGACTTGCATATATTTTTCCTATGTATGACTTCATTACTACATTTTAACTAAAACAGCAACACTGGTGTTCAAAGTTGATGGTACGTATTATTAAAATAATGCTATGGTTTTCATAATTGTTTGGATTATTGGGAAATATCTATTATTAGATCTGCCACTGTGAAAATAATAGTCCTAGACATGCCACAAATATTTTTATCATTATGAAAACAAATAATAAGAACTGCCCAAGTGGAACACATTGCCCTTAACATGGCACCAAATCAGGGGGGTGATATTTGGTATATAATTTGGTATATAATCTGATAACAAAAATTGCATTTCAAACTTGAACACATATTGTTTTTCCTGAATTGATATTCTGATTCAACTCTAATCATGACTGATATTTTTCCTAGTTCTTCATTGGTTCTAAATTTGCAGCACACGGTGATTTGCATTTTTATGATTTCTAACGCAGATTTAAATTTTGAAACTTGCAGGGATTTACTGATAAATTTGCAGCAAAAAAGATTGTTATTGTTTTTAATTTCATTCTGTAATTGTTGTAATAATTAGATATAGGTTAGATTTAGGGCACCGAAAGCTCCAAGGCCGACTACAGGTACGCTTCTCTACGCATTGCTCACCTTTGAAAATCTTTTTATAACTTACACTCTTGTGTATGCTTTGGAGACATCTAACTTAAAAAAACAACATTTTTCCTAGTAAACCATTTACATAAAACTGTGCTGCAATTTATTACGTAGTCTGAAAACTTTTTTCTGAACACAGTTTTGTTTGACATTTCTAGGTAAATAAAAGGACAAACACCCAAAGCTTACCCATTCTACTAATTTCAGGAACTATTTTTTGAATCCAACGCCACATAGTCTAATTGCATAGCAGTTATTGCAAGGAGTAACCGCAAAATTTTAAAAAAATAGCTTAAACAGCTAAAAAATTGTTTTAGGAATGTCAAGAGTAAGTAAGTCATTGGCTTCAGTTCTTCCAGGTTTTGAATCTCAAAATCAATAACACTAACACAAACTTGTCTCTCAGTCATAATGTCTAGGTACTCCTTTGAAGTAAATTGATTGTGTTTTTTTTTGTGGGACAAAACATAGGGCACCACTCTTCGGTAAACGCCATGGTGTATAGAGTTGTTTGTTATTGACAAAATCATTTTCCAAATGTGATGTCTAAATGGGCACTTAATCAGTAAGCCCCTTTGTGTTCAATCTAGTGTCAACACATTTAGAGGATAAGCCTAACCATGTTTAGCAGTTACAAAAAGGGAGACCAAACTTATGTAAAAATTGAAGGTCGTGCCAAATACATAGGCAACTCACCGAATATTTTTTCTTATTTATCGATGGTGTTAGTCAATGTCAACTTTGGATTACATGAATGGAAATTGATTCAAACAAAATGATTTTTTTTAGACAAATGGCGGACCAAACTGAGATCAGCTTAAAATACGTTGATTTAAATTTTACTTTTGTATACCATGGCTTAGATAACTCACAAAACAGAGATAAAATTTACCAATTGTTGCATGTAACAATACATTACATAATTGATATATAATATTAGATTGATTTGGTTACATGGAGGGCACACTTTGGGTTGAAATGTGTGAACCGATAACAAAACTCAAAATGCAAAACATGTAGAAGACAACTACTTAAGATGGTGTTAACATATTGTACGTCTTCTAACCATATTTGCTCCATGAAACCTTTTACATATAGATACTAAGTACCAACAACACACTTAGCAAAATATATGGTAGACACTAACTTGAGACAGTTTTATTTAGTTATCTTCATAACCTAGGTGCTCCATACCACACACCCATAATATACCTGGAACTCCTTACTTCAAACATCTGCATCAAACCCCTAGGATAACTTCAAGGCTTTGGCTCCTCGATTTTCACACCCTTCATTTTCTTCACTGGCATTGTTGAAGAAAATTCTCCAAAGAGATCTCTCTTCAGCCTTTCTCCATCAATATCTAGGACATTCCTTTTTTCCTTGTTGAGCAGTGGGCTTGTTGAATTGACATACTGAGAAGACCCAACCTAAGATTTAGGGAATAAATTGTTAGTAAATTTTCATACGAACCATCACTTTTAAGGTTACATAGACAACAAAACTGCGGTTCACCTTTTCTGTGCCAGAAAACTCTCTCCTCAAAATGGTGAACTCATCTTCATCCTATACATTGAAATAAAAATTTTTGTGATATGATATATGCTGTAAACTTGAGGTGTATTTAAACCACAAATGGTCAGTTAGAGGACAAACCTCAGTTGCGTTTGTCTCAGAAACATAAAGGGATATAACCTTTGGGCCAGTATTCATCCCAAGTACACCGAAAGTTTGACTGCCCTTGTAGTTCCTACTGTTCTTCTTGTATTGCACATGAAACAGCGCTTTGATATCCATCCGGGCATTGATTTTTGAAGGAAAGTAGTGAGGACCGAAATTTCTCTATGGAAAAACAAAGTCTAAGTAGATGATTTTGGAGTCGGTAATGAAACATGAGTGAAATCAAAACAAAATTCGATAAGTGTTAAACCTTAGCTACTTGTTCTTTCAAAGATGGAGCTGAGCGACCTATCAAACACGAAACCTCCCTGTCCCAAAGTAGGAATGATGCATGTGATGTTCTGTTGACCACCCTTACGTTCGCCTTATACCTATACATTTAATTTGCGGTTTGGAAATAAAAAATGTTACAATGGGTTTTGAATCAAAATTTCCTTAGGTTCAAGTCTAACCTTGATGAGAAGTGTTATAAGTGTTGCAAGTTAAACACTGAAAAGTGTCACCGGTTGATGACACTTTGCGGTTACATCAAATGCAAGAAACGTAAGATCGGTCCTTGTGACCGTCTATTCCAGCAATGTCTCCGAAAACCCAGTGTTTACCATCCTTAGAACAACAAAGAGGAAAGTCTCAAGTTTCAAGAGGAAAGGGAAAGGCTTTAAAGAGGGAAGAGGAAACTGAAGGGACGATTAGAGAGAGAAAAGGACAGTGTGAGTGAGAGAAGAGAAAGGGACGATTAGAGAGAGAAAGTCTCAAGTCTCAAGAGGAAAGGGAAAGACCTTAAAGAGGGAAGAGGAAAAGGAAGGGAGTTTATGTCGGCAAGGTCTGGACTGGGTTCAGTATTTGGGGCTTTTTCGTTGAAGCTCTGGATTTCAGTTTCTACTCTGTTTCTCAATCAAACATCTTCCCTCTGCTGTGTATTCCAGTAGATAATTGTTTCCCTTTTCCCGTCTGTTTCGATGCGTTTGAGGACCAAATGGACTTGTTCTGGAGTTGAGTTTTTTGGGGGTTATCACATAAAGAAGCTCCCCTTGTGCCCAAAATGGCATCACTCAATGTTTCTTGCGTTTGAAGAGAAAGTTTTGCACCTATAGTTATTAGTTATTACCAACAACAAAGAGGAAGTCAATATGATATTAGGATTACTAAAAGTTGATATGTTTTGAACATACCTCCTCCATTTTTGTCAGTTGTTCAATGGTGACCAATTGGATTTGTCCACAATTAATGTCGCCCTCGTTAGATGTATCAGAAGATATTGTAAAACTTAAACCCTCCCCACACCTTTCAGCCATCTTGTTTCGAAAGTGATTGATCATGTGTGTCAATCATCACTTGTCTTGGTTCTAGAAAATTGTAGAATGAAACGATGTCTACATCGACTTGAAGTCATTGAACACTTCCTCGGCCTCGTTCAGAATGACCTTTGTTGTATTAAACATATGGGATACGTGCACTTGACCTAAACCCAGATTGTCCGTTAGCGTGAATATGTAAACATATAAAAGTTAACAAAAAAATTAGTCACCTTGATATTTCCTTGCTCTGCAGCATTGCAGAAGCATTACCGTAGGTTCTGTTGTGGTCAGTTTGTAAGTGAGCAGCAGTTCTACCATAGGACCCCAAAGTGTGCACGTGATTACATTACCTTTTCAAAAACAACATGTTTTAATAGGGAAAACTAACAAATAATATCATCCAACATTCATTTTAATAGTAGAATTTACTAACTCTGTATCTCCCAAGATGAGCTTAATCAACTTCTTAGGACGATCATTCTTGAGGATCGTTTTAGTGTCTTTATCATGGACAACCCGTCCAATGATATCTGTATCATCCATGAATTTGTTAGCATTTCATACAATAAACAGAATGGTTTACGTGGTTTCTTTAAAATTATAAACCCACCGATTGCAACTTTATCGTCAATAGCCTCTTGCTCTTGTAAAGTTGAAAAGGACACCAACGAAAATGTCCTCAAAGGAAAGAGAATTTTCATCTCAAAGGCCTCACTCTTTTTAAAAAATCGGAGCCTATAGGCACTTGTTGTTATTTTGAAAAACATAAAGTTTTCTTCAACCATAAAATTTTTCACCGCAAAGATCCGACCCTCCTTAAATAGAAAGTGAAATTTGCCAACAAACTGGTCTGGAACATCGGCGTGAATCTTTGAGCCATGTTACAAAATGCATGTGTTAAGAACAAAATAAAAAAAATGATAAATATAAATCCAAAATTAAAAACCTCTGCATCATGAAAGATCACTTCCAAAGATGGTGGAAATCCATCGTGGGCAGGTTCACGATAACCCCTTGTAGCCCTTGCCTTTATGGCCCAAGTCGTTTTACTTTGGTCTATCTCACGAATCATAGACCACATCCCAACCATTTTAGAAATAAATTTAACTTGTTTTAGCAATTATGCCTGATGTGTATTGGTGTGGGAAGAGTGATGACCGAAGGCTCCCTATATAGGTGAAATGAGATGTCCAGTTACCGTGGCTAGTTGATTTTGAACCAATTGATGTTAGAAATTTGGAAACAATAAATAAGGTAGACTATTCCAACCACCCATTCAACCAATTGAATTTAAGTTTTGACTATTCACACTACTCAATTCAACCATAGAGATATTAGTATTTCAAGCCATTGCAATCCCCATTTAATTTAAACATGCGTACGTTTTTTTACTCTTAAACTAAACAGTGGCCGCACCGCATGTTTAGCCAATAGCAACACCGCACCGTTCACAGATATTTTTTGTGAACAGTGTTTAAATCTTTTCTCAACCAATCCCCTCATTGCAACCCGCTGCACCGATTTTTTGACCAATTGAAAATGAACAACATTTATTTTAACATGTGCACTAACTCATCAGCATTGAGACTGATTTTTTTTCTTCTCGAGTGAACAAATTTCTCTATACAATGCACATTTTGTATTTTTTTTTAATTAAAAATTGGACTAAAACCTCATGTTGACACTTCCAGGTGGGAACCCTATTCATCAAACTTCTTTTGCTTTTATATTAGAATAGATAATGTGTATATTATTTACCAAAACATTATGAGTTTTTTTCTCGGATTAATGTTAATTAAATAATAATTCTAAAAATACCGTTGGATTAAAAATAACTCCCAAAATATTGTTGGCTTAATCGCTGGTTAAGAAAAGCCGCCCTTTTGGGTGGCGGCTCTATAAACTGTCACTTCAAGTGGCGGCTCTTTAATTAAATAATGCGGCTTTATTTAACAAACGACGGAAAACATAAAGACGTAGCAGTGCGAACCAGGGCTACGGGAACGACGGATAACAGCAAAAACGTCATTTTTGGCCTGAAAAGCTCCCAAAAGTTTGTGCAATTGAGGGGAAAACTTGACAGTGTAATAGGAGCTTCTTCTTGCTTCATTCTACTAAGTTTTGTCTTTTTCAATTGAGGTATTTTACCATTTTTGCTAACCTAGGTTTTTTTATTTAGTTCGAAATTCCCAATTTATCATTACATTATTAGCTTTTTATTTGGTTTTATTAAAATTTGACGTTGCCCATATTGTTAATATGCTTGAATTTATGTAATTTGTTCATATGAATTAGTTATTGTATTGTTTGGATTTGGGTTTGATATATTGTCTACCTTGTGAAAGAGTATTGTATGTCATTAAGTAATACTAGTACATACTACTACGATTAATAAATAGACATAAGATTTAACAATTAGTTTGGTTCGCTAAAAAGAAAGGAAGTGTAGTTTAATTTTGAATGTACATCATAAGTCATGATTTTTTTTTTTGTAATGAATTGTTGTTAAATGTGAACGATTCAAACTTCCCCGTTGTTTGTCACTGAAGAGGAAATGTTATTGAGGAATCAAACGAAATACGTTATGAAGGGGGAAACGAAGGATAAATGTTGTTTCTCGTGGGTGGATATGGTGGAGTTGATGCATAAAACTTATATTGCCACATCCATATATTGATCGTTTGGCTAAGGTGGATTTAAAAGTTAAATATCTCATTCATGGTAGATCATATATGTTGATGCCTCTTGATGATAATGAAGGCGAAACGAGAATGTGGACTTTAATTATGGTTCTTGCTATGTCTAGTCTACTATGGAGATATATGTTGAAGAAGTGATTATGTTGCCCATACAGCCTGATAACCCGTCATTACATGGCCCATCCACATACATTCCACCTGCTATGAATATGGTTATACAGAAGAACGAGAGATATGTGAACAATGGTGCAACATTTCTGGATTCTCATTGCACTCAGGAGGATGCAGATGAAAATCTAAACAGTGACACACTAAGAGAAGGTTAGCAGAAGGACATCGCTACTGCCAGCAAGTGACTGAACTGATTGAGAAAAATAAGGAGAAAACAAAACATCACAAGGTCACAACATTTAATATAGGTCGTGGTTTTATACCAAGTGGAAACAGGTCATCGTGGACAAACTATGAGGAGGGGTGGGACAAAACAAACGGTGAATTTACAATGTCGCCATTGCACATGTCAGAAGCTGAATATTTATAATATTTTTTGCCCACATATCTTAGCAGTATGTAGACGACATAATTTCTCATATGATGCTTTTGTTGATAGTTTTCTCGTACTAGATGTACTGTGTATCGGCCTATTTACATTGGACCATGAGGCCAAGGGTCAAGTGCGGGAGGAGACCAACCAAATGATGGACAAAGCTAGGGACACTGCAGACTCTGCAAAGCAATCTATGCAGGAGGTTTCTTATGCTAAAAAAATCATTTTATTTTTCTCAAATAGAAAAATCATTTAATATAGGTCGTGGTTTCTCATATGATGCTTTTGTTGATAGTTTTCTCATACTAGATGTACTCTGTATCGGCCTATTTACACTGGACCATGAGTTGTGCTTGACCCATCAATGATTCGCGTTAAAGGTCAACCGAATGCTACACAAATCAGAAATGAAATAGATGAAGGTCCCACAGGTACTCTGAGATGCGGCTTATGTAAGCAAACATGACATAATAGGGCGACATGTGCTAGACGGTCACAGGGAAACGTTGGGAGTTCCACTGGGTAATATTTTAGTTTTATTCACAAATGCATTTGCACTAGTAAAAAATTTAATTTATAATTGCAAAAAAATCAAATAACTAATACATATATTACTACAATAGCGACCATGCAACATATATTACTATTATAGCAACCATGCAAGTGTTAGTGGATCCGAAACTGATTGATCCTTAAGTCCTGACATTGTAGGCTAGTCACGGGAGCAAGTATGTGTGGCGTGGCCTGGATGTTCAGGTAGACAGGTGTGGTAAGCACTTACGTACTTTGGTCCACATGCAGGTGGACGACATGATTTTACACTACATTAGTTTATCACGTTTTTACGTTGTTCATAGATTAGTTTCTAGGCCACCTTTAGATAGATCACTACTTAGTGCCTTGCTTGAGCATTGGAGGCAGAAGCCCCACTCTTTCAATTTATCTATGTGTGAGGTGATGACTACGTTGGGAGATGTGGTTGTACGTACTGACTGGTCTACAGATCCACGGTCGGGCAGTTACCGGGACTGGTGTAAGCTGTGGGTTGATGAAGTACATAGATTGCTGCGAGTACATAGTTATTTTTATTCTATTAAAATAAAAATATATATAAAAGAATAAATTGAATTTTAAAAAGAAAACAAATGTTTTTTATATTTATTTAATAATAAGAATATAAGGATTAGTTTGCCTTATAAGATGCCCAATAATAATAAAAAATTCTATTGAAAAATATGCGATGAAAATGTTATTGTATTCAAATACGAGAGGTAATGATTAAAAACTAATTGACATATTTTTCTCATTTATTTCCGAAATTGACATGTTACATTTACTAATAAATTACCTTTCAAATCTCACTTAAAATAGGAGGTAGAAGCACTCAAAAATACGAATTAAGATTCTCATATTAAATAATTGAAATAATTCACATAAAATATAATATTATAAGAAGTATATGATAATGACATTACATACTTATATGACACACTGACACTTTATGTTTCTAAAAAAATTTTCTTTTACACTTTTCAATTCTTTTTTAGATACAACACTTCAATTTTCATATTACCAATGCACTACTTTGATTATTAATATATATAACTCATGGTAAGTAAAAAAATTCAAAAAAAACCAGATTTTTGGAAATTTAAATCGAGTCGAATTGAACATTTTTTTTCAAAAATTGTCTAATACATTTATAAATAAAATATTGTCAAAGTAGAACATGTGGTTAGTGAAAAAATCAACATGTTGAAATTACATGGAACGCCGGAGTAAAAAACCGGTCGCCCGAGTAAATTTGTCACGGACCAAATCCGTGACAATATTTTGTCACGGATTTTGTCACGGATAAATCCGTGACAAATCATTTTCGTGACAAATCCCAATATTTTGTCACGGATTTTGTCACGGATAGATCCGTGACAAATCATTTTCGTGACAAATCCCAATATTCCGTGACAAAGCCCGTGACAACTTTGTCACGGCCGGAATCCGTGACAAAAATCCGTGACAAACGGCGTGTTTTTTTGTAGTGAGAGGGGTATCCGGTTGCTCTTTTCCATGAATAAACGGAAATAAACCCCCTCCCATTACTGTTGGGTTAGCTTTTTTTTTTAATGATTTTCCGTCGGTGGCATTACCATGAATGAGTGCACCAGTCATGCAAGTTCTTGTGGGAGACTTTTCGACAAGTAGTATGCGTTTTATCTATGGATGTGGAAAATTCTGTGCTTCAAAAGTTTGCAACTTTGCATGCATTATTCATTTTTCTTCTAATACTTCCATCCAAGAAATATTCATGTGTAGTAATTAAGAGTTCAACATATATATAGTACTCCATAGTTTATATAGCATTCCATAGTTTATGAATTCAACATATGTGTAGTATATATTGTTGGAAAACCGGACCGGCTCAGACCTCAATCACCACCAAGCCCAAAGGCTTGCTCACACTCACCACCAGGGATACAACCGGGGAAGACAGAAGGGCGACAGCCAACTAGCCCTCACACAAAAAACCCAGACCCCAGCCCAGAGAACTCACCGGAGCTACAGATAACCCACCACACTACCAGACAAGAGTGAAGACCCCAATAGGAACCCCAAGGTCTCACCGGAGCAAAGCCGGAGCTAAAGCTCAGAGGAAACCGACACTCTCTCACTCTAGGTCTAGGGTAACCGAACTGAAGCGTCATTTTTAGAGAGAAGGTGGAGAGGCAGAAATAGGAGGATTCCAGAAGAACCAGCCAAATATAAGGGAGGGCCACAAGGGATGGGCTGAGTTATAAGACAAAACGGGGGGATGGGCTTGGTCGGGTAGACAGCCCATTTGGGCCAGGACATTAATTAGGAGACCAACTCCATAAATGAGGTGGACCAAAAGGCAGCTCAGGGATGGCCCATAGATGAGGTGGACCAATACCACAACAATCTCCACCTTATTGGTCCCCCTGGTGGTGTAGAGCACAACGTGAAAGGGAGAATCATCATCGCCGGTTTTTCTTGTTTTACAGTTCTTATCTAGCCACAATCTAAATTAAGAATACGCTTACAAGACAACAGTTTTTCAAAAGTGAGACATTTAGTCCCCATATCTGCAGGGTTAAATTCTGAAGGTATTTTGGACAGCTTTATCCAACCTGCATCCACAATATTTCTAATAAAATGAAACCTGACATCAATGTGCTTGGTCCTGTCATGGAATACAGGATTCTTGCACAATTGGATAGCAGACTGACTATCAGAGTACACTGTCACAACCTGCTTAAGAAAACCAATTTCAGTTAGCATTCGTTTAAGCCAAATAGCCTCTTTAAAGGCCTCAGTGGCTGCCACGTATTCAGATTCAGTAGTGGACAGTGCAACAATAGGTTGAAGTTGAGATTTCCAACTTATGCAGGAACCACAAAGAGTAAAAAATGTAGGAAGTAGTAGACTTTCTATTGTCCCTATCATTTGCATAATTGGAGTCAACATAGCGAGTAAGTAAAATGCCAGTTTCAGTTTTAGAAAACACAAGACCATGAGAAGGTGTACCCCTTAGGTATCTAAGGAGCCATTTAAGGGCAGTCCAGTGAGACGTACCAGGGTTTTCCATATATCTACTTAAGCAACTAACAGCATAAGCTATATCAGGCCTTGTGCTTACCATGAGATACATGACTGACCCTATAGCAATGGAATAGGGTACAGACTTCATCCTATCTATCTCCGGAGCAGTCCTTGGGGACTGATCCTTGCTTAGCACAAAATGGGGTGCTAAGGGAACATTCACAGGTTGGGCAGAGTCGATATTGAACTTTTTCAAAACCTTTTCAAGATAGGAGGTTTGGTTCAGGGTAAGGGTACACCTACTCCTATCCCTAAGAATATTAATCCCTAAGATTCTCTTAGCATCTCCAAGATCTTTCATAGCAAAGTTTTCACAAAGGCACTTTTGAACTATCTTAATAGCATTCACAGAGGGGCTAATGATAAGCATGTCATCAACATAGATTAACAAGAAAACAGGTACAGCAGCAGTATTCTTAAAATACAAACAAAGGTCAGAATCAGACCTTTTGAAACTCAGGGAAGACATACACTGGTCAAACTTGATATTCCATTGTCTGGAAGACTGTTTCAGGCCATAGAGGGCCTTCCTAAGTAGACAGACATGTCTGGGGTACTTAGGGTCAATAAAACCCTCAGTTGGCTCATGAAAATCTGTTTATCTAGTTCACCATGCAGGAAAGCAGTGGTAACATCCATCTGCTTCATCTCCCAGTCATTATGGGCAACTAGGGCAAGCATCATCCTAATTATTGTGAATTTTACTACTGGAGCAAAAATTTCAGCATAGTCTACCCCTTCCTTTTGAGTGAAACCTTTTGCCACTAACCTAGCTTTAAACCTAATGTCATTTGGTTCTTCTTTAACTTTGAAAAGCCATTTGCACTCAACAACAGAACAATTAGGAGTCCTAGGAACTAGGGTCCAGGTTTTATTCAACTTAAGAGATTCTATCTCACTTTGCATAGCACATAGCCAATTTTTAGATTCTCTAGAGGCAAGGGCTTCCTGGTAGGTTTTAGGCTCATTCAACTCAAGAGTTTCAAAAACAGAGAAAGCAAATAATGAAGTATCATACAGGTGAAAAGCATAGTCAGTCATACTATCAGAAATCCTCTTAATGCTTCTTCTAGTCCTATCTCTGGCTAACACATAATCATCTAGACTCTCATTCTCAACTTGGATCTCTCCAAGTTCTTCATTATCAGCAAAATCAGATTGAACAATCACATCATGCAAATTTTCATCATTACCACTGGACTGCTCCACCTCACTAGAGGTGGAGTGGGTGTCATGCATAGTGTTGGTCAAATCAGGAGTACTAGACTCATTCACCAGAGGGGCAGCAGTGGTCTGGATGGGCTCCACCTCACTAGGAGAGGTGCCATCATGCACAGTTTGAGGGTCAGTCACATTTTGAACTAAGCAGGGAAAGTCACTTTCATTGAACACAACATTTCTGCTTATAATGACCTTAAAACCACTCTGGTTCCTATCCCAGATCCTATATCCTTTAACACCTTCAGGATATCCTAAGAAAATGCATTTCTTAGACCTAGGGTCCAACTTATCAGACTGTTGATGTACATAGGCAGCACACCCAAACACTTTTAAGTTTGACAAGTCCAGGGGTTTCTTAGAGAAGACAGACTCAGGGCACTTACCTTCTAAAGGTACAGAGGGGGATCTGTTTATCAGGTAGGTGGCAGTATTGACAGCTTCTCCCCAAAACTTCTTGGGGAGGCCAGAAGTGGCAAGCATACTCCTAACTTTGTCTAGGAGGGTCCTATTCATTCTCTCAGCTAAGCCATTCTGTTGGGGAGTATAGGGCACAGTCTTGTGTCTCCTAATCCCACTCTCAACACACAACCTATCCATATCCTTATTGCAGAATTCTAAGCCATTGTCAGTTCTAAGGGTTTTAACCTTACATCCAGTTTGATTTTCTACCATAATTTTCCATTCTTTAAACCTAACATACACATCAGATTTATGTTCTAACAAACAGACCCAGACTTTCCTAGAAAAGTCATCAATTATGGACAGAAAGTACCTCCTACCCCCATGGGTAGGGACATTGGAAGGACCCCATACATCTGCATGTATGTAGTCAAGGACAGTTTTAGACTTAGGCTCACTAGAATAGCTAGAAACAGGAAACTGAACCTTATGTTGTTTACCTAGGACACAACCCTCACAGAAAGGTATGGGTGACACCAATTCATTACCAAAGCATCCAGTTTGTTTCAAAATATTCAATCCTCTATTACTTATGTGACCCAGTCTTTGGTGCCAAAGCACAGACTTGTCACTGAGTACGGCATTAGCATTTTCAGAAAAAGGTTTGGCATGCACAACATAAAGGTTATTTAGTTTCAAGGCTTTAAACAAAACAAGGGAGTTTTTCAAAATCTTCATACACCAATTTCCCCATTTACCCTCAAGACCACATTCTTCAAAAACAGAAACAGAAAGCAGGTTGTGCCTAAGATCAGGGACATGTCTAACATTTTTTAATTTGAAAACAGTTCCATTTTCAAACTTAAGACTTATGTCACCCACACCATGGACCTTACACTTCTTATTGTCAGCTAGGGACACATAACCAGAATCACAAGTACTATAAGAAGCAAACAGATTTTTAAAAGGAGTCATGTGGTAGGTACAACCTGAATCTATTAGCCATTCAAATTCAGTTAGGTTGCTTAGGGCAGAATTAGCATGATCACAGATCATGAACACTTCTTCACTAATTTCCTTATCAGTCACAGAATTGGCCTGTTCATTTCTTTTGGGTTGGGTACAGTCCTTTATGAAATGATCTGGGTTCCCACAGTTATAGCACACCCTTTTCCTAGATTTATGCCTTTTCTTGCTAGGTTGTCTACCATTCTTATCCTGATTGTCCTTTTTAGGGGTTTTAGACCTGCTTTTAGACCTTCCCCTAACAAACAAAGCTTCCCCAGATTCCTTATGATGGTTCCTAGAATGTTTTAAGTCAAGTTCTTTACTTCTCAGGCCATTAATAACAATATCAAGGGTTATGTCATCCCTCCCATATTTAATGGCAGACTTAACATCATTATAGGAATCAGGTATAGCATTCAATAAGACTATGGCAGTGTAGTCATCTATATGTTTATCCCCAGCCTGCTTAATGTTTTGGATTAGTTTGTTAAAAACATCTAAGTTTTCATCAATATCTTTTGATAGGTCAAGCCTAAACCTAAAAAACTTTTCCAACAAAAACAGTTTGCCAGGAAGGGAAGTATCAGTATATAGAGACTCAAGTTTATCCCAGAGGTCTTTAGCAGACTCAATGACTCCAACCTTTCTTAGGACAGAGTCAGACAAGTTTAAATATATGGTTGAGCAGGCTATTTCATTCATTTCAACTTGTTTGGGTTTTTCCTCAGTTTCTAAGTATTGCCCAGTAATAGCTCTATAAACTTTCTGTTGTATTAACACACATTTTATCTTTTGTTTCCAAATGTCAAAATCAGTCTTACCATTAAAAGGCATCATACCATACTGGTTTGAAGCCATGATAACAGTTACAACACAACAGCAGAGATACAGGTAATAAGAGAGCTTAACCCTGATGGTTTGGGCTGCGGACTAAGTGACCACATAGTTCCGGGGCCACTGAAGTGGCTGGCAGGGAATCACTTAGCCCTAACCTCAGGTGCCCTAGCCAAACAGGGGTTAGGAAGCCACACAATTACCAGAACTCAGCCCACACAGAAGTGGAAGCAAAGTTGAAAAAGACTGACAGAGCAGAGGAAAAAACACAAAGAAAAAAAATACAGCAGAAGATAAGTAGGGCACGATACAGCAGGTTCAGAGGTTATCACACAGAGGATAAATTCAACACAGGCAAGTTCACATATATCAGTGGCCAAGTTCGACACAGATTGGACCACTCATGCACTGTATCACCAACCTAGGGTTTCTGCAGGTCTTATCTAAATAAGATCTACACATGCAACGGTTCAGAAACTGGGGATTCTAACCGGTAGTTCCTCAACCTAGGGTTTCGGAATACCCATGCATCACAGAAGCCGGTGGCACTCCGGCAGCCCAAGACTTAGGGTTTGAGTTTATACCTGAGCGGGTGTCACGGAGAGACAACCCGACTTACCTTCTCCGATGGCGCCTTCAGACGTTACCGGTGTGGGAGTTCTCCGGTGAGCTTCCGGTGTCCGAGAGAGGCAGCAACGTCCAGGCTCTGATACCACTGTTGGAAAACCGGACCGGCTCAGACCTCAATCACCACCAAGCCCAAAGGCTTGCTCACACTCACCACCAGGGATACAACTGGGGAAGACAGAAGGGCGACAGCCAACTAGCCCTCACACAAAGAACCCAGACCCCATCCCAGAGAACTCACCGGAGCTACAGATAACCCACCACACTACCAGACAAGAGTGAAGACCCCAATAGGAACCCCAAGGTCTCACCGGAGCAAAGCCGGAGCTAAAGCTCAGAGGAAACCGGCACTCTCTCACTCTAGGTCTAGGGTAACCGAACTGAAGCGTCATTTTTAGAGAGAAGGCGGAGAGGCAGAAATAGGAGGATTCCAGAAGAACCAGCCAAATATAAGGGAGGGCCACAAGGGATGGGCTGAGTTATAAGACAAAACGGGGGGATGGGCTTGGTCGGGTAGACAGCCCATTTGGGCCAGGACATTAATTAGGAGACCAACTCCATAAATGAGGTGGACCAAAAGGCAGCTCAGGGATGGCCCATAGATGAGGTGGACCAATACCACAACATATATTAGAGAATAAAAATATTGTACAATTTTCCCATATTATGGCTGATGAAGTTTCACCATAACGACTTTGTTTGGCAATTAGTTAATGATGATTTTTCAAAAATAATACTGAAATATAACTTGTTTATAAATATATGACTAAATTTACTACTCCCTATAACATAGTCATGGTCATTTAAGGGTAAAAATTGAATATAAGTTACTATCCCTAAAGTTGTTATGATAGTCATTACAACTAAGATGTCACATTTGTGTAAACATCTTTTATTTAAGTTATAAGTATGTAATTAATTTTTAACTAATTATATGCATTAGCGGTTTGAAATTAATTGTTTCTATAATCTTTTTGAGCCATTTCCATTTTACTTTAATGAATATGCATGCACATGGATACACAAACACGCCCCTTTTATACACAAGCACGCCCTTTAATGTAACTATAGAGTGGGGCGATTACTTTATTTGTTTTTCCTTGACAATTTAGAGCTTTTTTTAAATATCAAAGAATCAGCCCCATCCCCTTCAACAATTGCAAAATTTGTGTGAACATACTACTCAAATAAGAGATCCAATGAATGAATCAACAGTAAAGTTTTTCTATTAATTTGTGATATGTTCAAATGCTTCTTCAAGATTTGAGAACCAAAAGATATACTACATTGTTTTGAAATTTTCAATGGATCGATTAATTTTTAACGTTTTAACAATGATTATTATTGATTTTAATATCAAAGCGGTCGTTGTCTAGGGTTTTGCTTAGGGGGTATTCCTGCGGTGCTTCACGCATTACGGTCGGCGAAGAGTGTCTAATAGACTTAATCTAGTTGCATAGACCATGTCTAAAGGTGCAAGAGATATTGCGGCACCAGGGGTATTTGCAGAGCTTTGGAACAGACAACGAAGGGGTGAGCGTCAGGAGATTTAGCACGGGAGAGATGGAGGGAGCTTGGCAAGAGATGGCCGGCCTCGTGTGCTTCCTTGGCGCAAGACTTCATCGGCGTTTTAATGAGGCGGGATAGGTCAAGGTTGCTCGGTAGGAAACCAACCGTGCGACGGATGGGAGTAGATCCTCCTGTGCTATGGTTTGGAGTCGCGTCTTGTTCGTGTCAACAATCATAGCGATGGTCCGGCCTCCTCCTGAACCACCACCAAGGGTTGAACGAGGTGTAGGGTTCAAGAAATTTATTTTTTAGCCGTGTTGGTTTTTTATGGTGTTCAATACTATGTTTATTTTTCAGTTTTTTATTGTTTTGTATTGCAAGACTGTGAGCTTGGATTTGGGTGACAGGAGGTCTGCGTTAACCGTCTTTGGCTCAGTTGCGCTCATTAATGGATCAACGAGTTATATTGCTTCTTTAGAGGTGATTAACTCTGAGTCTGATTCGAGGATCGGTGGTTGCGAGCGGTCTTTTTATCTTTTTAGCCCATATCTGCATGTTGTGATATCAATATAAGTCACTTTCCATTAAAAAAACAATGATTACTATTGGGACCGGCGCTGGCACATGCGACATGTAGATCTACTCTCTGCAGGCTATCTAACAATGGGCGAATCTAGGGTTGGACTTGGGTCGGGCCACCCGGCTCGTGGACCGGCCCGGTTCTCGGGTCCGGGTCGGGCCTAGGGAGTACATTTCACCCCTCAAAAGACCACATTTACAGCAATTTAGACAATTCAGGGGTAACATTTACAAACTGGAGAATCCGAGTCTGACATTTCAATATAGTGACTATTTCAAGGACTAAAAGTGCAATTTTCCCATTAAAAAAATATTTTTCCTTATTCATATCATTCTTTACATATTTGAATTTGATCAAACTATAAAAAAAACAACTTTTGTAAGTTTTGTTCAATGCAAAAATGACATTTAAATGGAAAAACTTTTTTTTTATTTAGTTTCACATACATATACATCATCTTATTTTTCTCACAATACTTGCTTCCGTCTAACAAAGAAGTCACAAGTTAAACTAATGACTTATTCTAACGCTTAAGAACATGTATTTTAGACCTCCTCAGATTTGAGGATTAAAAAAATTTAAACGAGAAGTAATATAAAAAGTGTATGAAGGCTTGCATGTTGTTGTTGTTGTATTCAGAGGAAGGCTAATTCTATATTTTGAAGTGTACAATTATACACCGGAGATGGTATTTGAAGTTTTATATAAATAGAAGTGATAACATAAAATATGGCCATATAACATTTCGAGTCATCTTTTAACATTATATATACATACATCAAGATATAAACTAAACCAAGTAAACTCATCAAACATTCCCTCCAAAACTCCTCCGTCCAAACTGGCCCTTAGGAAACTACTTTAAGGTAATTACCAAAGCTTATATCTGCCTTGGATGGAACAGAATGCCTCCTTAGTCCACCAGAGGATCCGGAGAAAGACAGACGTTTACTTACAGATCCTATTAATG
The DNA here is from genome assembly GCA_945859875.1 of Cuscuta europaea. Lineage (NCBI taxonomy): Eukaryota > Viridiplantae > Streptophyta > Magnoliopsida > Solanales > Convolvulaceae > Cuscuta > Cuscuta europaea. The sequence goes on from CAMAPE010000070.1 coordinate 2,565,773, forward strand.
TTCCCTTCTCAGAATATGACAAGTGACTAGGAAAACGTGATCTTGCCTTTGCTGATTCAGTTAGAGTCATATAACCGGGAATTGCGGGCAAACTGGTAAGGCTAATGTCATCTCTCATTGATGATGACCCTGCAATACTATACCTTGGACAACGTTCTGATTGAGCACTCCCCATGCTTCTCCAATCGTCATCCGCATAGCTTGTCCTCGGGCTTTGAGGCCTCATTCTTTTGGACTTAGTGGTGGGTGTAGAAGGCCATTGTAAGCCATGACGTGAGCGGTGTTCTTTGTTTGGTCTATGTAATGGAGTTGAAGCATCTGTTAGCTCAGTACAGGAAGAGCTTTTGCTCTCCTGCGGCCGGGCAGCCATCCACCGCTCAAACAAACTCCAACCCCAATGGGGATTATTCGGGTCCATGATCGTTTGGTTCATGGATCTCGGGGAGTTCCTTAGTTTCTGCCATTGTAAGAAGAAGTTTGATCAATCATAGAATCCGTGACAAGATCATTCAACTTAGGGGTAGACCTGGTCCTCATTCTGATACCGGGCAGATCGGCCTTTTGCCCATAGACCGAACTGGTACTTGAGATCAGTCCAAACCAGTTCCCCACAACAGGATTGGACTGGAACCGGAACCGTCGCGGTTTCGGTTCCAATTCCAGTGTTCCCCCCTTTACGTGACTAGGAATCAATTATTCTAGAACCAGATTCACCCCTATTTGAATTGGGTCATAATGCATATGGTTCAAATGGTCAAAATCCTTTCATTCCTTTGTTTAGTTTTAAAATTAGAAAAGACTGTTTGAAAGAGGTGGAGAAGAGACAAAGAGGAGACACATAGGTAAATTTTGTATCTTGTTTGGTTAGAGTGAAATGGATAAGAATAAGTTAAAATAGCGAATTTTTTCCTTTCTTAGTCCTGCGTCTACTATGCGAGTGACACTTTTGGTATTCGACTTTGAGCTTCTCCATATTTTAATCCAGTGACACTATTGTGAGAGAGACACACTTTTGATACACGTCTTTAAAACTTACACATTTAGGCCTTTGACTTTTATTAAAAGTGTCATTTTTAGTCATTCCACAATAATTTTCTCACAATAGTCAGAGGAGGATTCAACATGGAAGCATTCAAAGTTGAGGATGATGTGCCTCTCTCACCATAAGGAATAAAAAGTGAAAAAACTCAAAGTCGAGTACCAGAAGTGTCACCGACACAATAATAAGCGGGCTAAAAGTAGCAAAAACTCCTAGAATGATACTCCTTTCTCTAAAAGTTTTATTTCTGTCACTTGCAGTTCTTTCCTCTACACCAATTGCCTACTAAACAAAGGCTAAAATTTGAATTGATTGATTGGCTAACTCAAAATCTTACAAACGCATGTATTCCTTTTTAGTATTCATACGTGAGACTCTTCAAAAGCTTTTCACAACAAACAGAGAAATCTGTAAAGAAAGGCATATATACCTGATGAGTATAAGCATAAGCCAATGCCCTTTCCCTACGCTTGGTAGCATCGTGTTTATTCTGCATATTTGCTTCAATCTGCTCTTTAGACTGTGTACTGACATTCCAATATTCACTGCATTGCTGCAAATTAAACAACAAACTTTAGCTGGTTTGGTTTACACTTTCAAATAACTCAAATACCACTAAAAATGATTTCACCACTCACAAGTACTCTTAATTTCTCAATATCGTTCTCGTGCCTCTTTTGCTGGAGCTGTCTTTGGAGAGCATGTTCTTCCTCCTCCCACATTTTTAATCTTCGAGAACGAACTTCAGACTGCACACGAGCTATTGTTTGCACACACTTTAAGGTTGAGGCGACTTGCCGCTTCACACATTGCCCGTGAAGCATTGTTTTCAACCTCACTAAACCTTTCAGACCTCGCAATGCTCTCCTAGCCTTCACAATAGGGAACCAAATTGAATGATGTGATCTTTCTTACTTTTTTTTTTGAGAGTGATGTGATCTTTCTTACTATTCTTATTAATATCAGGAATGTTATATGTAATAAGTGATTTTCCTCTTCCCTACGATATTGTTATTCTCTTTCGTTTTCGATTCACTTCTCTATCATATAGGCTTATGTATCCTACATAAATTTCAGAGTACTCTATATTATCAGCAGAATAAAAGTAATTGTTCATTCCATTATATAATTACTTCTACAATCTCAACTACAATTTTAAGTAGAATAAATTGAGGAGAAAGATGTTGCATAGGAAATGTTAGACCATGTATCCACGAAAAGCGGTTTGTATTTTGATAGCAGCTATCTCTTCTTTTGATTTACCCAAGTAACGGGCTGCAGCTGTGAGTCGAACAACCTCTGCAGCCGCCTGAGCGGCTGCAACGGCTGCTTCGGCAGCTGCGGCGGTGGCTATAGCTACCGAGTAAGCATGTTTGTTCTGTTCATTCTTCGCTTCCATCAATTTCACTTGGTCGGTAGGGGGAATGGTTACATGGCTTTCCAAATCTGCCCTCTTTTCTTTCCCAAACCATTTTGATTTATGAACAACCTAGTAATAACAGTTATTGAAACATGTTAATAATAAGGTTGAGCCCAACTCAACAAAAAAGAGCTATTAAGAGGGCATATTCATTCTGAACACAATGCATTAGGTCCGTTTGGAATGCGGAAATGCTACAAAAAAGTAGAGAGAAAATAGAAGATATTTTGGAAGGAAACAAAATGTTGATAAAAGTAAAACATTCTGATAAACTCATAAAATTGTTTCAAACAATTATTTGAATTCATTTCATTTATTAATTTCTATACTATAGTAGTAAACAATCTAATCATATGCAAACAAAATACAAAAACATTTCATTTTCTTTTACATTTTCTAAGGTAAACCCAAATATCTCAGAATAATTTTCTTTAGCATTTTCGTTCCTTTTTATAGCATTTTCCAGGATCCAAACATAGACTTAAAGATCAGAGGAAATTAGGGTCAATGTGGACCTTATCTTTCTTCTTAGTTTCTGAACTCAAAGCTTTCTTCAAAGCAGAAAGCCAGCTTGATTTCCTCCCCATTCCTGTAAAGACAGAGTGACAGAAAGAGAGAGGGGATAAGAGGGACTGTTTGGTGAGGGTTATTTGGCTGAAAGGACCTAACTCGCTGAATGTAATGTCCAGCAAGAATACACATTTGGTAACATATTTTAGCCAAATAAGTAAATCAAGACAGGCTGCATTAATACATTGCTTGAAGAGCAAATGAGAGAGATGGGAATTACACTGATTTCGATACAGAAAATTACACACAGGCTAGAAAAAGATAAACTTTCCAAGATTTCTCTATTTCAGCATTGAAATGAAGGAATTTAAAAACCCACAAGGCAAAATTCCCATATTCTCACAAAAAGATGGCACCTTTATGCATTTATCAAGGTTTTCTTATCACACCGCAATAAATAATTAAGAACCCACTAAGCGTTATAAGAAACAGTTAGAATTAAAGAAGGTAAGATAATGTGTACCTGAAACTGAAACAAAAGTATAATCTTTGTTCAATCTCTATCATTAAAGATTTCTGTGAGCAAGAAGATTGTGAAGTGGATGGGGTTTGCGGGGTGGGGGTGGGGGTCGGACCACTGACGTGGCAAATTTGGGATGCTTGGAAGTGGTTGGAACTTGAAGACAAGAATAACGAACAGGGGTATTTTCGGAAGTTTTGAGTCAGCTCTAGAATAAAAGCTTCTGACATGGCGTTGCTGTTCGCGCTCCGATGAGGAAACGCGGGGCCCATAACCGGACAACTAACCAACCTGCTTTCGTTATCCCGTTTTTAAAAGTCCAAACGCACCTCAAAGCTTGAAATTCCGCTAATTTCCGACAGTCCACAGACTTAAAATATCAAGAAAGCCTAGACATTTTTATACACACTTTTGTACACACTTATGTTTGTGAAAGGTTTTTTTTTGTTTATCAACATCGACTCAAAGACAATGTTTTGCACAAACGAAATATTTTGCAAAAAAAAAACTTCACAAACATTGTGTGTATAAAGTGTGAACAAAGGCGTGTACATTTTTTGTTAAAATATTTTTCACTACTTTTTTTCCTTTAATTTTTTTTGGATGTATAAGTAATTAATTTGAACCATAAAATAAATTTACACATGACGAAGCAACGCATGACACATTTATTTTCAAACGCCAGTTGTTTGGACAAATGTACTACGGAGTAATAAATGCTGTCAACAAAAAATATTTCATAACTTAAGTGTGAAAATAATAAATTTTCACTTTAAGTTTTTTAAAGTGATAAGGGCATCTCCTTACATTGCACTTCCACATCATCAAAATGGAAGTATCATCTCCAAATGCAAAATAAAATATTCTCTTTGTTCCATAAAATTCTTCTTACTCACCAATTTGAGATGTCCCAAAAAGTTTTTCTCATTTCATTTTTTAGAAAGTTTTGTGTTGTTAACATTGATTTACTTTTTCTTACTCAACCATAATCACACGTTTCCGTTTTATTCAGTCAAACCGAGAAAAATCTTATGAGAAAGAATGAGTAGATGTAGTGCAACTCAGGATGTTTTTATTTGGATTGTAATTTGCTGGTCTGGTCTGGTCTGGTCTGAACTGGTCTGGTCTGGTCTGATTTGATCTGGTTTCTTTGTATTTATATAACTATCCAAATCTGGTCTGGTCTGGTCTGGTCTGGTCTGAACTTGTCTGGTCTGGTCTGGTCTGGTCTGGTCTGGTCTGGTCTGGGACAAATTACAATCCAAGTAAAAACATCCTCGGTTGGCAATTAAAAAATGGATGAAGGACCAGGATATGGTTCATAATGGGATTTTCGATGCCACCTTCTAAGTTCTAACAGAGTTAAAAGGAAAATTTGTGGGTCTTTATGCATCCGCAGCCAGCCATTTTAGCTGTATAAAGCTTTTTTCTTTTTATTACTTTTTCTTTTCTTGTTTTGTTTAGCTGCATTGGAGTATTGTCTCCATAGACCCTCCTATTCTCTAACAAAAAATCTTGATTTACATGCTCTCATACACACCGGTACATCTCTGTGTTTGTGAGAGGTTTTTTTATCTGTGATTCCCAGTTCATAGACAAAACCGACTTGTTTTGTCTGTGGAAAATTCTACAGACAAAACAAGTAAGTTTTTGTCTGGCGATTGGGATTCACACACAAAAAAAACTCTTACAGACACACATGTGTAATGATGTATATAAGAAGGAGTACAAAAGCAATTTTTGATTCTCCAAATATGTGACCCACATATCAAATAGATCCCCTCATTCATTTATCATCTTAGCATCAATGCATTAGAAGATGCTCTGAGATGTTTCATTATCTCATAAAAATTGGCCAAAAGTGAAAGTATAACAAGTAAAAATCATCTTATTGTGATTTAGTAAGAAGAAAGAATTAACATTTACCATAACTTATTACTTTAAAAGAAAATGTCAAAATCATTTGGGAAGTCACATACTCACATATGTTAATAAAATAACCTTCCCTTTTTTATTTTCCTTTAAATATTTTATGTGGAGGTTTCGAATGGGAAAGAAAAATAAGTGTAAATATTACTCCGTAATACTCACCTCACTTATGTGTATGAACCACTTTAAATGCTCGTATTCTCAGTCTGAAAAGGTATGTTCCTATCCAGTTCTAGGTAAGAGTAGGGGAGGGCCTTACAAACAAGGTAAACCAATTTCCATTCCAGTTGAACTAGTCCGATTCTAGTTATTTATCCTATTAAATTAATAAGAATAATCCCAATTTTCATTTCTGGTCTTCTCATAGTAATCTCAGAATAATCTCACATTTACACCCCATCTTCTTTCGTTGGAGCATGACTTGTTGATGACATACTATACCAAGTTTTTGCCTTTTTCGAAAACCTTATATCAATGATCTTCGGATCAAAACGGTCCCACGTTTCATTATTTCCTTTTTCTCCTTAAAATTTTTCTTTCTTTATTTTCATCTCTAGACACTTTTTATTCCTTTTTTATCCTTTTGTTCTTATTATTTTCCATTTTTCTTACTCTATTATGAGATTATTATCCTTTTTGTAAAATTTCTCTTCAAAATAGCTCTTTTTTTGTCGTTTTCTTTTTCTTTCCGTATTTCATTTCATTTCCCTTTTTATGATTTTCTTCTCAATTATTCTCTTCTTATTAAAGATCTTTTTCTCACTTTACTTTTTGTTATGTTTCCTTTTTATTTTCGCTTTTCCACTTTTATATTTTCATTTTTAAAATAAGATCTTTAATAAGAAAAGAATGTTTAAGAAGAAAAACATTAAAAGGGAAATGAAATAAAAATACAGAAAGAAAAAGAAAACTACAAAAAAGAGCTATTTTTGATGAGAAATTTTACGAACAAAATCTCTCCTAATAGAGTGAGAAATAGAATAATAAAATTGGAAAAGAAATACGAACAAAATGATAGAAAGAAAATTTTTAGGGAGAAAAAAGAAAAAATTAAACATGAGACTGTCTAGAACAGATTTGTGAAATGTGAGATTGTTTATATAAGATTTCCAAAGAAAAGGTATAACATGGTATATTGCAATTCCATGCAATTCATCAACATGTCAAGATACATCGAGAGAAATGGGGTGCAAAGGTGGAATTATTATGAGATTACGTAAATATGAGATTATTATGAGAAGACCGATGAAAGGTGAGATTATTCTTGTCAATTTTTTCTTTTTTTAAAACAAAACCAATCAGTCCTGGGCTTGTTTTGTAATACTGGACTGATTTCGCGTACCAGTTCTAGTCCAGAACCAGAAAACCAGCATCTGTTCGGTTGATTTATCCGTCCAGTTCCAGAACCGGGTCCACCGTTATCATGATATTGAGCGAGGATTTTGGGGCAGGAAATATTAAGTCGAACAAATTAAGATATTAAGAGCAGACAAGTTCCCCACTCTAATTATTGCCAAGGTGAGTTCAAAGTTCAAACTCCCTTGCCACTGAAAGCAGACTTTCCAAAAAATAACATCTCAACAAAGTTGTGGATGATGGGGTTTCCTCTTATTGCAGTTTTACATAGGATGGATTATTGTTATCAAATGTAAACATATAGATCTTCAGTCCTTATTAGACTAAACATAAATTTACTCTAAAGGTGCAGAGAAGCCCTAATGAAATGTACATAAATCAGGGATTCAAATTTCTCAGACAATGTCCTAAAACCATCCATGAATTCATTGAGGTGGCGGTGTTGTTTCACCAACTTTAACCTGCTTCAATGACGCTGAGTCCAAACCTTTTACCGGTGAGTCACTTCCCTCGCGACCTCTTTCTTGAGGGGCTGGTTCCGCTTTCAGGCCCGAAATGCAGGCATTAATTCCATGCAATTCATCACTGGGGTTGGTATTGTCTGGCAATTGGAGTTGCTTGCCTCCGGTTGATAAAGGAGAGTGTGTGGGTTCATCAGATATGATGGGCGCCGGTGTTTTTACTTCTTCCCCCATATTCCTCGTCTTTTCAAACATCATCTGAAGGTACCTCCCTTGCTCTTCAATCCTCAACTGCAATTTCCTTTGTATCTGGGAGGGTGGGGTGGGGGAGATAGATATTTTACCCCATTATTAGTATGATATATCCATGCACAATGTTAAGCAAGCAAAAATCAAATGACAATATCTATATCCAACATTTCCGAAAGGAAAAAATGTTAAAGGGCCACCATGATGTACCTTATGAGTTGTACACTCAGTTTGTTAAATTGTCAATGTACCCTTACATGGAGAGAAAATATGGTTGGACTGGAAAATTTATATAAATTCTTTTACACATAAACAAAGGTTTTTACCAAATTTGAGGTGTGCAGGGGCCTGAGTTGGCCCTCCTCCCCTTTCCTACACCCATGCCCTTGCATTGATGAGTAATTATTTGATAAACGTCAGATTGAAAAAATAGTGCAGAAGTTTTTTTTAAGTTACTTTTAGCTAATGATTAAAATGAAAATAAATCATAAACGAGTGTCCTACCCTCATGTTCCAGATATTATTTTCATTTAATTTATGAACAAGACATATATTATTCAGCCTGTACAGCCATTTTACCCACGCTGCAGCCAAGTGATATCATCTGCCCATTACAAGCGAGATTTTACGAACAAGCAGATCATAATAAGAAACCAAAATTTATTTGTGGTATAAAAAAGCAAATACATTTCAGTCAACAAATATGAGAAACCCCATGGGTTACTTGACACTATACATACCTCTAGTTGTTCATGAAGCTGCTTCTGAACTTCCATCTGCATCCGTAGTGCTTCTGTTATACCCATACTCCTGTTAAGACCCAACTTTTATCTTTAACTCAACATTAAAGAATTAATCATCGAGAATTTATAGAGGCAATAGAATTATAGGATATGAGAGAGCAAGAGACACTTACGTTTTCATGCCTGTAGATGTGGCCTCTAGGATATTATCTTCTGAGGTTCCTACAAAAATGCCATGTGCAGCTTCTGGATGAGTATGTTTAGAAAGAAATGTGCTCTACAAAGATACTACTAAAACTTAAAGTTCCATACAGAAAGGTATATGAATAGTCCTAAAACTTATGTATTGGTTTATACCACCCCCCCCCCCCCCCCCCCCCCCGTCCCAAAATTTCTGCCGAGTCCAATCGAGCACGGAACTTAAGAAAATGAAATTGTGTAACTGAGATTTGTTCTAAATTTATAAAAGAGAAATATTGTGAACCACATGTTGCTCTCCTCCAAAGAAATGTGAAACAAATTTGGGATGGACAAAAAAGGTAACTACATAACTCACGGACAAATAGAGTACAAATTTTGGTCCCTCAATTATTTTAGCATAGGCCTTAGTATCAATAATTAAAACCGATGAAGCAACTTTTAAAATGAGGGACAAAAATTGGAGGCATGAATTATTCTGAGATGGCAACAATGAGCGACTCCAATGCACAATCGACAATCCAGAACATTGAATGATTTTCTATACGTATATTCCTTTGGAGTGAGTTTTGTCTCTTAAACTTATAAGAATGTCATTCAGCCATAATTAGGAGATACTGAAAGTGTGTTTACCTTGTGAAGGCTCTGGTTTGTATTTGGCTGTCCTATATTTCTGGAAGCCATAGTAAAGCATTTATAAGAGCAATACCTATTTTGCCAAACGTTAGTAATTCAAAACATCTCCATATACCTGCAAGTGGCTTTTAACATGATATATGGTCAACCCTTCAACTTTCATGAGCTTCAGTACCGCCTTAGGAGTGGCCCCTATAATGTGAGACCATAATAATCCAAATACATTAACAATGCAAACTTGAAAATCTCAATTAACCAAAAAGGGGGAGCAATTAGTCACTCACTGTCGCTACCACCAAGTTTATTGACAGCTTCCACAAAAACTTCATGAAGTTCAGGTGTCCAACGCATACGAGTCTTGGTTAGAACAGTAGTGGAAGAAGGATGCACAACACTACAATTTTTTTCAGATAGTGTGGGAGTAGCTTGATCATGAATTTGAGGCTGCGGAACAGGGGGTATTTCAGGCAATGTTGACAGCAGCTGGTGTCAATTGTAACATCTATCTTTAGTAAGAACGTTCAAATCATAATATATCAAACAAATTTGTTGTTGAGTATCCCATATCAATTGTCTGAGTGCCTAGTATTGTCACTGTCATAAACTCAATCTTAAGGATCCTAATAGAAAGAGATTGACCCAAATGAACATGGATTAAAAGACTTGTCCTATGGCGTACCAAATGAACATGGATTAAAAGTCTTGTCCTATGGCGGTTTTAGGTAGGTCTATAACCAACTAGTAAGACACAAGTTAAGCTCTATATAACGTTAGCATTTCAGAAATTTTGGACTTCGAGTTTTTTACGGTACATCTTATTGGAAAAAAAAATGAGTGTGCCGGAGATGCACACGTTGCGTTGGATATGTGGACATACTAGAAAAGACTACTTGAGGAATGAGACAATTAGATAAAAGATGAGAGTATCACCTATTGAAGATAAGATGTGGGAGTCTCGATTGCAGTGGTTTGGTCATGTGCATAGAATACCGAGTGATGCACCTGTTAGACGAGTTGAAAGGTGTGGAGAAGAGGCGAGGAGGAGAGGGAGAGAAAGACCCAAACAAACGTGAATTAGAGGAGTCAAGAGTGATATCCTCCTTGGATTGGATGAGAGCACGACTTTGGAGAGAGCAAAGTGGAGAGTATGGCTTTGGAAACGGTATTCGTGTGGCGGATTGATCTCTCGTCATCTTTTTCCTCTTTGTCTTCTTTATCTTTCTTATGTTTTTTATCATTTTATCTTTTTTAATATTCTTTTTATCCTTTTTACCTTATCATTATTATGTACTAGTATATCTTATCTCTATTTTTTCTTTTCTTTTTTTTGTTATCTTTTGTATTATATCTTATCTTATCTTTCTTTTTCTTTTGGCTCCAATATCATGTACCGATTCATGTTAGCCGACCACAAAATCTTTTGGGATTTAGGCTTGGTTGTTGTACTTCTTATTGGAAAGAGTGTTTGTTTTTGCACTTTTTAGTGGATGTTATGGGGTTTCTTTCTTGCAACATTTTATAATGCAATACATTGCTACAAATGTATTGCAGTGTCTGTTATCTAAACATCAGGTAAACCTCGCCACTTAAGGGATCCTTTTAGGGTGAGCTAGACCTAATGCAACATTTCTATACCATTTTTTATAAAAATACAATATAAGAATCGGGATTGAGGAACAAGCCTTGGATTCAGGATCAGGGACATCAACGTCAATAAGAATATCGCTCCAGTTGGTACCTAGAAGGTTTACATCGTCATCGTCATCATTCATTAGCTGATCTGCCCATTCTTGCCAATCGGTTTTCTTGCCATAGTCATCAGATGACATGACACCTGCAAGTGTTTCAACCTGGCCATTTTGAACTGTAACACTTGTTGAATAATCAATAAAATCCGGGGATTTATCTTTGCTCCAGGCATCTATACTTTTGTGCACAGGAAAACTATCCAGTTTAGGAAGATTGTGGTCTATTGAGGGCTGAATTGGTAGAGGAATAGACATAGCTCCAGAGACACCCACTCTAGCTTCATTTGATCTTTGGATAAATAATGCAGGGCGCGCATTCATCTTATCTCCATAAATCAAATCAACTTAAACTAGTTTACAACACAGACCAGATTTGCCTTCCTTTCAGTTTCAACAGAACACACACGATTTCAAAAATATTGGTTTCCAAGCTGTTGCATCTGTGGAAAAGTTGTTAAAGTTGGAATCAGGATCAAATTTCGCCAAACAAAACACACAGACACTGACACACACATACATATTTATAGTTTGATGTAAACTTTTAAAGGCTTCCCCTTTTTCTTTTCATCCTTTTCTAAAACAGGGTCCCAGCTATAAATGTGCAAGAAAATTGAGGAAAAACATTAACACGTGAAAACTGAATCTTCAATACCATTAATCTAGATTAATATTTAAGAGACTTAAGATTCTTCATATGTTCCAATAAATATCTTAATGTCACTTTGTTGTAAATCAAACTAAGCTTTGGGCCCGTGGCAAACCATAAAAACCTGCCTAAAAATGCAGAGCTGTTCTTCTTTATCCGAATTTCCACAAAACCAATAGGTTTCGTTTGGTTGCTGATTTACTACCCAAATTTTCATGACGTTGACTCTAAAAGTTCCAGCAGTGACTGATACACATGAAGCCATAATTCGGCTATGACCTAACAACACTCATGTTTCATATATAAACCTTTGTTACTCTATTCATTCCATGATATAGCTTCTCCTTGCCCCACACATTGAAGCCAATTTATTCTTTAGTTACAGACAATCAAATAGCGCGGGTATTCTTCCTGCAAAAACTTCCCCCATCGAGCAATAACTAAACGAATACCCTAGCGATTCTTTAAAACTACAAGAAGGGGAAAAAACCAAAAGCTTGATATTCATTTTTAATTACAAATTTCCTTTCCCTTTCTGAAACCCAGTATCGACCCAAATCAGGAATCGTAGATGAAGAATAAATCAATTTGCAAGATGAAAAAGTGGAATTTGATGATTGGGCATTCCACCGCATGAATCAATCAATCATATAAGAGAAATATATATCGAAGCGGGTACTCGGAAAAAAGTGTTTAGCATTCTGGAGAAAGGTTAAAAAAACAAACAGATAAACAAAAACTCATATAAACTGCACCTGAGAGGAGGGGTCACTATGAGTTCCGGTGGCGGCTGATTAATCGTATCCTGGGAAAGCTCAGGTGAGAGACCCGGAAAAATTGCACTCCTCTGGTTGTCTCGTATGACTTACAAGACAAAGATTCGAATTGAGCTCTTCTTTGACGATATATGAGAACTTTTCTGATTCTTTAAAGAAGCACTCCAAATTGAGTTGTACTGGTATTCAATTGTAACTTGTAGGTTTCTAGCATTAATTTAAAATTTAAAAGTTGTGTTGGGTTAGCTGTTGACACGGACTAGAAGTTATGTTAATGAATTGTTGATTCATAGCGTTGGGATTAAGGTTTTGGAACATGTTAATGAATGGTTGATAAATGATTTTGTCAATAAGTTTTGAATAGTAGATTGAGTTGGCAAGTTACAAAAAATGTTTGATACTTTAATTGCATGATCCTAACATGATTTGACCGTCAATTATAAATCATGTAAACTACATGTGGAAAATGTGTAAATATATTACTAATCGTATATCTTTGTATGTATAATGGAAAATGACGAATTTAGTTATTTTGGTGTAATAACTGATGTATTGAGTTGTAAAATGATATTAAGAGCTGTGAATACATTTGAGTAATGTGTAATTGATAGAGTATATCTAGAGAGAAGTGAGAGTTAGAGAGAGAAGTGCAATAATATGCTTCAATAGAATGATTTGGTAATCCCTATAACTACTCACAAAGGGAGTATTTATAGAGAAAATTAGGGTTGGGCTCCCAAGTCTTGGGCTTGGGAGGCCCATCTACAACTGGACCGCTACTGGGCCGAATACAAAGCCACTAATGGGCTGTACAAATGAGTAAGTATAAAATCTGATCTTGGGAGGTCTTCTTGGCCGACGAGGGTGTGGCCGACGAGGGCACGGCCGACGAGGGCACGGCCGACGAGGGCACGGCCGACGAGGGCACCCGGGTTCCTTGGACTCAGGACCATAATCCGAGTTGGCCCCTTTTCGGCCGACGGGGGCGTCTTGGCCGACGAGGGCGCCACTATGTTGTCTTGTGCTTTCTGTTCTTCCGAGTATGTGGGTCCGGGGTCTCAGACCCATATACTCCATCAGGAGTCCCCCACTCTCTAAGCTGAGACGTAGACGAAGTGAAGGAGAGTAGATTCCTGTGCTTTGTTGCCCTTGGCCGTTACCTGTTCCTCGTTGCGGACAGGGAGGCCGTTGTTTACTTGATGTCTTCGTTTTGGGACGATGAGTGTCCTTCTTTCAATGGTGGCCGTTGAAGGCACGTTTTGCTTGGGCGCTGATGGTTGAAGTTTGTGTTTGGGCCGATGAGGCCACTGAAGTTGGTCCTTGCTTCGAGGACGATGGCATCTTTCCCTTTGGATGGCCGATGAGGGTGTTTGCGCACTCCTTTTGGCCGTCGTTGAATAGCTTTCAGGTTTCTGGCCGAAGAGCCCCTCGTGATTAAGTGATGGCGGAGGACGATGAGTGTCCTTGCCTTTGGTGGCCCGTTGGCCGTTGCAGATGACGTTGTGTGCCTTCGGTCGACGAGGTGCAGTGTGATGCGTGGCCGATGTGGCCATGCTCTGTGGTTACCTTGTTTGCATTTTCTTTTGTTTTGTTGAGGCCGGTGTAGTCCCCCAGTCCCCCACTGCTTCAGGCCGAGGAGTGTGAGGGGTGAAGGAGTTGCTTGAGTCCCTGGCCGAAGCGGCCTCCCCGTAGTCCCCCTGAATCCAACTCTCATGGCGATTTTCTGGCCAAGGTAACCCTGTGGGAGAACCCTTGTGCGCAGATCGCTTGTAGAGAGTTATCATCAAAGATCATGACGAGGAGCCGATGGCTTGTGGGCTCTTGGGTCCTGTGATCTTGTGGCCGTTACGTTCCTGGTCGTTGCCGTCTCCTTATTGTTTGGCAGTTGTGATCTTGGCAAGCAAGTGGGACGTTGTGGGCGCTTGCTGACATTTTGTAAAGCCAGTGAGCGTGTGTAGGCCGTAGAGTCCGTCCTGCCAGTGGGCTGTTGATATTGAGTTTGGCCCGTGGTGACGTGGTGGCCCCCCATTGGTGGCCGTTGGTGTGGCCATTGGGGGGGGTGCCACGTGTAGTGACCGTTGGGTGGGGGGTTCTATAAATACCCCTCCCCCTCCGACGAGAGAACGTATTTGCATTCTGAATTTGTCGAAGTGCTGGCCGATTTTCTAGAGAGATAAACTCCCAAGCCGGTTCTTCGTGTTCTTCGTTGTTCAAGGTTAGTGTTCATCGCGATCTTCCTCACTTTTCATACTTTGCTTCCTAGGTTGTTGATCTAGTGTTAGGCGTTTGTACACCCTTAGATCTTAAGTTAGTCTCCTTAGGCCCGTAGTAGTAGTTATGAAGAGCTTGAACGAAGACTACTACCCTTACGACGACCAGCCCTCCACGAGGTCGCTTGACTACGAGGTGCTCGAGGAGTTTGAAGAGGAGATAGAGCGTTTAAGTCCCTACAAATCCGGAGAGCCGGTGGACGAGGAAGGCGAGGACGAGGAGTCCGCCTCCTCTTCAAAGGGTGAGGACGTAGGTGCGTCCCGAGTGGTGGACGGGGCGTCCACTTCTGCTGTCATTCCGTGCCTGAGGCCGGTGTCTGCCGTGAAGGGAGCAGCTAAGCCGAAGAGGGTGAGGAGGCCGAAGAATGGGCCGGACCTCTCCTATCTGGACCTCACCAACATATTCCTGATCAAGCCGGAGAGCAGTGCGGCCGACTATCTTGTCGCCCAGATGTACGTGGGGCCGTTCGGGCGGGTTAGGGCACCCAGGCCGACGGACCATGTTCTACTTCCGCCACCGGGATACTTTGGAGTATACCCGATGAGTTTTGCTAAGGGGTTGAGGTTCCCCCTTCACCCTTTCATCATTGAGTATCTGGACATGGTGGGGCTTCCTCCGGCCTTGCTGACGCCGAACAGTTATTCCTTGATGGTGGGCTTTTTACTTCGGTGTGAGGAGCTGGGCTACAGGCCGACAACGGCCTTATTCATGAATTTGTACCAGATCGGCCGAGGAAGCCACAAGAACTGTGCGGCCTATGCTACTCTTCAACAGCTGCCGAAGAAGAGGAGCTTCACGGATTTGCCTACGTCCATTCATGGGTGGAAGAGCAAGTTCGTGTTTGTGTCCATTGGTGAGAGTGGCACCGAGTTCCCCTCTCTCGGCCATACCGGGAGGTTCAATCTCCATGACCCGCCGAAGAGCTCTATCTTGGACGCTCAGGTGGAGGCTTTCCTGGAAGGGGGGCCGAGGAGCGTGAAGGATTACGTTACTGAATACAAGATGACCGCCCTCGGCTTCTTCAGATACCACCTGTATGGAGATAAGGAGGATGACCTCCAACTCTGGCCGAGGATGACCACCACATTTGAAGAGGCCGACGGCCCGGATTTGGGCATCCCTGCTGAGGCCGATGGTAATTATTTCTTCGGCTTTCTGTTTTTATGTTTTTGTCCTTTGCCTTACTAATCCGTTGTGTTTTTCCTTTGTAGATTTTGCCATGGACCGACGTTCCATAATGGCTATTGCCAAGGCCAAAGCGGCCGATGAGCTGGCTGCTAAGGCGGCCGAGGCGGCCAGAGGTGCCGCGGCCGGTGGGAGCGGGGCTACTGCTGATGCGGCCCCAAAGCCTGCTCCATCGAAGAAGAAAAGGCCGGCCACTGACGGCCAGAAAAAGTTAACTGAGGCCGGCCTGAGCGTCTCGAAGAAGACGAAGAGGGCTCCTTCCCCTTCTCCGGCTACTGAGGCCGGTACTCTGGCTGTCCCCAGCGTGGACGATAGTGGTCCTGTCGTGGACCTTACTGCTGCTGGTGATGCTGCTCCATCACTGCCTCTCGTCCAGGAGCCACGGACGAAGAGGGCCGACAAAGAGATTGCAGGTGCCACCTACCAGAAGATGGTGGAATACCCCGTCGGCGGGGGTGTCTTCGATGACGTCGTCCTTGGCCACGACGTCCTGGCACAGGCCATGCCGGCCAAGGATCGGGCTTACCTGAGGAAGCTCGGGGATGTGAATATCTACGAGGGCGGCATGGACCTCCTCGTCCAAGTAAGTTACCTTCCTTATGCGTTGTCTTTCTCGTCGTCTGTGTAAAACCATTTGCCTGACTTTTGTTTCCCTTGTTTCTGCAGAGCGCCTTCATGCTAATGGAGAGCCACAAGAGGCAATACCGAGAGATAGCTCGCTTGAAGGAGTTGGAGCAGAAGGCCGCCTCGGCCGACGAGGCGGTTGCTTGCCTGGACCGGCTCCGGGAGGATGCCAGGGCGTTGCAGGCCAAGGCCGATGAAGCCGCCGCAGCCAGGGACGATGCCCTGGCCAAGCTCGAGGAGAGCAAAAGGGAGCTTGAGGAGTCCCAAAGGCCCTGGAGGCCGAGCGGCGCAAGAGCGAGGAGGCCGTCAAGGCGAAAGCGGATGCCGAGGCCGCCGTTGTGAGGGCTGCTGACGAGGCCGTCGAGAAATTCCTGGCTGAGGGGTGGAAGGCCGATGAGAGGCTCCCCTGGTGCTACGAGGTGGTGGCCGCGAGGCTTGAGAGTTGGGGGATGAACTCCCCCGCCGGCCAGGAGTATTTCAGCCGAGAGATGTCCGTGTATTATAACCTTGGCCAGGAGCGGATGCAAAGGCTCCTGTGTCGGCGGCTCTCTCGTGCTTTGAAAGCCATGAACTATACGTCTGGGTGGGCCAGACGGAACCTGAAGCTGCCGAAGCAGATGAAGGATCCAGAAGAGCAGGCAAAGCTTCCGTTGTCGGAGCGGGAGTCCCCAATTGAAAGCTCCGGCCTTGGCGAGCCGGATTACACCGAGTTTGACTTTTTGGATGACGCCACAAGTGCTGCAGCCGCCGTCGGTCAGGAGATTGAAGCCGAGGAGGGGGCCGACGAGGCCGAAGAGCCAGCCGCAGATGGAGGTGCCCCAGAGGCTTGATCGGCTACTCTGTAGTTAATTTTTATATTTGCAAATTTTGTAACGGCCGTAGCGCCCCCCAATTGTAATGAACTTGACTATCAATGAAAAAAATTTTGCCGTCCTGTTTGGCTTTGAATCCCTTGTATGCTTGTTTGCTTTTTGTCATTTCGTTTTTGAAATTTTTTCTAAGTGTCAAGGTCACAACTTGGGTGACCCGGGAGTGTCCGCTACGTCCGTGAGGTCGTCCACCCTGTCCGGTGGCCTGGTCAGCTTGTTCGTCGTTGCTTTACTACCATAACACTTAGGGTTTTTTCAGAAAATCTTCTAAGTGTTTTGGGTTCACTTGGATGCCTTCTTCCCGGTCTGGTGGCTTGGTCGGCCTGACCTTGTTGATGTAGTATCATAACACTTAGGATTATTTCGAAAAATTTCCTAAGTGTTTTTGGGTTCTTACAGTTGCTTCCTTGTGGCCTGGTGGCCTTGTCGGCTTGGCCGGTGGTTCTTGGCTACCATAACACTTAGGATTTTTTTCAAAAATTTCCTAAGTGTTTTGGATCCCTTTAGGTGCTTCCCTTTTCAGCCTTGACCGTGGTGTCCGCTCCGTCCGGGCCTTGGATTCATCATTTTTGACAAATGCTCTGGGAGATGTCCCAAGTGTTTGAGCCAGTGTCGTTGTCGGCCTGTATCCTTTGTGTTGTGGCCGATAAGGGCACCTTAACCTTGATCTTTTTGAACTTAGAATTTTTCTAAGTACACATGTAGAGGTATGGGTAGATAACGGCCTTGGAGTATATTGGTACCCGCTTCGGCTAGAGTTCCTTCATTTGAGTACTTAGATAATTTTCTAAGTATAAATGTTAGGCATTTACTTCTTTGCGGTGCCGCGGTCGGGCAAGGTCTGGCTTGTGGCCGATGAGGGTGCTGGATAAGGAATGGCTTGTCCAAGGAGATGGTCCTACCTTCGTCGGCTAGCCATGAATCCTTGTTGAGGAACCCTCTCTTTTCTCAGGATTTTTTCTAAGTGTTTGGGAAACACTTAAACGAATTCCCCAAGAACTTTCGCTTGACCAACAGCCTTGGTTCCAGTGCATGCGTCGGCCATCCGAGATGCTGTGGCAAGTAGAGGTTGTTTCTTGATTGCTTGATCCTTTCGCGGGTGTGATAAGTGCCCGCTTCGCCCTGGTCATCCTCAGGATTGCGATGCTTTGTTTCATACCAAGCGTTGGTGCCTCAAAGGACTATGGCCGATGAAGGTCACCTCTCGCGTGTCACCCAACCGATGCGGTTAGGGTTTTATAGGCGTGTGTTTCGGCCTTGATTATTTCCTTGTAGTGTGTGGACGTGTCGTCCATGTTACCTGTCAGTGGTACTACACTTGTGTTCAACTGATATGTACTTGGCCTAGTTGGGCCTGAGTTGTGGGGATTTTATTTTTTCATTGCTCGAGGCCGGCTAGTGTGCGCGGCCGTCGGCTTCCCTCTTTTTCCCTCTTTTTCATTGTTTTTTTTTTGTTTCGGGGGTATCCTTCTTTCAGGCTTCGGTCGAAGGGTGTGCTCGTCCTTCGGCCGGTTCGGACTTCGTTTATAACGTCCGTGATCTCAGGGCGGGTCCTGTCGCCTATTTATGACGTGGGCTAGACTTTTGGTCGGTTTCCAACGGCTGACGTTGCCCATCCCTGAGTTTTGGGATTTTGTCACCTCGGCCATGATTTCAGGCTTGTCGTCCTGCGATCTGGCGCGTGGACGACGCGGTGAGCTTCCCGTTTCAAGACGTGGGCCGTTTGCGGGCCCCTCGTCCTGGGGACATCGTCGGCCATACCTGAGCGTTTCACTTCTAGGCTTACAGGGCCAGGACGATGTGCTCTCTCAGCTAGGCCTGAGCCCTTCGCTGATACAAAATACAATGGAGCGCCTGAGCTTGTTGCTTGTAGGCTTCAAATGCAAGGGGGCCTCGTCGGCCATGCCTGAGCCTTTCGCTCTAAGGTGGCCGACGGGGGCACCTGCTAATGTTTGACTTTAAATTCCAGAGAAAAAATCAGAACATGATTTTATTCATAAGTGGCTCGAGGCCGAGGGTGGCGTTCAATCAGTAACCCGTCAAGGGGTGAGGGCTTCGCCGTCTGCACCTCCTTCGGATCACTGATAAAACTTCACCAGATGGTGTATATTCCACATTCGTGGTACATTGGACTCATTCGGGCGTTTAAGCTTGTAGGTGCCGGGTTTGACCACGGCACTGACGATGTAGGGCCCTTCGTACTTCAATGCTAGCTTGCCACCCTCTGTCGGCTGGCTTGCTTCCCTTCGGCGTAGGACGTAGTCCCCCACCTGAAATTCCCGGGAACGTACCTTGGTGTCATAGTATGATTTTACTTGACGCCGGTAGTTCTCTGCTCGGACGTAAGCTTGTTCACGCCTCTCATCAACCAGGTGTAGGTCAATCTTCATGTTCTCTTCGTTGGTGTCAGGCTCATATTGTTCCACCCGTCGGCTGGGGATGGCAACTTCCGTGGGCGCCTTTGCTTCAAAGCCGTAACACAGGGCGAAAGGCGTTTCACCTGTCGCCCTCCTCGGCGTGGTTCTGTAGCACCACAGGATGTTGGGGAGCTCGTCGACCCAACTACCTCCTGCGGCCTGGAGTTTCTTCTTCAGCCCCTCCATGATTGTTCTGTTGGCGTTCTCGACCTGCCCATTGCCCTGAGGGTAGGCAACGGAGGAGAAACAATGCTTTACCCCAAACTCCCGGAGGAGTTCTTGAAAAGGGGCTGCCTCGAATTGGGTGTCGTTGTCTGATATAATCTCCTGGGGGACGCCAAAGCGTGTGATGATGTTCTTGTAAACGAATTTTTGGCATCTGGCCCCCGTGATGCTGGCCAAGGGTTCCACCTCGACCCACTTGGTGAAGTAGTCGACGACGACGATGATGTAGCGGTTATTCCCGGCGGATCTGGGCAGGGGGCCGACCAGGTCAATCCCCCATCTGGAGAATGGAATTGCGGTGCTGACAGGGGCATAGTTGACAGCTGGCCGACCAGGGGCCTTCTGGAGCACCTGGCAGGTGGTGCACTTCCTGGCCAGGTCAGCGCAGTCGCGTGCCATCGTCGGCCAGAAGAAGCCCTGGACGACGAGACGCCGGGACATGCTGAAAGGGCCCTGGTGTGAGGAGCAGACGCCACAATGAACTTCTTCCATGGCTATGTCGGCCTCATCCTGGTGTAGGCATCGGAGGAGGGTGCCATTATAGGACCGTTTGTAGAGTTTGCCATCTTCGATGGTGTAGCTTGGGGCCCTGAGTTTGGCAAGTTTGGCCCTCTCTTCGTCCGGGGCAGCTCCCCCGTTGTGATGAAGGTGGCGATGTCGGAGATCCAGTCCTCTGGTCGCTGTTGGACGCACAAGACGGGGCTGGCATGGATGCTGGACATGCTCAACTCCTCGATCTTGGCCAACTGGGAGATGTGCTCCGGGGTGTCCGAGCTGAGCTTGGAGAGGATGTCGGCTTCGGCGTTCTCGGCCCTTGGGATCTGAGTGATCTCGTGGGTTTCAAACGCTTTCAGCAATTCCTCCGCCGCTTGTTTGTACTGCTTCATCCGGCCTTCCTTTGCTTCGTACGATCCCTCCACCTGGCCCACTACCAGTTTGGAGTCGCACTTGATTTTGAGGTGCTTGGCCTTGAGGCCGGCGGCGAGTCTGAGACCGCTGAGGAGGGCCTCATACTCGGCTTCGTTGTTGGATACCCTGAAGTTGAAGCGGATGGCATAGTAAGCTCTGAACCCTTCAGGGGATATGAGGACGACGCCGCCGCCGCATGATTTCGCGGCCGACGAGCCGTTAGTGAACAGGGTCCACGTATCGTCCGGCTCCGGCCCGGGGTTGGCGACGGCCGTCTCCCTTGCTGTGCATTCAATGACGAAGTCGGCCAAGGCTTGCCCTTTGATGGATGGCCTTGGCTTGATCTCAATCTGAAACTGGCTGAGGAAGATCGCCCATTTCACCATCCTCGAGGAGCTTGTGGGGCTCCTCATGAGTGCGCCAAGAGGCTGCTGGGTCAGCACATGGACGGTGTGGGCTTGGAAATAGTGTCCCAGCTTCTTCACTGTGTGGACGATGGCCAGCACCGTCTTCTCAATGGGGGAGTACCTGAGCTCGGCCTCCCTGAGTGTCTTGCTGATGTAGAAGATGGCCTTCTGCACCCCTTCGTCCTCACGGATGAGCACGGAGCTGATGGCCGACGTGCTCACCCCTAAGTACAAGAAGAGGGTTTCGCCGGCTTTGGGCTTGGAGAGCACGGGTGGGGACGACAGGTACCTCTTCAATTCGTCGAATGCTTCCTGGCACTCCGTTGTCCACTTGAAGCTGTTTGCCTTACGCATGATCTGGAAGAAGGGGAGTGCCCTCTCGGCTGACCAGGAGAGGAACCGGTTTAAGGCCGCCAGGCGCCCCGTCAGTCGCTGTACCTCCTTGACGTTGCGGGGCGGCTCC
The DNA here is from genome assembly GCA_945859875.1 of Cuscuta europaea. NCBI lineage: Eukaryota > Viridiplantae > Streptophyta > Magnoliopsida > Solanales > Convolvulaceae > Cuscuta > Cuscuta europaea. The sequence continues at coordinate 2,587,374 of CAMAPE010000070.1, forward strand.
ATGTTGATGATAGCTCTGGCTATCCTCTGATTTCCTCTGGCGTAGCCGATGCCGTCATTGGTGGGGAACTTCAAGCATAGGTGCTTCATGGAGATGATGGCCTCCAAGTCTTCCAGCGCTGGCCGGCCCAAGATCAGGTTGTGGGCGCACTGGAGGTTGACCACCATGAACTCCATGTAACACCCCAGGGCCCCACACGGACCCGAGGTAGTTACTCTAGACCAATAGTACTGTCCTCACAAACCACCACGAGCCTTTACCGCGCACTTTGTCCTCACTCATGCGCGCCCTGAGAAACTTCCCAGGGGGTCACCCATCCCAAGACTACTCTCATGCAAGCACGCTTAACTTTGGAGTTCTTGGGTGATGAGCTCCCTTAAAAGGAGATGCACCTCTGTTGGTATGAGTAGTACTATTAATCCTCTTATATTAATCTCGGGTATTACAATCACCCCCACTTAGGATCGCAACGTCCTCGTTGCGCCCTTAACAATCTCAATCAAACCCCAGAATCTTGCCCCGCTAAATGCCCGCCCGATATCTAACGGGTCAGTACATTGTCGCAGGGTTGCTCTGATACCACCTGTAACACCCCAGGGCCACACACGGACCCGAGGTAGTTACTCTAGACCAATAGTACTGTCCTCACAAACCACCACGAGCCTTTACCGCGCACTTTGTCCTCACTCATGCGCGCCCTGAGAAACTTCCCAGGGGGTCACCCATCCCAAGACTACTCTCGTGCAAGCACGCTTAACTTTGGAGTTCTTGGGTGATGAGCTCCCTTAAAAGGAGATGCACCTCTGTTGGTATGAGTAGTACTATTAATCCTCTTATATTAATCTCGGGTATTACACTCCATGTCAATTTTGGCATGGTGGGGGCCGTCACCGACTTCCACGGGGAGGACTATCGTGTCCTCGGCGTCGATAGAGTCCCCGGTGAAGCCGGATAACGGGGTCTTGATCGGCTTCAGCAGAGCTCTGTCCAGCTTCAGCTTCTTGAAGGTGTCCAAGTACATCACATTGACGGAGCTCCCCGTATCGATGTAAGTAAGGTGGATGATGGAGTCACCGATCTCACATCGGATGACGAGGGCGTCCCTGTGTGATTCCGTACCCGGAGGCAGATCCTTGTCGGTGAAGGTGATCGCCTCCGTTCGCTGCTTCTTTGGCTGGGGGGGAACGTGGGATACCTCCCCAATGTAAAGGGGTTGGGCCCATTTCTTTCTCTGAGTGGCGGAGTCCCCCCCAGTGTTCCCGCCTACGATGAGGTGGATGTGATTCTTCTTCGGTGGAGGCTCTTCGAAGTCCTCGTCGTCGCTGAGCCTACCAATCTCCCGCTTCTTCGCAGAGGGTTCGCCCCCATGTTTGCCGGTGTTTACCCAAGTGTTCTTGCGTGGGCCACCTTTGACAAACTGGGAGAGTTCCCCCTGGCGAATAAGACGCTCGATGGCCTTTTTCAGTGTGATGCAATCGTCGGTGTTGTGCGACGAGTTTTTGTGGAACCGGCAGTACGTGCCGCCCTACTGGATGGCAAGGATCTCCTCGGCCGGCCGAGGAGCCTGCTCGATGAGGCCGTGCTTCTCGGCATAATCGAGGATGGTGCCGACCGGGTGGGTGAGGGTTACCCCCGGCCGTTCCAGCCTCGGCCGCCAGTGGCGGTCTTTCTTACTCTGTCCACCAGAGCCGTGACAGCCCTGGGCACCCTGGCCGGCCGGGGACGGACCCGGGGCCGGCGAAGGATTTGTCTTCTTGGGGGGGATGGCCCCCCTCTCTCTTGTGATTGTGGAGCTCGTCGGCGTCGGCGTACAAGCCTCCGCGCTGGAGCGCCTTGGCGTACGACCTCGGGGGGTCGGTGATGAGGCTCCTAGCGTACGGGGAGCTGCGGAGGGCTCCCTGGTACAAGGCAAGGAGGGTGCGCTCATCGGCCCCCTCGACCTCCTCGGTCTCCCTCGTCCACCGATCGATGAATGACCGGAGGGACTCCTCGTGCTGCTGCTTGATGGAGAGGAGGTGGGTGAAATACTTCTTTGCGCGCTTCCTCCCGACAAAGTGAGTGAGGAAGCGCTGGGCGAGATCCTGCCATGAGTCGATGCTTCCTTCTGGGAGCCCGTTGAACCACTCGTACGCTGGCCCCTCGAGAGTAGAGAGGAACCAACGGCAGAGGTATTCGTCGGACGCGTTCACCATCAGCATGTTGTTCTGGTAACGGCTGAAGTGCTCCTGGGGGTCTGACCGGCCATCGTAGGACTTGATGGCGTTCCCCCTGTACTTCTCAGGGATGGGGGCCGAGAGGACCCTGTTGGTGAAAGGGGTCCTAGTCCTGACCTGGATGATGGGGTCACCCCGCCCTTCGGCCAGCTCCCTCTCCAGGGCGCTAACTTTGTTCATGAGCGAGTTGAGGCCGGGGTCGTTGGAGGCGCCGGCCGTAGGGATGTTGGCCGACTGCTTGGCCTCCATCTGAGCCAGCCTCCTTTCCAGCTGGGCGATGACCTCGTCCCGGGGGTCCCTGTCGGCCGCAGCGGCGCCCGGCTGGTTCCTCAGGCGCTCGTTGTGAGCCGCGTTGATCTGGTGACGCACGTCATCCTCGTGCAACTTCCCCTTGCCCTTATCCGGGCGGGGCTGGTCCGCTGTCCGGGACACAGACCCCAAGCTTTCCCTTGGCGAGCCAGGACGAGGATCACCAATCCGTCCCGCCATCCTCTCCGAAACCGGACGACGGCGCGTGTCACCTAGCCTATTGAAGGCAGAGGCTTTTCCACGCGCTGGGGTCTGCCCGGGCCGAAGAGGGGAAGCAGGGTGGGAGTGGGACGACGCCGTGTCCTGGGGCACCACCCCCTCATCGTTGCCTATGTGGACGGCCAACGGTTGGTGCTGAGGAGGTTGAGTGACGTTCCCCCCGGTCCTTGGCAAGAGTGCGCTGAGGACGGTGGGGTTCTGAGCTAGGCTGGCGATGATGGCCGACAGCGCGGCCTGGACCTGTGGATCTACGGACGGAGAGGCCGCGGCCATAGGCTGGGCCGGGGCGTGGTCCGCATTCTCAGCTCGTTTCTTTTCCAGGCCGAGGCGGGCGTCGGGGACTCCGCCGTTGAGTTGGTTGCGGAGGTCCGTCGTGAGGTTGAAGGCCTCCTGGAAGAGGTCCCCTCCGCCGGCCTGGTCGGCCGTGGCGTCCTCATCGTGCTCCCTGGGCTCTTGGTCCTCAGGGATGGCTTTGCTGACGAGGTTGCGGTTTGACTTAGTTCTCCCCATGGTCAGTGGTTAGCTGTGCTTGGTAGCGACGAAGGGTGCTAACTTGATTGTTCTAGCTCTCAACGAGAGCACCAAATGATAGAGTATATCTAGAGAGAAGTGAGAGCTAGAGAGAGAAGTGCAATAATATGCTTCAATAGAATGATTTGGTAACCCCTATAACTACTCCCAAAGGGAGTATTTATAGAGAAAATTAGGGCTGGGCTCCCAAGTCTTGGGCTTGGGAGGCCCATCTACAACTGGACCGCTACTGGGCCAAATACAAAGCCACTAATGGGCTGTACAAATGAGTAAGTATAAAATCTGATCCTGGGAGGTCTTCTTGGCCGACGAGGGCGTGGCCGACGAGGGCACGGCCGACGAGGGCACGGCCGACGAGGGCACCCGGGTTCCTTGGACTCAGGACCATAATTCGAGTTGGCCCCTTTTCGGCCGACGAGGGCGCCACTCTGTTGTCTTGTGCTTTCTGTTCTTCCGAGTATGTGGGTCCGGGGGCTCAGACCCATATACTCCATCAGTAATATATATGTAGTAATATTTAGGTTAATATTAGGTTGTTGATACATGTGTTGTGTTTTTGTGTAAATGATGTAACGAATAATGTAAGCTATGTGTGACGATGTATAAATGTAATGCATCTTTATATAAACAATGCAAAATGATGAACTTAATTTGGTTTAAAAAGGAGACTACTAGAATCGAAGAAACAAAAGAATCGTTTAATTGTGGTAGTAGACATAGAATTGTGTGGCTTTAAAGATAAGTCCTAAATCCCTCTATATAAAGAAGTGATAAACCCAGATATTTAACAATCATACAATCTAAGCAGTTAAAGAAGAAGCAGATAGAAAGATATGTCGATATTATACACGAATCTGGTATACCGTATGAAACCCCGCCGCTCTCCCTGGAGAAGGAGAGCAGCGGAAACCCTTCTCTCTATCTCGCCTCTTCGCTCTCAGCCTCTTTCGATTAGTTAGGGTTCCCGTAAGTTAGCCTCCTTTTATAGGAGAAGTTAGCTAACTTACGGGTTACAAGGAAGCTCCCGGGCTGATACACATTTGTGCCCCGTATTACACGTTTAATTGATAACTACACAAATACAAAGATAACTAATTAGATTGGACACCATAAAATATTCCTAACAATCTCCCCCTTGGTGTTCAATCATGTTCAATCAGCATTGCAGCGCGGATATCTTTGTCTTTGTTGTTATTGAGCTTCCTTTGTCTTTGAACTTGACTTCTGAGGAAGGCTATCTGAAGAAATCCTTGCAATCTCCCCTTTGATGTCTTCTTGAAAATTTGATCTTTAATGCCGGGGGTTGAGGAATCTTCAATATCTTGCATGTAGTCCATGCCTTCCAGAAGTTGCTCTTGATCAGCTTGGATGAAGTCCGGTGACACATCTACAACGAATATTCTTTGGAGAATAGGAGACGCCCATGGAATTCATCTTCACGACACGAGTATTTGACCTTTGTCTCCTCCACAATGTAGTCTTTTTGACTATTTGGAATGAATTGCATTTGAGGAGAACTTGTCGGTGGCACAGCGGAACATAATGATTGTTGATTTGTGAGTGTAGCTGACCATTTGATTTGAATTGTAGAGATAGCAGAGAAGGTGTTGATTTTTGTGATGGAGGAGTGAAGTGTCCCAGAATGATTTGTTGAGTGTTAACAGCATGTGGACCACTCTCCCCCTCATGACGATCCGATAAATCGGGACGTCATGCTTTTATTCTTTTATTTTGCGGAAATAAAACAGGAAACAAGCAGAAGGAGTAAATGATAAAAGCCCCCCCGGGGTCGTGTAGACACCCGTTTTCATCACTATAGAGATAAACTCTAAAGCAATGGTCTGAAAATGTTGGTGATTCTTATGTTGCAACAGCAGGACTTCCTTCCAATCATTAGTCTACATCTGCGATAGATGAGACCTATGGAAGTTCTCGCGGGTCATTGAACACCTGCAACTGACTCAAAAAAGTGCGTCGGTGTCCTAGAAAGTTCAAAACATTTGGGAGTGAGGTAACTAGACACGACGTGATCAATGAAAGTTCAGTGGCATGAGGCTGAGGCCACTGTAGTCAGTATTACTTGCCTCGTAAGGAAGCAGTAATGAGAGATGCGGTTCCCCGTGAAATATGATTAAACACCTATCTGTTGGGAGAAAAGTGAGTGGTCTAGGGTAGGGTTCAACATGCACTGTTGGACAAGATGCATTGACTTCTACCCGGGATCTGATTAAATCAGTCCTGAACCTATTTGGGAATTGTCCAGAATATTTGAGTGGCTAGGAGTAAATGTTCAACGGATAATAGGCAGTTGAGGTAGCAGACTCATCATTTATTATTGTTTTTCTTCTCACTTGAGCCTTCTGCTTCCTAATGCTCATAATTTACACTCACTCACTTGCTCACTCACTCACTTATGCTCGGCTTTGTCCCTTGGGTAGGCTTAGTTGGGTTTACTAAGCCATAGGGACATGTTCTCTCATTACTTTCTTCATTTTCTATGTACTCCCCCTCAACTAGAGCACTCGGTATGCTTTGTCATTGTTAGGCACCGGGGAGGATAACATTGAACACTCCCCCTAGAATGTTGCATCCATTGAGAGATTCCTTGCTTTGTCAGTGTAAGGTGCCAGGAGGAGAAAACCGAAACTCTCCCTCAGAATGTGCAAGGTTTTATTGCTCACAACTTGTCATCCCCACCATGTGTGTGGAGCAATCTGAACAAGTACCACACATGACTGTTTCCCTGAGCTCTTCATGTAGAATTTCAGCATATTGATGATCACATAATGTTGATGAGTAAGAGGAGGCTTCAGTGGTTGATTGTTGATTGTTGTAAGATGACCGTTGACGTGAGGTTGATTGAATTATCTACGACTTTCGGACCTTTACAGTAAGGTTTAGAAAATGTTTGACCTCAGGGTTGACTTTGAAAGAATGTGAACATATTTGCCTAAGTTTTGACCTGGACATCGATGATTTACAATGTTTGTCGGAAAACTAACGTTTTGACCCTCAAAGACTGCGAGTGAGGGCGCGTGAGAAAGGGTTCTGGGGAATAGCCCTAGAATTAATGTAGATCTTTTCGTTAGCTTTCCAACAAAAAAAAAGTTTGCTCAAATCGGATCACCGAGTCAAAAGTTATGTCCAAAACAGTGCAGAGTCGCAGAAAATCTCTAATTTTGAGTATTCGAGGAATTTCTTCGAAGTTGAGGTTCTCGATGTTGAATATCGAGAGCAGGTGGATTTTAAACAAAATTCTAAGGCAATACCTCGAAATCCGAATCTCGAGGTTTAAATCTCGAGATTACAATCTCGAGGTTTAAATCTCGAGATTACAATCTCGAGTTTAAATCTCGAGATTACAATCTCGAGATCACAATCTCGAGTTTTAAATCCCGAGATTACAATCTCGAGATTTAAATCTCGAGATTACAATCTCGAGTTTTAAATTTCGAGATCTTAATCTCGAGTTTTAAATCTCGAGATCTTAATCTTGAGTTTTAAATCTCGAGATCTTAATCTCGAGTTTTAAATCTCGAGATCTTAATCTCGAGTTTGCCTCGAAGAATAATGGCGAAATCCACCTGCAAAACAAACCTCAGAATATCGAAATCTACAGAATTTCAAAATGTTTGGAACATCGAAAACTTTGGAGTTTCGAAAACATCATAATCTCGAAAACTTGTTGTTTGAAAAACATCAGAACATCGAAAACTCATGAAACATTTATAAGCACGGAATCATTCAGAAATCCTATAATGTAAAGCTTCGATGAACTGCAAAGGATGTCAAGATTCGAATTATGAGTTCCAAGAAACTACAAACTTTGAAAGATTCAAAACATCGCGAAATTTTGAAAATCTCGAAATCTTCAGAATGTCGAGATCCAAAACATCGAGATCCCAAATGTCGAAAACCCAAAACTCGAAATTCCAAAACTCGAAATTCCAAAACTCGAGATGTCAAACTCGAGATGTCAAAACTCGAGATGTCAAAACTCGAGATGTCAAAACTCGAGATGTCAAAACTCGAGATGTCAAAACTCGAGATGTCAAAACTCGAGATGACAAATCTCGAGATGACAAAAGTCGAGATGACAAAACTCGAGATGTCAAATGTCGAGATGACAAAACTCGAGATGTCAAATGTCGAGATGACAAAACTCGAGATGTCAAAAGTCGAGATGAGGAAATCGAGTCCCTAAATGTCGAGATCCTGCAAAATGAAAACTTCGATTTTTGAAAATCTGAAACCTGTTCTGAATAGCTCTGAAAGTCGAGATTCTCCTGTATCAGTTACAAGTCAAAAATGTTTCTGCAGCAGTGAAAAATAAGGATTTCGAGATCTCAATGTAGAGATCTTCGAAATATAAAAAGTGCAGAAAACGGAAAAAAAGGTATGCTGCTGGATCGGTTTTGAAAGGCGAGTCCAACAATCTGATTTTTACAAATTTTCGTTCACAAACAAGATTACAGGAGCAAATCTCTACATATAGAAAAACAGAAGAAACGCAGAGCAGTTCTTCGTTAGATCCAAAAAAAATCGCAGATAGATCCAACCTGTTTCACACCTCTGCTCTGATACCAATTGATAAACCCAGATATTTAACAATTATACAATCTAAGCAGTTAAAGAAGAAGCAAATAGAAAGATATGTTGATATTATACACGAATCTGGTATACCGTATGAAACCCCGCCGCTCTCCCTGGAGAAGGAGAGCAGCGGAAACCCTTCTCTCTATCTCGCCTCTTTGCTCTCAGCCTCTTTCGATTAGGGTTGTAAACGAATCAAATAATTTGTACTCGATTCGCGATTCGAATTCGTATAAGACGATTCGAATTCGGAAAATTCAAATACAATTACAAATAAGAATATTAAATTTGATTCGAGTTGTTATCAAATACAAATAAGAATATCAGTGTATTCGATTCGAATAGTACTCAAATATATTCGATTAATAATAATGATAATATTAATGTCAATATTAATAATAAGAATAATAGGAATAACACTATAATAACTTTTAAAAGATGACAATTCCCTCAAAGTGTAGCCCATATATACACTTTTGCATACATATTTCAAGCCCATTTGTAATAAATCAGAATTTAAATATGAATACAAATCAATTTTTTGGTTCAAACATCTTTCAAATACAATACAAATAATTATGTATTTGATTTGAAAAATAAAACTGGAGTTATTTGACTTTGATATATATAATTATCAACTTATTTCACACATTATAAGTATATATAATTTATAATATGTGTGTGTCAGTGTATATTTCAAAAAGTTTGAAATAGATTTATATTTAATAATCATAAAATTAATTCACTTTAGTATATTGTGTACCATCTAAAAATGCATTGATCCATTAAACTTAAATTCTAAAAACACACATTAAGTCATAGCAAGCATTTACAACATAAAAAACACGGAGTATAAGAAAAGTTTTTTAGAGTAATATCTGACTAATATTTAACTTATACTCAAATCGATTCGATATTCGTATATGATTCGTTAATTATTCGTATTATTAAACAAATACAAATCAAAGTTAATATTCGTTTCATATTTGAATTCGAATTCGTATTCGAAAAAATTAAACAAATACAAATACAAAATCTCATTATTCGACTCGATTCGGTTCGTATACAACCCTACTTTCGATTAGTTAGGGTTCCCGTAAGTTAGCCTCCTTTTATAGGAGAAGTTAGCTAACTTACGAGTTACAAGGAAGCCCCCGGGCTGATACACATTTGTGGCCCGTATTACACGTTTAATTGATAACTACACAAATACAAAGATAACTAATTAGATTGGACACCATAAAATATTCCTAACAAGAAGTGTACCGTAGATATTTCTTTGTATAGAAGTGTAAGATAATTAGCAAAACCTCACGAGTGATAAATAGTGTGTACTGTAATGATTGGTAAGTTACATTGTATCATAGTCGTTGTGGTAAAGTCATAGGCATTTTTGAAGCATTACTATTATGAGTTTCTTCCTTTGTGTTATCATCAATAAAACTTTTCATTCTGACACCGCACCCGAACGTCCTTGAAATTCAAACTAAATTTCAAAGCTTATGTATTGAATTTCCCTATTATCGAACAATTGTAAAACGATTAAAGTTTTACGTAAAGTGTGATTAATCATATTACTGTTTGGGCTCGTATAATAGGAATGGACTTCTAAATAATTAATTGGGCCATCTTATTGATATTGTGGCCTAACATTCTTAAATAAAAATATATAACCCTTTGGTACAAAGTAAGAGCGGTCAGGCAGCCCAAATGTTATTTTAAGCCTAACCTGTTAAAAATAGCAATTATTCAAGAATGGCGTCCTAGAACCACTGGAGGGAGACCCACACGGTTAGTAGCCCAGCTATATGAATATTAATATCATAAATAAGTAATAGAATGATTGGAGACGAATACAAATGCCTATGGTTCCATCTTTGGCATGATTAGGCTAAATAATGGGAGTAGGATGTTCTTTTATAATTATACATCGTATAAATTATTGGGACCATCCTACACATATTAGAGATCAATAATATGATGTAGAAGGTTGACTTGATCTAAATAAATGAGGATAAGTACAAAAAGTACATCTTATGACAAAAGACAAAAACAATAAGACCCATCTTTCCACTTTTGGAAGTATTGGTAGATATTTTGCTCCCAAATTAATTGGGGGACATAAGAGGGCGCTCAACACCTTCCTAGCACCTGCAAAACAGGTAGAATAAGTTAGAATACATAAATGGGGCGGACCTATTGAGTTGAGGGCTCAAACAATCTAAAAGAGAAATAAAAGAGGAGAACCATCCCATGTTTGGTTGCAATCAAACACCCTACCTTTTATTTTTGTGAGTCACATATTTATATAACATCTTGAGAGATCCTAAACACCTCCCCCTCACCCCCCATTCTAACTCAAAGGATAATAAAGAAGGGAGAGCCTCACAATCCAAAAAGATAGAGAGATAAGGGAGCTGCCGCATGGAGAATTCCAGTGTGAAGGTCTTTTTGTTCGATCCATATCTTGAGTTTTACTCATCCAATAAGGGCGTGTGAGGTGTCCGCTTAAAGCTATCGAAAAGAGGAATACATAGACGTGCGATTTGAAGAAAACGGAGCAGTTTAAGGCCTCTAAATCGTCCGAACAAAACGCAACTTTGCAGAATACGTTTTTGGTATTCAAAGTAAGTTTGAATCCAAAATCTTCCTCTCTATTGTCTAAATCATATAAATGATTGAATAACTATTATACATTGGTTGAAGTGTATAAAATGTTATTATGAAGCAACTTTAATTGTTGTAAATGTTAGATACTAACCTAGACAAAACCTTGAAAGGTTAGAGAACTTTTTCGTCGGAAAACACCCATTCTAGGGGTTGTTTTTGTGTCATTGGATGAGTGTTGAGCTAGAACCTTGAGGAGGCTGTTCAAAAATCAATTCTAAGCAAGAAATCAGTTCTCAAACTTCCTTCGCTGAAGCTTTGAGCATTAGATTGAGAAGGAAAGGTTTAAAGCTCATTTAAGGTGAGGATTGACATCTAGTTGCTTACAACTTGTAGGTTAAGCATGAGATTACCTAGACAGCTAAATCATGTTTTTCATGGGTTATGATGATAAATTATTGATGAAATATTGATATAGTTGCCAAAGAATGAAATGGGAAATGATTTGGAAATGTATTGATAAAAATGGAGTTAATGTTGGAAAACAATAAAAGGGGCCTAATATATAATTAATTAAAATGTGTTTACCATCAGATAAATAATACATTGGCTATTCATGAAATAATAAAAGTGTAGATACCAGAATAATATATTTCTTTTGGTGACGGGTCAAATTAAATATATTACACTAAAGTGATACAATGGTTATGACCCCCGGTGCGTGTAAATTAAGAGGTAACAGTAAAGATATTGTAACGAAAAATGGCATAATAAATTGTTCTAAATATTACCATAATTGTTGTAATAATTAAGGAGTTATTAGAATATTAAGGGGCCAACCGTTACAACATTAAACTAGTCCTATAAATATCCCATCTATTGTGTGGGACTAGAGAACATCTCATACGGTACATAGCACTGGAAGGTTAGGCCGATCAATCGTGTTGAATTTCTAAGTCTTCCTAAAGTGTTAATGCAAATGAATTCTCAAGGTATTGTTCTAATCTTATTTCATACATATTTGATTTCATGGATTTATATGAATTTAGCTATTATATATTTATATATACATCGCATATGGAGTTTTGTTGATATATGTATGAATATCCAACAGTTAAATGAACTATTGTGTGAAATAGGCATTTTTACTCATGTGTGAATTGTGTAGATACATAAATGATTATTTATGTATTACATTGGATGATTAAGTTGCTGCTACATATCTCTAAATATGTAGGGATTTACAAATGGAATATATGATGGATAAGAATAATCTTAATATTATTGAAATACTAGTTAATGATTGTTGTAATTGTTAAGGAATTGAATCTAAGGATTTGATTGTAATTGATGTACTTGATTGTGATGCAAGTGACTAAATTGATGTAATATGATGTAAGATCATGATGAGGCAGTCCGTGAGCATGTCCCAAAATAGATGATTGATATTACAATTCTAGGCATAGCGAGTGTTTAGGAATTGTGGTCTATGCCAATGTAAGGAGATGTACTTGAGCCCGTACTCTAGAATTGCATTGGGTAGACATGACGTGGTGATTGATGACATGCATGGTGATGTAGTTGAGTTGGACTCAAGAATGCATGGGAGATATGAGGCTGTAGCCTATGATGTGCATGATGATGTAGTTGAGTTGGACTCAAGAAATGCACGGTGGAGTAATTAATTTGTGTCATATAGGGTGCATGGTGATGTAATTGAGTTGGACTCAAGAAATGCAAACATATGTGTTAGGGTTGGACCCTATGTATTGTTGTGACCAGGGGTCACGGGGTTTGGGTTATGTTTTGTAAACAAACCTTGGGCCTACGGGCCGACTACTTGACTGTATATATAAAGTAAGTATATTTTGAAAAGGGGTAACTTGGAGGTTACGACATAGTTTATATTATCACCCTATTTGAGGGTCTTGTGTTTGAAATACTTGTTGTATATATATTAGATGTCATCCACACCAGTACTTTATAGCCGTATAGAGTACTGACCCCCTTTTGGGGGGTGTCCCACCACCATTTCAGGTTGAGGCTAGAGCTTGCTACCTGTGCTTGTTGATCGGGGGATCATCTCGGAGGGAAGACTTGGTTCGTGCTTCCTCCAATTCTGTTTTTAAACATTTTAAACATGCTCATGGATATTGTTTTTTTCATTATGGAGTCTGCGTGCTCGTGTTTGCCCCGTGTGGCATTTGTTTTCAAACTATGTTTTCCGTTGCGTATTCAATTACTTATTATGTATGTTTATGGATGACTTGTGTGAATGATATTCGAGACGCCTTGTATAATATGGATGAGTTAGACTGCAGTTGACTATTCATATTGTACGGCGGGTTGTTGACGTGCTGCTCTTGTACGGTCCCTAGTAAGTTTCGAGGTCAATAATTCAAAATATTGTCAAAGTATTATTCTCGAGTTATCAGTGATAATAGTAATTATTATTTAAAGTATTTTTTTTGTGATTTAAACATTCTATTTTCTAGCGTTGTGGGATCATCATTCTCTTCCAAATCTATTTTATAGCCTTAAAATAGATTTATAACTTTGACTTGAGAACTAATTAGTATAATCAAGCTGCTAGCTAGCTAGAATATACTTCCTCGTCAACAATGATTTGCAAGTTTACTTTTATATTTTGTCAATATATATAATTTCATCTAATTCTTTTTTAGGCTGCCGATTTTTAATCATATTCTAATTTAATATAGACTTTTTTATATAACTTTTGAGTTTGAAAATTTGAAGTATTAAAGCCAATTTAACTATTTTTGGGTAAAGAATTAACTATTATGGTCAATCTCAAATTGTAAATGAATTTAAGATGAAGAAAGTATTTATATCAATTTTAATTAGAAGCACGTATATTTGTATATGATTCTTTCTTTCAAAAAAAGTATATGATTCTGATAAACTGTTGAATCACACAAGAGAGGGTGAATTGTGTGTGTGTGTAGAACTATGATAGTTTTTCGCCGAGTTCTAATGCGGGGAAGGGAAAACAGAAATTAAAGGACTCATAAATCTAACGAGGAAAAATCCCTTGGCTCGACAGGGATTAAAAAACCTCAACCTCCCTCGGAGGTATTTGAAAAACTCTTCACTAAAAGCCTCTAGATAAGTTGCAAGATAAACTCTCCTAGTTTACCCATGAGTCACCCCAACTCTAACCTCTTTAGGTAGAGTTCTTACTATCTTACCCTGTGGGTAAGGAGTCTCTCAGCTTTACAACAAAGCTCTCACTGCACACCTGAACCATCAGAGGAAGACATTCTCAAGTGTTTCTCTTAACCCCAATACAATTGAATTACAAATGTTAGAACTGCTAATAAAATTGTCGCAGGTACTCAGGCTTCTATTGCATCCTTGTATAACTAGGCATCTCACCATTATGGACAAAAGGTGTCGACCCTCGGCCCCTATTGAAGACATCACGAGACATGCACTACTCTACTCCTCTTCACCTCACTACATTCACCTCGAGGAGTGGGGGACTGGAAGAGCGGGGGACTTAGCGCCTCCGTTAATCCAAGAAGCACAAATTCAAATTTTACAAGAATTACTACTTGCACTGACGACATCATCACATCATATGCAGATTCAGTTGCCACAAGTCCACAACAGCAAGTACATACACATAGCCCCTCAACCCCAAGACTGGTGGTGATGGTCTCTTGCCAGCGACCTTCAACAGATGATTCTCCCACAGGGTTGCCTCAATCAAGGCTCGCCAATGAGATCGGATCATCGGCTTGGAAATCTGAGCGAGACGCACCGGCAATGTCAGAAGTTTACTCACCAGACGACGACAGATCAACACAGTACTACTTCCTTTCATCTCGAGTACTTTCGACTCAGGGAGTGGAGGACTCCTGATAAAGTATATAGACTTGGACCCCCGGGTCTCACGACTATTGGGCCTGGACAACGTCCCACATACACTCAGTAGATAGAATTTATATCATTGTACAGTTCATATATCATTCGTATGTACTAGATTAATCTTTTATGTAGTTGGGCCTATTGGGCCCATATTAGCGGCACAACCCGTTATTTCTCTATATATACCCGTCCTATGGGTGGTCTTGTAAACCCCAACTCTTAGAATCAATTCCATATTCATACACAATACACATTCTTCTTCTTTGCATCTTTAGCTCAATCTCTCCTTTAATTTAATGTTTGGATACCCTATTATTCATCACTTCTTATTCGAGTATTTTCTTCTCGGTCAAAGCACGCCCTTCTCTATGCATGAGCCTGGTCATATATAGGGATGTCTTGGAGTTGTTAAGGCTTTATGACATTTAAAAAAACTTTCTTTGTTGGCCAAACTCTCCTTTGTTGTATCTTTCTCTTTGAGAATGAATTCTTTCCTTTGAGCTCAGTCTTCTTAAATGTACAAGATCAGGACTTGATGTACTCTCCTTAATAGCTCGGATTTCCATATATACATATATATATATATATATATATATATATATATATATTGCTCCTCTTGCATGGAAATTATTAAAAAATGTTTCCTTATAGATATTAAAAGATATTCTTTTTATTTGCTTGAAGAAAATCATTTTCCTTAATGCCTTTGATTTAAATAACTTTTCTTCAAAGAAAAAATCCTTTCTTTGTATGATCATTGATTATTTCGTTACTAAAATTTTCTTTAATTTAGCAAGACAAAACCAAACTTGAATGGAGAGAAAAGATATTTTTTATAAGTAAGTCAATATATTCGATCTTGGATCCACCGGGCAGTTCTAGGACCAGGTCTACGGCTTGTTCCAAAGTGCGACTTAACTTCCTTTCCTGCAATCACTTATAGACCAAAAGTAACATTGGTTGTTTGTCATCCACAAAACATTATGTTCCAACAGTTTCTTTTCTTAAAAGCATTTGAGAAGAAAAATTCAAAGTAGTCCAAGAATAGCAAACAAGTTTCAACTTTGCTATTTTCACTCACTCTTATACCCACCCTTATATCCACCAATGTGAGAATTTTTTTGTCTGTGAACGGGATTCACTGATATAAAAAAATTAGTCTTTTCATATTGGTGAATATAAGGGTGGTTATATAGGGTGGACGGTGGGTACAAACGGAACTTTCAACAAGTTTAGGGCTATGAACATATGAGAATATATATCCCTGCCTTCTGCACAAAAATATGGATCGGTGATACCAACCAACTCTCAACGTCTACCACTTCTTTTTCATTATTTCCTTAACAAATTACTTCAAACCAGTGGCGGATGCAAGAATTCCAGATAAGGAGTGCGGAGCGGTAGATTAAAAACACATACCGATACTTATGCATTAAACTTTTAGAACAATTATATCTGGTAGGAAAAAGATTGGGGGGCACTTGGGTCTTTCAAATAGAGTGTCAAACATAGACAATGTATAAATAAGAATAGTTATGTTTTATTTTCAAAATTGAAGGTATTTGGTTTATTGAAAACATAAATTTTCCTCAATCACGAATGAATGGGTCTTATCTTAGAAAGAATAAAATAATGCCAATTCTATTTGTACATTTTATCTATGTTTTAATTCTATTTAAGAAATTTTCTCCATTTCCTTCCTATTCATGGTGTCGGCCGGACCCACATATGAACTTGTACTCAAACCCATATGCATTTCCAAAGCATGACATCAATCCTACACTGGCCCGGCTTCTCCGCCGATGGTGGTGGTGATAATGATGTATTCCAGATCTTGATTTTCTTATCGGCGACGATGAGCCTTCCCCACTCAACTTGTTGTCTCCTATTGTGGGCGAATGAATAAACCTTTCTTCCATCAATTGCCACGAAAGTGATGAAATGCTCAATGAATCTTTTCTCACCGTTTGATCTTCTATATTATTATTATTATTATTACTCTCTCGGTCAGGGATAGACCAATTTTCGAATATGGAACTCCCGTACTCTTCTTCTTCACCGGAAAAGCATCCTTTCGATAGACCCGCCTGCATAATTTCATCCTCTCCAGCAGGAACATCCGAGGTTTTATTCTCATCATTATATTCTTCAAACATGTATGACCCATTTGAAGCACTACTAAAAATAATAAAGATATAAAAAGAAATGTTATTAAAACACAAACAAAGTGTACAAATAGAATTATCACTTCCCCCCCCCCCCCCCCCCCCCCCCCTAAAGTATCTCATCCCATCCTAATTAAAGAAGTTTTGTACTTTTAAAAGGATCAAATAAGTCAAATTTTGGGAATTAATGCAACTTCTCCTATCTTTGCACTTTATCTATGCTTCACTCGTATTTGAAACAATTTCTGAAGTCTGAAATCCAAAGATATAGCCTAGAGATGATAACAATGCAAATATGTAGTAATTCACAAGTTATGACAAAAGCCTGCTCATTATAATGAATCAATTTTTGACACAAATATTATAACAACTTATTATATAAAATCAATCATGAGCTTAGCTGCATATGATCATCATATATTTTTGTTAACAACAATTTCTTTTGAAGAAAGAATGCTTTGTACTTCCTCCGTTCTTTTTAGTTGCAACATTCACTTTTTCACGTTTGCCTACGCACAACTTTGACCGTCATTATATTTAATTGTGTATTATTAAAAAGAAATTAAAAATAAGATTATGAAACTTCTTAATGAGACGAATTCAACAATATTTTCCCAAAAAATTAATTTACATACATTAATAAATAAAATGTAGTCAAAGTAGAGTATATGAATAGTGGGTAATTGGCAATGTTGCAACTAATGTGATACGAAGGATAGTATTCTTTGTTACTCACTCTATAAATGTAATACGTTATAACATATACCTTACGTTTCGGTTTATGGGGCCAATAATTGTTTCTAATTACTCCATAATTTAGCCCTCCTACTTGTTGTACACTTGTCTATGGTGCACTTTAAAATTTAGTGTGTTTCGGTGCATGCCTATTTTTAACCAATCAAATTATAGTAAATCACCATGTCATATTACTTCTATTATTTGCAATTTAATCCTTCAAACTAAATGTTCTTCTCGAGATCTCTAAATTGCGATCTTCATCACTATCTTTCACAAGAACACGTGCATGAGAATCGAACCATCTTTCTTGCCTTTCCTTCAGAATCAATCTTGCATAAACGAGAACGCTTGCCAAGAGTTTTAGCATTGATCATGGAAATCAATTTCAAAACTCCCAACACCTTTACATTCCCACATCGCAAAGTTCAAAGCACACATCTCAAATGGTGTTAACTGCATTATGTTAGGCTTGAGAACTTTGCTTCTTAGTACTGGCCAGGCTGGTGACTGATGTGTATCCATAGTTATAGAGATAGAGGCAGATCAAGCAATTCTAGGGTTTAAATTGATCGGAAAACCTATCTCAATTGGTGTTCTCTGGTTTTTTTTCACCGGGATAAAAAATCCTTGGAAAACTTCCAGTCGTGTGTATATTTGAAAAATATAAGACGTGAATTATAATTTTAGAATTACTACGTATAATTTTAGAAAATATAAGTTGTTGTTTTTAGAACTAAAATGCAAATAATAGAATCGCTATACTAATTTGGCGAGGATGGTGAGATGGCATGATACCATAGTTTCATTGGTTTAAAAACTTAGGTACGGGTACCTTGTGAATTAATAAAGGCATAGTAGAATTTTCATTTTTTTTGTCTGTAAAAACTTTTCACATATGAATTGTATTTTTTGTCTGTGAACAGACTTCACAAACAAACAAAAAATTATGGATAACGAGTATGGAACATGTACAAAAAGGGGCATTTTTCAATTTATCATCGCAAAATTTTAAGAGAGCCAACAAACATACCCTTTAGTTTCATCGTCATTAACTTCTTCTATATTCGTCTGGAGCGGAACATTTAAATGGCAGCCGACACCGCCAGTTTCTTTTAATTGGATAGTAACGTGGAGGGTTCCTTGTAAATGTCCGGTGGGGCGGCGGACGGGAAGGGCAGCGGTCTTTATGGAGGAATTATTGGCCAAAAGTGGTGGAAAGAAGTTGTTTAACGCAAGCTTGGCGATGCCAATGGGAGTGTCACGTAGCCATGCAACGTTATAGATTTCGAAATTGACGGCAGCGTCGCCAGAGCCGAGCAGCTGGTTTTCGAGGCGGAAGGTGAACTTGTGATTCCACATCGGGTTATTGTGGCCATCGTGATTGATCCTCGTCGTCGATTTATGACCGGAATCTAGCCATGCAACGGCGTACGTGCGTAGCGTTTTCGACACAGGGGGGAGATCGTGGGCGGAGATTAGGATGATTTGTAGGAGGGTGTGCGACGAATGTGATGGCATTTTGATCTAGGAACGTCGGCCGGCATGCAGGACAACGGTAGGGTGGGTCGTCGTCGCCGCCGCCCAATAGCTGGACGGCGAGCGACAAAGACAATATATACAAGAAAAGCGAGGATGAGAATGCATGAAATGTGATGGTTACTTTTCTATTACATGCAAAAATATATTCCCTCCGTCCCTTTTTATTTACCAAACACTACTTTTCAAATCAAAGTTGTTCAACTCTGACCGATTATATATTTATACACGGTAATATTGATAACATGAAAATTATATGAAAATGTTCTTTGTTAAAAATACTATCATAAAAGTAAATTTATTAAGTTTCACATAAATATATTAGTTAAAATAATGGATCAGAATTTATCACCTTTGATTGGAAAAGTCAAAGATGGCTAAATAAAAAGAAACGGAGGTACGTAGTATTACCTTAAATAATCAATGAACAATAAATAGAACAATATTGGTAGAAATTCATCCTATTCCATTCTTTTCCAAATAAAGGAGTTTTGGGATGCATATTCGCCGCATATTTACATTTTTATGTGTAGTACTAGTTTATATGGAGTACTTTATATTATCTTACTCCTATTATACATTGTCAAGTTTGTGTTAGATGTGAAATAACAAAAATAAAAATGATATGATTCAAAGTTGTGCATACAATAGATAAATAAATAAAAACACAAATTGTTTACTTTAAATGGAAAGTGGTAAGTTTTTTTTGGATAAATAAAGCTAATAAAGGAAAGATAACAAAATATAATGGGATCGAGGGAGCACGTAATATCTTGTTCTTCTGCTCTTCTATAAAATATGGAGTATATTAAAAAGAGATGGTTCAAAATAAGTTCAAAACATAGGTAAAATTCCAAAATATGAGTAAATATGCTTCCTTTTCAAAATATGACTTATTTAATCCTATTAAAAGATTTACATAAATGAAAAGTGCCTAAATAGGAGTGCATGAGTCATGTTTTTTTTTGTTTGTGCATGAGTCATGTTTTGGAGAGAAAATAATGATACTCTTACTCTATTTGAGAACATTTAATGTGCATGTTTTGCAGCTATTTAGGGAATTTTCTTTAAATGATATTTCACATACACACACCTGCTTATAATTATACTAGGTGCGGTAAAGGTTCGCTTTGGTTTGTGAGGATAGTATTGGGTCTGGATAGTATATAGGAGTAATGACTTTGCATCAATCGGGGTCAGAGTATTACAAGTGGTATCAGAGCAACATGTGATAGTGTGCTTATCCTGTAACACCCCGCGGAAAAGGCTAGTGGCGGTTTGTGAGGACAATACTAGAGGTCTGGAGGGTGTGTAAGAGTAACTATCTCGGATCCTGCGGGGCGGGGTATTACAGGTGGTATCAGAGCAACCCTGCGACAGTGTGTTAATCCGCTGGATATCGGGCGGGCACTTAGTGGGGCAAGATTCTAGGGTTTGATTGAGATTGGTTTAAGGGCGCAACGAGGACGTTGCGATCCTAAGTGATGGTGATTGTAACACTTGAGATTTAATATAAATGGATTAATAGTACTACTCATACCAACAGAGGTGCATCTCCTTTTAAGGGAACTCATCGCCTTAGAACTCCAAAGTTAAGTGTGTTTGCATGGGAGTAGCCTTGGGATGGGTGACCCCCTTGGAAGTTTCTCAGGGCGCGCACGAGTGAGGACAAAGTGCGCGGAAAAGGCTCGTGGCTGTTTGTGAGGATAGTATTAGAGGTCTGGAGTAACTACCTCGGGTCCTGCGGGGCCGGGGTGTTACAAGTTCTATCCTGCTTTGATACCACTTGTAACACCCCGGCCCTGCAGGACCCGAGGTAGTTACTCCAGACCTCTAATACTATCCTCACAAACCGCCATGAGCCTTTTCTGTGCACTTTGTCCTCACTCGTGCACGCCCTGAGAAACGTCCCAGGGGGTCACCCATCCCAAGGCTACTCCCGTGCAAACACGCTTAACTTTGGAGTTCTTAGGCGATGAGTTCCCTTAAAAGAAGATGCACCTCTGTTGGTATGAGTAGTACTATTAATCCATTTATATTAAATCTCAAGTGTTACATATCCAATGGATGTCGGACCGGCACATAGAAAGGAAGGATTCTGGGGCTTTACTGAGATCAGTAATAGGTGCAACGAGGCTTTACTGAGATCGGTAATGGGTGCAACGAGGACGGTTAGAATAGTAACTCTAACCTTACTTTTTGGAAATAATGGCATAAATATTACTTGTGAACTTTAGATGGACAAAAATAGCACTCTTTTAAAACTGGACAAAAAAGTGACTACATTTAAAATTAAAAATCTAATATGGGTTCTTTCGTCGACTTCCAAGCCCTGCAAATCAAATGCCCGACCCGTAGATCTTGTCTGCGCCTTTCTTCTTTCGCCCACCATCGTCGAACTCATTGAACAGGGTACTGCGCAGAAGCAGATCGTCTCCTCCACCAGGCAGTGGATCTTCGCCGCCTTCGCTCCCTGTCGTTTCCATTGCCTCCTTCGATTCGTTGGCCATCTCTGTCGTTGTTGCCATCGTCTTCTCCGATGTCATCGCCCTACCTTGCCTCTATTTCTTCTCTTTCTTTCCGGCGTATCCCTGGTGAAGACGGTGGTTCGGCGGCTATGGAGTGGCAGGCGAGGGGTGTGTGTGTGGTCAAGATTAGATCAGGATTTATATCCACACCGTTGGCTATGGTCAGATATGGGGCAAAAGGCTGGTGATGGGCATTGATGGGGATCAATGGGGTTGGTGGAGGATTGTTTGGCAATGATAGGGCTGGATGAGTTCGGCCGGAGGTGTCACCCACCAGAGTGACAGTGTCTGCGACAGTGTAGGGGTGGGTCAGTGAGGTGCGGTGGTGGGGAAGTCAAGTGTTGGCGGGGCTGGGCAGCGTTGGGGCAGATAGGCTAGGAATGGGGTTGGGAAGCTGTGGGTTGACGAGGAGGGGATTGGAGCCGAGGTATAGGGGGAGGGGACTGGGTTGGATGTGGACGTGGCTGTGAAGCTGTGGGGGGGGGGGAAGGGGCTCGGGGTGCAAGGGATGGGGCTGGAGGCAGAAAACGGGATTGAGTGTAACACTTGAGATTTAATTTAAATGAATTAATAGTACTACTCATACCAACAAGGTGCATCTCCTTTTAAGGGGGCTCATCAGCTAAGAACTCCAAAGTTAAGCGTGCTTGCACGAGAGTAGTCTTGGGATGGGTGACCTCCTGGGAAGTTTCTCAGGGCGCGCACGAGTGAGGACAAAGTGCGCGAAAAAGGCTAGTGGTGGTTTGTGAGGAAAGTACTATAGTTTCGGACGGTGTGTATGAGTACCTACCTCGGGTCCTACAGGGCGGGAATTACAGGTGGTATTAGAGCAACCCTGTGACAGTGTGCTGACCCGTTGGATATCGGGCGGGCACTTAGCGGGGGAGGATTCTGGGATTTGATTGAATTTTGAGATTGGTTTTTGGGCGCAATGAGGACGTTGCGTTCCTAAGTGGGGGTGATTGTAACACTTGAGATTTAATTTAAACGGATTAATAGTACTACTCATACCAACAAGGTGCATCTCCTTTTAAGGGAGCTCATCAGCTAAGAACTCCAAAGTTAAGCATGCTTGCACGGGAGTAGTCTTGGGATGAGTGACCCCCTGGGAAGTTTCTCAGGACTCACACGAGTGAGGACAAAGTGCGCGAAAAAGGCTAGTGGCGGTTTGTGAGGACAGTATTAGAGTTCCGGACGGTGTGTATGTGTAACTACCTCGGGTCCTACAGGACGGGGTATTACGTTGGGGGAGCAGGGGAGGGGTTGGGGGCAGAAAAGGGGGCTGGGGAGTAGGGGAGGGGTTGGGGTTGGGGGCAGTGGATGGGTGCGCACGATTGAGGACAAAGTGTGGCTGCCAGCAGGAACAGTAGGGGAGGGGTTGGGGGGCTGGGGAAGCAAGGGTGGCGACGGTTGCCGGGTGTAGCAGGGACAACGGTGACGGGTGGGGTAAGGGGCTAGAAAGGGGGCTGGGGGTATGCTGGACGGTGTGTATGAGTAACTACCTCGGGTCCTACAGGGCGGGTGTTACAGGTGGTATCAGAGCAACCCTACGACAGTGTGCTGACCCGTTGGATATCGGGCGGACACTTAGCGGGGGAGGATTCTGGGATTTGATTGAAATTTGAGATTGGTTTATGGGCGCAATGAGGACATTGCGTTCCTAAGTGGGGGTGATTGTAATACTTGAGATTTAATTTAAACGGATTAATAGTACTACTCATACCAACAAGGTGCATCTCCTTTTAAGGGAGCTCATCAGCTAAGAACTCCAAAGTTAAGCATGCTTGCACGGGAGTAGTCTTGGGATGGGTGACCCCCTGGGAAGTTTCTCAGGGCGCACACGAGTGAGGACAAAGTGCGCGAAAAAGGCTAGTGGCGGTTTGTGAGGACAGTACTAGAGTTCCGGACGGTGTGTATGAGTAACTACCTCGGGTCCTACAGGACGGGGTATTACGTTGGGGGAGCAGGGGAGGGGTTGGGGGCTGAAAAAGTGGATGGGGGAGTAGGGGAGGGGCTGGGGTTGGGGGAGCAAGGGTGGCGACATTGGTCGAGTTTAGCAGGGACAACGGTGACGGGTGGCGTTAGGGGTTGGAAAGGGGGCCGGGGGTATGCTGGAAAGGGGGTTGGGGTCAGTGTACGAGATGGGATGGGATTGGCGGCCAGCGGTGGTGGCATGCGGCAGTGGATGGGTGCACACGAGTGAGGACAAAGTGCGGCTGCCAGCAGGGACAGTAGGGGAGGGGCTGGGGGGCTGGGGCTGGGGGAGCAAGGGTGGAGACGGTTGCCGGGTGTAGCAGGGACAGCGGTGACGGGTGGGGTTAGGGGTTGGAAAGGGGGCTGGGGGTATGCTGGAAAGGGGGTTGGGGTGAGTGTAGGAGATGGGATGGGATTGGCGGTCAGCTGTGGCGGCCAGCGGTGTTGGCAGGCGGCAGTGGCAGGGCAGTCCTAGGGTGGGGTTGGCCGGGGACGGGCTGAGGGACTGTGAGGAGCGGTGGATGGCGTGTCACTGTGGGTGATGGGTGGGCCGTCACTTTGGTTGGAGTCACTTTAGCGGTGTCACTATGGCGGTGTCACTGTGGCCGCTGATAGTGTCGTGTGGTGGTGTCGTTGTGGCCGACAGCGGTGATCGGTGGCGGCGGTGACCGACAATGGCGGCGGCGACAGTGACATGATATCTTATAGTGACATATAAATATATAATAGTGACATAACAGTCCGGAGTGACAAAAAATGACAGTGACATCATGTTTTCCAAATATGTGACCTTCTTAGTCACATTTTTGTCTTTTTTAAAAATGGTCACATTTTCGAATATCAGTTTAAATTTAGTAATATTGAAGGAAAAAGCCCTACTTTTTATCAAAAGTTAAATGTTTAGTGAAAAAATTGGTTGATAAGACTGATAAACTGAAAAATAAGATCTCCAAACGGGTTCTTAAATTTGAACATGTCGATCTCCATGCTTCTAAGTGATATGAAAGCCCTATAACCTCTATAATAATGAATTTGTTTATTGTAAGTATTTTTTTTTTGAAACTTTTATATTTTTGCTCAACTACTATTTAAGCCTAATTAGGACTCATGTGCGCTTTTAAACTTAATGTTAAGGAGTATTTATATTAAAGAGAATCATAGGGTTAATAATGTGTCTAAGGTAAATATATGAGGATCCATCATCTCACCTTTTTATCCTTTTTATAAAGGGAAATCACTCTAAAAAGGAGTAAAAACATTTTGAAATGCAAAAATAAAAGTACTGCGTTTTTATTTCTGAAATAAAAATCGTTATTGCGATGATTGAAAAATACGATCATTAAGTAATAAATAATGTCACGTTAATGCGCAATATTGAAATTATTTTAACAATAATAATTCCAAAATGAAAAATGTCAAATAAATCCCCTACTATTCCGGAAAACATCACTCAATTAAACCCACTTTTTTTAGCAGGTATGCTCCTCATTGTCGATTAAATGATTTGTGTAACATATGACGTGTCATTTTTTTCTTTCCTTTTTCTTTTCTCTTTCCTTCTTTCCCTCTCTCTTTTTTCTTCTCCTCTTCTCTCACCTACAACTTCTTCCTTCTCTCTTCCTTTCTTAAAAAAGGATGACACTCCATTCCCGAGCCCCCCCCCAACACCGACTGAACGGTACGTTGGGAGTAGGTAAATTGGACTATAATCACAATCTGACAGATAGAGAGTGGGACTCTGTCCCTGATACTTGCAGAGGTCCTATGCATTTTTTAGCATAGTAACCTCCCATTGTAGTTGCCGGGATTCGAACCCGGGACCTAACCCTTGTGACACTCCATCGCTACCAGTTGAGCTATGCCCACCGGTTTCTCTCTTCCTTTCTTTATTTTCTCATTCTCTTCTTGTCACTTCTCTACTCTTAATTAGTTCTTGGACCTTACTTCAGCCTCCTCAAGATTGTAATGTGTTTACCTCTGGGTTGAGCCGTCAACCAAGTTAAGGACCCACACAAGCCTGTTAGATTAAATTCCAAGATCAACATCATATAATTATACATGATCATACACTGATGGATCTGGGATTTAGGAATAACTAGATTCATGATAGATGAATGAACTGGAATAAATCTTTTATCCCCTTTGACCTCTTTCCTTATGAGATTTTTGACACGTAGAGATCTCTCCCTCTCTATCTCTCTCTCTCTCTCTCTCTCTCTCTCTCTCTCTCTCTCACACACACACACACACACACACACACACACACACACACACATATATATAGAATAAGGATTAAATGAGAAAAGTGTTTATCGTAAGAAGTGAGAATGCATCGGGTGCGTTCAATTTAAGATCTAATGGCTGGAAAAGTGTAAAAAATATTTAAAAAGTGATGCAAGACGCGGTGACATTTCCGTAATTAATCGGAACTTTTCTGCCATCACAAAAAGTGCATCAGATTAGCGAAAACGTGCATCACAAAGAGGCAAATGTGAAGCTTCTCACGTTAAGATGTCTTCTTATTAGAACCCAACCCTATATATATATATATATAGAGAGAGAGAGAAGTTTAGGTCAGGTATTTTGGACCAGAACCACCGTCCGGACGGCGGCTTTTGGCCACCTTCCCGGTAGAATTTTTAGATTAAGTTTTTATGTCATATTCTTCATCAAGTCTAGTATATCCACACAAAACTTCAGCTAAAAACTCAATCGGGGATGTCGTCAACTAATTTTTGGAAGTTAACTGCGTTTTATATGTATTTTCCGGCGCAGTTATCTTTCAAAAATCATTTGATGACCTTCCCGATTGAGTTTTTATCTGAATTATTTTTTGGATAAACTAGACTTGATGAAAAACATGTCATTAAATTTTCATCAAAATATTTCACCTAAAAGGGCCTCAAATGACGCTGTCCGTACGGCGCTTCCGGTCAGGAATTCCTGACCAGAACACTACTATATATATATATATATATATATATATATATATATATATATATATATATATATATATATATATATATATATATAGGGAAGAGATCAGATAAAAAGAGGTTTTCCCGTGCAAAGTGCGAACAATTGCACTTTTTCTTCATCGTGTTGCACTTTTGCGTGTTTCTGTTGTACTTTTTCGCGATGGCAAAAAACTTCGTTTTAATTACGAAATTGTCACCGCGTTTTTTATCAAATTTAGTTCACTTTTGGCTCATTTTGAGCCATTAGATCTCAAAGTGCTTATCGTAAGAAGTGAGAATGCATCTGGTGCGTTCATTTTAAGATCTGTGCATCAGATTAGCAAAAAAGTGCACGAGAAAGTGCAAAAGATATTAAAAAAGTGATGCTAGACGCGGTGGCATTTCCGTAATTAATCGGAATTTTCCTGCCATCGCAAAAAGTGCATAAGAATAGCCAAAAAGTGCATCAGAAATAGGTAAATGTGTAACTTCTCACTTCTCACGTTAAGATGTCTTCTCATTAGAACCCGACCCTATATATATATATATATATATATATATATATATATATATATATATATATATATATATATATATATATATATATATATATAGTTTCAAATAAGAATATCATCTAGGGAGAGAAATGAAAAACATTTTACACCGTTAGATTTAGCCTCATATATCATCATTCGTAGGGCTTACTTTGGCTTCTCATATTATTAGCATTAAATGCATTATCTATGTACGAGATTATCATGTTCTTATTTTTAGAAGTTTATTTATTAGGGCCTTCACAATATAATGTCTTAGGGCATCCTCATTGGGAGGATTATTATGAGATTAATTTGGTGACATGGAAGTTTTTTTAGGGAATTATCATTGAGTGACATAGATTATTTAATGAGATTATTTGCTACAATAATCTGGGATCAAAATATGAATCCGGATTATTTTAAAATTATTTGAAAAATATATGTAATAGAGATTAATGCAGGACAAAGAAAAAATAGATTATTTGAAGATGATGATTGAGAGACATGAACGAATTTTGAGATTATTTTATAATTAATTATATAACAATATTTAAATGCTAAGAATCATAGAAAAAAATGATTATTAGAGATCATGAATGGAGATGCTCTTATGTGATCCTTAACCTAGTGGGAGACACAAACGTCCCTATTATCGTTTAAATATTGTTTATTAATATCATCATACGTCTTCATATTAGTATCACACTTAAATTTTATTAAAATTTGCATTAACACAACTACATAGATAGTATGTTGCACATTTTTAGTAATATAGTTGAATTGCAATGTTAATGTCAAATTTAAAAAAAATTAGACTATAGTGCACTCTTATTCATGTTTAAATGCTCATGTTAAAAGTGCATTTCATTAGAAAAAGTGTTAATGTAAAACTATATAAAGTCTAATACTTCGTATATACCAGTGCACTTTTGTAAATACATAAAATGCACTTGATATAATACACCCTGGTAATTTTACAACCATTATTATTTATTTTTATTTTCTAAAATCCTTTTAATTCAAAACATTTATGGAAGTGCACAACGGAATGCAAAAAAAATGCAGTAAATGTTACAGTAAGTGCAAACTTAGGATGTTTTTACTTGAACTGTAATTCTTTCCATACCAGATCAGACCAGACCAGACTTGAATAGTTATAAAAATACAAAGAAATCAGACCAGTTCAGACCAGGCCAGACCAGACCAGCAAATTACAGTCCAAGTAAAAACATCCTTATAATATAAACGTGTTGTTGGCAAAAGTACATATAAGTATAATAAAAATGTTATTTCTCTAAATTTGTTTCATTGATGAATGACGTTGATTAATTATTTAGATTACGGGTGCAAAAAAACAATTATTCAATTATGTTTAGCTTGCATAAAAATTCGAATAAAAGTGCAGCTATTAGAAATTGGAGTGCAAATTGATAAACCCGATTCGTTCCATTCTTGAAATTTCGCATCTAAAAGTAAATGGATTAGACAGAAAAAAATGAAACAAATTTTAATATTTTATTCAAATTGATTATCCGAAATTTCAAATTATATGGGGAGATCGAATAACAAAATTGGATAGAGAATTAAATAAGAAGAAATCATTATAAAAACAGATCTTTCCGAGTTACTCCCGTATTAATGGTCATTCTAAAATTTAGAATTACTTCCTATTTCGATCTATCGTGCATGATAAGTCCTGTTTTGGTTTTACCACTGTGCCCTTTAATTAATATCAAGTTGAATGTTGCCTTATTTATAACTTCAATCATCGAATATATGGTCTCTAATTCAAAATTTTCCAAGCCATTAGATTGAGAGAATGGAGGGTCAGATTTCATTCTTATTTCTCTCCTAGGACATCATTCTCACATCTCACCTGAATCGCCACTTGAATCGCCCCCTATTATATATATATATATATATATATATATATATATATATATATATATATATATATATATATATAGTTGAGATATTGGGACAAAGGCCCAATATTCGGATCAAAGGCCCAATATATCCAGTCCAATAAATGGCCCGGAATCCAGAAGATGAACAGGCCGAGGGGAAAATATATACCGAACGGGATTCGGGCCAGCCGCAATACTTGGGTCAAATCAACGACGTTTCAGCATGGCCCAATACTCCGATCGGGCAACGGACCATTGGCAAGTGGCGAAGTGCATTAAATGCTAGAGTGTGACATCAGCAAGTGGGAGGATGGGCATCCAAGTGGCTGGATCAGCAACCAATCAGCAAGGAGCATTCCATACCCCCCATTAGTATAAATAGATGGGATTAATCTCATTGTAAAGGGTTAGCATTTTGATACTCAAAGCATAGAATAGCTTTATCTCTCTTGTTCTTGTATTAGTCACTATTTCGACGTACCGTTCGGGAAGTTTCCTGTGTAATCAGCGAATTATCTAATACAAGTGAGCTTTTGAGCGTTATATTATCCATCTTTTATATTTTCTTATACACTGAATTCGTAACCATTTCGTGAAATATCCAAAGTTCGTGTTGGGTTTTCGGATCTGCGGGACTTAACCATAGAGACCTTCGAGGAGTTCAAGTTGTATCTGTCTTCTCCCCTGGTTTTAACAAAAGCTGACCCAGGGGAACACCTGTATATGTACCTCACCGTGGCCGATCTGGTTGTAAGTTCAGTGTTGCTAAAAGAAGAAGATGGCATCCAGCGGCCCATTTATTTTGTGAGTAAAGCCTGATCGGGCCGGAGACTAGATACACCATAATGGAGAAAACGGTATTGGCCCTAATAGCAGCCATCAAACGGCTTGCACCCTATTTTCAGGCACATCCAATAACCGTGTATACAACTCAGCCGCTAGCTACCATCTAAAGAAATCCAATGGCTAGCGGGTGCATTACAAAGTGGAGCCTCCTGATCGGGCTGTATGAGGTAGACTTTAAACCTCAACGCACTATCAAAGGCCAGGCCTTAGTAGATTTTATAGCAGAATGTACCTCTCGGCCTTCGGAAACTGAGTCAGAGAGCAGCATGATAGGTAACTGGTGGGAGATGTACATAGATGATGCATCAAGTGCAAAATGTTGTGGGGGTGGAGCCGTGATCACGTCACCTGAAGGGTTTAAAGCATACTACTCCATCCATTTTGACTTTAAAGTAACCAACAATGAGGCCAAATATGAAGCCCTCATTGCGGGTTTAAAGTATGCAAAAGCCGTGGGTGCCGATCGGCTCAAGGTCCCGATCAGGTAGCCAACTGGTGGTCCACCAAGTGAATGGCACGACCGAAGCAAGGGAAGAGAGGATGAAGGCATACAAGGAACTGGTCGAGGAGCAAATCAGAAAATTCGAACAGGTGGTACTCGACTAGATTTCCAGAATAGAAAATAATGAGACATATATCTTATCCAAGTTGGAAAATGCAGTGTTTGATGACCGAGCGCAGATGATCCCAGCTCACGTCCAACGGTTTGCCCATCGGGAAACCCTTACAACACCAGCAACTATGATCCTCCAGGTAGAAGATATTTCTTATGTCGTTCCCAGTTGGGTCACGGATATGACCAACTACCTGAAGAACGGGACTCTCCTAGAAGATAAGAATTCATCATATAATATGAAGTGCATTCAGATGAGGGCTTCCATGTTCGAACTGGTGGACGGACAGCTATACAAAATGACATTCGGAGGACCATATTTAAAATGCCTTCCACCCGTTTTAGCAGTGACAATAATGGAAGAAATTCACGAGGGTATCCGTTCGAGCCATCAGGGGCCTAAAACGCTCGCAAGAAAGATCATCTTGCAGGGATACTACCGGCCAACAATCCAACAGGACTGCTTTGCACATACCAGGAAGTGCAAGGTCTGCGAGCTATATGCACTGGTTCCCGGTCGGCCAACAACTTTCTACACTCCGATGACTATTGCTCTTCTATTATGCTAGGTGGGGAATCGACTTGCTAGGGCCCCTACCTACTGCCCCCAGAGGACTGAAATATATCATCGTTGGAATTGATTATTTCACCAAATGGGTGGAGGCTGAACCACTGGCGAGCATTGTAGATTTTCAGTGCCAGAAGTTCGTTTGGCGGAATATTATTTCCCGGTTTGGCCTCCCTAAGCAGATCGTCACGGACAACGGAAGACAATTCGTGAGCAGGAACTTAAAAAATTATTTGGTCAAATGGGGGATTAAACATTCCAGAGAATCTGTAGCATACCCTCAGGCAAATGGCCAAGTAGAAAATATGAACCGTACCATTATGGATGGTATGAAGAAAAAACTAGAACATTGTTCCTCATCATGGCCAGACCAATTGAATTACATCCTATGGACATACAAGACCACACCCCGAACGGCCACAGGAGAGACATGTTTGCCCTTGCTTATGGATTCCAGGCTAAGGTTCCGACAGAAGTTCTAGTTCCCACACACCGAACAGTGCATTACGATCCCGAACGCAAGGAGGATAATCTACGGGCCGAACTGCATTTCATAGAGGAAAGAAGGGATCTAGCTGCAATACGGATGGAGGAATATCACAGAGCGACATGGAGATACTTCGATAAAAAAGTAAAAATCCGATCAATCGAAGTATGAGACTTGGCCCTAAGGAAGCGGGAAAAGAGCAAACCTCTCGAAGGTGGAAAATGGCACAAAACTGAGAAGGCCCTTATCAGGTCTGCAAAAAGTATGCTTCAGGAACGTTCGGCCTACAATCAACTGAAAGCCGACCAGCAGGCACATGGAATGTTGAACACTTGCAGAAGTTCTATCAATAAAAACAGTTGTTGCCACCTCTTAAAAAAATGTGTATCAAGGATAAGAGAGGGAGACATAACTTCTAGAGAGTCTCACCTCAGCTTTTAACACGTTAAATCATTCCGGATGACTGAATGACGAACGTGTTAACAGTTTGGAGGGAGCCATCATCTCAGCTAACAGTCTTTGACCATGTGATTACGAACGGATAAAGGGATCAAAACGGCTAGGAGATGGTGTCAAAACTATAAGTATGGACGAACTGAGCGACATTCGGTAACACGGATTGTTCGTCCGGGGGATCAGAACTATGGTTTTAAAATCTCACCTCAGTCATTAACTTGATTTGGAAGCAAGTCGCCATTTCAGCTATAAGTAAGAAATGATCTGATCAGGGGATCTTGTTTATAGTTTGAAGATGGTCATCTCAATCTCCTAATAAGGATGATTCGGATCGGAAAAAACCGAACGGACTACATCGGAATTTTGGGTTTGGAAGATAGAAGGTCTCACCCTAACTTTTAACATATGGAATCATTCCGGATGACCGAATGACGAACGTGTTAACAGTTTGGAGGGATCCATCATCTCAGCTAACAGACTTTGACCCTGTGATTACGAACGGATAAAGGGATCAAAACGACTTGGAGATGGTGTCAAAACTATAAGTATGGATGAACCGAGCGACGTTCGGTAACCCTAATATGGATGAACCGGAAGTTCGGGTTTGGAACATATAAAAGAGCAAGGAAATAACAAGGTTGAGGAAAGAATCAAGTTTTATTCTTCGGCACTACTGGCCGGAAAATACAAAGATATCAAGAGTAAGGCTATAAGGGCAAAAAACTATGTTATTGGATGATCCTCGGTCAAGGAAGATAGAGGTTGAGAGCTGCCAGTCTGCGCCGCATCACCAGAAACTGCCTTTTATCTTTTCTCCATGACCCGATCATAAGTATTCCCGAACAGGTCATCAAACCCTAAATCATCAGGATCAAACGGCTTGGGGAAATGTTCCATGATCAGATCAAGGTTCATGTCGAGAAGTAGATCCTGACTTTGCTTCACAGTCTTCTCGGTCAGGACATCCAGGAAGGATTTCCCTTATGGCGTGTCGTCCAGAAGCTCGATCCCCGCCTTGATGGAATCCTCACTCTCATGCAAGAATTGGCCAAGATGAGGCCCCAAGAACTGCCGAGCGGTGTTCTGCAGGGCAACATCCAGCCCTTTCCCTCGTTCGTAATCGATCATCGCCTGGGTAGTGATCTTGGAAGTATCAGCAATTTAGGGAAAGAGAGGATTTTCTCCCTGGACTTTTTCAAATTTCAGACCGGCAGATTCAACCGCTTTTACTTTGGACCTGAGATCCTTGACCTCCCGATCATGACGTCGGAACCTCTCCTCCATCTCGGCCTGTTCGGCTATCGCTCTCTCACCCTTTTTGGCACGGTCCTGCACATCCGTGATCAGCTTACGGGCGGCAGATAAAAGCATCTGACCTTCATCCTGATCGCTGGCTAGGCGTTTCATCTCCTGCTCAGCTGCCAGGAAAGCCCGGTGATAGTATACTCCGGCTTACAAGCAAGCAAACAAAATCAGGTGACGTCTAAAAATCGAAAAATGTGTAAGCATAAGGAAGTTTTAAAGGATCTATACCTTGAGAGCCTCTAGATGACCTGCCTCAACAAAGTCAGACCAATGGGTCAGATTGGAAAAACTGGGAGAAGCCTTCAAAGAAGAACTACACCACATAGAGGCTGGTGTTTACCCAAACAGGTATCTTCCCTCTGTCCGGGGCCCCAGATTGGAGAACTCCACAAACATCCGATCATCGAACGACATATTTGTAAGAACTGAATTCTTGGGTTGAGGAGGGAGAACAAGTTTTTTTAGCTCAACATCTGGACCGGTCAAATCAACTACGTGATCAATCGAGATAAGTTGGCTGCCATCATTTACCCGGCGCCTCTTCCGGGCTTGTTCAGCATTTGTCTGGTCCCCTGCAACCATTTTTTCCTTGCCTTTCCTAGTGGATGCAGACGGAGTAATGGTAGATATGGGATGATGAACGGTAATAAAGGGTATCACACTGGCAAAGGAAGAAAATAAAGATAAGGAACAGGGTTGAATGAAGTTCGATCGGGTTAAAAACAAATAAACTTACCAATTCGAGCAGCCAACATCTTGGAGGAGGTGATGAAAGATCGAAGATTCCGAGAACCTCCCAGACACAGAGATTCAGATTGGGACAGAAGAACGACATCCAGCCTAGGTTCAGAATCCCGAACTGGGTAAGCATTCCACCAATCAGGAAATGGAATTGGCACGCCTACACGGACAAAGAGAAACTGCTCTTCCCAGTTGGCCGGTGTGGTGGGATTCTCCGTAAATAGCTGACGATCGGCTTGGGCCACCAACTTCAAGTACCCGGTGGTCCAGTAGGGCTGATAGCAGTAATGATACAGGAACAGATCAATACTTGGTGCGATCTTCAGTTCTTGGCATCGATGAAACCATTCAGAATGCGGTACATGTTGAGTACAAACTGAGCGGGGAGTACAAAGATCTGGCGCAAGAATTCCACAATAAATGGATGAAGAGGAAAGCGAAGCCCAGCAGCCAAAGCATCAAGATGAACAAGCACGTGCCCCGGACGGTGCCTCATCGGATGCTTGATAAATCCGACGTAAAATTCCCTAGGGGAAGGTAAAAATTGGCGGATCTGTCGTTCGGCATCTTCAGGAACGCATTGCCTTTGTTTCCGGATGCGAGTGAAATGAAAAGTGATGTGGGTGGTCGTTCGGGCATTCCCTTATTGTAGATAGCAAGATCATCGTCTGATAGGCACCCATCATCTGGAAGAGTTTGTTCGGGTCGTTTTGAGGCAGAGGGGTTATTAGTATCAGGTACTTGGGATGACGAGCCTTGACTTTAATTTACTAATTCTAGGTCGACGAATGAGCGGCATTTCTATTTCTTCTGAGGAACTAGAGGAGAATGACATAAAAAGAGGGAGCCTGAAGATTCTAGAGAGAGAAAGCTTAAAGAGATGCAAGAAGAAATTGAAGAAGCAACAGAAAAAACAACAAAGAAGCACCTCTATTTATAAGTAAAATGCCGCCCAAAACCCTAACCCATGACAAACACGTGGCAGAATATGGTTGCAAGCAATCATGACGTATTTATGGTTATCATAGCATGCACCCCGAACGGTGCCCATTCCAATGATTAATCCAAGTATCATAAAATACCCCGAACGAGTACTATTTGAAGAACAAAAGATAAAGGAAGCATTAGCAGTTTGAGGGCCCCCCTCATATTAGCTATTTTTTGGGAAGGATTTTCTAAACGGTTTAAAGATGATATCAACACTACAGAGATACAGGATCCGAGCGACATTCGGTAATATGAACGACTTGTGGAATCCAAGATAATGAGTTGGTAATGTCTCTATTTGTTAGATGTGGGCAGCAAACAACCCGAACAGGGGGTCCTATCAACAGTTAGGTAGGACAAATGGAGCATCAGAAACAAAAAAGCTTGAAAAAGCCAAGTCCTACAGAACTGTCTGAAGCCCGGACGGCAATCCAAATGGCAAGAAACACAAGAAAGAGTCAAGTCCTATGAAACTGGCCGAATCCCGAATGGCAAGAAAATAAGGGTCGAAGAAACACAAGAAAGAGCCAAGTCCTACAGAACTGCCTGAAGCCCGGACGGCAATCCAAAGAATGGTAAAAAAGCTCGAAAAACAACTAAGGCCTACAGAACTGCCTGAAGCCTGGATAGCAATCCAAAGAATGATCAAAAAACTCAAAAAACTGCTAAGTCTTATAAAATGGACCGATTCCCGAATGGTAAGGCAAACAATTGACAAAGACAAAAGAGAGAATTAAATAAAGCATTGAGCAAAAAAAGATTTCAATATATTCATCGGCTCTACCGGCCGGTAAGTACAAGAATTTCGAATCTAAGTAAAGGATTACAAAGGGAAACTAGTCTATTCATCACTATCCTCACCCTCCGATGAGGAGGACTCCGGTTCTTTCCCAGCTTCCCAAACAGCATCACGCCTCCTCTCCCGTTCATACTGTTTGAATTGGGCTTTAACGATGTCAACTTGTGGGAGGTCGGAGGTCTGAACTGGTCTCCCAAGTTGCTGTTCCACCTGGGCCACAAAAGGGCGAAGAATGTGTTGACAACCCTTGACATATAAATCTTCAGCCAAGGAGTCATTCCACAGCTTACCCTCGGGATCCTTATCAAGAATGTTCACACCAGCCTTGAGCCGATCGATACCTTCGGGAAACTTCTTCAGATAAGTACCAAAGGTAGTAGGGAGTTGCTCACTGGCATACTCCTCCTTGATGACAGAGAATTCCGCAGAAATTTTGAATGCATCCTGAACGGCGGACATATCCACATTCACATCAGCAGGACCGTCCGGGATACGTGGAGTTGTCTCTTCAAACTTCACCAAAGCAACTTCAGCAACAAAGACTTTGGCTTGAAAAGCTCCAAGCTGAACCCTAATCTCACCAAGCTCGGTCTCGAGCCGTTGCTTTTCATCTGCAAAAGCCTTTTGGTCAGCCTCAGCAGCAGTAATGGCAGTAGCAGCAGCTTGCTCTGCAGAAGTTTGGGCAATAATCAGATCCCGCTCTTTGGCCAGCCGAGCCTCCCTCATTTGCAAACTGTATAACCCCACCTACAGGATCCCGTTCGGAAATAAAAAATGAATTGATATAGAACGACTGATAAAATATGAAACAAAAGGACACAGGGAAATAAAGTACCTTCAAAGCCGCTAAGGCCAAACACTCCTCTGATTGCTCGACCGGCAGTTTAGGAACAACAAAATTATGAAAAAAGCAGAGGTAGACCAGATTTGGCTCACAGAAGAACAAGCTTTCTCTAAGACTTCGTGAACGGGATCTGCCAAAGAGATCCGTTCGACCTGCCCAAAAAGGTTGACAGTACGGGTATCACCCGCATCCATGTTGGCATCCTGAGAAACCTGAAAGTGCTCGGAGAAATGATGCAGATGATCGGATCCGAACCGATCGTCGATCAACATATCTTCAAACTGGTCCTGATGAGGAACCTGTTGAATAAGCTCAGGTTCCTGAACGGTCTGAGAAGACCCGACATTTTGAGAAGAAGTGGTGGGGGCTTGGAATTCTTTTTTGCTTTCTTCCTTTTCCCAACTCCACCAGCAACGAGCACTCGGCTATCATCCATAGTAGCGTCTGGAATGGAAGCTGAAAAATGACAAAGGAAAATGTTAGTACCGAGCGGTCTTATCACGTGGGAAACAAAGGGGATCAGAACGTTTCTCGCACGAGAAGGACCGCCCAACCCATGGTACTTGGTTCTTAGACAAGTAGACCCAAGAGTGCGGGCAGTACCTATCTCGGCCTTGATAAGTTGATCGGGGGTCAAATATGCTAGAATGTTGCAGGTTTTGCCTTCCTCCACTGCAAAAACGTCCTTGCAAATCATCTCGGTAAGAATCGGATCCGGTGATTTACGAGGAAAGGCATTCCACTTGTTTGGAATCAGATCGTCCGGGACGGAAACGAAGAAGAACCGATCTTTCCACCCCTTGATGGAAGTTAGATTGCCCTTAAATAAAATATGTCCCGTTCAGGCAGTTGCGGCCAAATATATGTGGGTCTGCTGAGGGGCCACTTTAAAAATTGATGAAACGGATCCAAACTAGGCGTAACCTTGACATCTACACAACGGCAAATGAAGCCGGCCATCACCTGATAGGAGTTCGGCATGATTTGGGCCGGTACTACCTCATAAAAATTGAAAAAGGACACAAAGAATGGGTGCAAGGGAAACCTAAGCCCAACTTTCACTGAATCTAAATGGACCACCACCATTCCAGGGAGGTGGCGCATTGGGTGAAGCCCGGCCCGAAGACGGAAGTCCATCGGGTCCGGAATTAGGGTTGGAATTTGAGCCCTATTATGAGAAGTCAATTTCTGCCTCCTCTCCCTGATTAATCTTAAACCAATTTTGTAGCGAGGGACGTCATCTGGGGGTCCAGCCGCCATGGAAGCAATTTCATCATCAGACTTCGTGTCATCAGAATCATCATTAAT
This sequence comes from Cuscuta europaea, assembly GCA_945859875.1. NCBI lineage: Eukaryota > Viridiplantae > Streptophyta > Magnoliopsida > Solanales > Convolvulaceae > Cuscuta > Cuscuta europaea. Next base: position 2,625,032 of record CAMAPE010000070.1, read on the forward strand.
AGAAGAGCTGACGGAAGGATCTTCCGCCTCCGCCCTAGTCTCCGTCGTTGCCTCATTTGAGCCATCAACGAAAGGGACAGTTATGACGTCCACAACGGCGGCATCACGGTCTTCCCCTTGGGAAGCCGTTTCCGAATCAGAGGAGTGTGATCGAGGACACAAATCGATCGAACCCAAGAGTAAAGGAACGATCAAGGGGTGAGGAATACCTGAATGCGAAAAACTTGAGGGATTGTAGAGAGAAGGCAGGGCAAAAGCACAAGGGATTTGAAAATTTGAAACCCAGAACCTGAGAACCAAAGGCCCATTTATAGCCTGACAAGCGCCGAATCAATAACCAACCAGAGGAAGACACGTCGCCTGAACTATTTGAAAGGACACATGTAGCATAGGAGAGCAAAGGCCAATAATCGTGACGATTATGGAAAAAATCAAACGACAGCCGCAAATAAGGTACTAATCATGACATGGGGAACCAACGAATTCTGGATCCCGATCGCCATTCGACGTAAAAAGTTCTACTTCCCAATGCACTCACTACCATTCGAGACATCGGAAGTGGGGGACTCATGTTGGGATATTGGGCCTTCAGTCCAATAAATGGCCCGGAATCGAGAAGATGAACATGCCCAGAGGAAAATATATACCGAACGGGATTCGGACCAGCCGCAATACTTGGGCCAAATCAACGACGTTTCAGCATGGCCCACCACTCCGATCGGGCAACGGACCATTGGCAAGTGACGAAGTGCATTAAATGCTTATTTAGTATCCTAAAATTATAAAAAATCGGTTTTACCTTTCAGATTTATTTGTCTAATAACTTTCGGTCAGACCACTTGTGTGAGTAACAAGCATTATATTTATAGACAATAAATCAAATCGATTGTACAAGTGTAATTACATAAAATTTAATTATTTACTAACCGTATGAGTCAGGCCACTTTGGTGACTAACAAACTCCTTATATGTAAATAATTGAATTTAAATATCCATGTACCAAAATTATGACCAATTCTCTCAATTAAAATTTCTAAGTTAACCATTATATACTTATCATAACATTAGAATTTTTTTGAACAAAATAACATTAGAAATTTAAATTAGTGAAAATAGTCATATATCAAATTTTACACAATTAAATTGCTTAAATTGATTTAGTCCGATCGCTTTGGTAACTAACAAACATTACATATATGGACATAAATCAAATAGATCATAAAAAATATAACTATTTAACTCTCATATGAGTCAGGGCACGTTAGTGACTAACAGACTCCTTACACGTAAATAATTAAATTTACATGTTCATCAAACGTAGATTAATCAATCAAACAGATCATAAAAATTTAATAATTTAATTATCATATGAGTCAGGCCACTTTGGTGACTATCAAACTCCCTATATGTAAATAATTAAACTCAAATGTTCATTAAATATAGATTAATTATGATCAGTTTGATTTACTCAATCAAAATTTCCAGTTAACCAATCTAGTTGTATCACTTTTGTGATTAACAACCTTATCATAACATTAGAAATTTAAATGAGTACTTATATATGAACAAGTTGTTTAAATAAATTAGTGAGAGCACTTTAATGACTAACAAGCTACCAAAATATTAAACAATTAATTGAGTAAATAATAACACGAGACAAAACTAAGCCCTAAAATCTCCAAATAAATTTGTTGGACTACAAGTCTAGAAATATAAATATGGAAAGTCGACATAATTTAATATCAAATTCGTTCACAAAAACCATGTCAATAAAAAAAAGTAAATAGAATTACTCCAGTAAACAAGGTCGATCCCAATATTAAATTACAGTACTTTCTTTCACTTAGGAGTCTAGGGCAGTCCAAACTCCCCATTGACCAATCCCATTATTTGCCGTCGTAGACAAATGACTAATAGATGGCAAAACTATGGGTATGTTTGGCAAAACTAGTTGAAAAGGTACTTTTATGAGCTTTTTAATAACTGTTAACTTTTAGTGACCGAAAATATTTTAAAAAGAAAAGGCAGTATCTGTTTGGTAAAAAGCTAACTGTTTGATTTAGCACTGTTTAGTATACAATCTGTTAAGACTAATTAGTACTAGAAGTTACTGACTTATCTGAGATGCTACTCACTGTAGCATCTCAAAAAAGATCTTTTATTTTTTTATAAAAACTCTTAAAAATTGGCATGCCAAACATACAACTAGAAGCTTTTAAAGATTTTTTAAATAGTACAAAAGTTATAATGCAGAGACTTATGACTGCCAAACATAGCCTATATGTCTATAACGATTGATGAGAACTAATACATCTTGCGCAACTCAAAATCAAAATCAAATCGAATTAACTTACGATTAAAAGCATCTGGATCATGAATCGGCAGTTTAATTAGACATTAATTTGCAACTAAATAGTCTAAACTCCAAAAATACCATGAAAGAAACCCTAATAACGTAAAAGAGTTAATTATCAAAATAGGACTAAAAGTCATTCACTTTTCACAAATAGGACCAAAAAATAAACTATGTTTGCATAGGACTAATTATGTGTACCTTGAACAATTATACCTTTATAGCTATTAAAATGTTTTAATTCCTAATAAAATAATAAAAAAATAATAATAATTCGTAAAAAATACTAAAAAATTAAGAAAAACATTTCGATATTAAAAATTTAATTAATTTTTTTTTCAAAAAATTAAAAAAATTAAAAAAAAAATTAAAAAAAAATTAAAAACTCAAAAAAAAAAATCGCCGCCGCCTCTGCCGCTTCAGCACCACCATCTCCAGTCATCAGGGGGGGGAAAATGCCAAGTTCATTACGAATGCCATATTTATGGCAGAAAAAAATGAAAATGTTGGTATTCGAAAAGAGAAATATGCCACTTTTTTGGCATTTTCAGAAAAATGGCATTTTTTTCATCGGCCGGAGGTGGTGGTGCTGGGAGGTAGTACAGGCGGTGGGAAAGGCATCCATATTTTTTTAAAAATTTTTTTACGGAGTTTTACTATTTTTTGTTATTTTTTTTTAAAAATAAAATTATTTTAAAAAAAAGTTTTTGAATTTTTTATTTTATAAAAATTTTATAAATTTTTTAATTATATTTCTACGAATTTTTGAATTTTTTTTGAATTTATTATTAATTAAACATTTAATTATGACTTTTGACTATTTTTAATTCATATTTAATGGAAGGGTAAGAATGGAATGCAAAAATAGGTATATTTCCAATAGGATTCATATGATCCTATTTTGGAATAAAAACATAACAAATCCTATTTTAAGTTTTTGCCATAGTTTTAGTACTATTTGAACTAATTTCTAAACGTAAAACTCCCAAATAGCCAGACATGACTAAACTCCACAAAAATTGCAAGATCAAGGTAATCGTTGCAGCACTGGATAGATAGTTTTAATAAGAACATTAAATTATTAAAACAGAGATATCGCTCGATATCTATACGGATCGAAATTATATCCAATGCTGCGCTAATTTCACAATCATGATACACCGTATAAATTCTAAGATCGGCAACATATAATTATAATAGATAATCATATATGGATAGATCTGCGCTAATGTCAAATTGTGGATTAAATTCTAAGATCGGCAACATATAATTATAATAGATAATCATATATGGATAGATTTGAGTTTTAGGAATACCTAGATCTATGATACATGAATGACCTGGAATAAATACCTTATCCCATTTGTCCCCTTTTCTTATGAGATTATTGACGGTTATAGATGTCTCACTTATATGAGCTCTAAGTTGTCCTGCTTTTAGCAACTAAGCAACCTATAAACTTTTGAGTGACCCGTTTCAAATGAAGTAGATAATGATCTAATTGTAGTTCTGTGTTCAATGGGCACACCATGAAGTGTCTCTAAATTAAAAGGTTGAGCTTTCCTTTCACTCATTCCCTTTTTGTTATTTTGATTTTTGAACATTAATCGGTGTACCTCTATCAATTTGAACTTTTGTTGTAGACCATAATCTCCACACTGTTGTTATGTGAATTTTAAATTCTGCTGCCATCTGTGATATGGAAGCTTTGGGTAGAGTTTTTCCATCAGCTAAAATTAAAAGCTTTTCCACTAGGTGCTTCCTTTCATCATTTTTCACATCTAGCCTTTCATAAAATGTTTCAACATCGGAGTCAACTCTAAAGTCACCAAACCCAGAATACCCCTCCAATTGAAGAAGCTCATCAACTGAAATTTGCTCATCCATGGGAACCGTGTGCAGTGTATGGTAGGCCTGGGACCGGTTCGGTTCTTACTCAAAATTGGTGCAACCGTTACAAAAATTTAACTAATGAAATTGGTTCGGTTCTTGTGTAAAAAATCAAGAACCGTTATGGAACTGAACCAATACTAAACGGTTTGGTTCTTACTTTTATCGGTTCATCGAATAATTTTTTCTCATCTAATAAATGGGCACATTATTTGCTTTCTACCACATTGAAATGTTAAAAAGAAAATTAAACACAGGTATTAAAATTTTATTTAAAGTTCTAATAACTTCAAACATCAAAGCTCAAACTTAATTAAGTGAACACTTAATAGAATAAATGATAGTTTCAATTTTCATTTAATAAGTAGAACATAAAAATCTTAGTTAAGATAGGAAGGTTGTTCATCATCACAGTAGCAAGGTATGACGTCCACTCCAAGTATTTCAAAACTTAAAAAATATATTGAGTTTGCATGTATAGTTATAGAATTATCATTGTAGTCTATTTGCTAGTAGTATAATTTACGATAAATCTAATAGTTACAAATATCATGAAGATAGTGAAGTAAAATATATGTAATCAACTACAAGTTATTTGAGTTATTTTATATTTATAAAATATATGTGATTTAACAAAACTTGATTTTATAAAAATGAGCTTAACGTATTCAATCATGATGGATCGTGTACCCGGGGGGTAGCTTATCCGAGGGGTTATTGCGGAGAATAACTAGAGAGAAGTCAGAGCAAACAAGTAAGAGAGAGAGTGTATATTCGATATGTATTAAGCGTGGTTTACAATGGGGGAAAGAGGTGCTATTTATAGCAGTAATAAATGCTAGATAAGGACACGTGTCAGTTTTCTGGTGGTCGAGGGGTCACCTCGACCGGGGTGGCACTGGCACTCGCATGTGGCCGCATTAAATGCGGTGGTTGGATGTGACGTTTGTACTTGGTACGGTGATCCAGGCACATGTGAAGAGGATATTCTGTCGAGGTGGATGCCTTCGGCTGAAGGGTGCTGGGCCGAAGGCTCTTCTACCCGAGGGCTCGGCGACGGCTGCAGGTGCCGAAGGCTTGGTTTTCAAGCCTTGTTCTCCTGTGGTGCCTCTTCTAACCGAGGGCTCCTACCTGCCGAGGGCTGCAGTTGCCGAAGGCTTGGTTTTCAAGGCGTGTTCTCCTGTGATGCCTCTTCTACCCGAGGGCTCCTACCTGCCGAGGGCTGCAGTTGCCGAAGGCTTGGTTTTCAAGCCTTGTTCTCCTGTGATGTTTCTAAGCTCGATTCCGTCACTGGTAGCCTTCGGCCATAAGGCCGAAGGCACCCCTTTGCGCATTGTGGGCTGCTTAGAGCTCCATTTTGCTGGGCTTAGCCCGTTTGGGCCTATTGGGCCTGATTGTAGTAGAGGAAGTATGTGGGCCGGGGGTCCCTGGGCCATATACTCCATCAGGAGTCCCCCACTCCTTTTGCCGAAAGGTACTTGAGGGAAAAGGAGTAGCTGTGGTGATTTCCCCGAAGGCTTCCCTGTTCTGTTGGGTGCCTCATTTTCTCATTTCCCCCATATGTCGAGGGCTGAGAGCTTCCTGAAGGGAGTGTAAGTGTGTTGCTCGTATGTGTTTCTTTGTTGTAATTTGTAAAGTAATGAGAGATCTGCATTTGTGTGCTTTGCCGAGGGCATTTGTTGACTGAAGGCTTTATGTGGCCTAAGGCATCATGTGACCGGAGGCATCGTGTGGCCGAAGGCATCATGTGGCCGAAGGCATTGTGTGGTCGGAGGCATCATGTGGCTGAAGGCATTGTGTGGCCGAAGGCATCGTGTGGCCGGAGGCATCATATGGCCGAAGGCATTGTGTGGCCGGAGGCATCATGTGGCCGAAGGCATTGTGTGGCCGGAGGCATTCTGTAAGCCGAAAGCATCATGTCGAGGGGAGTAGATTGCCGTTGTGATCTTGCCTCAGTTTGCTGTAGCTGAGAAATAGAAAATTTTTAACATTTGCGTGTTTTGCCGAGAGGAGTCCCCCAGTCCCCCACTCCTTTTGCCGAGAGTTTCTCGAGGGAAACAGGAGTAGAGTGATGCATGCCTTCAGCAGGAGCCGCCGAGGGGCGACGCCTTTTGTTCCACAATGGGAAGATGCCTCGTTAAAAACCTCATTAGGAAAAAACCCTGTGGGAAAAAAATCCTAATGAGGGAAAAAGAGTACACCGGATGCCCCCAGAATGAAGCAAAAGGAGTGCGCCCTTCGGCCTTGATTGTTGAGCGGCGGTTGTGTCCGTCTGCTGAGGAGATATCCAAGATCAGCCTTAGATCCCTGCATGAAAAAGCTAAGGAGCTTGTAAGGACCCCCCCGTTATCAAATAAAGGTGACGGAGGGGTGCAAGGCCAGGTGGGCTTGTGTGAGAGCCCCTGTCATCAAATACAGAGGCCAGAGGGATGGAGACCGAGGGGTCTTCGTGATGGCCCCCGACATCAAATAAAGATATCGGAGAAATGAAGGCCGAGGGGCCTGTATGATAGCTCCCGACATCAAATAAAGATGCCGGAGGGCTGAAGGCCGATGGCATGTGTGATGGCCCTCGACATCAAATAAAGATGTCGGAGGGATGAAGGCCGATGGGCCTGTATGATAGCCCCTGGCATCGAATAAAGATCCCGGAGGGATGAAGGCCGAGGGACCTGTGTGATTCCCCCGACATCAAATAAAGATGTCGGGGGGATGAAGGCCGATGGGCCTGTATGATAGCCCTCAGTATCAAATAAAGATGCCGGAGGGATGAAGGCCGAGGGACCTGTGTGATTCCCCCGACATCAAATAAAGATGTCGGGGGGATGAAGGCCGATGGGCCTGTATGATAGCCCTCGGCATCAAACAAAGATGTCGAAGGGATGAAGGCCGAGCGGCCTGTGTGATGGCTCCCGGCATCAAATAAAGATGCCGGAGGGCTGAAGGCCGATGGCCTGTGTGATGGTCCTCGACATCAAATAAAGATGCCGGAGGGATGAAGGCCGATGAGCCTGTATGATAGCCCCTGACATCAAATAAAATGCCGGAGGGATGAAGGCCGAGGGTTGCTGTGATATGGAATCACGCTGAGGTCGAGGGCCGTTGTGATGTTGAGGCCGAGGGCCGTTCTGATGTTGAGGCCGAGGGGCGTTGTGATGCGGAATCACGCTGAAGCCGAGAGCCGTTGTTGATGTAGAATCACGTTGAGGCCGAGGGCCTTTGGTGATGTGAAATCATGTAAGGCAAAAACCGTTATGAAATAGAGTAATGTTGAGGCCGAGGGTCGTCTGATGTTGAGGCCGAGGGCCATTGTGATGTCCTCACGCTGAGGCCGAGGGCCGTTGTTGATGTTGAGGCCGAGGGCCGTTCTGATGCTGAGGTCGAGGGCAGTTGTTGATGTTGAGGCAGAGGACCGTTCTGATGTTGAGGCCGAGGGCCGTTGTGATGTGGAATCACGCTGAGGCCGAGGGCCTTTGATGATGTGAAATCATGTAAGGCAAAAACCGTTATGACATAGAGTCATGTTGAGGCCGAGGGCCGTCTGATGTTGAGGCCGAGGGCCATTATGACGTGGAATCACGCTGAGGCCGAGGGCCGTTGTTGATGTTGAGGCCGAGGGCCGTTCTTATGTGGAATCACGTTGAGGCCGAGGGCCGTTGGTGATATGAAATCATGTAAGGCAAAAACCGTTATGACATAGAGTCATGTTGAGGCCGGTGGCCATTTGATGTTGAGGCCGAGGGCCATTGTGATGTCATCACGCTGAGGCCGAGGGCCGTTGTTGATGTTGAGGCCGAGGGCCGTCTGATGTTGAGGCCGAGGGCCATTGTGATGTGGAATCATGCTGAGGTCGAGGGTCGTTGGTGATGTGAGATCACGCTAAGGCCAAAACCGTTATGACATAGAGTCATGTTGAGGCCGAGGGCCGTCTGATGTTGAGGCTGAGGGCCATTGTGATGTCCTCACGCTGAGGCCGAGGGTCGTTCTGATGCTGAGGCCGAGGGCCGTTGTGATGTGGGATCACGCTGAGGCCGGGGGCCGTCGTTGATGTTGAATCACGTCGAGGCCGAGGGCTTTTGGTGATGTTGAGGCCGAGGGCCGTCCTAATGTTGAGGCCGAGGGCCGTTGTTGATTTTGCGACCGAGGGCCGTTCTGATGTTGAGACCGAGGGCCGTTGTTGATGTTGATGCCGAGGGCCGTCTGATGTTGAGGCCGAGGGCCATTGTGATGTGGAATCATGCTGAGGTCGAGGGCCGTCCTGATGTTGAGGCCGAGGGCCGTTGTTGATTTTGAGACCGAGGGTCGTCTGATGTTGAGGCCGAGGGCCGTTGTGATGTGGGATCACGCTGAGGCCGAGGGCCGTTGGTGACGTGGAATCATGCCGAGGCCGAGGGCCATTGGTGACGTGGAATCGAATTGAGGCCGAGGGCCTTTCCTTGATAGTTCCAGGAGTCCTCTGGGTGTATGTTCCTTCTTTCAGGCATCGACCGAGGGGTTGATTCCCCGCCTCGGCCGAAAGGAGGTCAGTGTGATCCGTCCGGGGGTTCGTCTGTTAGTCCCCCGGCGCTGGGCCGTCCCTTGATTGTGCCAGGAGGTCGTATGTTAGTCCTCCTGATGTGTGTTCCTTCTTCTAGGCTTCGGCCGAGGGGTTGATTCCCTGCCTCGGCCGAAAGGAGGTCCAAGTGATCCGTCCGGGGTTTCGTCTGTTAGTCCCCCGGCGCTGGGCCGTCCCTTGAATGTGCCAGGAGGTCGTATGTTAGTCCTCCTGATGTGTGTTCCTTCTTCTAGGCTTCGGCCGAGGGGGTTGCTTCCCCGCCTCGGCCGGAAGGGGGTCCAAGTGATCCGTCCGGGGGTTCGTCTGTTAGTCCCCCGACGCTGAACCGTCCCTTGACCTTGGGGGGTCCCGTCGTCTATTTACGGCGCGGGCTAGGCTTGGTCGGTTTCCGACGACTGCCGTTTCACCCCCAAGTTTGGGGATTTCGTCACCTCACCCATTCTTTCAGGCCTGTCGCCGTGCGTTGCGCGCCGGCGACGCGGCGAGCGTCCCGCTCCAAAAACGCGGGCCTTTTGCAGGCCCCTCGTCTCTAGAAACCATCGGCCATACCTGGGCATTTGGCCTCGAAGGGGCCGATAAGATGTCTGGATTGTGTTGTAGTTTACTTAAATTCATAGAAATAAGCGGAATACAAGGGGTGCGTTGTTTGACAACGGCTTTGTTAAGATTCACCGCTCAAGGCCGAGGGCTCTAGGCCGAGGGGATGGTAATGTGCCTCGAGGTCGAGGGCCCAAGGCTGAGACTAACGCCGAAGGTGAGGAACGTGATTAGCGGAGGTGGCGCTTCTTCGGCTGGGGCTCCTCGAACTCCTCTCCGTCACTGAGCCTCCCGATTTCATGTTTCTTTGTTGCGATGTCCCCTTCTTCTTTATCGGTGTTCTCCCTGGTGTTTTTCCTTGGGGCATTTTTGATGAATTGGTGGAGCTCACCCCGTTGAATTAAGAGTTCAATAGCCTTCTTTAACGAGACACAATCGTCTGTATTGTGGGAGGTGCTTTTGTGGTAACGGCAATAAGTGCCGCCTTGGTGGATGGCGTAGATCTCCCTCGCCGACCGAGGGTCCTTGGGGAAAAGGTCCTGCTCTTCCGCATAGTTGAGGATAGTGCTCACCGGGTGCGTGAGGGGAGTCCTCGGCATGTCCAGCCGAGGGCGCCATTGACGTTCGTTACGGCCCTGCTGGGTGTGGCTTCCATGGTCTCGGCCTCCGGCCGAGGGCACATTTGGGGCCGCCGTGTTGTTTATCTTCTTCGAGGGCTGGCCCTCGTTCTTCTTGAAGGAGTGGAGGTCGTCGGCGTCGGCGTATAGGCTCCCCCGCTGGAGTGCTCTGAGGTATGATCTTGGGGGGTCGGTGATGAGGCTCCGTGCGTAGGGGCTGCTGCGGAGAACCCCCTGGAAGAGAACGAGGAGGGTACGCTCGTCGGCGCCCTCGACCTCGTCTGTCTCCTTCATCCACCGGTCAATGAAGGACCGAAGTGTTTCGTCAGGCTGTTGCTTGACGGAGAGGAGCTGGGAGAAGTGCTTTCTCGCGCGCTTCCTTCCGGCAAAATGGGTGAGGAAGCGTTGGGCAAGATCTTGCCAAGAGTCAATGCTGCCCTCGGTCAATCGATTGAACCATTCGTATGCTGGTCCCTCCAAGGTGGAAAGGAACCAACGACATAAGTATTCATCTGATGCCCCCATCATCATCATGCTGTTTTGATACCTGTTGTAGTGCTCATGGGGGTCAGTTTTTCCTTCATAGGGCTTGATGAGTTGCCCTCGGTACTTTTCCGGGATTTGGGCCGCCAATACCCTTGGGGTGAATGGCATCCGGGTCCGGAGCTGGATGATGGGTTCCCCGGAGCCCTCGGCTACCTTCTTCTGTAATTCCTCCATTTTGGCCATCATGGCCTCGTATTTGAGGTCTGAATGAGGGGTGGAGGTGGTGGCGTGAGCTTTGTCGGCCTCCATTTCATCAAGTCGGCGTTGGAGGGCCGCAATAATTTCGTCCCGAGGGTCCTTCAGGAGGGTCTCCGCCCCCTGCGAACGAACCCGGGCCGAGTGGGCCTGGTTGATCTGGTGGCGAGCATCGTCGGCATGAAGGGGTGCCTTGCCTTTGTCCCGAGGGGGACGCTCCTCGTCTGCCCTCGAGACAGACCCTCCGCTTTCTTGGGGCCCTCGGCGGTCTTGCCCCCCTCCGAGCCGGTTGAGGGCGGAAGTGCGGGGCCTTTCTCTGTTGTCATTGTGGCGGTCCCGGGACTGAACTTCCTGGGAGGCCGTGTCTTGGGCCAATACCCCATCGTCATTCCTAACCCGAGGGATGGGGTTTTCGAAGGGGTGTGGCAGAGGGGGAAGTACGATGTTCTCCCCAACCTGGGGTTGAGCCGGAGCCAGGGTGCCGAAGGCACCCGGGTTCTGAGTTAGCGTCTGGATGAAGGCGGAGAGTGCCGAATGAACGTCGATGGTGAGGACCGGAGGGCTGACTTGGTCATCGCTCCGGTTTTTCTTCTTGGCTTCGATGCCGAGGCGGGCATCGGGGGCATTCTGCTGGATCTGAAGGCGTAGGTCGACAGCCGCCTGTTCCAGCCCAGCGATGACACCGCCCTCGGGAGCCTTGTGAGAGGCTTCGGGGGCGTTGACGTCGCTGAGGGCCAGGTTCTTGTCTTCTACGTTTTTGGAGTTGGCACGTGTTGTTCTCACCATTTTGGTAGAGGGCTAGTGTTTGGCGAAGGGGGAGGGTTTCTTACTTGATCGTTCGACCTCTCAACGAGAGCACCAAATGATGGATCGTGTACCCGGGGGGTAGCTTATCCGAGGGGTTATTGCGGAGAATAACTAGAGAGAAGTCAGAGCAAACAAGTAAGAGAGAGAGTGTATATTCGATATGTATTAAGCGTGGTTTACAATGGGGGAAAGAGGTGCTATTTATAGCAGTAATAAATGCTAGATAAGGACACGTGTCAGTTTTCTGGTGGTCGAGGGGTCACCTCGACCGGGGTGGCACTGGCACTCGCATGTGGCCGCATTAAATGCGGTGGTTGGATGTGACGTTTGTACTTGGTACGGTGATCCAGGCGCATGTGAAGAGGATATTATGTCGAGGTGGATGCCTTCGGCTGAAGGGTGCTGGGCCGAAGGCTCTTCTACCCGAGGGCTCGGCGACGACTGCAGGTGCCGAAGGCTTGGTTTTCAAGCCTTGTTCTCCTGTGGTGCCTCTTCTAACCGAGGGCTCCTACCTGCCGAGGGCTGCAGTTGCCGAAGGCTTGGTTTTCAAGGCGTGTTCTCCTGTGATTCCTCTTCTACCTGAGGGCTCCTACCTGCCGAGGGCTGCAGTTGCCGAAGGCTTGGTTTTCAAGCCTTGTTCTCCTGTGATGTTTCTAAGCTCGATTCCGTCACTGGTAGCCTTCGGCCATAAGGCCGAAGGCACCCCTTTGCGCATTGTGGGCTGCTTAGAGCTCCATTTTGCTGGGCTTGGCCCGTTTGGGCCTATTGGGCCTGATTGTAGTAGAGGAAGTATGTGGGCTGGGGGTCCCTGGGCCATATACTCCATCAAATCTCTTATGCAATATTGATTACTTTTGTTTTCGTTGGTTAAATTAGAATTGTTGGCTAAATATCATTGATTGTACTATTATTGTTATTGTTGATATTATTGTTACTACTATCACTACTATTTTTATTTTTATTTTTTAATAATGGTTCCGTGCACATATTTTTTATAAGAATCAGGAACCGAACCGTTAATAACAACTAGAAACCAAACCGTTAACAACTAATACCACATTTGTAGGAACCGAACCGGGTTATAACAATTTGGTTCCAACCGGTTCTACGGTTCCAAGTTCCAAAATCTCACCCCTAGTTTATGGTGTGTTTTGTCTGGTTTGTAGTGAATGAAAGTGTGGATTTTAAATTCCCCTTATGTGGTATAAGAAGTGGTGGCTTGTCATGGAGGGAAATTTAACTTTTTGGGGTTTTTTGGTTCCCTCTAAATCTATGTAAGGCTGTCATGTGCTTTGTTGGATATCCTTTTAGATTAATTGTACTGTTTTGAATTATATACTACAGCCTGGCATGTGCTTTGCTCGATGTTCTTTTAGATTAGTTGTACTACCTCCATTCCTATTATAACTTTCAAATATGGTTGTCATATAATTTAAGACAATAGGTATTGTGTGGTGGAGAGTTGTGCAGAGGAGAGAGAAATGTTGTGAACCACAAATTCTTTATCAAAAAGGGAAAGTGGAAATTTTAATTGGAACGAACAAAAAAAAATTGTAAGTTATAATAGGAACGGAGTAGGAGTACTATTTTAAATTATGTTTAGTACACCCAATGAAGCAAGGAAGGAAATGATGAAAAACAACGAGATTCACTTTCCCGTTCCTCCAAAACCCACGTAGCGCAGTAGCCTCGCCAGAGTCTAGCAGTGAAGGAGAAGAAGACAGAAGACTTGTGGCTGTCGTCCAGAGACGGCTTGAGCATTTTGGAGGCCCCAGACGAAAAATATTTACTATGTACAAATCACTTTTAAAATCAGATAAATTGAATAAAATTCGCCTTATGAAAAAAGCATATTCAAAGTCCACGATATAATGTTTGTAATATTCAAAAGGAATAATTTTAAAATGCAAACTTATTCAAAACACAAGGCAAACTTGTATTTGTAAAAGTATTAAGAGACTTCAAGAACGAGACTCAGAGAGAAGAGCTGAAGAGTCTTAGCTGATTCACTAACCAAGGACGCATTTCGACGGCGGGCAATGAGGCATATATACAGTAGCCGATTAGCGGTCTCTGTTGGACGTTGATGCGTTTTGAGATCGGATTTTGATAGTTTTTTCCTAACTTTAAGGTGTCATAAGTCTCAATTTTAAGCTCAAGTCATATTTATCGGCCGTTGATTCGAGTTTTGGTATTTTTGGAGTCAAAATCAGGGAATTTGAGCCTGGCACTGGTGTTTGAGAAGAAATAGGGACGAGTTGAGAAGCATTTTAGAGTTGATTAGGAGTATTGGAGATCAGTGAGGTATTAAAGACAATGTTTTGAAGACAAAAGAGCTCTAGAATTGGCTACGAGATCAAAAGAAGACGAATAGAGCTTGAAAACAACGGTCAGGATGACGTTCTGTCAATCGTTCAAGCATATCTTTTCTTAGGAACATCCAAAAAACATGATTCAAGTTTCATATGAAAACCAACTTCAAGGGCTACAAATCATATGAAGACACCATTGTGAGAATCGGAGAGAAGCAAGGTGAAAACAGACGATGAAGTCAGACAACCTCTGTTGAGATTTCAGAATGCGACCTTCCACCATTTTATTCATATATTTTTATTGGATGGTTCAAATCCATTTTTGTAAGTTGTGTTGGATAGAAGACTTAATTAGATACAACTTTGATGAAGGACAAATAGTCAGAAGTGAACTATAAAGCTGATTTCTGCTTGCAGTTGCCGCTTAGTGTATTGGCGGTCTACGAATAACACCTAATACTAATATCGGAGTAGAATTTTTTGGAGGCCCCCTTGGTAGTTGAGGCCCAAGGCAGTTGCCTGGCCCAACTGCCCTCAAAGCCGCCCCTGCTGTCATCCTAACCGCTAAGCCCTTCCGTCCCAGAAAGCGAATGGGTGTAGGGAGGAAGAAAGAAAGAGGAAAGAATAAAGAGAAAAAAGAGAAGAAAAAAGAGAGAAAAAAAAGATGCAATATATGACACCACATATGATAAAAAAAAACATCACACCACATTCCACATAAACATGTTTATCGGATGACTCTGGGTTTTAACCTGTTTTAATTTTTTGGAAGAATATGACATATTAAAATAACAAAACTTAAGCAAATTACAAAACTATGAAAAAATAAACTTCTATCTACTGTCTATCATCGAAGCAGACTTAGAAACTATAACCTCCGTAGAAGCAATAAGATTCGTTGATCCTGCAATGGGTTTAACTCAACCAATGATAAACAAACCAGACTTCTCATCACCTGACTTAAATTCTAGAACTTTTCTGCTAGGAAATAAAAACACACCCAAATCAACATGCACCTCGAAATAAAAACACAAACAAAATAAAACGGAATTAAGACATGGTCCACTCATCTTCTTCTAGCCCCTAGACACTCTTGCATTCCATGGCAGCGATTCAGGAGGGGACGAGCCACCGGAAACGTCTGCTCCATGCGGTCCGCAACGACCTCCTCATTGAGCACCAGGTCGTCATCCCCAGTCCCGATCTCCGAACTGTCGCACTGCCCGATCCACTTTTCCATCTGTCATGCACTCGTCAATGCCATCTCTTTGCCGCTTCTATCCACCTAAAACCCGCTGCCCGACTCTTCGTTCTCATCCGCACCAATTAAGAATGTCGAAGAGCGATCGACGCTACGTGCGATTCGCGCAATCTCAAAGATCGGCGAAAAGGGAAACCCTAGCTAGAGGGAACGGTCACCCTCGTGACTCATGATTAACCTATTAAAAAGTTGGTTTGAATTGTTTTTATGTTGGGGTATGTAATTGGTGATATTTGAGTTGGAGTCTAAGAGCCCGTTTGGTAGCATGAAGATAGGCTGATTTGGCTTATTCTGCTAAAATTTATGAAGTTCTGGCTGAAGTAGCGTATTGGCTGATTCTGCTGATTTAAGAAAAAAATATTTATAAAATATATTTTATTAATAAAATAATGAAAAAATTATATGTAGAAATAGCTAAAATGATCATCTAGAGTACCTTCAGCCAATACAGTCATAAAAGTAACTCCAACTTTACTTTTTTTGCTTAGGGAAAAGCGCTAAATAGACTCTCCTACTATCCCGAAATCGTCAACTAAGCCCGTCTACTTTAAAAAGGGTCATATTAATCCGTTTAGTATTTGTAAAGAATCTAATAGGTCCAGATGACCGAAAAACGACCCATTATTCCCAGTTTAATCTGACGTGGACTGGTGCATATGCTAAATGTGGAACTTTTTCCACGTCAGGACCCGGTGGCAACTCAATAGAAGGTGCAAAAAGCTAATGTTCTTTCACCATCGTACAATTTGAAATTAGGGTTCTTCAAAAAGCTAATGAGATCTCCCCCGTCTGGTCATCTGCGAGAAAGTCCAAGGATTATATTTCTGGTTGTGGAGAAGGAGACCATAGGCATCTAGAAGTTCAGATTTTTTGGATTTGAATAGAGCGAAAGTAAAGACCGGCCATCTTCACGAAGCTCAGGTAAGTGACCTTAACGTGTTTTGACTTTGACAATGGCAGTCATCTTCCTTAACATTATTATTTATTTTCAGAATGTATAAAGTAGCAGATTTGAAAATACATCATGGCGGAAATTTAAAAAAAAAACACCAGAACTTTCTTATGTGAATGGTGAAGTGGGTACTATTACATTGGACCTGAATATGATTTCATTTCCTCGTCTCATGAAGTTTATCACTGATAATTCTTATAAAAAGGTGGAATCTTTATCCTTCAAATTACCTGATGAGAACTCCAACAAGTTAAGACCATTATGGAATGATGCTTCAACCTTAGAGCTAATAGATTTAGCCATGAACTGGGGCACAATTGATATTTTTGTGGAGCATGGCATAGATGAGTCTGAACTTATTTCACTCTTACCTTCGCCTTCAACTGAAGAAGTGAACAGAGATGTGCTAGGTGAAACAGAGGAAACATCTGTAGTGCAAAAAGAAAATAGAGGCGTGGACAGAGATAGAAGTCCAGATTTGGACAGTCAGTTTGGGGATGATGGCTCTGATTGCAGCGTTTATTATGACTCCAATGACCCCCCTAGTTCTGCTGCAGACTCTCAAGAAGAGGACTACGTTTCTGAGGAGCATCCCAAACGGAAGAAGACATTGAAGAAGCCATGTTATGATCCTAAAGCTGAATCACACGAGCTCGAAGTGGGGATGTTATTTGATGATGGGAATCAATTTAAGAGTGCCTTGATCAATTATGCAGTGCAAAATAAAAAGGATGTAAGGTGGATTAAGAATGAGCCTTTAAGAGTTCAAGCCGGATGTTGGCTAATTGTCCTTTTAAGTGCACAACTTCATGGTCTAACACGTACAAATGTGTCCAGCTTAAGACTTGGGATGGTACACACAAATGTAATGACAAATTCAAATTGAAGATAGTTAGTCAAACTTGGCTTGAAGAGAAATATGAGGATAAAATCAGGGATAATCCTTGCATTCGTAAAGTTGAGCTGCATAAACACATCCGGAGTGACTTAAATATACATGTCAACATTTCTAAGGTGAAGAGGGTGATAGTCAGGGTGTTGAAAAAGGTCAATGCATCATTCGGGGAACAATTACGAAGAGTGAGAGACTATGCACTAGAGTGTATGCGCTCAAATCCTGGTAGCACTGTCATTGTGAAGACAAATAGGATTGTTGAAGATGGTCCTGAAGTGTTTCAGAGGATGTATGTTTGTTTTGGAGCTCTTAAGAGAGGTTTCTTAGCAGGTTGTCGAAATATCATAGGTCTAGATGGAAGTTTTCTAAAAGGGATGCTTAAAGGTGAACTACTAAGTGCAGTGGGTAGGGATGGAAACAATGAGATGTACCCTATAGCATGGGTCGTGGTGGAAATGGAGAACACCGATTCGTGGAGATGGTTTCTAGATTTACTAAAACATGATCTCCAAATCGACAACATGTACCATTGGACTTTCATGAGTGATCAAGAGAAGGTTTTAATTCATTCTCATTTCATTTAGTCAAGCCATTCTGCCCTTAAGTGTTTTAATTATTCACTAACATCATTCAATTCTGTAGGGACTGATGACTGCAATAAAGGAGTTATTCCCTAATTCCGAGCAGAGAAATTGTTGCAGACATATACATGCCAATTGGAGTAAGAAGCATACATGTCATGTCATGAAGATGCACTTTTGGAATTGTGCAAGATGCACCACAGAAGCACAGTTGAAAGAACAACTTCATGCGCTTGGAAAAATTAATTCTAAAGCTAAGGCGGATTTAGAAAGATTTGACAGCCATCAATGGTGTAAAGCTTTCTTTAGGACAGATGTGAAGTGCGATATTCTGGACAATAACTTATCTGAGGCATTTAACAACACAATTGTCAAAGCTCGGTCCAAGCCAATCATCCCGATGCTAGAAGCCATCAGAATAGCTACAATGAAGAGGATAGCAAAAAAAATTGCATTTGGTAGTAAGTGGGTTGGTAACCCTGGGCCTCAGATCATGAAGAAGTTAAATTCAAATATCGGATCTGCCGTAAAAAAATAACCATTGTTATTCATATCAGAAATTGCCCTAAATAGGAGTAAAAACGTTTTGAAATTCCAAAATAGGACTATCATGTTTTTTATTTCTTGAATATGAGTAATCTGCCAAATTTGGAAAAAAATGTATGTTCAAAGCCTAGTAATACCAAACCTGGCATAAATTTACTCTTATTCAAGGAATAAAAAACATGATAGTCCTATTTTAAAATTGCATTTGGCAGTAAGTGGGTTGGTAACCATGGGCCTCAGATCATGAAGAAGTTAAATTTTCCTAGAAAGGAGAAAGATCTAACAAAGAAATCCTCTTCAGTCAACGTATGGTTGAAAAAAGTCAGCCATAACTAAACACCATTAACACCTAACAACCTCAAAAAAATAGACTAATCCTTCTTTCTTCATTGTTTGGGGCTAAACGTTCTGTATTGATGCCAACCCTTTAGCTCGATTTGCGTGATCTGCCGCCGCTGACGACGGCGAAACGATGGGATCCACCACCGATACGTCAGCGGCTTCCTCCATCGTCACCACCTCTTCCCACCAACCTCCCTCCCACCATATCTTGGAAATCACCCTCATCTCCGCCCAAGATCTGGCCCCCATTTCCAAATCCCAGCGCACCTACGCTCTAATCTGGGTCAACCCGAACAAGAAACGGAGCACCAATATCGATCCCAAAGGGCACACCAATCCCACGTGGAACCACAAGTTCTCGTTCCGGGTCGACGACGAGTTCCTCGGGTCCGAGGCCTCCGCCGTGAACGTCGAGATCTACGCCGTCGCCTGGTTCCGGGACATCCTCATCGGAACGGTTCGCTTAAACGTTAACAACATTTTGACGCCTCCCTCGCCGGGCATAGTTAGCGATGAGAAGAAAACCGAGAGATTCATGGCTCTTCAGATCCGCCGGCCGTCCGGCGACCCTCAGGGGATGCTCAACATGGGGGTTGCCCTGTTCGACGCAGCCACGCGCAGCAAGCCGATCTGCAGCGACGTCAGCGCGTCTTCCTCGGATTGCAGAGATCTTCTGGAAAAGAAAATGAACAAGTTCCTCACAGGGGATAAGATCTCCGACGAGTTCCAGGCGAATCCGGGCTCGGTCTGTGCGGGATCTGCCGTGAACGGATCGGTGATGTGCGGCGGATCCGAAGTCTGCTCGGACATCGGGCCGTCGGCATCCGTCGTGGCGGCGGAGATAGCCATGAAGTCCAACCCGCTGGCAGAGCAGCCTAACGCCGGACCCCAGAGACGGAAGGGCGGGGGAGAATGCGGAGAGAGTGTGATATTGGAGGAACTGACGGCCGAGGAAGCGGCGGCGAAAGGGATGACGAATCAGCCGGAGGTTGTGAAGAAGAAGGGACACCTGTTTTCGTGCTTCGGAAATGCCTACGGTTTTGAGGTCACCATTGTTTGCGGCGCAAGAAAAAAACAGAAAAGCGATTAATATTCCGACAGAGAGATCCAATTTTTTAAGATTTTTTTGTCTGTTTTGTTTTTATAGTGAACCAAACAAACATCAACCCTCCTCCGGCCGGGCTAGTGGCCTCCGGCGTGCAGATCGGAGAACGAGTCGGCGACTGTTTTTTCTTCTTATGAAACTCTGACTTGATGATTGTTTGTTATTAGTATAGCATTATTAAGAATCAATCAGTAGGTATTTATACGGAGCCATTGGTAGAGGTTAATTCCCTCTTGCAATACTAATCTATTACACAACCTCATTAGCCATTATTGTGGTATATAATATCATCTCATCCTATGCTATAATAACACTCAAATTAACTAAATCGTTTCAATATGTTACACTCAATGAAATTGTGATCGGAAAAGGTCGACTTTGATGAATTTACTGAATTATTATAGAAAAATTACATTTAAAATATACTCCCCCGTCCCTAAAAGGATTGACAAGTTTGACTGGCACGTAGAATAATAAAGCAAAAACTGTGTGGTAGAGATTTATGCAGAGGAGGGAAAAATAACAGGAGCCACAAATTGATTGATTAAAAGGGAAAGTGACAAAATTTTTTGGACAACCAAAAAAGAAAAGTTGGCAAAGTTAAAACGTGGAAGTTGGTGTTAAGGAAGTTGGTGTTGAAAGTGGAGGTGGTTTGCGTTTGGATGTATCTACTCGATGGAATTCCACGTATGAAATGCTCGAGAGTGCTATTAGGCATCAACGCGCATTTAGTAGCTTAAAACTGAATGATCCAAATTATAAGTGTTTTCCTTCTCCTGATGAACGATGAACGGAAAAGAGGTCAAAGAATTTGTGAGTTGTTGGAGCCATTTAATGAAATTACCAAATTGTTTTATGGGTCAAGCTATCCTATTTCAAATTTGTATTTCATGCATGTTTGGAAGATCGAATGTTTGCTGAAAAAGAATATTATTTCCGATGATCAAAAAATCAAAGATATGACATGTGATATGTTGGTAAAGTTTTCCAAATATTGGGACCAATATAGCACCATCCTTGCAATGGGGGATGTTCTGGATCCGAGAATGAAGTTTGAGTTGTTAGAACATTGTTTTAACAAACTGGATCCGAGCACTTGTCAAGATAAGTTAATTCATGTGAAAGAAAAGCTGTATTTTCTCTTTGAACAATGCAAGAGTAAATTTGTGTCTGCTACTTCTTCGAATGCAACTCAACCTACGCAAGAAAGTGTCTCAACACAACAAGGCAAAGGCTTTTCTATTTTCAATGTAAGTTCTAATATTTTTATTATTATTTT
Source organism: Cuscuta europaea (assembly GCA_945859875.1). Taxonomy (NCBI): domain Eukaryota; kingdom Viridiplantae; phylum Streptophyta; class Magnoliopsida; order Solanales; family Convolvulaceae; genus Cuscuta; species Cuscuta europaea. Next base: position 2,645,805 of record CAMAPE010000070.1, read on the forward strand.
ACTGGTAGTGTTATAGTTTTATAATTTTATAATAATTTCTTTTTTTGTGAAATGGCTCGGGAAATTCTTGCATTTGAGAGCCAGAATATAGTTGATAGTGGCAAATCATCTTTGGATATGTACTTGGAAGAAGGGAGGTCTGAGATGAAATGCTTTTATGATATGGATGTTTTGCAATATTGGAATGACCGTAAAATGCGATATGGTGACTTAGCATTGATGGCATGTGATGTGCTTAGTATTCATATGTCGAAAGTGGCATCAGAGTCGGCTTTTAGCATTGGTTCTCGTGTTTTGACTAAGTACAGAAGTTGTATTCTTCCTACACATGTCCAAGCATTGTTGTGCACTTGTAATTGGTTAAAGGGCTATGAAGTTCACGAGGATGGTAATTTCATTTAATATCTTATTCTGATTTTATTCTTTCTAATTATGCAAGTGTTGGATTTAAATCGGATAATTTACTATGTATAGATGACGGGAGCATTGGAGAGGATTAGATTCACAACTTGAGTAATGAGTATGCATTTCTTCTCTGAGCTCTTCTTTTGATTGAGTTTTTCCCTCCCAGAAACTGTCCATTTGTAATGTGTTAGTTCATGCATGAAACTATCCTCTGATTGAATTTTCCCTCCGAGAATATGTCTATTGTTTCTTAGTTTATAAATTATCAATGTATTAGTTCATGCATGAAATTATCCATTTGTATTGCATCTTGTATATCCACATGGTTGATTTTGCACTCCCACATTACATGTCTTTGCCCACTGTTTTGTACTTGCTCAGTTGCTCTCTGCATATAATATTGAACTATAACATCTACCAAAAATATTGTTAATTTTCATTTATTATTTTAAATTGGTTAATTTACTATGTACAGATGATGGGATCATTGGAGAAGGTTTAGGTCCACAACTTGCTGGAAATTGATATGGAGATGGATCAATTATTAAGAAAATCACTTGGAGATGGATTAGTTGCTTATAAAAGCAAGACTACAAGAGTGATGTGATTTTATAATTTTTATTGTAATGCAAACTTATGATGTTTTGTTTGAAGTTAATTTAGACAATTTGGATGTGTGTTTTGCATTTTGATATCGACAATGGTTTTTGGACTTATGAAGAAGTTATCTATTTAAACATATTAGATTTTATTGGAATTAGTTTAGATAGTTTAATTTTTAATGCAATTTTGGCCCGCTGTTTGACCCGTGAAACCCACTTATTAGTTTGGCCCGGTAAACTCTCTAAATGGGCTGGCCCGTGGGCTGACCCGTTTAACCCACGGGTTACGTGAGTCGGGTTAGGGTTGGAGAAATCCTGACCCGTTATTAAACGGGTTTGCCCGAATCAACCCACTTAAACCATAACCCGTCACGGGTCGGGTCGGGTCGGGTCGGGCCGTTTGACAGCTCTACTGGTCCTTCTTAATGAACTAGTTTAATAACGCGCGTTGCGCGTTCGTGGTAATGTCCAAGACCTTTTTAGGGACAACAATATCTCGGTTTACGTTCAGTGAATATATTAGACAAATGTAGATGGTGGTCTCAACATCGGACAACTTGGACTCTCATACTGTATTAAAAGATTAAATTCAGGATAACGTGATACAAAAATCAAATGACTTATATGCTAAATTTGTTTTGAAGTAGCATGACCTGACAATCAGGACAACAAGTATTGGAACATGGAGTAGTATATGTGATGGATAGTGTACCCGGGGGGTAGCCTATCCGAGGGGTTATTACGGGGAATAACAAGAGAGAAGTCAGAGCAAGTAAGTATAGAGAGAGAAAGTATATTAGCGAGTATTCAGCGTGTTGTGACTTGGTTACAAATGGGGAAATGGGGTGCTATTTATAGTAGCAATAAATGCCGGACAGGGACACGTGTCAAACGTCCATTGGCCGAGAGGTCACCTCAACTGGTTGGCGCCGGCAAACGCATGTGGCCGCATTTAATGCGGCTGTCTGATGGGACGTTGTACAGGGTACGGTGATCCATACGCATGTGGAGCGGATATTATGTCGGAAAAGGCGCCCTCGGCGGTAGATGACTAGCCGAGGGCTCTGAGTACCGGGGACCCCCTTAGTGTCGAGGGCTCCAACTGCCGAGGGCTACTGATTTTCGCCGTTTTTCTCAGTAACTTTGTTTTCCTGTCTTGGCCCTCCTGTGAGAGTTAGAGCCTTCGGCCAGGGGGCCGAAGGCACCCCTGGTGCGCATTGTGGGCTGCTTGGTACTTTGGGCGCGGTGATTTGGGCCTGTTGTGCTTTCTGGGCCTGTTGGGCCTTCATTGGAGCAGTAGGAGTCTGTGGGCCGGGGGTTCCTGGGCCATATACTCCATCAAGAGTCCCTCACTCCTTTTTCCGAAAGGTACTTGAGGGAAAAGGAGTAATTGTGTTTGTCCTCTGCCGTTGTTCCGTTGTAGTTTGTAGAGTTGTGGTTAGTTTGCTGTTTGTTTATTCTGCTGAGGGCAGTCCCTCAGTTACCCACATGTCGGGACTTGAGGGGTCATGTTTGTGATTTTTGTGATTTTTCCCGAGGGGGGTTCTCCAGTCCCCCACTCCTTGAGGCACTTGCAAAGTGGTGAAAAGGAGTAGAGTAGTTGCGCTGCTGTTTTGGGCCGAAGGCTTACGCTTTTCGTTTCATTTTGGGGGGATGCCTCGTTAAAAACCTCATTAGGAAAAACCCTGTGGGAAAAAATCCTAATGAGGGAAAAAGAGTGCACCGAATTCCCCCAACGATGAATCGAAAATGTGAAACCTTGGTTCGAAATGGAGAATAATGCTGATGCCGAAGGCTTTCCTTGGTCTGAGGGCTCATGTGTTGATTAGCCGGGGGCATGCTGTTGATTTCTTGGGAGGTGCCGAAGGGGAGTCCCTCAATCTGGGGATCGAGGGCGTCATGAATGTGAGTAGTAGTTGAAGTGTCACCGGGGTGCCCCCTGTTTGTTGTTCAGTTGGGGAGAAGGGTATCCGAGGGCACCCGTTACCTGTGTGCTGTAGACTACTTGTTAATGAGGCGTACTCCCCGGGGGCTACCCGACCCTCAAAGTGCTGAGGGGGGATCCCCGAGGGGTGGGCCTGTTATGAAGCCGGGGGCTTCTGAAGGAGTGATCCCGAAGGCATTTGTCATGTACTGTGTGGGGCACAACCCGGGAGCGTCTCTGGGTAAGTGAAGTAAAAACCCGGGGGCCAGTTTATTGGTTGATGAAGGAGTGGTCTGCCAAGTGTAGCCGGGAGCTCCCAGAATATAGCCGTTGGAAATATAGCCGTTGGAATATCTAACGTCAGAATATAGCCGTTGGGGGGGGGGGGGGGTTGCCACGTGGTGTGTGCTTGTTGGCTGCCCGTGGGCGGGCGTCACCGATTGGGCGAAGCCACGGTTTGTAATGATGGCAGTCCAACCGGAGGCCCGGTTTCCAGGCCCAAGCCCGGATCCCAGCGCCTATAAATACCCATGGCCGGCTTCACTTCCCATGTGCGATTTATCCGTTAGCGAAGCTCTGCCAAAATCCCTAGAGAGAGAAACATCCGCCTTCGATCAATCCCCGCTTTAAGGTCAGTTCCCCATCTGTTCTTCTCCCTCCTTAGCTAGCTGTAGCGGCCTTAGATCTAGGAGTTGTAACTTAGAAAACTTAGTGTTTCCGAGCCCTCGAACCAGTGCAAAGATGTCTTCCCAAAGTGATTCCCAGGACATCTCGGGGGCGCCCTCGATGGAGGATGAAGTCAACTCGGACGTGGAGTCCTCAAGCGAACAGTCCTCGGCCCAGGAGGATGTCGCGATGGCGGTGGAAGTGCAGAAGGAGTTGGTGGCCGAAGTCGAAGCCGAGGGCTTTGAGCAAGAGGCGGAGGATGAAGAGCTTGCCCTCGCCGTACAAGTTGCAGAGGAGGAGGAAGAGAAGGAGAGGCTGAGGGTGACCGTGGCTGTTCTTCCCCCTCGGGGTGCTGGTGAGGCTGGGAGCTCTCGGCCCCTCAACCCGACGCCGATAAGAGTGGCGCCCGGGGAAAAACATGAGAAGAAGAAAACCGCTCCCAAAAAGAAATGCATTGTTGCTGATCAGGGGAAACCCATAGATATGCCCGAGGGGTACTCCTGGCTGAATACTGCCGCCCTCGAGATAGGGTCGAAGGCTGACAGGGAAGATATGTACGTGACTCAGCTGCACGCGGGTCCTTCGGTTGTGGTGGTGGCGCCGGTCCCTGATGACGTGCTTTCCCGGGCTCCCGAGGGTTGCATCGCCGTACACATTCTGTCGGTGTCAATGGGGCTCCGGTTCCCCCCTGCACCCATTCCTTCGGGAGTATCTCCGATATGTGGGCTTGGTCCCCTGCCAGTTGACGCCTAACAACCACTCCTACGTGGCGGGCTTCTTGAACCTCTGCCGGGCCCGAGGGGTGACCCCCAGCCTGGACTTGTTTTTTCAGAGCTTCAACCTCTGTCGAGGGGGTCACGCGAACGCCGAGGGCTTCGCCAATCTGCAACAGGTGGCTCGGTGGAAATTATTCACAGAAGCACCCTCGTCCAACAAAGGCTGGAAGGAGCGGTGGTGCTACGTTAGAATTGCCGAGAGCCCCTTTCCGATGGAACTTCGGGATCGCTTCCGTCGACATCCGAAGGTCGGAAGTGCTGCTCTGGAGAAGGATGGCTTGATAATAGCCAAGATCCCGGAGGGTCGCACGAAGCAAGTGTCCATTAAGGACTTCACTGCTGACAAGGAGCTTTTCGCCCTCGGCTTCCGCAGATATCGCTTCCTCGGCGAAACAGACGAGAAATATCCTGTGCTGGCAGGAGGTAGTATCCGAGGGCTTCCTTTTTTTGTACTTAGGATCCCCCCCTTTTTTTCTCTCTTTCCCTTCGGTCTAACCCCTTTGTTTTTGTTGGCATGTGTTAATATGGACGCTGGTAAACTCTTCGCTTTGAAGAAAAAGAAGGGCAAGACCCAAGCCCAGAAGAAGGACCCCTCGGTCCAACCGCCTGTGGGAGCCTTCTTCCAAAAAGAGACTCCGGAGCCCTCTGCTGCGGAGGGAGTTGCTGGGGTGGCATAGGGGGCCACCAAAAAGAAAAAGGGGAGCAAGGCGGTTGAGCCCCCGGCTAAGAAGCAGAGGGGTACCGGGGGAACCGTCGGCCAGGATGCCCCCTTGGTGATCATTGAGGATCGCCCTTCTCCGGATCCCCCAGTTGATGCTGCGGCGACAGCCCAAGCCAATCCTCCCTTGAGAAGCCCCCCTCGGGAGATCCTGCAGCTTTCCTTGGCCCCGGGGGCTTCCGTCCTACATGGCTCAGCGGAGTCGAAAGCTTTCTTGAGGGGGATGACCTCGTTAATGGACAAGGCTGCCCTCTCAACCTATGATGATGAGGCCCTCGAGAACAGGATCCTTCGGTCTTCATTAACTGTAAGTTTGTTCCTTTAGGTTTTGTGTTTAACTTTTAATGCTCTTTCCATGTTAATCTGACCCCTCCTCCCGTTGTTTATCAGGCTTGCGTAGCCCTCGGGGAGCACGCACAGAGGCTTGAGCAATGGCGCCTCCGGAAGGCGGAGCAGGATCGGGAGATGAAGGAGCTCATCCTGAAGAACTCCGATGCTGTAAAGCAGATGGCCATGCTGGAGGAAGATCTCCGGAAAGCTGCCGAGGGCGCTGAGCTGAAGGCCAAAGCTGCAGCGGAGGAAGCCAGGCTTGAGGCCGAGAGGGCAGCTAAGAAAGCCGCCGAGGAGGCAGAGCTTGCTAAGGCCGAGGCCGTCGCCAAAGCCCGAGAAGAAGCTGTTGCCGCATTCATGGCCGAGGGCTGGAAAGCCGAAGATAAGCCGCAGTGGGTGGCCTCGGTTGTGGAGTCATCGGTAGATGACTGGGTGAAGGGCCCCGGGGGAGACTGGATGGTGAAGAGGGGAGATAGTTATTACCAAGGGGGTGAATTCTTCACCCAGCACCTTGTGTACCGGAGGCTGGCCAGGCACTTCCAAGTCTCCCTCGAGGAATTCGACCCCTCAGCGTATGGCCTTCCTCCTCTGCAGCCAGACGTGAGAAACCCCCTCCCCCCGGGAGAAGAGAGGCCTGTGATCCATGACTCCATGATGATGGGGGGATCCGGCGATGGTGATGCCGAGGACGCCATCGGGGAGGAGGTCACCTCGAAGTCCGCCGAGGAGGCAACAGCTGATGAAAACACTTGTACTCAGTAGCTTTTTGAACACCTTTCCTTCTTGTTTGTACTGAATATTTGTGTACTCTCGGCCTCGGCCACATTGTAATATATACTTTAACTCTTCCCTTCTTCTTATGAATGAATACCGGCCTTCGGGCTTTTTGCATAATTCGTTTCCTCCGAGTGTTTTTCTTTGAATGTATGCCCTCGTTTCTTTTTGAATGTATGCCTTCGCCTTTTCTGAATGTATGCCTTCGCCCTTCTTTGAATGTATGCCTTCGCTTTTCTTTGAATGTATGCCTCCGCTTTTCCGAACATATGTTTAGGACTTAGAATATATTCTTCCAAGTGTAGTGCCCCTCGTAGCCCTCGGCTACTAGGTCTATCTAGTTAATGGCACCTTTGGTCGAGGGCTCAACGTTTAGGACTTAGAAATATTTCTAAGTGTTTGGATATCGTGTAGCCTTCGGTACGTGGATACCCTTCGCTGGTTGGATGCATGACCGAGGGCCCGGTGTTTGGATATTGTGTAGCCTTTTGGGACTTAGAAGTTTTTCTAAGTGTAGTATGTATGGAGTAGGAGCCCTCGGGCAGCATGGAGATTTGACCGAGGATCAAAATATGTAGGACTTAGAAATTTTTTCCAAGTGCAGCTTTACCAAGTCTCCAACCGTATGGCCCCTCGGGCAGCATGTAAATTTGACCGAGGGTCAAAATATGTAGGACTTAGAAAATTTTTCTAAGTGTAGCTTTACAGAGCCTTCAACCGCATGGCCCCTCGGGCAACATGTAAATTTGACCAAGGGTCAAAATATGCAGGACTTAGAAAACTTTTCTACGTGTAGTACGTATGAAGTAGGATCCCTCGGGTGAATGTGAGGACCTTGTTTGAGGTATGCCCTCGGTTGACTGGTGGCTCCACAAGGGGCAAAGCATTTAGGACTTAGATTTTTTTTCTAAGTATTTCCTGCTGCTGGCCTTCGGGGGAAACCCTTCGGTTGTATGCGTTGTAGGTTTAGGATAGTTTCCTTTGCCTTGTGATGTTGGCTTGTGGCAATAAAAGGCTTCGGTTGTTTGTTATATCCCCTCGGCATGTAGTGAGGTGCCGGAGGTGATTCTTGATTTGGTTTGGCCACGTCCGATAGCTTTGTCATATAGGACCCTTCGGGGACGCTTTGAGTTGTTGTTGGCTGAGCCTGTCATGTTTTGTAGTATTTGAGCCTTCGGTTTTAGGTATAGCCGGAGGCAATCCTTGAGTGGACTTAGCCATTTGTTGATGATGTCTGTTGTGAATGGTATCCTTTGTACCTGTGAGCTTTCAGGTACCGAAGGTGTTCCCGTGGGGAGCCCTCGGTATGTTTCTGTGAATTGTTGGAGTGATGTACTCATTGATTTCTCGCCGAGTCTACTCCCCTTCACCACCCCATTTTTTTTCTTTTTTTTTTCTTTTTTTTTTTTGAGTAATGAAGGGAAGGCTTTAAGAAACTTAGTTTCTGGGTAAGGCTTGGCCTATCGGGAGGTAACAGAATACACCATTAGCTCCCCCCTCGGGTTAACCTTCCGAGTTCCGAGGGGATCGAGGGTCGTTTCTTGGGCACAAGATATGGTGGTCTGTAGCCTGCCTCCCCTTGGGGGATGGCGCGGAAAGCGCCTCAGTTTTGAAAGTCGTCCCCTCGGCGCTAGACATAGTCCGTGGCCTGCCACGCCCTTGGGGTGGTGGTGCGGGGAGCATTTCGGTTTGGAAGTCGAATCCTGGGCATTTCTCGTGCCTGTCATACCCCTGGGGTGATGACGCGGAAAGCGTTCCGTTTTTGAAAGTCGAATCCTGGGCATTTCTCATGCCTGTCATACCCTTGGGGTGATGACGCGGAAAGCGTTTCAGGGAAGGGTTTTCATTTGCATACTGGTTGCAAATGGCCGGGTGCACTACGTGCTGCCGGCACCGAGAGGTGGCGCCTTCGGTATAGGCGTTCTCGAGGGGTACGGCTTAGGAAACAACACTTGGTGTTTGTTCCGATGTACGGCCCCCGGCACTTGGTACCGAGGGGTCTTCTGTAAAAATAGTTGGTGTTTTTCCTTCACTTGTCGTAGGGGACTGTGGTGTCTACCCTCAGTACTTGGTACCGAGGGGTCTTCTGTGGGAACACTTGGTGTTTCTTCCCACTTGTTGGAGGTTATTGTGTCGTCTACCCTCAGTACTTGGTACCGAGGGGTCTTCTGTGGAAACACTTGGTGTATCTCCCCGATTGTTGAAGGGGATTGTGTTATCTACCCTCGGTACTTGGTACCGAAGGGTCTTATGTGGAAACACTTGGTGTTTCTTCTCATTTGTTGAAAGCTGCTAGTGACGTGTCCCCGCGGCACCAGGTGCCGAGGGGTTTCCTTTTGGGGACAGATGGTGCTTTGTCGTAGGTGATAGTATTGTCTACCCTCGGCACTTGGTGTCGAGGGTTCTTCTATTGTGGTGAGGCCTTGGGCCTGGGGGTGATATGAGGGCTTGGCCCCTGTGAGAATCTTGTTCCGTGTTCTCGGTGTCTTCAAAATGCCTTCATTCTTCAGAATTCTTAGGCCTTGGGCCGTAAAATAATACACTCACTAGTTATGAGGGCTTGGCCGCTCTGATGTTATTGATAAAATTTAACTAAGTGATGTACATTCCAGTGCCTAGGGACTTCAGTCCCGTTAGGGCATTTTAGCTTGTAAGTTCCGGGTTTGATGATGACTGCCACGATGTAGGGGCCCTCGAACTTTGGTGCCATCTTCCCGCCCTCGGTTGGTTGGCTAGCTTCCCTTCTTCGGAGAACATAGTCCCCTACTTGGAATTCCCGGGAGCGAACCTTGGCATCAATGTAACTTTTCACTTGCCTTTGGTAGTTTTCCGCGCACATGAAGGCTTTCTCTCGGCGTTCTGAAATCAGGTGGAGGTCGAGGGCCATATTGGCGTCGTTGGCCTCTGGATCATACTGTATGACCCTTCGGGTTGGAAGAGTTACCTCGGTGGGGGCCTTGGCTTCAAATCCGTAGCAAAGGGAGAAGGGTGTCTCGCCAGTTGCCCGCCGAGGGGTGGTACGGTAGGCCCATAAGATGTTGTGGAGCTCTTCTACCCAACCACCCCCTTCGGCCTCCAGCTTCTTTTTTAGGCCCTCGAGCAAGGTCCTGTTGGAGTTCTCCACTTGACCGTTGTCCTGAGGGTAAGCAACGGATGGGAAGGTGTGCTTGATGCCCCATGCCTCTAGGAGGGGCACAGAAAGGCGCTGCCTCAAACTGAGTCCCATTGTCGGAGATGATTTGCTGAGGGACGCCAAACCTGGTGAGGATGTTTTTGAGAACAAAATGACGGCACCTGGCCTCAGTGATGCTGGCGAGGGGCTCAGCTTCCACCCATTTGGTGAAGTAATCGATGGCGACGATGATGTATCTGTTGTTGGAGGTACCCCTCGGCAGAGAGCCCACAAGGTCTATGCCCCATCGAGCGAAGGGTATGGATGTGCTGATGGGGGCATAGTTGACCGCTGGCCTGCCGGGGGCTTTCTGGAAGTGTTGGCATGCGGGACACCTCTGGGCAAGATCTGCACAATCCCGGGCCATCGTAGGCCAGAAGTAGCCCTGGATTATTAGCCTTCGAGACATGAAGAAGGGTCCCTGGTGAGCTGAGCAAGTGCCACTGTGTACTTCCTCCATTGCTACTTCGGCTTCATCTTGATGAAGGCACCGAAGCAACGTCCCGTTGTAGGACCTTTTGTAAAGCCTCCCGTCCTCGATAGTGTAGCTGGGAGCCCTCATCTTTGCCATCTTGGCGCGGGCCTCATCCTCGGGCAGTTGCCCTGTGGTGATGAAGGCAACAATGTCCGAGATCCAGTCCTCCTGCCTTTGTTGTATATTCATGACGGGGCTAGCATGTATGCTAGAGAGGCTGAGTTCTTCTACTTTGGCAATCTTCGAGATATGCTCAGGGGATTCTGCCGAGAGCTTTGATAAAATGTCGGCCTCGGAGTTTTGAGCCCTCGGTATTTGAGTAAGAGAGTGTGCCTCAAATACCTTAAGCAACTCCTTGGCCGCCTCCTTGTATTGCTTCATTCTCCCTTCCTTGGCTTCGTACCCCCCGGAGATTTGGCTGACGACTAACTTGGAGTTGCACTTGACGTGGATTTGTCGGGCCTTCATGTTAGTTGCCAGCCGAAGGCCACAGAGGAGAGCCTCGTATTCGGCTTCATTGTTGGAGACTTTGAAGGAGAAACGGACTGCATAATAGGCCCGGAAGCCCTCGGGTGAGATGAGAACCACCCCTCCTCCACATGCCTTGATGGCGGAGGAGCCATCGGTGTAAAGGGTCCACCAATCATCTGAAGGGGCCGAGGGCTCCTCGTCCGTGGCTGCCCTTGTCGTGCACTCCGTCACGAAGTCTGCTAGGGCTTGGCCCTTGATGACGGGCCTAGGACGGATGTCGATGTTGTATTGGCTCAAGAAGACAGCCCATTTTACCATTCGGGAGGAGCTAGTGGGGCTCCTCATCAAGGCGCCGAGGGGTTGGTGAGTGAGGACCTGGACCGGGTGAGCCTGGAAGTAATGGCCCAACTTCTTGACGGTCCACACGATAGCCAATACCGTTTTTTCCACGGGGGAGTACCGGAGTTCCGCCTCCCTGAGGGTCTTGCTAACATAGAAGATGGCATGCTGGATGCCATCTTCTTCCCGGATGAGTACTGAGCTAATGGCAGCCGGGCTAACACCCAAGTAGAGGTACAGGATCTCCCCTACCTTGGGTTTAGAGAGCACAGGGGGTGAAGATAAGTACCGTTTCAGCTCCTCGAATGCCCCCTGACATTCTGAAGTCCACTGGAAACCGGCGGTTTTCCTCATGATCAGGAAGAAGGGTAAGGACTTCTCCGCCGATTTTGATAAGAAGCAATTGAGGGCTGCCAGGCGGCCCGTCAATCGTTGGACCTCCTTCACGTTGTGTGGGGGCTCCATGTTGATGATGGCCTGGAATTTCTCGGGGTTGGCCTCGATACCCCTTCGGCTCACCATGTAGCCCATGAATTTGCCCCCCTGGACGCCGAAGGTGCACTTCTTTGGGTTCAGCCGAAGGCTAAACTTCTGCATGATGGTGAAGATCTCCCTCAGGTCATCAGCATGGCTTGCTGATTGCTTTCTCTTGACGATCATGTCGTCAACATACGCCTCCATGGTGCGCCCTAGGACGGCTTGGAATACCTTGGCCACCATCCGAGTGTAGGTGACACCTGAGTTCTTTAGGCCGAAGGCCATGACGAGGTAGCAGAAGATGCCCTCGGGAGTCATGAAGGCTGTTTTTTCAACGTCTTCCTCATGCATGTATATTTGATGATATCCGCGGAATGCGTCGAGGAATGACATGATTTCACACCCCGCGGTTTCATCCACAAGTTGATCAATATTTGGCAAAAGAAAGGGGTCCATGGGACACGCCTTGTTGAGATCCGTGTAGTCCACGCACATGCGGAATGAGGGTGGTTTCTGTGCGAGGACCACGTTTGCCAGCCACGAGGGGTATTTTACCTCCTTGATGTGCCTGATAGAGAGGAGCATGGCGACCTCCTTCTTCACAAATTCCCTCCTCTCGGCTGAGAGGGGTCTCCTTCGCTGCTGCACTGGTTTGGCCGAAGGGTCCACCGAGAGGCGGTGGGTGATGACCTTTCGGCTGATCCCCGGCATGTTCTCCGGCCCCCATGAAAAAACAATGGAGTAGGCGCGGAGGGCGCTGATGATGCCGGTCTTCAAATCTTCGGGGAGCTTGGCTCCAATCTTCACGACTCTCTCCGGCTTGGCCGGATTGAGCGCGAAGTCTTCTACCTCCTCGGCTGGTTCAGCCCTCGGCCTCATTTCTTCCGCTTCCACAGTTCCGGTGATGGTGTCAACGCGGAACTCCGCCTTGCTAACCTTCTTTGTAACTTGAAGGTAGCAAGCGCGGGCAAGCTTTTGGTTCCCCCTTGAGTAACCAATCCCCCCTTCGGCTGGGAACTTGAGGCAGAGGTGCCTCATGGAGATGACGGCTTCGAGATCCTCGAGGGTTGGCCGGCCGAGGATGATGTTGTGGGCGCAGTCGATGTTGACGACGACGAACTCCACTTCGAGCTTGGCTCTATGGAGGCCGTCGCCGAAGATTACCGGGAGGGTTATGACCCCCTCGGAATCAATGGTGTCGTCGGTGAAGCCGTCAAGAGGGGTCTTGATGGGCCGAAGGGACCCCCTCTCCATATGCAGCTCTCTGAAGGTGCTGAGGTACATTACATTGACGGAGCTGCCCGTGTCAATGTAAGTTCTGTGAATAATGGTGTCATTTATTTCCGTCCGGATGACGAGGGCATCCCTATGTGGGGAGGATACCGGGGGGAGATCAGCGATCGTGAAGATAATGGGTTCCTCCCTCAGCCGCTTTACTGGGGGCATATGAGTTACTTCCCCCACGTAAAGTGATTGAGCCCACTTCTTTCGTTGACTCGTAGAGTCACCCCCGATATTTCCCCCCGTAATCATGAGGATGTGGCGTTTCTTTTCCTGTTACCGGGGGTACTCCTCCTCCTCTTCCTCCAGATTTCCAATCTCCCTCTTTTTGCCGAGGGGGGTGGTGTTGGGGTTGACCCATGCATTCGCTCTCGCAGTTTGCCCTCGGGGTGGCCCCTGATGAGGGGGGCCTTGCTGTTGAGGGCCCTGGACAAACTGGGACAGATGGCCAGCTTGTATCAATCTCTCGATGACCGTCTTCAGCTGATGGCAATCATCGGTCCTGTGCCCCTGGTGTCGGTGGAAACGACAGTAGGGGTAGTTTGGATTGATGGCGAATACTTTCGAGGGCACGCGTGAATCTCGCTCCACGAGGCCCCTCTCCTCAGCAAAATCCAGGATGACGCTGACGGGGTGCGTCAATGGTGTCCGAGGGTGCTCCAGGAGGACAGGCTGTGCCCAAGCCCTCGGGTTCCTCTTGTAGCCTCCCCCGGCCTTGGCTTGGCTCCAGGAGGGGGCAGAATCCTTGGGATGATTGCGGGGAGCCCCCGGCCCCCGGTTACCTTTGTCGTCCGACCGGGGGCGTTGCTGATCTGGGACATGGTGGCATTTCTCCACCTCCTCGGCCTCGGCGTACCGGTCCCCCCGCTGTAGGGCCCTTATATAATCGCGCGGGGGGGGGGGGGGGTTCAATGATGAGCCTTCTTGAGAAGTTCCCGGGGCGGAGTACTGTTTGTAGGAATGCCAGGAGGGTCCCGTCGTCAGCGCCATCAACTTTGTCAGCCTCCGTCCTCCAGCGCTCCAGGAAGTCCCGAAGGGTCTCCTCCTTCTTCTGCCTTACCGTTAGCAAGTGGGAGAAGTGTTTTCTTGTGCGGCACCTTCCCGCAAATTGCGTCAAGAACCGCTGGGCGAGCTCTTGCCATGAGTCAATGCAGCCCTCGGGCAATCGATTGAACCACTCGTAAGCTGGCCCCTCTAGAGTGGAGAGGAACCAGCGGCACAAATATTCGTCCGATGCCCCCACCATCATCATGCTGTTTTGATACCTGCTGTAGTGCTCTTGGGGGCCAGTCTTTCCGTCATAGGGATTGATGAGTTGCCCTCGGTATTTTTCCGGGATCCGAGCCGCTAATACCCTTGGGGTAAATGGCGTCCGGTTCCGGAGCTGTATGGTGGGTTCCCCGGAGCCCTCGGCTATCTTCTTCTGCATTTCTTCCATCTTGGCCATCATCGCCTCATACTTGAAGTCTGTATGAGGGGCGGAAGTGGTGGCGTGGGCTCTGGTGACCTCCATCTCGTCAAGCCGGCGCTGGAGGGCCACAATGATTTCGTCCCGGGGGTCCTTCGGGAGGGCCTCCGCCCCCTGCGAATGGACCCGGGCCGAGTGGGCCTGGTTGATTTGGTGGCGTGCGTCGTCGACATGGAGAGGTGCATTGCCCTTGTCCTGAGGGGGACGCCTTTCATTGGCCCTGGAGACGGACCCACCACTTTCTTGAGGCCTTTGGAATGCCTCCCCCCCTCCCGAGGCGGTCTTGCGCCCCTCCGAGTCTCTCGAGGGCGGAGGTCCGGAGTTGTTCCTTGTTCACGTTGTGGCGGTCCCGTGACTGGACTTCCTGGGAGGCCGTATCTTGGGCCACGACCCCCTCGGAGTTCCCCATTCGGAGGACTGGGTTGCCGAGGGGTCGTGGATGAGGGGGAGGCATAATATTCTCCCCACCTGAGGTTGGAGGGGAACCAAAGTGCCGAAGGCACCCGGGTTCTGGGTGAGCGTCTGGATGAAGGCAGAGAGCACCGATTGTACGTCGATGGTGATGACCGGAGGGCTAATTTGATTTTCGCTCCGGTCCTTTTTCTTGGCCTCGATGCCGAGGCGGGCATCGGGGGCATTTTGTTGAATCTACTGGCGTAGGTCGACAGCCGTCTGGTCCAACTCGGTGATGACGCCGCCCCCGGGAGCCCTGTTAGAGGCCTCGGGGACGTCGACCTCGCCGAGGGCCAGGTTCTTGTCCTCTACATTCTTGGAGTTGGCACAAGTTGTTCTCACCATTTTAGATGGGTGTTTTGTGTTTGTTCGAGGGGGAGGGTTTCTTACTTGATCGTTCGACCTCTCAACGAGAGCACCAAATGATGGATAGTGTACCCGGGGGGTAGCCTATCCGAGGGGTTATTACGGGGAATAACAAGAGAGAAGTCAGAGCAAGTAAGTATAGAGAGAGAAAGTATATTAGCGAGTATTCAGCGTGTTGTGATTTGGTTACAAATGGGGAAATGGGGTGCTATTTATAGTAGCAATAAATGCCGGACAGGGACACGTGTCAAGCGTCCATTGGCCGAGAGGTCACCTCAACTGGTTGGCACTGGCACACGCATGTGGCCGCATTTAATGCGGCTGTTGGATGGGACGTTGTACAGGGTACGGTGATCCATACGCATGTGGAGTGGATATTATGTCGGAAAAGGCGCCCTCGGCAGTAGATGACTAGCCGAGGGCTCTGAGTACCGGGGACCCCCTTAGTGTCGAGGGCTTCAACTGCCGAGGGCTACTGATTTTCGCCGTTTTCCCCAGTAACTTTGTTTTCCTGTCTTGGCCCTCCTGTGAGAGTTAGAGCCTTCAGCCAGGGGGCCGAAGGCACCCCTGGTGCGCATTGTGGGCTGCTTGGTACTTTGGGCGCGGTGATTTGGGCCTATTGTGCTTTCTGGGCCTGTTGGGCCTTCATTGGAGCAGTAGGAGTCTGTGGGCCGGGGGTTCCCGGGCCATATACTCCATCAATATGAAAGTGGAGATTGTCATCAAAAGGGACTGCAATGTCTAACTTGGTCTGGTTTCTGAGCCAGGTAATGGTGTTTCTACAGACAGGTAAAAGAATGATTGCTATGTTGAGCTTAAGTGTTTCAACACTTAATAACATCACATGCACCCATAACATCATAAGCAGCACCTTTAGCCATACAAACACATGCACCCATAACATCATAAGCAGCTTTGTTCTTGTACTGAATGTATTTCCAAACAAACAGTCCAATCATAGCTCTGATCCACACTAGAAGCACCCAACATCACTCCCAATTGTCCAACATGAAGTACTTGAAATCTCTGTACCATCGGATCAGAGGGTTCAGCACTACAGCCGGCTTCAGTTTTTGGCTTAGCATTTGGCTCAAATTACGGCTGCCATGCCCCCTCACTGTCTGTATTGGAGCTTGCAATAAAAGCATCTCCAAATTCTCAATCTGTTACACATGTAATCAAGTCAATAGAACTCTAGATCAGATTAGATCAATCAACTTGATCATAACACACATAGCCAAATTACACCCGAAGATTAAATATAATCAACATAGTATTAGTTAGTTCAACCCAAGAACTTATAAACTATTAAGACTTGATTATCACGTAATCTTATAAGTTAGTTTGCTATTTCATATAAGACAATATGAGACAAACTCTTTACCTCTCCTCACGACCACACCCTTAATCTAATCATGCAATTCATTCTTCTTGTCACATACAAGCAAATACCTCTCAACCCAATATATCGTCTCGACTATGCATTTTTTTGAAGTGGCACATATCTTTGGGTTCAACATCTGACGCTTTTTGGGACTGATTATTTTTTAATAGGAACCAAATACAATTATGGGTCGCTTTGACATCCGATGTGGGACAACTAACATGATAAGTTTCTTTAATATTTGTGAGGCACTATCCCAAATATTACGGAGTAATTGTTAATTAATTGAAGACTGGCAAGTGACTTCATAGAAATTTAATGACTTAACTTTTAGTTAGTATGTATGTACCTTGATGTATCCTAGGTTGCTAGGATCTAGTTCCTCCATAATCATGGCGGTGTATTCATCAACTGGCGTACTCGTCAACTTGTTTGCAGAAGCACTTAGGCTTATGATCTGCACAATAAGAAATGGCCAAACTCAATGATACATATCTAAAGTCTAACGATTTAGAGATACACTCAAAAAATAAAGTGAATAGCTAAAAGAATGGTAACAGACTAACAACTAGTAATATAAATGGACTCTACCTCTTTGACTTCTTCTTTAGTGATTGCCCCAACTGCATCTCAGTCAACCCTACAATTTCATGCTCATTAGTTAGGATTAGGAATGCTCCATGATCGTCATCCTAAACTTAATCCTAACCATGTTCTTACCTATCAAAGAAGGGAATCCTCCAGAATACATTTGCTCCCTAGAAATGGGAAAACACTCTGTTGATTGCTGAACACCATAAATATTTTTCCTACTTTACTTTTCAGGATGTACAATTGTTTTTACTAATTGCCTTATATAGAAGTTCTCTACGTTTTACCCAAAACTAAATGCTACACTTAAGTTCACAAAATATTCAGTTTAACCCTATGAGTATACTTATGTTAATATGCTCCATTTGGTTACAATTTAAGTCCACTAAATATGAGTTTATTATTCAATCAAGTAAGAAACGGGGTTGGACAGGTTGTTCCTTTGGCATTACCACTAATATACTTCTTTACCATATAGCCTGAAGTCACCTGACGTCAATGACAATATTTAAGAAGCATGTGCTAAATTTACTATCCTAATTGATTTTTCACTTACAAAAGAAAAGTGACATTAAGTCAGAGAGTAACTCAACCTTTACTTAACGGTCCCTTATAGGCTCATATAACACTAAAACATAAAAAAGCAGACATTAGCTGCATTAATATTAAATATTAAAATGCAACAAATTACTCAATTTCATGGGGACATTTAAACAAACACATAGAGGGCATAAATTTAAAGTGGAAACTGCACAATTGGAAGATGGAATCATCAACCTAAGCCACCCAAACTACTTCCATAAACAATTTTGGGATCACGGACCGTACAACAACAGAGGGGTTTGGGAGTCGGTAAAATTCAAAATAGGGAAACACACAAAAATCTTCATGGATAGGGAAGCATACGAAGGCGCATGTATTGAGTAGAGATGCGGAGAACAACAACAATTAAGCAAGGCAACAATACAATGTAAATTGGTTGAATAGAGGAAAAGCTTACAAGAGTAGAGCATGCAAATATGGGAAAATCTGTTGAACATCTGGGACAAAGTATTTATAATCGACAACATGACCTTTGAGTAAGTAAACGGATGTTCAGAAGCCATTACTATGGAGGCTAGAATGCTGAGCCGCTGAAACGGAAGAGAGGAGCTTAGGGTTTCATCGATGAAGAAAATAAAAGAAATAGATCGAGGGTAATAAAAGACTTGGGTTATTTCCTCTGTAAGTATACGACGTTGAACCCTTCTGTTAGTAATGGAAGTTGCGATAGGTTAATAAAGTACACCAAAATGAATATAAAGTACAATCAGATTATGCATAAAGAGTCATCAACATTTTTTTTATGACCGTTAACCCCCTAACAAAATTCTCCCTTATAATATTGTAGATTATAGGTCCTACCCCAGTCCAACCAGAATGGTTCTATTCGATCCATTTTGGCTATCCCAATTCCTAACCATGACTTTGATGGTTGATAACAATGGCCCGCCCACCTTCGCGAGGATGACCATTGTCTAGCACGCCGGTTTTTATATTTCCATGATATGATGAGTTAGCTCCATCGTCACTCAACCGATATTAAAGAAGTGAAAGAAGGAAGACTTCCTTCTTCCTTTATCTACTCCCTATTAGTTCTTTATATATAAAATTATTGCTTTATCCTTTAAAAATTGCGGAGTAGGCATTGGGAAAGTAAGAGAGAGAAGAGAATTGTGGTTTTGCTGCAATTCTCCTATGAGAGCACCCTCAGGTCAACTTTACCCCCCACCCCCCACAATTCTCCTTCTCTGAGAGCAGATTCTTGATAATTCTTGGTGGGTTCTCGGAGAATTTTCTGGTTGCAGAGAAGATCTGTCTTTATCTCGAGGAGAGGAGAGAATAGTGACTAACACAAAGGCGTGTTTGGATAGATGGAGTGTTGGTGGAGCTGGGACAGACAGAGAGCCTATAACTTGTTTCCAGGGGAGCAACCTCACTCCTTTACTCTCCCCTCACCTCTTCCCCAATGGCCTCAAGGTCTCTCTCTCTCTCTCAGAATTTCCATTGCTAAAGATTGTGTCTTTTTCCCAGTTCTTGATATTATCTTTTGCTTTATTTCACTGTGGCAAGTAATTTTGTTATTGTTAATGGAAACACAGTTTACTTTTCTTGGGCCATGATCATGATTTTGGGTTGCCTTTATTTGCTAGACTACTAGAAGTCTAGAATTTCGTTTTGCATGCCAGTTGAAATATTTACTTTTTTGTTGTGGCAGTATATTTTTATATCCGCACGGGGAAACTGATTTTTAGATTTTTCTCCTAAATACTGCTGTGATCCATTAATCATATGAAATTGTATTCTAGCAATTAATGAATAAATGATGGCATTTGACTTTGAAGTTTGAAGTTTGAAGTTTGAAGTTTGAAATTCAGTTTCCCTTGCAGACATGTTTGAATCTCTAATTTCTTGTAAAAGCTGTTGTTTTGATTTGATAGTCAATCAGCTTGGTAAAATGACTACATATTTGGAGTGTGGTGGCTTGACATCCCTTGATTGAACTAAAAAAATTGGACAATTGCCACTTTTGTTAAAATATTAGCTCATATACAGTTTTGCATAAGTTTCTAATTCAAAATTTTACTTTTTACCTTTTTAGATTCAGTAAGAATTTTCAACTGACTAAAATACAGTTTCTTAACATGCAATGGGCGATTGACCCCTATTTTGTATAGTCACATATATGGCCGAACTATATGTATATGCTTGTGCAGAAAGAAGATGATTGTGGGTATATACAGTTAGCAGTGTTTAAACCTGGAAAATTAACAAATTATGGTGCCAAAAAGAACTGGACTTGTTAAATGGGATAGACTCATCATTTTCATTTTCATTTACCTCAGTGCCGAAAAGGCTCCCACCTACAGTGGGGTAAGGGGGGGTCGGATGTACGCAGTCTTACCCCTGTACTAAAGCACAAAGAGACTGTTTCCGGATGACCCATAGTGAAAATCCCGTCCAAAATTGCATGGACTGACCGCTGCTTCATAACAAAGAAGCGCAGACAGTAGTGAGCCATTTTGCTTTATTCCATCGTAATCTCAAGCCAAAAAATAATTAATCTTTGGCTCCATTGCAAATGATGGAAGCTTAAATGGGATAGACTGAGTAATATTTTTTCCCTTCTCAATTTGTGCTGGGGTGATTTTAGTATTCTTTTTCCTGCAGGTGATGGTTTTGCTGAGGGAAGAATATGCCTAGGGGAGATCGAAGTGGTCCAAATCACTCAGTTTGAAAAAATATGGAGTTGCAAGCCATCATTTGGGAAATCAAGCACCGTGACATTTTATCAGCCGGTTGATGTTCCAGAAGGTTTCTCTGTTCTTGGTCATTACTGTCAGCCTGATGAGAAGCAGTTGAGTGGCTATGTTCTTGCCGCCCGGGATTCATCCAGCGTTCAACATTCTGGATCAAGCCTTCCTCCTCTAGAGAAACCTCTCAGCTACACATTGGTTTGGACTATGGACGGTTCTTCTTGTAATGGCTCGGGTTACATTTGGCTTCCAAATGCACCAGATGGGTATTTGCCGACAGGCTTTTTGGTCACTGCTGAGCCTGATGAACCTGATCTTGAAGGCATTCGATGTGTCCGTGCGGATCTTACCGAATCCGCGGAAGCATGTTCCTTGATATTTACCACTAAATCAATTTTCTCCAAGAAGCAATTTCAGGTGTGGACAACAAGACCCTGCGAGAGGGGGGTGTCCTGTAAGGGTGTTTCAATTGGAACATTCTTTTGTCGCACAAATGTCAGCTCAGACAATGACCTTAGCATTGCTTGCTTGAAAAACTTGGACTCTAACCTACACGCAATGCCAAACCTTGATCAGATCCATGCTCTCATCCAGGAATACGGTCCAACAGTCTATTTCCATCCAAATGAGGTTTATCTCCCTTCATCCGTTCCGTGGTTCTTCAAGAACGGGGCCCTCCTATACAAAGATGGAAACAATAACGGTATAGCCATCGACTCCACGGGGTCAAACTTGCCAGCTGGGGGGGCAAATGACGGGGCATTCTGGCTTGATTTGCCCGATAACGAAGAAAAGAGAGATTTCGTCCGTTTTGGTAACATCGAGAGTGCCGAGCTATACGTTAATGTGAAACCGGCTTTGGGCGGGACCCATACAGATATTGTGATGTGGGTGTTTTGCCCCTTCAACGGGCCTGCCACCCTTAAAGTCGGGTTGATGAGTTATGATATGAACAGAATAGGACAGCACGTGAGTGACTGGGAGCACTATACGCTTCGAGTCAGCAACTTCTCAGGGGCGCTTTGGTCATTGTATTTCTCGGAACACAGCGGGGGTGAGTGGCTGCCTGTGAACGAGTTGGAATTTATAAACGGGAACAAGCCGATAGTGTACTCTTCAAGAAACGGGCATGCGAGTTTCCCTCATCCAGGCTCTTACATCCAAGGGTCTTCAGTGCTTGGGATAGGGGCGAAGAACGATTGTGATCAGAGCAAACATTCGGTGGATTCGAGTTCGAGATATCAGATAATTGCAGCTGAATATCTTGGGGAGGGAGTTGTTGCAGAGCCTCATTGGCTGCAGTTCATGAGGGAGTGGGGCCCGACCGTTGAATATGGCTCGGCATCTGAGGTGGATAAGATAATCAACCACCTTCCCTTTTTTGTTAGGCTTTCGGTTGAGAGTCTGTTTGAAATCTTCCCGACTGAGCTTTACGGCGAGGAAGGGCCCACGGGCCCAAAAGAGAAGGACAATTGGTTGGGGGATGAAAGGTGTTGATTAGGCCAAGGTGAAGGGTGGTGTACCCTTATGATAATATGAAAGATTTTCATGTCGTATAGGTTTTGCTTTGATTGATTTGGTGGTCAGAATTGAGGAAATGTGAATTGGATTGTTGGAAATTCACCTGATATATCAAGAACTGAGAACACCCGACAATTCTCTCATTCCTGAATCCTGATATTCATATTATCCAGATATGGGCATTACACCTCATACTCGGGAAGTCCATCCAAACAGGACCTTATTACCTTTTTCAATAGCTTATGTATAAAATACTCTAGTACTCCGTATTATTGTATAACTAGTAAGGAGTGGGTTGAGTAAATAGTCATTTGGTTGTACGGAGTACTTCATTTTGGTAATCCAATATATATTCCCATTGTAACTTTGTCCAATATATATAGTCACTTTCTCCTTTAATTAATGAGAAAAAGGTCAGATAAGTCATTCTAGTATTTCTAATAGTATTTCTAATAGTTGCTCCGTTCTTTAAAAGTGTCAGCATTTTGACTTTCACGTTTGTCAACGCGCAATTTTGACTTTAATTATATATAATTACGCATTAGTAAAAATTATAAAAAGTTAATATTTTGAAAACTCACATCAATAGAAATTTAATGACATTTTATACATAATAATTTGATTTTATATATTAATAGAAAATTGTTGTCAAAATAAGGTGTGTGAATAGTGCAAATATTCTAATGTTTCAACTTTAAAAAAACGGATGAAGAATCACATAAATACTTCTACTAATAAAAAACAATCAATTGACCTGGAAGCTATCTTCTATAGCAGGTAAGAGTTGACCTGGCATATTTTATCCAGAGTACTTATCTTTACTCTCTTTGGCTATTTGTTTTCTTTTTATCGGTTATCTTCACTTCTATTTCTTAAATTCCATTTACCATCTGATCTTTTTCTTTCTTATATCATTAAAACTCCGTATGAATATATATTGGCCCGATTTAGGGAAAAAAAGGATGACACCCCATTCCTGAGGGCCGCCAACCCCGATCGGACGGTACTTTGGAAGGATGTAAATTGGACTATAATCCCAATTTGACAGATAGAGAGTGAGGTTCTGTTCCCGGTACTTGCAGAGTCTAACTAGACTAAACCAGACCAGACTAGACTTAAACAGACCAAGTCAAACCGGACCATATCAACAAATTTTTGTGTAAAAGAAAACATTCTTATCGAATTCTAATAAATGTCTCTGCATATATAGCGATATACGTGTGTAGGCTCACTTAAGAAGGTGCAACTAAAGAAATCACTCTATTTCAACTCTCTCCGTCCCATTGAACTTTGCTAACTTTACTTTTTTGTTTTTCCCAAAAAACTTTTGTGATTCTGTTCATTTCTCTCTCCTGTGCACAAATCTTAACCACACAAATTTTGCTATTCAAATTTCCCACCCAAAACTACTTCACTCCGTTAAATATCTATGAAAAACATAAGCATACAATGAAGAGAAAGAGCAAAACGGAAGGAAAGAAAAGAAAAGGGTTGAACGAACAATGACATATTCGAGGAAAACATGAGGTCACTGTCTCGGCGGAAAATATCACACCGACATCTCTAAATATCACTGGCTCTAATCGGCGGTAGCCACACATGCGAATAGCGGGCTGAACATGGCCTCTGCCACGTCACCACCAAAACTTGAGATTGAAGACCAAGAAAATATAAATTAAAGAAAAAATTAAGTAATACTCCCTCGGAACACTCATATCTTCCCATTTTTCTTTTTGAGCTGTAACATTTAATCTTCTCATTTCTAAATCTTTTTATCATACTCTAAATAATTTTAAAAATAATACTAGTACACTATTACAACTTTTTTGAATAAATCTTCTCATTTCTTCATTCCACCACACTATTTCATTATATTTCCATCATTACCTCAATAATTTATATCTTCTTTTACTATTCTTAATCTCACATACTTTTCAAATGAGAAGATATATCTGGAGGTAGTACGAAGTAAGAGAATGGAGAAAAAAGTAAATTAGAAAAAGAAAATCAAATCGAAAATGAAAAGGAGTAACCGGCTAGTAAAGGTTGTCTTCCGGTAATTTGATGGAGTTGATTGATTTTTTGAAGTAGAGGTATTTATGTGTACTTGTTTTAATATAAGGACTTATGTGATGGACTTAGAATACTAGAAGCTTTATTTGACTTGTTTCTCTTAATTAATTAAAGCATAATTATTCTTTCCAAAAAAATAAAATAAAGCATAATTCTTTTTATTTTTCTCATCACAAACGATCAATCATACATTTTTTTTTGTTTTACTGTTCTCGAATTTGTCAAAATTATATAAGTGGCTAAGAAAAAATTACTTCCCCTGTGAGATTAACTATCACTTTTTCAACTCAAATCGTTGTAAAGTACTCCGTACATATCAGATCAAATACGAAGTAATTAGTTCGTTTGAATTTGAGCATGTCTTCACCACCTGCATAGTTCTTTGTTCCATATTTTCAACATTGACGATCCTGATTTTATAATTTTATAAACACCGGCGTGTGTACCTGCACGATAAAATATGCGTTTAAACTTTTTTTTTATAAAAATGGAAAAAGAATCAAATAAGCACTTGAACTAACTTAAAAAATGAAAATAACTCCTAATATAGGAGACTCTGTCCGATCGTCGCAATTTGGGGTGGTTCCTAGTGGAATTTTTTGATGAATTTTTTTGAGAAAATTCATCATTAAGTCTAGTTTACTCATACCAAATTTCAGTTAAAAATTCAATTGGCAAGACAGTCAAATGAATTTGTGAAGATAACTGCGCAGTTAAACAACGAAGTACATTTAAAAAAATCATTTGACTGTCTTCCCCATTGAATTTTAATCTGAAATTTGGTATAGGTAAACTAGATTTAATGAAGAAGATGCTCATAAAATTTCATCAAACAATTCTGTTGGGAATATTTTATGGTGTTCAATCTAGTTAGTTATCTTTGTATTTGTGTAGTTATCAATTAAACGTGTAATACAGGCCACAAATGTGTATCAGCCCGGGGGCTTCCTTGTAACCCGTAAGTTAGCCAACTTCTCCTATAAAAGGAGGCTAACTTACGGGAACCCTGATGATCGAAAGAGGCTTAGAGTTCAGAGGCGTAAAGATAGAGAGAGATTAGGGTTGCCGCTGCTCTCCTTCTCCAGGGAGAGCAGCGGCCGGTTTTCATACGGTATACCAGATTCGCGTTCAATCTTCGACATATCTTTCTATCTGCTTTTTATTCACTGCTTATGGTTGTATGATTGTTAGTATTCTGGGATTAACATTTGGTATCAGAGACGAGACGTGAAACAGGTTGAATGTATCTGCGATTTTCCTGGATCTAACGAAGAATGCTCTGCTTTTCTTCTTTTTCTCTTCATATAGAGTTTTGCTCCTGTAATCTTGTTTGTGAACGAAAATCTGTAAAAATTATACTGTTGGAATCGCCTTTCAAAACCGATCCAGCAGCATATTCCCTATTTCGTTTTCTGCAAACTTTAATTTTTTGGAGAACTCTCATGGTAATTCGAGTTTATGATTATACACTGCTGCAGAAACGATTTTGACTTGAAACAGATACAGGAGGGATCACGACCTTCAGGGCTATTCAGAACAGTTTTCAGATTCTCAAAATTCGAGAGTTTTAAAAATCGAGAGTTTTAAACTCGCAGTCATGAACTCGAGTTGTAAACTCGCGGTCTTCAACTCGAGGTGTAAACTCGCGGTCTTCAACTCGAGTTGTAAACTCGCGGTCTTCAACTCGAGGTGTAAACTCGCGGTCTTCAACTCGAGTTGTAAACTCGCGGTCTTCAACTCGAGGTGTAAACTCGCGGTCTTCAACTCGAGTTTTAAACCTCGAGTTCTGACCTCGAGTTTTAAACCTCGAGTTTTTAAAATTTGAGAGTTTTGGAATTGCGAGTTTTGGAATTTATTTCGAGTTTTAGGAACTCGATGTTTTGGATTTCGACATTCTAAAAAATTTCAGAATTTCTCGATGTTTTGAATCTTTCAAAGTTTGCAGTTTCTTGGAACTCATAATTTGAATCTTGACATCCTTTGCAGTTCATCGAAGCTTTACATTTTAGACATCTGAATGATTCTCTGTTTATCAAAGTTTTAGAAGTTATTCGATGTTCTGATGTTTTTCAAACAGCAAGTTTTCGATATTATGAGGTTTTTCGAAACTCCAAAGTTTTCGAGGTTCCAAACATTTTGAAATTCTGATGATTTCGTTATTCTGAGGTCTGTTTTGCAGGTGGATTTCGTCATTACTCTTCAAGGCAAACTCGAAATTAAAATCTCCAGATTTGGATTTCGAGTTTTTGCCTTAGAATTTTGTTTAAATTCACCTGCTCTCGAAATTCAACATCGAGAACCTCAACCTCGAAGATTTTCCTCAAAAACTCAATATTTGAGATTTTCTGCGACACCGCACTGTTTTGGCCATAACTTTTGACTCGGTGATCCGATTTGAGCAAACTTTTTTTTTGTTGGAAAGCTAACGCAAAGATCTACATTAATTCTTGGGCTATGCCCCAGAACCCAATCTCACGCGCCCTCACTCGCAGCCCTTGAGGGTCAAAACGTTAGTTTTCCGACAAACATTGTAAATCACCGATGTCCAGGTCAAAACTTAGGCAAATCTGTTCAAATTCTTTCAAAGTCAACCCTGAGGTCAAACTTTTTCTAAACCTAACTGTAAAGGTCCGAAAATCGTATATAATTCAATCAACCTCGCGTCAACGGTCATCTTACAACAATCAACAATCAACTGCTGAAGTCTCCCCTGACTCATCAACATTATGTAATCTTCAATATGCTGAAATTCTACATGGTGAGCTCAGGAAACCGTCATGTGTGGTACATGTTCAGATTGCTCCACACACATGGCGGGTATGATAAGCTGTGAGCAATCAAACCTTGCACATTCTGAGGGGGAGTTTCAGTTTTCTCCTCCTGGCGCCTTACACCGACAAAGCAAGGAATCTCTCAACGGATGCAACATTCTAGGGGGAGTGTTCAAAGTAATCCTCCCCGGTGCCTAACAATGACAAAGCATACCGAGTGCTCCAGTTGAGTGGGAGTACAGAGAGAAAATGAAGAAAGTAATGAGAGAACATGTCCCTATGACTTAGTAAACCCAACTAAGCCTACCCAAGGGACAAAGCCGAGCGTAAGTGCGTAAGTGAGCGAGTGAGTGAGTGAACATTATGAGCATTAGGAAGCAGAAGGCTCAAGTGAGAAGAAAAACAATTATCAATGATGAGTCTGCTACCTCAATTGCCTGCTACGAATTGAACATTTGCTCCTAGCCACTAAAATACTCTGGACTATCCCCATAGGTTCAGGACTGAATTTATTCAGATCCCGGGTAGAAGTCGCTGCATTTTGTCCAAACGGCGCATGCACAACCCTACCCTAGACCACTCACTTGTCTCCCAACAGACAGGTGTTTAATCATAGTTCACGGGGAACCGCATCTCTCATTACTGTCTCCTTCCGAGGCAAGTAATACTGACTACAGTGACCTCAGCCCCATGCCACTGAACTTTCATTGATCACGTCGTGTCTAGTTACTCACTTCCCAAATGTTTTGAAATTTTCTAGGACACAGACACATTTTAGAGTCAGTTGCTAGTCTTCAAGACTTGCGAGAACTTCCATAGGGCTCATCTATTACAAATGTAGACCAATAATTGGAAGGAAGTCCTGCTGTTGCAACATAAGAATCACCAACATTTTCAGGTCATTGCTTTAGAGTTTATCTCTATAGTGATGATAACGGGCGTCTTCACGACCCCGGGGGGCTACGTTATCTTCTTTACATTTTGCTTGTTTTTCCTGTTTTTATTTCTGCAGAATAAAAGAATAAAGGCATGACGCTCCGAGTTATCAGATCGTCATGAGGGGGAGAGTGGTCCACATGCTGTTAACACTGAACAAATCATTCTGGGACACTTCTCTCCTCCAACACTCTCTCTACTATCTCCGCAACTCAAATGGTCAGCTACGCTCACAAGTCAACCATCATTATGTTCCGCTGTGCCACCGACAAGTTCTCCTCTAAAGCATTCATTCCAAATAGTCAAAAAGACTACATTGTGAAGGAGACAGAGGTCAAATACTCGTGTCCTGAAGATGAATTCCATGGGCGTCTCCTATTCTCCAAAGAATATTCATTCTAGAGGCGTCACCGGACTTCATCCAAGCTGATCAAGAGCAACTTCTGGAAGGCAAGGACTACATGCAAGATACTGAAGGTCCCTCAACCCCCGGCATCAAAGATCAAATAGTCAAGAAGACATCAAAGGGGAGATTGCAAGGATTTCTTCAGATAGCCTTCTTCAGAAGTCAAGTTCAAAGACAAAGGAAGCTCAATAACAACAAAGACAAAGATATCTGCGCTGCAATGCTGATTCAACACGATTGATCACCAAGGGGGAGATTGTTGGGAATATTTTATGGTGTTCAATCTAGTTAGTTATCTTTGTATTTGTGTAGTTATCAATTAAACGTGTAATACAGGCCACAAATGTGTATCAGCCCGGGGGCTTCCTTGTAACCCGTAAGTTAGCCAACTTCTCCTATAAAAGGAGGCTAACTTACGGGAACCCTGATGATCGAAAGAGGCTTAGAGTTCAGAGGCGTAAAGATAGAGAGAGATTAGGGTTGCCGCTGCTCTCCTTCTCCAGGGAGAGCAGCGGCCGGTTTTCATACGGTATACCAGATTCGCGTTCAATCTTCGACATATCTTTCTGTCTGCTTTTTATTCACTGCTTATGGTTGTATGATTGTTAGTATTCTGGGATTAACAAATTCCACCGGGAACCGCCCCAAATGGAGACGGTCGAGCAGAGCCTCCTATATAAGGGGTGATTTGCACCTTTTAAGTTAGTTCAATGGCCTATTTGACCTTTTCCCTATAAATATTATAGGCGAATGAATTGTATGTGAATTCGTCAACCAGAGTTTAAAAGAAAATTTAGTCGACTAAGGATACAGTTGACAAAATGAGTCGAGGTCTATAGGGCTAGCCCATTTCATCCCATTTCACGGTGGGTTAGATCTGTCTTTTTTTAACCTGATAAACTTACCAGTTTCGTGGGTCAACTTGCACAGGTTGGAGGGGTGTACCCATGCAGGTTGTGACTTACCCAAAATATAAACATTTAACTTTTACTTTCATTGACTTTAATATTGATGGTTTACTACCAAAACTATTTTCAAATACACTTATTATTTTACAACCTTTGTTGAACTATTATTTCTATAATAATTATTCAAATAAATTACTCTGACATATGTTTTATGTTATAGTTGAAAATAATTCTTTAACAGTTACTCCGTAATAATCATTATTTACAAATATTTACTCAAAAGATCTAATTGAATCTTTATTTTTTTTTACAATGAGTGCTTTTGTTAGATACCATTTAATAGTTATAAAAATTTAGTATAACAATGACTTAATAATATTTTTAATTAAACTTATCAAGTATTGTGTGCATAGTATTTTAGTATATCTATGAAGAGAATTGAGTATGAACCTACGAATGTTAGATATGAGAATTGTGCATTATGTTAGAAGTATGTGCTACCATAAATAAAAAATGCAGTGACATTTTTGTAAATAAATTTAACCTTATTTATCCATTTATAAATATTGATAAGGGATTTTACAAACTACAAACTCATCTCGGTCATCCGTTAAGTTGATCTAAAGGCTAAAAACGCACAATGGCGTTTTGGTAATAAAAAAAACTTTTTTCAGATTCAACAATTTGAACGTTAATGTGCAACTATGTATTTCATCGCGTAATAATATATAACAGTTTGAACATCAATATGCAATATAATTAACGTAAAGATGCATTTCACAAAGTTTTGCACAATAAGCATAGTTAGTACTGGATCCACCCCCGACAAAATAAGAGTTGAATTTTGAATGTTGAATAGTTTTTTCTTTAAATTATTGTGTTGCACATGTCATTTTTTCATATAAAAGACGTTGCCATATGTCAACAATTCCTTTAAAGGGGTTTTTAGAAGTTTGCTTTGTTATATTATATAGATATAGATTCGTGTCTTTTTAGACTGTGGGCATATGTTTCAAATGGCAAGTTTGACATATTTTTTTAATTTTACCAAAACCCAAATAGGATCAGACTCATTTTTTCTATGCTCCTTTTCTGAAGAAATTAAAGTAGCATTATTTATCATTAACAAAATCATAATTATAGCACTCGATACAAGTAGGAGGAAAAGTGCTTAAACATAACTACGGAATATTAGATATCTTGAGCTAAAACATACGAGTAAGTAACTCGGTAACTGTTTAATTTGGGAGAAATTTATTACTAGCAATTAAATATAAGTAAAGGTTATTACTTGAAAAAGACTAATTTAAGCTTTTTAAGCCAAAATAAATCAATTTTTAACTGTTTGCAAACATACCCTTATACTACTTCAGCTTTGATGGATTATAGGGTATCCAAACTATAACAAAATGGAGAGATTTGAGCTAATGTGAGGAAGAAGATGAATGAGTAGTAATGTGTATTAGAGTTGTGAATTAGGTTTACAAGAACTCCCTAAGGGAGTATATATAGAAGAATATCCGGGTCTGGGCCTCTAATATGGGCCTGACAGACCCGGTTACATAAATGGACTGATAACATAAAAGCTAATCTAGAACACCTGAATAATAATAATAATGTACAATAATGAAAATGCTATCAGCTGAGTGTACGTGGGCCGCTGTCCGGGCTCAATAGTCGTGAGACCCGGGGGTCCGAGTCTATATACTCCATCAGGAGTCCCCCACTCCCTGAGTCGAGAGTACTCGAGGCGAAAGGGAGTAGAACTGTGTGCTGATCTATCGTCTGATGAGTAAACTTCGTGAAAAATTTTGAATTTCTGCTTCTTTGGCTAACGGAGGCGCTAAGTCCCCCGCTCTTCCAGTCCCCCACTCCTTGAGGTGAATGTAGTGAGGTGAAGAGGAGTAGAGTAGTGCATGTCTCGTTATGTCTTCAATAGGGGGCTGAGGGTCGACGCCTTTTGATCCACAATGGGGAGATGCCTCGTTAAAAACCTCATTAGGAAAAAACCCAGTGGGAAAAAATCCTAATGAGGGAAAAAGAGTACACCGGATGCCCCCAAAATGAAGCAAAAGGGGTGAGCCCTTCGACCTAGGTGTGGAGCTGCAACGGTGTCCGTCTGCTGAGGGGATGGCCGAGATCATTCTCTAGATGTGAGTAGCTCGACATGATAAGTAGTCCTAGTCATCAAATAAAGATGACTAAGAGATAGATCGAGTGACCGTCCATAATGTGATGTTCGGGTCATCAAATAAAGTGACCGAGACATGTGGCCGAGAGGCCTATAAGAAGTCCAAGCCATCAAATAAAGATGACCAGGAGAGACGGCCAAGTGGCCGATATGATGAGTTCCACGTCATCAAATAAAGATGACGTGGCGATGCATGGCCGAGGTGCGCGGATGAGAGTTCCACGTCATAAAATAAAGATGACGGGGCGATGTATGGCCGAGAGGCCTGTATGAGAGTTCCACGTCATCAAATAAAGATGACGGGGCGATGTATGGCCGAGGGGCCTGTATGAGATCCACGTCATCAAATAAAGATGACGGGTCGATATATGGCCGATGGGCCTATATAAGAACTCCACGCCATCACATAAAGATGGCGGGGCGATGTGCGGCCGAGAGGCCTGTAGGAGAGCTCCACGTCATCAAATAAAGACGACTGGGAGGCTAACGGCCGAGAGGCCTGTATGAGAGTTCCACGTCGTCGAATAAGGACGACGGGGCGCTGTATGGCCGAGGGACCTGCATAAGAGCTCCACGTTGTCAAATAAAGACGTCTGGGAGGCTAACGGCCGAGAGGCCTGTATGAGAGTTCCACGTCGTCGAATAAGGACGACGGGACGTTGTATGGCCGAGGGGCCTGCATAAGAGCTCCACATCGTCAAATAAAGACGACGGGGCGATGCATGGCCGAGAGGCCTATATGAGAGCGCCATGTCATCAAATAAAGATGACGGGGCGATAAAATGGCCGATGGGCCCGTAAATAAGCTTTGCGCCATCAAATAAAGATGACAGAGCGATATATGGCCGATGGACCTGTAGATGAGCTTCGCGCCATCAAATAAAGATGACAGAGCGATATATGGCCGATGGGCCTGTAGATGAGCTCTTCGTCATCAAATAAAGATGGCAGAGCGATATATGGCCGATGAGCCTGTAGATGAGCTCTTCATCATCAAATAAAGATGACCGAGCAATATATGGCCGATTGGCCTGTAGATGAGCTCGTCGACATCAAATAAAGATGGCCGAGCAATATATGGTCGATTGGCCTGTAGATGAGCTCTTCATCATCAAATAAAGATGACAGAGAGATATATGGCCGATGGGCCTGTAGATGAGCTCTTCGTCATCAAATAAAGATGACAGGGCAATATATGGCCGATGGCCTATGGCTGAACTCTGGGCTCCTTTAGCTTTTTAGCCGGAGACTGCAAGACGTTCGTTATATCTGAATAGGGGGACGAGGCGGTGGACGCCTGTCTGAATATGAGGATGGCGACACTGATGAGTCGGTCCGAATATGAGGACGACAACGCTGACGAGCCGGTCCGAATATGAGGATGAGGCAATGATAAGCCGCGTGTCATATGAAGGCGACTGTCACCATCCAGGAAGGGATTGGCGAGCCTGGTCGCTAGATAAGGACTTCAGCGCTGGGGCCGATCTAAATGTGAGGACAAGGCGATGATAAGCCGTGTGTCATATAGGGGCGACGGTCTCCGTCCGGGAAGGGATGGCGAACCCAATCACTATAACAAGACTTCGGCGCTGGGAGCCGGTCTTGAGATAAATAATCACGTCGAGGTCGAGAGGCTTATTGCGATGTGTGGACGACAATGATGAGGAGCCAGTCCGAAATATGATGACGATGCGATGATGAAGTCGATCGTCATATAGAGGCGATAGTCACCATCCAGGAAGGGATGGCGATCCTGATCGCTAGCCCAACACACTCGGCGCTGATGAAGCCGGTGTTGGGATAGAGCGTCACATCATGGCTGAGGGGCCGGTCGTGATGTGAGGTCATCAGCACTATGAGGCTGATCCAAAAGTCCAAGCAGCGGTCGCCATCCGATGAAGGAATGACTGAGACCGGTCTTGGGGATAGATAATCATGCCGAGGCCGAGGGACCGGTCGTGATGTGCGGACGAAGATGATGAGCCGATCCGATAATATGATGACGAGGCAAGAATGAAGCCGATCGTCATATAAGGGCGATGGTCACCATCCAGGAAGGGATGGCGAGCCCGATCGCTAGCTCAAGACTCTCGGCGCTGAGGAAGCCGGTCTTGAGATAGATAGTCACGCCGAGGCCGAGGGGCCGGTCGTGATGTGCGGATGGCGATGAAAGGAGCCAATCCGAAATATGATGACGGGGCAATGATGAGCGGGCCGTCATATAGAGGTGATGGTCACCATCCAGGAAGGGATGGCGAGCCCAATCGCTAGCTCAAGATCGCGTTGAGACCGAGGGGTCTGCCGCGATGTGAGGATGACGACGACGATGAGCCGTTCCAATAAATGATGACGAGCCCATGATGGGCCAATCATCATATAAAGGTGACGGTCACCATCCTGGAAGGGATGGTGAGCCCGACCGCTAGCTCAAGACTCTCGGTGTTGAGGAAGCCGGTCTTGAGATAGATAATCACACCGAGGCCGAGGGACCGATCGTGATGTCCGGATGGCAATGCTGAGAAGCTGATCTGATAATATAATGACGGGGCGATGATGAGCCAGCCGTCATATAGAGGCGATGGTCACCATCCAGGAAGGGATGGTGAGCCCAATCACTAGCTCAAGATCGCGTTGTGAGCGAGGGGTCTGCCGCGATGTGAGGATGACGACGATGATGAGTCGTTCCAATAAATGATGACGAGGCCATGATGGGCCAATCGTCATATAAAGGCGACGGTCACCATCCAGGAAGGGATGGTTAGCCCGATCGCTAGCTCAAGACTCGGCGCTGAGGAAGCCGCTCTTGAGATAGATAATCACGCCGAGGCCGAGGGACCAGGCGTGATGTGAGGACGACAGAGATGAGGGGCCGGTCCAAAAATCCATGCAACGGTCGTCATCCGGTAAAGGAATGACTAAGATCGGTCTCGAGATAAATAATCACGTCGAGGCCGAGGGGGGTAGCCGTGATATGAGGACGAAGGCACTGAGGGGCCGGTCCAAAGATCCATGCAACAGTCGCCATCCGATAAAGGAATGAGTAAGACCGGTCTCGAGATAATCGTGATGTTCGGATGGCGATGAGAAGGAGCTAATCCAAAATATGATGACGAGGCGATGATGAGCCGATCGTCATATAAAGGCGACAGTCACCATCCAGGAAGGGATGGCGAGCCCAATCGCTAGCTCAAGACTCTCGGCGCTGCGGAAGCCGGTCTTGAGATAAATAATCACGCTGAGGCCGAGGGTCCGGTCGTGATGTGATGAAGGGCAAGGCGTTGACGCCGGACTGAACATGAAGGACGGCGGAGCCGATCCGAAGATGAGGGATGGCGTTGGGCGCTCATCTGAGATAATGGACGGCGCTGGGCGCTCGTCTGGGATAATGGACGGTGCTGGGCGCTCGTCTGGGATAATAGACGGTGTTGGGAGCTCGTCTGAGATAATGGACGGCGTTGGGCGCTCGTCTGAGATGAGGGACGGCGCTGGGCGCTCGTCTGAGATGATGGACGGCGCTGGGTGCTCGTCTGAGATGATGGACGGCGTTGGACGCTCGTCTGAGATGATGGACGGCGTTGGGCGCTCGTCTGAGATGATGGACGGTGTTGGGCGCTCGTCAGAGATGATGGACGGCGTTGGGCGCTCATCTGAGATGAGGGACGGCGTTGGGCGCTCGTCTGAGGGACGGCGCTGGGTGCTCGTCTGAGATGATGGACGGCGCTGGGCGCTCGTCTGAGATGAGGGACGGCGTTGGGCGCTCGTCTGAGGGACGGCGTTGGGCGCTCGTCTGAGGGACGGCGTTGGGCGCTCGTCTGAGGGACGGCGCTGGGCGCTCGTCTGAGGGACGGCACTGGGCGCTCGTCTGAGGGACGGCGCTGGGCGCTCGTCTGAGGGACGGCGCTGGGCGCTCGTCTGAGGGACGGCGTTGGGCGTTCGTCTGAGGGACGGCGCTGGGCGCTCGCCTGAGGGACGGCGCTGGGCGCTCGTCTGAGAGACGGCGCTGGGCGCCCATCTGAGATGAGGGACGGCACTGGGCGCTCGTCTGAGATAATGGACGGTGCTGGGCGCTCGTCTGAGATGATGGACGGCGCTGGGCGCAAATCTAGGATAATGGACGGCACTGGGCGCTCATCTGAGATAATGGACGACGCTGGGCACTCGTGTGAGATGATGGACGGCGCTGGGCGCTCGTCTAAGATGAGGGACGGCGCTGGGCGCTCGTCTGAGATAATGGACGGCGCTGGGCGCTCGTCTGAGATAATGGACAACGTTGGGCGCTCGTCTGAGATAATGGACGGCGTTGGGCGCTCATCTGAGATAATGGATGGCGCTGGGCGCTCGTCTGAGATGAGGGACGGCGTTGGGCGCTCGTCTGAGATGAGGGACGGTGATGGACTCATCTGAGATGATGGACGACGATGGGCGCTCGTCTTAGATAATGGACGACGTTGGGCGCTCGTCTGAGATAATGGACGACGTTGGGCGCTAGTCTGAGATAATGGACGGCGCTGGGCGGTCGTCTGAGATGAGGGACGGCGCTGGGCGCTCATCTGAGATGATGACGGCGCTGGGCGCTCATCTGAGATAATGGACGGCGTTGGGCGCTCGTCTGAGATAATGGACGACGCTGGGCGCTCGACTGAGATGAGGGACGGCGCTGGGCGCTCGTCTGATATGTATAGTATTTGTCTGATATGTACTTAGTCAAATTTTGGGGATTTTATTTTTTATCGCTCGAGGCCGACGAGTGTGCGGTCCTCGACTTCCCTCTTTTGATTTGTGGGGATATCGCTTTAGGCCGGCAAATGCGCGATCCTTCGACTGTCCCTCTTTTGATTTGTGGGGATATCGCTTTAGGCCGGCAAATGCGCGGTCCTTCGGCTGTCCCTCTTTTAATTTGTGGGGATATCGCTTTAGGCCGGCAAATGCACGGTCCTTTGGCTGTCCCTCTTTTATTTTTGGGGGATATCGCTTTAGGCCGACAAATGCGCAGTCCTTCGGCTGTCCCTCTTTTATATTCTTCCTCTTTACCTCTTTGAGCGAGGAGGGAGTATCCTTCTTTCAGGCTTCGGCCAAGGGGGTCGATAGTCCCTCAGCTGGTAAGGAGTCCTACTGGATCGTCTTGTGATCTCAGGGAGGTCCCGTCGCCTATTTATGACGCGGGCTAAGGCTTTTGGTCGGTATCCGACGGCTGCCGTTTCCCAACCCCGAGTTTGGGGATTTTTGTTACCTCGGCCATGATTTCAGACCTGTCGTCCTGCTGATTTCGCGAATGGACGACGCGGTGAGCTTCCCATTTCAAGACGTGGGCTCTTTGCGGGGCCTTCGTCCTGGGGACACCGTCGGCCTTTCCTGAGCAATTTCGCTCTGAGGGGCCGGATCGATGTGCTCTGTCGACCTTTATCGAGCATTTCGCTCTGAGGGGTCGGTGTAATATGCGGTATCTTAGACTGAGGTGTACCGTTTACCGCTTTTAAGCATAATAATGTCGTGTGCGGCCGATAGCGGCTCTCAATTTTAGATATCCGAGTCACCAAATAAAGGTGACTAGGGTAGGTCGATGGACCTAAATATAATCCGAATCATCAAATAAAGATGTTCGGTAGACTAGAGCTCGGGTCCACCACTTTGGGGTTTTTTGACCCGGTTTAATGGCGGTGATAAAAATAATAACACCAATAATAATGCATCATTAGCGACCTCGGGAAATTTTAATCCGTCATAATGGTCTTCACCACCTCGGGGGTTTTTAACCCGCCATAATGGTGGTGGAAATAATATAATTAATAATAGTAATAATTATACTACTATCATTTAATAAATATTTTAAGTGTATAAATAGGAGTATTGGGCACTTAGCTTTTTTATTTGGACTGTTTGACATAATGGGCCAGGAGTTGGAGTTTCTTGATGATGGGCTTTGATTAATGTGCCTTGACTAATCTGCCTCACATCACTTGACCTAGCCCTTTGCCTGCTCTCTTGTTGGCCTGCGACAACCAAGACCCCAAGGCAGCGCACACAGTGAGGATAGCGATGGAGAGTCCCTCAGGCAGTACCAGCGGCGAAGCTCTGAACCAGGCGAAGCTTTCTCAGCGAAGGGAGAGCTGCGACTTCAGGCAGCGGCACTGTGGCGGAGAGAACTTAGATTCGGTCATCGTCATTCTCCGGAGCTTTGAGGTGCCATTAATGGTGGAGCTCCGATGTCGAGCTCCAAAAAGAGAAGAAAATGACTTAGAAAGTTTGAAATCATGGCTTAAGCTTCCCTTGAGCTGCGATGGTGACCGGAGCAGTGGCGGAGCGGCCGGGAATTGGGCGTCATCGCGAGCGAGATGGCGGATCCCATACTGGACTCCCGTACTTCGCCGCTGTCCGTCGAAGGCTGGGTTGGTGCGGTCCTGGGCGGAAAACACCCGGTCAGCAGGCCCATAAGTCGTCCTTGTGGCGGAGCTAATTTTTAGGGGCATCCATAGATTCGCCGCTGGTTCTCCGGGTCGCAGATTTGCGGCGGAGCATGGCCCTGCTGCGGCGTCGCCGCTGGTGGTGGGACTGGTTCCAGATTTCAGCTGCTTCCCCCGCTCGGTCGGTTCAGGCAAGGTTCTTCCCTTTGACTGTGACTGGTCTGGTTGACGGACGCTGCAGCGGTGAAGGTCAGAAGAGAAGCTCCGGCTCTGGAAATTTCCAGATTTCATTTTTTTTATAAACTGTTTTTCTGGATTTTTTTTGCTGTTCTTGACATTTTCAGATATGTTTTTGACTGATTTCTTGTGATTGGAATGAATTCTTTGTATGTTTTGGGAGGATTTCTCACTTGATTTTGCTCTAATCTCTCAATGAAAGCACCATTGATGGATTATAGGGTATCCAAACTATAACAAAATGGAGAGATTTGAGCTAATGTGAGGAAGAAGATGAATGAGTAGTAATGTGTATTAGAGTTGTGAATTAGGTTTACAAGAACTCCCTAAGGGAGTATATATAGAAGAATATCCGGGTCTGGGCCTCTAATATGGGCCCGATAGGCTCAATTACATGAAAGGCTAATCTAGTACATACAAATGATATATGAACTCTACAATAATACAAATGATATAAATGACGTCCGATAAGCGTGAGTTTCCAGCCGGATCCAGCCGGAACTGGTTCAGAATCCATTGGGGCCCTTACTGAGTTTGAAACAACGGAATTCTGTCAAATAATACCGTGAGCAGTTTGAGATAGCACTGGCTTCTATTGACTATCTGGACAACAAGGTTATGAGAGGATTTTTTTTGGATGGGCTCAAGAAAGATATTAGGGTTGAACTGAAGCTGTACAAGATTAAAAACCTTGTGGATATCATGGATAAGGCCTTACTAATTTAGAACAAGAATGAGGAGAGGTTAGTCATGAAGAAAAAAGAAGAAGGAAAGAAGTTATGGAGGAATAATGTTATAAGAGGAGCTCAGTATCAAAAATGGGGTGAAAGAAGTAAACATAGTAACAATACTATGTTTACACAATCTTCTGGGAAACCTGGTTTGGATAACAAAGCTGCAGTTGGTAATGAAGGTTCTAATTCCAGAAAAATAGGACCACGATTATCTCAAAATGAGTTGATGGAGAGAGGTAAGAAGGGCTTGTGTTTCAAGTGTGGTGAAAACTGGAATAAGGGGCACGTGTGCAAGATGAAAAACTACATGATGACTTTGATTGAAGAATCTGAGGAAGAGGTAGAATCTGAAATTGCTTCCGGTAGTTCTGAAGAAGAAGAAGAAAACAACTATATGGAATCTAAAGCAATGCAGTTGTCTGTGCTGAGCAGAGAAGGAATTCCTTCTTTGAGAACTTTCAAGATTCTGGGGAATTTGAAGTGGGCTGCAGGAGAAAGGGTGGTGAATATACCCATTGATAGTGGAGCCACACACAATTTTATATCTCAAAAATGTGTGGAGAAGTGGAATATACCTTACAATCAAATCCAGGGTTATAAAGTCCAAATTGGGAGTGAGGAGTTTATACGGAACAATGGTAGGTGTTTGGGATTGAAGTTGACAGCACAAGGAGTTGAAATCAATCAGGCTTTTTATATTCTGGAAATGGGAGGTACATATGTGATTCTAGGGTTAGAATGGCTAACCAAATTGGGGAATATGGAGGTAAATTTCCAGGAACAGATACTGAGGTGGAAGCAAGAAGGTCAGGAATGTATGAATAAGGGTGACTCAGCCCTTAATAATGTTGAAATTTCATTAAAAGCAATGACACAGATAATTCAGCAAGTTGGGGATGGTTATTTGCTTTACTGTGAAGGAAGATTACAAGGGGAGGAACAGAATGCAGAAGGTATCATGGAGTGGGATGAGATTTTGAAGGACTTTCCTGAAGTTTTCAAGAAGGAGTTGGAATTTCCACCTGAGAGAGCTTGTGATCATTCCATCAACATCAAAGAAGGAGCAAGCATTCCCAATATAAGACCATACAGGTACTCCTATGACCAGAAGAATGAAATAGAAAGAATAATTCAGGAAATGCTAAATGCTGGAATTATTAAAAACAGTAATAGCCCCTATAACAGCCCTATTTTGTTAGCAAAGAAGAAAGATGAGGGCTGGAGGTTCTGTGGTGATTATAGAGCGTTGAATAAAATAACAGTGCCTGATAAATTTCCCATCCCAATTATTGAAGAATTGCTTGATGACTTAGGTGGAGCCAAAATATTCTCAAAACTGGATCTGAAATCTGGTTATCACCATATCAGAATGAAGGCAAGTGACACCCACAAAACTGCATTTAGAACGCATGAAGGATATTACGAATACTTGGTAATGCCTTTTGGGCTTACTAATGCTCCTTCTACGTTTCAAGCCTTAATGAATGACATCCTCAGACCTTTTCTAACGAAATTTGCTTTAGTATTTTTTGATGACATACTAATATATAACAAATCTATTGAGGAGCACAAGGAGCATTTGAAGAAGGTACTGGAGGCTTTACAAATGAATAAACTGGTGGCAAATGTAAAGAGATGCTCTTTTGGTCAAAAGTAGTTGGTCTATTTAGGCCACATCATCTCAGAAGAGGGAGTTTCTGCATATGCTAGTAAAATTGAAGCCATGATGGAGTGGAAGGAACCTCAGGACATTAAAAGCTTGAGAGGATTCCTGGGTTTAACGGGTTACTACAGGAGGTTTGTCCAAGGATACAGTAAGATTGCTGCTCCTTTGACCAATTTATTGAAGAAAGGGGGTTCATTTGGGATGAGAGAGCAAGAGAGGCATTTGAGGAGTTAAAAAAGTGATGACTACTTTACCTGTGTTAAGCACTCCTGATTTCAATAAGGTGTTTACTCTGGAAACTGATGCTTCAGGGAAAGGAGTGGGAGCTGTCTTGATGCAAGAAGGCAGACTACCAGCCTCTATGAGTAAGGAATTATCCCCAAAACACCAGCTGAAGTCTGTTAATGAGAAAGAATTAATGGCCATAGTATTTGCAGTCCAAAAGTGGAGACCATACCTGCTGGGGAGGAAATTTGAGGTGCTAACTGATCAGAGAAGTTTGAAATACCTTATTGAGCAGAGGGTTATGAGAGAAGATCAGCAGAAGTGGATCACCAAACTTATGGGATTTGACTTCACTATCAAATATAAACCCGGAATGGACAACAGAGCAACTGATGCCCTTTCCAGAAAGATGATTTTGAATTCTCTATCCATAGTTACTTGTCAAGAATGGTAGGGACTAGAGGAAGAGCTGGAGAAGGATGATTGGTGTGGAAGATTAATTCAGAAGGTCCTCACTCAACCTGACAAGGTGAAGAACTATCGGATGAAAGGAGGATTGTTGTATTTCAAAGGGAGTCTGGTAATTCCTCAGGGGTCTGGCAGAATTGCAAAAATACTGAAGGAATATCATGAAACTGCTGTGGGAGGTCATTCCGGTTACTTCAGAACAATGAAAAGAATCTCAAATCTATTTCATTGGGTGGGAATGAGATCTGAGATACAAAAATTTGTTCAAGGATGTGATATTTGTCAAAGGAACAAATACGAGGCCCTAAAACACTAGTACAAAAAAGGCTTTTCACATCGGTCAAAAAAGGCTTTTCACATCGGTCAAACAGCCGATGTGGTTCCAGCACATGTGAAAAGTATTGACTTTTCACATCGGTCAAACAGCCGATGTGAAAATTCTTTCTACATCGGTCGTTTAGTGCCCGATCTAGAAGATAGTCCGAAACAACGTTTTTAATGATATTTCACATCGGTTATAACCCATGTAGAAAAGAAACCACATCGGTTATTTTACAACTGATGTAGAAAAACTTCAATTTTTCCCGGAGCATAGGGTTTTCACATCGGTTATAACCCATGTAAAAAAGAAATCACATTGATTATTTCACAACTGATGTGAAAAGCTTCATTTTTTTTCCGGAACATGTGTTTCACATCGGTTATAACCCATGTAGAAAAGCAATCACATCGGTTATTTCATAACTGATGTGCAAAACTTCAATTTTTTTCGGAATTTTTCATGAAAAAATTTGCAATATCAACCTTGTTTATACTATAATCACATCATTAACAGTATCATCAACTACTATAGCACAATTTTTCACCTGTTCACTTGATTCATCTAAAACAATAACACAAGCTATTTTTCAATTCTTTCACAAATGTTAAACAAGTTCAAGTAACAATTTAGTACATAATAATAAGCTAAAATAAAACAATCCGTGCACAAGTCTAGAATAATAACACATTGTATAAAGTTACAAGTCTCATCATCACTCAAAAACTTAAATTAACAGGTTCATCATGTGTTGTTGATGGATTGCGTCATTTCTAAGAAATATGATGCCCAACGAGTTCGTACTTCATCAATCTCTTCTGATGAGAATGGTTCCGGATTGGCGAATCACTACAAATTAAATAAGAAGGTTATTAAAAAACATTACATGTGGAGCAAACCTATTGAATGTAAATAAAATAATAACGTACCTCATCCCACATTTCAAGAATTACCGCCGAAACAATATTCAACATATGCAACATCACATAATAACCACATTTAGCTCATTCACGAATTATAGAATACCAAACTTATCAATGTAGTTGGAAGATTTGAGCAATCATCAATAAGTGAAGGGCACAAACTGATGGTCATAGCAGAAAAATGGGTCATTTCAGCATCAACTAGTTGGGGGAAGGGCACAAAAATGCTACTCAGATAAAATATAGTAAACTAAAAGTATAAAACTGAATATGACTGCAAGAAGGAAGTGTTGCACAAAAAGCATGTAATAAAAAAAATAATTGAAACCACATATGATTTCTTACTGCATACAACTCATTTGAGAACTTTTAGTTGCTATAACATATTTAATGCATTGAAACAACAAGTACCTTATTTTTAAGATTCTTCTCAGTGAACTTAAGTGACTCACGATCATTCTTGGATTGGCTTGATTTAATTTTTTCTTTGACAATTTCCAACTACAGAAAGAATGTAAGATTAGATGGAAAATCTCCATGCTATGAATACAACTCCATGTTGTTTTCATTATCATTTTGGAATATATAATGTATCTATTTTGACTTTCCACCAAAACTGCTAAAATCCAAAGTAACAGAATTGCTATGATTTCAAGATGTGTAGGTAGTAAGTCCATAAAAAAGGAGCCCTTAGTGCGATGGAGTTGATGCAAAGTTAGCAGAAATTTCACAGGAAGGGAAGCTTTAAAGGTTAGAGGTTAGCACTTAGCAGTTGTTGAAAAGCCAGGGAAGGCTGCAGAATATAGACTTCACTGCAGAATAAATTGGAAATAAAGGAAACCATATTTAATTTGTTGATGTAGAAAATTCCCTAAATAAGAGTAAAACATAGCACATCTCTTCAAATAAGAGTTTCATAGTTTTGTTCCAAAATAGGACTCATTCACTCCTATTTTAGGAAGGTTTTATTGTTTTATTCTTTAATAGGACTAAATGAGTCCGGTTTTGGGAGTAATGCATACTTAGTCCTCCTCTATCTCTCCACAATTAACTATGGAGGTGGATAAGACAATAGCAAACTGTCCTTTTAAGTTTTAAGTAATGCTATTATGTTCTACAAGATGAAAAGAGCACTAGCCATCAAATGCGAGAGAAGAGATTTGTTTAATTAAACGCATAAAAATCAGGAAAGTTCATTGGGTGAATGGATAAATTCAAGGAAGAAGAGGTGCTTTGTAGAAGTAGAGAGAAAACCATTAACTTGCTATAGACATAGATTAGGCTTTGCAGGATCACCATAAACACGAGAAAATTTACTTTGAAACAACAGTGCAACTTATTTCAAAGCATTTTTACCATTCAAATTTGCAGGAGAAAAAGAATTTGCTGGTCAACACTTTCATGCAGCATATACTTTTAAAAAGTTTACTACCTCATGAAATAAAGCATTGATACACTTCATCTCCTTTTCTTCCACATTTAAGAAAACCTGAGAATGAGTTTTAGAAAGTGAGATAAACACAAATAAGAATTCCAGACATAGCATATCTCATGTTATAGGAATTAGTGTACTTAAATAATAACAATACTAATCATAATAAAGTGCAAGTATGCCTTATATTCATGTACAAGAACAACCCCAAGAACTGCTTGATATATGTTAGTACTTGTTGCCTGCGCTTTACTAGAAGCTGCGGGAGAACATCCTTTTTTAGTCTGCGAATCATAACTGTTGCTTTCATCAAGTTGTGCAGCTCTTCATGATTACTGGCCCCTTGATAAATTCCAAAAGTGCCCTAGAATCATTCACAAAGAAGGTAATTGTAATTCGTGAGGTAGCAGTCTCAAGATGATTATTTTTGACAATAAAGGTTACTAGCAGCTCACTAATGCAGTAAACTTACACCCTTGCAATAACGGTTACTATACTCGTGAACATTCTTGTAAACATCAGGATATAGTGCCTCCAGCTGTGAAGTACAACAATCTTAGCCAAAGAGTTAAAAGTAAAGAGATGTAAAAACATAGTTTCAAAGGTGGGCTGCATGAACCAATAAATAATTTGTAAGGCCATCTACCAGTATGTTTGTTTATAAAATTTGAGAACCAATCCAAGCACACTATTGAATCAGTATTACTATTTCACAGTAGTGTAGTTTTGGTTGGTTATTTTATGTTGCACAATATCTTTCTCTTTATAAAACCAAGAGAGCATTTAATACAAGTTTTCCATTTTGTCATTCTCCATATCATTCCTCAAATAACTTAATATCAAACAGTTCTACGAAAGGTTGGTTTATGTAAGCGCTACTTTCTGCAAGATTTTAGGGTATTTACTAAGTTTCTAAAGATCTTAGTGCGTAATAAGGTTTTAAATGTCAGATTGTCAGCCAATGTGAAACAGAGAGAGTAATTAACAAAAGGATAATAAAATATCGCGATGTGTTAGACTAGCTAAAAAGAATTGTTTAGGAAACAAGAAATAAAACAATGTAGGAAACAAGAAATAAAACAATGTAGGAGACAAAGTAGGCATACTCAGGTGCCATTATATACACATGTATAGTGCATGAAGAGCTAGTCATTTCATCTACTGCAATTGAAACTCTTTCTGCAGTTTTCCCAAAGTTTTTTATACATAGCCATTCAGGCCCCGTTTGCTAACTTTAGCAGAGTGAATAAAGTTTGATACTCGGTATGACCTTATTGGTTAACATAGATGTTATCGAACTCTTTTTACTTTAGACAGATTCCAGCCATTTCAGACAAATAATCCTTACCAAAGGGGCCCTTAATTCATTCCATCATTTACGGTTTTTCATCTCAGCCTCGGCCTTGGGAGATCTCAAAAACTAATTTAAGTCTCTTT
Organism: Cuscuta europaea; assembly: GCA_945859875.1. NCBI lineage: Eukaryota > Viridiplantae > Streptophyta > Magnoliopsida > Solanales > Convolvulaceae > Cuscuta > Cuscuta europaea. Next base: position 2,690,421 of record CAMAPE010000070.1, read on the forward strand.
TTATAATTTAGAGTGAATAATTCTTTTGTTGTATGTATTCTTCACATATATTTTGAATAAGTGAATACAGGCTTATTTGGCTCTTCATGTATTCACACACACTCCCTTGACATTCAGCAGCAGGTAATGAATTGCACAGAGGCTTACACAAAGATTCCATCTTTTAAGGATATCAATCTAGAGGAAACCTCAGGGAGCCAACCTGAGAAGTTGGAGGTGCAAAATGAGAATGAAGTGTGGGATAGTGAAGCGTACATATTAGATACACAACAACTAGCAGAAGGGTTTTTGAAGTTTTTAAAGAATGTAGAAAACATCAGTCCTGTAATCCAAGGGGAAAACATCTCTAATGCCTATGATTGCAGGCTTGCAGCTGCTTTTACAATTAGAAAAGCATACTTCAGACCAGTGCATATGATTTTAAAAGAGACAAAGAGTATCAACAGAGAAATTTGGTCTTTATTTTATAAGTCAAGAACTGATTTTTTTTTTGAAAACTTCTTTATTTTATAAGTCAAAAGTTTTCATTTCTTCTTTGAGGAATTTTATCAAACACCATAGTTGCATTCTAAATTCCTATCAGCATTAGGCAATAAATTACTCAATTTGCATACAAACTATCTCTTAAGCATATGTCACAAGAAAAATTGGGATATTCTCCAAAAATCTTAATAACAAGTAAGTGAAGTAACCACAATAAATAGTTGAAATATGAAGTATTCATTCCAGAATTATGAAGTATTCAATCCCTAACAATCCAACGTAACGACAGATTTTAGACATTTAGTTTCAAATATAGCAACAGAATCATGGTAAAAATAGTTTAGAAAACCAATAAAATTATACATTTAGAGAAAATAGCCAATTGAAGAAAGTCCGCTCGCTCAAAGATAGGTCAAAGAGGAAGGTTCGCCTACTCGAACTCGAAAGCCGCTGGAACGCTGTCTGCTCAAACACTTTCCGCCGTTTGCTCAAACGATGTCCGCCGTCCACTCGAGCGTCATCCGCTTCTGCTCGAACGCCATCCACTGGCCGCTCAAACGCCGTCCACTGGCCGCTCGAACACCGTCCACTGGCCGCTCGAATGCCGTCCACTGGCTGCTCGAAGTCCGTCCAAAGCCCTAACTCGCTTAGGCGCGGACTGCTCTAACTTCCCTTCTGTCTCTCAATCTCTCTGTCTTCTTTCCTTCGCAGATAACTCTAGGTCTGAAATCGGCTAAGTGCAGGCGTGATAAAATTTTAATTCATCCAGATCGGGTAACAACGATCTAGAATAAGAACGATTTTTTTTTTAATTTCTTCCGCATCGGTTTTAAACGATCTAAAATAAAGTTTCATTAATTCTGAAAATTACCCCGTTTTTCTTTTCACATCGGTTGCAATTATAACCGATTTAGATTATTTCTTAAAATTTAAAAAAGTACCCCGTTTTGGTGTTTCACATGGGTTATAACTACGACCTATGTAAAAATGTTTATAAAAATTATAAAAATGACCCCATGTTAGTATTCTACATGTGTTTTAAAATAACACATGTAGAAAATGAGATGTAAAAAGCATTTTTTGTACTAGTGAAACCTGCGGGGTTGCTGCAGCCTTTGCCAATACCTACCCATACTTGGAGTGATATAAGTATGGATTTTATTGGTGGGCTACCTAAATCAATGGGGAAGGATACTATCTTGGTTGTGGTAGATAAATTAACCAAGTTTGCACACTTTTTGCCTTTAGCACATCCTTATCATGCTAAGGAGGTGGCAAAACTGTTCATGAAGGAGATAGTGAAGATTCATGGATTCCCTAAATCGATAGTGAGTGACAGGGACAACCTCTTTCTGAGTACCTTCTGGTCAGAATTGTTTAAATCAGCTGGGACTAAGTTGAAGTATAGTTCAGCTTATCACCCCCGGAGTGATGGTCAAACTGAAATAGTGAATAAATGCCTGGAGACTTATTTGAGATGCATGACTCGTAGGAAACCAAAACAGTGGGTTAAATGGTTGCCTTGGGCTGAGCTATGGTACAATACCAACCATCACATTTTGTTACAAAACACTCCCTATAAAGCATTGTTTGGTCAAGATCCACCTATAATCATTAGAGGGGATGTCAGTTTATCAGCAGTGGAGGAGGTATCTAGGCTGACAGCAGAAAGAAATCTGATGCTTAAAGAATTAAAGGAACATTTGGCCAAAGCTCAAAATCTAATGAAGCAAGAAGCAGATAAACATAGAAGAGAAGTAAAGTTAGAAGCGGGAGATAGTGTGTTTCTGAAGATTCAGCCCTATAAAATGAGGAGTTTAGCCCTCAGGAGCAATCATAAATTAAGACCCAGATTTTATGGACCCTTTGAGATCCTAGAGAAGATTAATTCAGTGGCTTTGAAGCTTAGATTACCTGTGGGCAGCAGAGTTCATCCTGTATTTCATATTTCCTTATTCAAGAAGGTTCTGAAACTCACTAGTACATATCAAGATCTTCCAATGGGTATGACAGAGGAGTGTGAGTTACTGGTCAAGCCTGAGAAGATAAAGGATGTCAGAATAAATGATAAGGGAGAGAAGGAGATGCTGGTGCACTGGGAAGATCTTCCAGACTTTGAAGATTCTTGGGAAAGGGAAGATATCATCAGGCAACAATTTCCAGCTTTCCAACTTGGGGACAAGTTGGGTTTTCAGGAGGGGAGTAATGTTAGAGACTCAACTAATCCGAAGGGAGATGCTAAGTACTTTGGCAAAGTTTATTCTAGAAGGAAGTCTAGTTAGTTATTAGTTATAGTTGTTGATATATAGCTAATAACTGTTTACCGATTAGTAGAGTAGTTACTTACTATAATTGTTGACTGTTTTCAAAAAAGTTACGCAGATTACTTTCTTGTAGAATTTCTGTAAATTGCAGGAGAATTGCTAAGATCTAACATAATCTAGCTAGACAAATCACAAATGCCCAACATTAGTCTACCTTTAGAATGATTTCTGCGACAATAAATTGTAAATTGTAGTGTAATCATTATTGGAATTCTTTTTTAGCGTCAAATCGAAAGCTTATATTAAATCAAGAAGTAAAAAAGTTTTGAAATTCCAAAACAGGAGTATCATATTTTTTATTCCCTATATAGGAGTAAATTTTTGCAAAACATGGCATTACTAGACTTTAAACATGACATTTTCTTCCAAACTTGGTAGATTACTTCTGTTCAAGGAATAAAAAACATGATACTCCTATTTTGGAATTTCAAAAAACGTTTTTGCTCCTATTTAAGGCAATTTCTAAATCAAGAACAAAATCAAAGATAAAAGGCTGATCCGAGATAAAAACATGCGCTCGACAGTTATTAAATATTAAAAAAAACATTGGAATTATTAATTTATTAGTTATATCTGCGAAAATAATCGAAAAGGAAGCGTTGCTCTTAGGGGCCAGGGCGGTGAGGTCTGCATTTATCTTCGTCCGATCCCAGGTAAGTTTCTTTCAACCAATTCATTAGTTTGGCTTAACAATGATTAAGCTATTTAATGAATTCACTTGACTTTGCTTACCACTGTACGTCTCTTTTTGTTTTGGGTGGGACTCGGCGAGTATAGCTCTCTACCTGCAGCTTATTTTAGTATTTCGACAGGATTTTTGTTTTCTCTGTTCTGGTTATTTGGTGTGGATTTGAGTAAAAATTGTGAATTACAGATTCAGTTTCTTTATCGCTATTTTTATTCTTTCTCAGATCAGGGTTCGTTCTCCATTGATATGGTAATGTTTCTAATCCTGCTTATAATTTACTGCTAGAAGCCTATTTTTGTTTTTCACACTATGCTACTCTGTTCTTAGATTTATTGTACTTTTTTCAATAATGGTGATAGAATTATATACTCGGAGCTTTCAAGCCAGCATGCCACATTTCAGTCACGTTTTCAGATGGGAAGTCACGTAAACAGGTATTGGATTATCGTTTAGCTGTTTTTGACTCTATATTCACTCAAGCTTTTATGAATTTCTGATATTATAGTATCTATATGCAAAAATAGATCTCTGAGAGTTTCTTCTAAGTTCTCTTCCAGGAGAACTTAGAAGAAATAGAGTCAAAATTCATAATGTTGGCATCTGGACAAAATTCATGTTTAACTGCCACTGAAATTGATCATTTCCTTTTTTATTGTGTTTACTTAAGACTTAGCAAAGTTTCATATTTGTATTACTCGGATAATATAGCTCCACATTTTACCTCTGAATTTATTATATACTTTGCTAGATACCATTGAAGAAGGAAAATGGCCAAACAGTAATGGCCCCACTTTTTCATAGTCAAGAAAACATAGTTGGGAAGGTATTCTACAGTTTTGTGGTTTAAATCCTAGTAATGCCCCATTTCATATGCCTTTCAGAAATTTTTCTAACCCTATGAAAGAATAAACCTTTGTGATGGTATCTCAGATATCAATTGAGCCAATATCAGGAAAGAAGGTTGAACACAATGGAATTAAAGTTGAGTTGCTTGGTCAGATAGGTCAGTAATTACCTGTCAGTAATTACCTGGTTTTCTGTACTGGCATATGCTGTCTAGCAGCCCCCCCGAGGTTTAAGATTAAAATGTCCTCAACCCTTTCAAATATGAGGTCTCTTTGGAGTATGATCTCTCACATGTATTTTAACAAACACTCGCTGTTTCCACACTTACACTATATGTGGGTTCTGCCTTGAAGCCTTGGTATAACCTTTTCTAAATTGAATCAGCTTGGTTTTCAGTTTGTGTCTTATTATTTCCCTCATAATGGCTGTTCACCAAATAAAGCTAGTTCTCTGCTCAATTAGGCATACATCTTGAAAGCCATAGAATAGATGGAATCCAATCCAATAAAGAGCTTCTCTCTCTATCCATAGTATGACCTATGTACCATGTTGGCCCTAAATCATATTGAGCCAAATACAGTATTATGGTTTGATATGGAAACTGGCTCTTTTTATTTGCTCTGTGTATGAGTGTATCAATTCTCTATGACACTCACATGTTCAATATTTTACATTCCTCGGGTCATTGTGCTTCTTTTATCATCTCATTCCTAAAAAACACTGGTTTTGAATTTTGATGTCACAGGATTATGCCTCACGTGACATCATGACACAATAACTACCTCTACTATGGTGCACAAACATTCCATTTTGTTCATGCATATTGTCATTGTGTTTTTATTTGTTCTTTTTATTTTTTGGCCCCAGATTACTCGGGGGATGGTTAATCATTTCCATTCTTAGTTGTGCAGTTTCATTCATATTTTCTGTCACATGTGCAAGCATATATGCTGTCGGGTTCCCTTTTGTTTCAAACAATGACATTGAATTCTCGGCTGTTTTTTTAATTACAGAAATGTATTCTGATAGGGGGAACTTCTACGATTTCACCTCTCTTGGTGAGTGCATATTCCTTTGCTTGAATTGCTTCATGGACTAAGAAGTCCAGGAGCACTGTCAGCTATCATGTTGACTCTATATAGTTAGTTACTTATTGGTCATGTATGAGGATGTTTTTAATTGGACTTATTCAGTCCCAGACTAGACCAGATCAGATCTGACCAGATCAGACTTCGGCAGTTGTAAAATACACGAACCCCAGACATCTACCACACCAGTTTAGACCAGACCAGAAAATTTCAGTCCAAGTAAAAACGTCCTAATTCATGTTCTTATGTTTTTATAGCTTCATAATTAAATTGTCACTATTCCGAGCACTTTTATGAGGCTCTTTTGTCCACTAGTTTATGATATTCCATTCCCTATAATATGATATGCCAAGACTTGAAATCCTTTTAGTTTTCAAGTAATGATTCATAAATCTCAATTCTTTTCAGTTCGTGAGCTGGATGTGCCTGGTGAAATATATGAGAGGAAAACATACCCATTTGAATTTTCAACTGTTGAAATGCCTTATGAAACGTACAATGGGGCAAATGCTCGTCTTAGGTAACTAAGTTAATTATACTGTGAATTTTGGTTTCTGAAGAATGCATGTGTTTTTCTCCTATTACTAACCTAGAAAAATATTTATTAAGATTTAACTAACTAACAAATAGTCTAGAAGAAATTTGCAATCCAAATTTTGCTAGAGAGGTTGGCTCGCTCCCTGTTGCCAGAAGGTCCAGTGATAATGCAGCAAAAAAATAATAAAAAGTTAAAGGATCATTGAAGAGACAAATTAAAGATGGGTCTTTACATGTAAATCATGATATTATGATAAATCATGATAAATCATAATAAACATTGGTAAAGGTGAAAATGATAAATCATGATAAGAAACGACTAAATATTAACTAATTTACTAGAGATTAACTAATTTGCAAAGACCCTCCATTCCGTGTCAAATAATTGGAGTATGCCAATATGCTTATTCTTATATCAAATGCACGATATTGGAATGATCTTTTATTTATCATTCATAGATGCTAGTGTATAAGATCTTATTATATTGTCAAACGTGATTTTGAGACTTAACATTCTGCGTGTTTAGGTATGTTCTGAAAGTGACTATAAGCCGTGGCTATGGTGGCAGCATAGTGGAGTACCAAGATTTTGTGGTATTGTATACCCGACATAAACACTTTCATCTACTTTCTTTTTCACGCGGTGCTTCGATTTTCATGTTTTTGTTGTGTCCATGAAATAGTTTTCTGATATTTTAATGGTGCACTTCCTCTGTCCACAATAGAGAAACTGAAAGACTTTAATCCTACTTTTCCGGTTCGTTGATCGTTTAAGAAGACAGTGCCTTGTTCTAAAAAAAAGACAATGTCTTATATATTACTCCGTACTATCTTTGTGCCATTTTGTTGGTCATATCCTTTCTAGGGCATTTCAAAATTTACTACTCATACCAAATCTGGCCACGTTTTGCAACTCACAATCATTGCTACGTTTGCAAATTCAATACCAACTACAAAATCTCACTTTTTCTTAATATTTGTGTCAAACTCCATGCACCAATCTTTTTGTTAATATTATGTGTCAAACTCCACGTTCCAAACTTTAATTGGTAACATTCACCAACTCTGAATGAGGATGACTGGTGTTTGTGGCATGTAGTAGGAATTATGCACCCAAAAAGAAGAAAAATGGAAGAATACAGCAGGAAGAAAGCACCTGCATGCTTGTTTAATTTACTTTTTTTTTTGTCTTTTTGAATTACTTTAGTGACATTTCAATTATATTATCCAATCATTACTTATCTTAATATATTAATGAATCAGGTGCGCAACTATGCCCCACCTCCTACTATCAACAATAGTATCAAGGTAACAGACATGATTTATTTGCACATCATTATTTGTATGATATTAAATGATCATTTTCATTTCATTTACCCCAGTGCCGCAAAGGCTCCCACCTACGGTGAGGTAAGAGGGGGTCGGATGTACGCAGTCTTACCCCTGTACATAAGCACAGAGAGACTGTTTTCGGATGACCCATAGTGAAATTCGCGTCCAAAATTGCATGGACTGATTGTTGCTCCATAACAAAGAAGCGCAGACAGTTTAGTGAGCCATTTTGCTTTATTCCATCATAATCTCAAGCCAAAAAATAATTAATCTTTGGCTCCATTGCAAATGATGGAAACTGTATGATATTAAATGATAGAAATAAAAAATTATCTTTTGTATTATCTTCTTCGTGCAATTGAAGCTAGTAGGCTGGGCTGATTTAGAGTAATATTCATTCATCGTTGTGACTTGTAGATGGAAGTTGGAATCGAAGATTGCCTTCATATTGAGTTTGAGTACAACAAAAGCAAGTATGATTAGTTTCTCAAAAAACGTTTTTGCATTTCTTCCCCACAGTTTTTCAAATTTTTTTTTTAACATAAACAGGTATCATTTGAAAGATGTGATTATAGGAAAGATTTATTTCCTTCTTGTACGAATAAAGATAAAGAACATGGACCTTGAGATCAGACGCCGTGAATCTACAGGTTCTGGAGCCAACACTCATGTTGAGACAGAAACTCTTGCAAAGTTTGAGTTGATGGATGGTGCTCCCGTTAGAGGTAATATCATCAATTTTCCTATAAGTGCCAGTTTTGAACAAGGAAATACATGGGAATGAAAACAATGTAAAAATGAGAGGAAAAGAATTGTGCAAAAACAAAAGATATATTCCAATTCAATACATTAGTTTTAAATATTTATTCGCAGTCGATCTAATTGTTTATTATATAAGCAACAAGAAATCCAAGCATATGCAAAACAGTTAAAAACTACTATGTGTTATATTTCATTTCCTTGGTCAATCCAAATATAAGAAAATTACTTAGAATGTTCCAGGATCCAAAATACCCTAAAGTGGTAGGTTCAATTTCAATCCTCGAGCTATGGACTTGGCTATAAAATTTAGGGGGAATTTGACTTTGCACCCCACTTTTTGGGTGATATTGGACTTTGCACCCCATTTTGAAAAAACTTTGATTTTGCACCCCAACACATAGCATTTTGTGAAGAAAAAAATCTCATTGGGGTGCAAAGTCAAAGGATTTTAAAGTGAAATAGGGTGCAAAATCAAAGTTTTTTTGAAATGGGGTGCAAAGTCCAATATCACCCAAAAAGTAGGGTGCAAAGTCAAATTCCCCCTAAAATTTAACATTTTTAAGAGTTGTAATTGAATTTTGCAGGCGAGTCTATTCCCATCAGATTGTTTTTGAGTCCATACGAACTGACACCGACATATATGAATATAAACAACAAATTCAGTGTGAAATACTATTTGAACCTTGTCCTGGTTGACGAGGAGGATAGACGCTACTTTAAACAACAGGAGATCACTATGTGCCGGGTTGCTGAGATTCCCTGATCTGTGTATACATTGGAAGTAGGCCTCCTCACACCATCATACGCTAAAATATCACTTTTGCAACACAAGTGGTTTCATGGTATATGAAGGAATTTGAACACCTTTTAACTCCACTTTTTTTGTGTGTGGCTAGATTGACATGGTTACCTTTGTACATACATGCTCATAAATTATGACATTTTAACTCCTACATTACATTTTTTGTATGTTTTAAATGTTTGATGTGTTTAGTCCCATTTGTGTTGTATGAACGTAACATTATATTTTCTTTCATTTGTTTTGTATGTTTTGGGTCTAATTAAAATATGCCATATTTATTTTTTGCTATTATTGGAGCCGTGCCCGAGTACCACATGTTCATGCTTCCTTGAACCTGAAGATCGAACCATATTGCAGTATACATTGTCAAAGTTTGACTAGTACTCTTAAATAAACGAGCCAAATTAGAGTCATGCTTAAGAGTGTGCTTATTTGTATACACACATACACACATTCAAAGTATGATATATATTTATCAAAACACAACTAAAATGATTAAAGACATAATGAGTATATGATTTTTAGTGAGACATTATGATAACACATTTACAGTATTGTAAAACAGATTTATCAAAACATATTTAGAAGTTATTAATGAGTTTTTGTGGGCATCAAATACATAATGAGAAATTGAGAATAGGATTTTGAGTGAGAGGGACATGATGATAACATATTCAAAGTATAGAGAGCAGTTGTTAATGAGTTTGTGTGGGCATTGGTAATAGACTTGTAGTGTTTCTACGAATTTACATATTTCTCATTCTTTTCAAATAAAGCTATACACACAACTAGGAATGGACCGGTTCTGGGCCGGGCCGGGCTCTGGGCCAGTCCAAACTCCAAACCGGGCTTCTTTGTTGAGGGTTAAGGCCCGGGATCAGCCCAGGTTTTCTAATTAATTCCTACCCCCACCCCACCCCCACACCCCTCAAAAACACCCACCCCAACCCCCTACCAACCAAAGACCTCAAAAAAAAATTGGCCCGGACCGGCGGCCAGGCCGGTACCAAAGAAACACCCAGCCCGAGCCCGCCCCCCGAAATACCCCCGGGTCGAGTCATTGGACCGGGCCCGGGCAACCGGGCTGGCCCGGTCCCACACAGTGGCAGGCCGGAACCGGTCCATCCCTACACAGAACATCTCTACCTTATCATTTAGCTTATAACCCAATGAACTAAACATATAGACACAGATTGCCATATCATTTAAGAAAAAGTAGTTACCAGTTTCATTGAACTTATTCATGCTAACAATATGCTTCAAGTTGTGCGCGCGCGTGTACACACACACACACATAAATGATCAGGTCCGAACGTTCGAACCTGATCCTCCGTCTGAACACCGCCATTTGGGGTGGTTTCCGGACGAATTTTTTTATGAAATTTTTATGGTAAGTTCTTCATCAAGTCTAGTTTATCCACAAAAAAATTCAGCTCAAAATTCGATCGGGAAGGCCTTCAAATGATTTTGTGAAGTTGACTGCGTTTTTCTATGTATAATTTGACGCAGTCAACTTCAAAAAATCATTTGAAGGTCTTCCCGATTGAATTTTGAACTGAAATTTGGTATGCATAAACTAGACTTGATGAAGAACATACCATAAAAATTTCATCAAAAAATTCCACCGGGAACCGCCCCGAACGGCATTGTTCGGACGGAGAATGTTCGGAGCTGAACATTCCTCTCTCTGTGTGTGTGTGTGTGTGTGTGTGTGTGTGTGTATATATATATATATATATATATATATATATATATATATATATATATATATATATATATATATATATATATATATATATATATATATATATATATATATATATATATATATATGAAACCTTTGAGAAATCCTCTATTCAATGATTTAAGTCCAAGATGAAAATGCTTAACATAGATACTCATCTAGTCATCTTGAGGAGTGTCATGGCTATAAGATAATAAGAAGGATGGAAAATAAAATAAAGCAACTGAAAGGGCCATAAACAAAAAGCTCAACTCAGAGAACTCTTACAATTAACATGTTCATACTTTTCTTTACTACGAGACATTTGTAATTTCCTTTTGTATGCTCTTGAATCTCTTGTATTCAGAGATGAATTTTCCTCATCTATTCATCATTCCATCATTTTCACCCTTCATTTCAACATCTTGTTTTTTTATACATATTCCTCCCAGAAATTCGTATAGTATGCACATAACTACTCATGCAGTACATGGAGAAGGAGCAAGGCATCTTGAAAAGAACCCAAAAAAGAATTTCCTCTGCACCAAAAATGATGAAAATTAATTAGATCATCTACTAGTATAGACTGCTTGAACAATATGGAAGATACTAAAATCAGATCACACTAAAAAGAAATCTAATCAATTAAGTAGTTCAGCTCAAAATTTTAGAAAAGCACATTGCCACTATAATACGAGAACCACTTCATCTAGTACACCATGTTTGTATAGTTAGAGCCTTTTTTCGAGCATTCAATTGTAACATAATCAAAACTATTAAATTTGAAATTACATTCCTAGGTTGGATTAATGGATTTGCTTAAAACACAATTTAGCTTGTAATTAAAAATGATACGATTATTTAGAGGGAGAAATAATAAAAATACCCCTAACTTTGAAGGGGTGTGAGGTAAACGCCCCAAACTTGCATATGAAATTTAAATATCACAAACATTTTAAAATAGCAAATTAAAAATGTTGGAATTATATAGATTGGTGGTAATATTATTTATTTCACAATGAAAGTTTAAAATGTTAATTGTGTTTTCATGAATTCTAAAATATTTTAAATTATGCAATGAACACCATAAATTTACATTTTTGAAAGCAATAATACTTGTCTATGGTGCTAAAGTAACTCTTTATGTAAAGTTTAGGGTATTTAAATTACATATGCAAGTTTAAGATGTTCATCTCACACCCCTTCAAATTTTGGGATATTTTAAATATTTTTCCTTTATTTAGACAATAATTAAATAAAGTAATTCAAATATATGTAGAAAAGTAATTTTGATGGGTATATAACTATATATAACATAATGATGTCATTGATGATAATATTTATTGATTAATTTGATATTTAAAAGTCATAATTATTATTGTCTTCCAAAAAACGCAAGTGAGAAGCTTAAACTGGGACGGAGGGGTGTATATGTTAATTTTTAGAAAAACATTTTGGTGTACACGTTTTTTACATTCTTCTGTCTCACGCGCATGAAATTGTCTGTCCACAAACAATTCTGTAGAATTGTCTGTCAATTTTTGTGCGTGAGACAGATGAATGTGCAAAAGGTGTACACAATAATGTGTACACCTACCACACCTGTCGAAAAAAAGTGTTTGGTAAAGAAAATGACCGGAGAAACATGAAATGACAATACGAAAAAAGGTTTCCAAACAAGCAATTACTAATTTTTATCAAGCAAATACGTATTCTTAAACTAAAGTGCGATAATTAGTCCATATATACGTACACGGCTGCCACCGCGAAGGAACTCCGGGGGGATTCCATAGAGATCTTCATCCACCGGTTTCGGGATGACATTCGCATTCTTCCTTGCGGCGGAATTCAGGCTACTGCTATGCATTTGCAATTGCTGGCGTGAACCGGCGGATCCGTTTTTCTCATGTTCATTGCAGACCGGCCTTCTCTCCCCCTTTTTATTTTGTGAGTAACTCCTCCGCTGCACTTATGCAAGTTTACGGAATTTAAAACTTAAATCGTGAAGATCAAAGTATGAATATACTCCTCGGCCCCGTTGGAATGTTCCCGGTTTGACCTACACACATATTAAGGAAATAAACTTACCAGGGGGTAAATTTTACTGTTTTGACACTGTTTTACACGGTTTGACCCTGTTTTGATGTAGGATAACTTTCCATTTAGGGAAGTGGGAACTTTCCAACGGGACATCCAAAAAAGGAAAGCGGGAACATTCAAACGGGACGGAGGGAGTAGTAGTTTATTAGTTCATGTTTTATTGATGTAGGAAATATTCACAACCAATTAGATCTTATCCGTCAACGTTTTCATTAAGTTTGATTTCGCGGCTAAATTGTGTAACGATCAAAATAAATAAGATTGAATTTACTTTTCTGGTGGAATTTCTGAAGTTACCGTAGAGGACAATGCTAGCTATATTTTCATATAATTTTTTCTTTATATTATTAATAAAATATATTTTAATTTTTTTTATAAATCAACAAAATCAGCCAATGCATCAACTTCACCAAGAGCTTCATAAATTCTAGCAGAATCAGACGATTCAATCAATTTCAACGCTACTGACGGGCTCTCAATTTAAATAATTGTTCTTATTATTTACTACCTCCGTAACAGATATATCTTCCCATTTAAAAAGTAGGTGAGATTAAGAATAGTGAAAGGAGATATAAATTATCGAGGGTATGACGGGAAGATAATGAAATAGTGTGCTGGAATGAAGGATAAATTCAAAAAAAGTAGTTGTAATAGTGTATTAATTTTAAAATTATTGAGGGTATGATAGCAAGATTTAGAAATGGGAAAATACGAATGTTAGAGCTAAAAAGGAAAAGTGGGAAGATATGAGTGTTACGAGAAGTATTATCTACTTGTATTATAGCTGTCAATCAATCTCAAAATAGAAGTTATCGATACTCCGTATTTATTTCAATACAGTAATCTCGTATTCATTTCGTAAATAATCATACATATTTTATTTTATGAATGTAATACGAGTACTTCGTATCAATTAGTCAAGACAAATTCTCATTCATCGTCTGCCACGTGTCCCAAAAGTCTTCATGTGCAGATGTGCTGAAATTGCTCAAGTATACAGACAATTATTTTTTTACTAAAGAAATAATGAAAAAGTGTCTCAATAATATCTTTAAAAAAATTACGGAGTAGTCCCTATTAGAAAATGTCTGTCACAATAATATCTTTACAAGTTTGCTGTGCTCACAAAAATGATCACTGGGTTAATTCTCAGTTACTTTGGTTTGTTTTTAGAGATTCCTAAATAGGAGTAAACAAATTTTGAAATTCCAAAATAAAACTATCATGTTTTTTATTCTAAAATAAGAGTAAATTTCTGCCAAGTTTGACATTACTAGGTTTTAAATATGACATTTTTTCCAAACTTGGCAAATTACTCATATTCAAGGAATAAAAAACATGATAGTTCTATTTTGGAATTTCAAAACATTTTTGCTTGTAGAGAGGGTTACAAAATCGAACATAAAATTTTCCAAAACCGGAAGAGGTCGACTACAACCCATATAGCAAACCAACCAGTTTCTAGAGTTAAAAGACATGTTGCAAGGAAATGAGTTCAATCATGAAAAATTTGAGAGTCAAATCCTCAAATTAGATAAATTGGATGATTGTGCTGAAATTTATGAAGTTTTTATTGAAATGCTTAAATTAGTTGATTCTACTAAATTAGGTTTTTAAAAATATTACATATTTATGAATAAAATAAAGATCGTTTACAAAAATATGACTAGCAACTATAATACTACATACTAGTATTAACTTAGTCAAAGTAATTTATATTCAATTTTTAAATTCAAGTCAGAATGACACTATATTGTAGTAATTATTAGTCATATTTGTATAAGTAAGTTTTATTTTAGGAATATAAACATTAAAATCCTATTTTAACATTTTGGAGTATATAATTTACTAGGGGTGGGCAATTCAGTTTACGGTTCGATTTTCCGCGGTTTGGTTTTGGTTCGGTTTCAATTCGGTTCGGTTTATGATTTTTCGGTTTTAAACCAAACCAAGTCATTCGGTTTGGGCAAATCCTTACCAAACGGTTTACTTAAATAAACTCAAACTAAACAAAGCCACCAATTTTAGGTTTGGTTCGATTCAATTCGGTTAAATCAAATCATTTTGCCCAGCTAGAGATGCCAATGGGACAGATCGGGGACGGTTTTCGTTGGGTAATTCTTTCGCCCCGTAACCGCCCCATTATCCAACGGGTAATTTTTACCCAAACCATAACCGCCCCAACGGGTAACGGGTATAACCACGAGTAACCACGGATAATCAGTTTATTATATGAGTCATTATTATTTTAATATATACTCCCTTCGATCCTAAATAAACTTCACACTTTCCATTTTGGGTAGGTTCAAAATAAATTTCACACTTCTTCTCTCTTCCTTATTTGGCAAATTATCTACATCAAAACAGTGCAAAACAATGTCAAACAGTGTCACAACAGTGTACTCTACAGTAAAATCATTTATTTCCTTAATTTGTGTGAAGTTTATTTAGGACCGAAGGGAGTAATTAATTTTTAAAGGGAAAACTGTCAAATAGGTCCTCGAACTTTCATAAAAAGATCAATTAAGTCCTTCTATAGGAGGTTCTGTCCAGCCGTCGCGATTTGAGGCAGTTCCCGGTGGAATTTTTTGATGAAATTTTTTGAGCATCTTATTCACCAAGTCTAGTTTACTCATACCAAATTTCAGCTAAAAATTCAATCAGGAACCCATTCAAATTAATTCTTGAATATAACTGCGCATTTTTGCGTTCTCGAATTAATTTGAATGCGCTCCCGATTAAATTTTTAGCTGAAATTTGGTATGAGTAAACTAGACTTGATGAATAAGATGCTTAAAAAATTTCATCAAAAAATTCGATCGGGAACCGCCCCAAATCGCGACGACCGGACAGAGTCTCCTATAGAAGGACTTAATTGACTTTTTTATGAAAGTTTGAAGACCTATTTGACAGTTTTCCCATTTTTAAAAGGTGAAACATGGCATCACCTAGACGACTCTACTCATACGCCACTTAAGATTCGTATAACTACAAGACAAGAAAGAAGGCAACCTAAATTAATTTGAACCTAAAAATACTTAATATAAAAAAATAATTAATCACGAAAAAATTTGATAATAATCAAACAAGACTATTAAGATCTGTTATAAACTTTCATTCATACAATCATACACTATAGTTAGTCATCTATTATCTATATATACACAATGAAAATAGAAAATTCTTATCTTTTAGTAGTTGTGGGACAAATAATAGATAAAAATGTAATAAAAATATAATAAAAAATAAACGGGCGGGCATGTATAAAACTGTAACCGTCCCGTTACCCGTAAATTCAAAACAGGTATTCTCCGCCCCATACCCATTACCCGGTCAATGCGGTTTTCCCCATTTTGACCGAGACGGTTCGGTACAATATCCATCGGATCCGTCACAATTGACATCTCTATGCCCAGCCCTATAATTTACCACAGAAAGCCTTAAGTACAATACGAAGTATAAGAGATTGAAACATGAGCTACCTAGCATTCATTATTAAGTGCACCAACGTTATACTCCCTAATTGATTAATTAACATACGGACCTTGGTAGCAGGAAGAACAGCATCACCAGCGGCGGGATGGCTGGGCGGCGGCCGGCGTAAATTGGCGACTCCGTCATTTAGGTCCGTGGCTGCGCGTTCACTGGGATTGCGCGTAAGGCCGGCATGCCGGGCACTCTCGAAGTACTGTGTAATGGGGAGGTCAGCCGCCGCGTCCCACCCACCAAACGCCGGAATATGGCCGCAACTCCCGGCGCTCCGCTTTCTCTCCTGCGTATAACACACGATTTCATTTAAAGGGAAAATGTACAAGAAAATGTAATAAAAGCAGAGAAAATTGAACCTACTGTTGCCATGGGCGTGGGGTTTGAATTTGGATGGAGAAAGCAAAGAGATGTGAAGTGTAATGGGAGAATTTAAAGTAAAATGGTTTGGTTTTTAATCGGGTTGGGGATGGGGCGGGCACCCATTTTCAAAAGATTTATTGACAAATTGGGTGTTCCCAAAGAATGAAGGGATTGGAAAAGGTCAATGATGTCTTTGGGGAAAGAAAAGAAGAAACTACGTACTTGGTAGGGAATTGACAAATGATGTTGTCTATATGGGCAAAACGCCAAAAATTGGGAATTGGTTTCTTTGTCTCCACACACATAAATGGTCCAATCTCATCTATCCGGTAAGAAGAGATTTCATGTTCAAGTTCAAGCAAAAACTCTGTACGAAACTCAACTTACATCCTCCCAGATAACTATCCGGTCTATGAGGCTCTCAGGGATGGAGTGTCATCCTTTTTTGTGGAGATTAAGAAAAATCAAAAAATTCTGAGCAGATCAGAACAAAAGATTCAGATCAAATCAGATCAGAAAGATTCAGATCAAATCAGATCAGAAAGATTCAGATCAAATCAGATCAGAAAGATTCAGATCAAATCAGATCAGAAAGATTCATATCAGATCAGAAACATTCAGATCGGATCAGATATGATATTAAAAAATCCAGATCAGAAACATTCAGATCAGGCGGATAGAACAACTTCTAAGCATAAAATGTTTTTATTTAGAACTCCAATTATAAAGTTTGGTTTGGAATCTTTAAGTTTATTCTAGTTTAACATAGTAAAGTTTGTTGTGGTCTAGTTGAAATTATTATGGTCTATTTTGATGAAATTGTGATATTATTAGGCCTGGGACCGGTTCGGTTCTTGTTAAAATTCGATGGAATCGTATTAAAAAATATAGACGCTAAATTCGGTTTGGTTCTAGTTAAAAATGTAGTTGTTAAATTCGGTTCGGTTCTAGTTAAATTCGGTTCAGTTCTTACATTTTTCGGTTCCTAATAAAAATTTATTATCCTCCTAAAATGGACACATTTTACCTCCAGTTACATAAAAGAAATCAAATTTTAAATGATGAAATTATGATCATCACATTATTATACATACATGATATTCCAATTTTCAAATATCACAAAAATATCCAAGTGCAAACATTAAGTTTAAACATAAGAACAACATAAAGGTTTAAAATAGACATCAACTATCAAGCAAAAAGGTTTAATAACTTCAAGGTACACATCCAATAGCATGTAGCTCAACTTCAAAGTAGTATTCTTCTACTAGTAATGTAGCATAAGTAAAAAGTACGTAGTAATAAACTGACCAGTAATATTTGTAATTTATTATGAACAATTAACAACATAATCAACGGAATACTATTTCCTTATTGTGGACTCAAACAACAAATATAATCAGAAACAAATAATAAATATAAAAATCGACTAAAGTAGTAAAATAACAACTACTCGGATTGGCGTGGTCCACAATATATAAGGTATATTATGCAAGACAATTATTCTTGACAAGAATTTTTTGCCCGGAACGTCGTCTGGCCACCTCTATTTCGGCTAGAATTTGTTGATGATATATTGTGAGCATGTTCTACATGAAGTGTAGATTACATCCACCAAATTTCAGCTTTAAATGAAATCGGGAAGTGAGTTAAATAAAATATTGAAAAACATTGTGTTTTTTATATGTATTTTGACGTAGTGTTTTTCAATAATTTTTTAACTAACTTTCCGATTGAATTTTAAGCTCAAATTTAGAGGACATAATCTACATTTCATTGAAAACAAGATCACAAAATTTCATCAAAAAATTCCACCTAGAAGCACCTTAAATGAATATTATTCATGCAATGTATAAGAAGTTCGGTTCCTGCCTAGGAACTGGAACCGAACTGGAACCGAACCGGAACCGAACCGATCATATACCATAGGAACCGAACCGAAAAAATATGAAGTCTAAAATTATAGGAACCGAATCGAACCGGAAAAACCGGTTCGGTTCGGATCGGTTTTCCCGGTTTTACGGTTCCGTGTCTCGGGCCTAGATATTATGAGTCTTTTAATGTTATATAAATCTGTTTTGATCTAAAAAAAAAAAAGAAATCTGATCAGATATGTTCGGATATATGTAAGTGTAGTCTATATGACTTGACTCAAGATAGAACCCAGTTCACATGAAAATATTAAAAGAGGCGAAATTTCTCACTCAGTCCAACAATTAAATTCTCGGTTTCACTTTAATGTCTTCTAGGTGAAAGTTTGACCCCAAATATCTCACAATATATACTTATAAAATCTATAATAACAAATTATTATTTGAATAATAAGTATATATTGCAATGAAGTAAATATGGAATTAATTTCTTGATATAGTAATGTAAATTTTAAATAAATAACGGTCAAAGTTTATATAGTTTGACCAAAAAGTCAAAAAGGAAATTTGATTTGGTGAATCATGTAGTTTAAATTTAAATTATAGTGATCGGGAAGGTACACTCATACTAACTATAGTAACGATCTTATTTAGAACTTATATTTGAGTTATGTTTAAGATTCAATGATCCAAGAAAGTAATTGGTAGAGCATATTGGCTCAAACACACGGTCCACATACTCTTGGACACACAACGATACAAGCTCATGACACCACTTGAACCTCTCTACCAAATCCGGTCCAGAATGAAGAAATATAACTGCTGTTTGAATTGTGCTCCTCAGACATATCACCCCTGACATGTCACCTCGGTCAGGCTTATCCAGAGAACACCAGACAGAATGGCACAGGTATAGGAAGAACACCTAGCCGAGGTGCACCTGCACCTCGGTCAACAGAATGTACCTGGCCACAAGTGGATTAGAGAATGACACGCGTCGCACTCTGCCACACCCTCAGAGCTCTCGTCCACATAATAGTCAACACGTGTACTGCATTTAATGCATCACCTCATTAATTACTGGTATAATACCCCCTTGTCGGCAATTGTAAAGGGTTCGAATCCCATTTAATACACAACTACTTTCTCTCTCTACTCATAGCTTTCCCTTCTCTCTATAATACCGCTAGTGGTTTACTGGAAAGCTATTAGTAATAATATGTGTTTTTCATAAAGTTTTAATTTTTGTATTTTAATTTACACACATATATTCTCCCTCTACTTTACTCGCCCAAAAGTTATACTTTCATCTAACTCAAGAAGTACCATATCATTTTCCACCCTATTAATCCACATCTGTTTAATTTGTGTCTTCCTCAATCTCCTCTCAGCCTCTGCTTGCGGATTAATCCACATATGTTTGTGTCTTCTCAACACCTCTCAACTCGATTATCAGGTGTATAACTATGTCTTCTATGCATACGCCTGATTGTCTTATTTTTCATGTGATCTTTTCTAGTATGTTCACACGTTCAACACAATATCTGCTTCTTAGTCATACAGTAATGCAGGTCTAGTTGTTGCACGCTAAAACATACTCTTCAATCTTGTCGACATAACTTGATCGCATAGAAATCATGACACATTCTTCCTATTCATCCACGCTGTTTTGATTCTATGAGATACATCTACATCTAGTCAACCGTCCTTCTGAATTATGGAGCTCGGGTAGCGGGACCTATCACTCACCAATGTCACCTTATCATTTAAGGTAATCCCACTAATATTATTGTTCTACTTCCACTAGACTTGCACTCTATATACTCAATCTTGTTTTGACTCAATTTGAAACCCTTGTTCTCCAAAATTTGTCATCATATTTTCAATTTTGTGTTCACGCCTGATCTTGTCTCATCAACACTTGTTCATTTTAAGAAATCTCGAGCATTTTTCAAAATACTTCGAAAGCTCTGGTTACAAAACGAAAGTCCGAAATATTTCGAAATAACTTGGAAATTAACAAATGTAATCTTTTTAACGTTTGTTTAGTGCTCAATTACTTCATATTTACATCAAATTTTCAAAAGTAGTATATTGCTTTTTATGTCTGTATTGAAATGTGTCATGTTTAATTGTTCATTAATAAAATTAAAATGGCACTACAGATACAACGTAATTGTCATTAATTTGACACGGGTTAATCGAGTTTCGTAAGATCAAAATAAATTTTTATTGATAATATGTTTTTGGCACGAATTTGATCATGGATTTGACAAGAACCAGCAAATTCATGCCAAAATCACTACCAGATTCATGTTGGGATAGATAGTCTCTGCCTAATCTTACAGCTTACGTTGTTATGGTTTCATATCATTAATCTTGGTTAATAGTTGTTAGGCCCAAACGTTTTTGGATGAAATCGCTAAAATGAAAACGTTGTAAATAGGAAAGTAGTTTTGGGTAAGCGCTTTGAAATATGAAATTTTCTGGCGTGTTTGACTAGCGGAATAAATTGGCAGGTTGCAAACATATGAATAAGATTAAGACTAATTTTTATCCTTGTGAAACAGATTACATGGATGCCATATACAGTTCAGATGTTAGAGGAGTTACCCCCGACAGGACGAGAACATTATGCTATATGGAGAGCACGTGTGTCGTTGATATGCTTTGACATTGTTGAGCTTCATTTGCCTGATCGTGTTATGCAGCAGTTTGGCTATGAGCAGGTCATTCCAGCACCTGTCGATACATTTGTAGATCTTCATAAGTTGGATAGGCGTGGGAAGCCTACAGAGGATTGGTCGCTCCGACATGCCCGATACGTGGCTATATGGGATAGGCGAGCGGAGCTTGTTGTGACTGGGACGCCGACATTTGTACCATCTGTTTCTACAGACTACATGAGATTGTATTACAACATCACGCGGGTGTTTGTATCTCCATCTTTCAGACTCCCTACTCACCACTATCAGCCTAGTTCCATGCCTTTGCACTTCACGGTGAGTGTGATCTTAATTATTAAAGTAATTCACGTTCTTTATTTAACTTTTTTAATTTATTTCAAAAATAATTATATTTCATTTTTCACATTTCAGACACGAGCTTTGCAGCATATACATGAGCGAGCGACTACCACAGTTAGTGAGACGCATGACATGGACACGTACCATCAGGTTCTAACGGGCATTGCTTACTTGTGTTCGGATGTGCTTGGGCGAGTGGACTATGATCATCTTCTACATATAACCCCTTCTCAGGATTCTACGCCATTGACATCTACAGCAGCAACAACTTCTACATCTCAGACTCGGCGTGACAGAGTTGTTCTTCAGCCACGTCAACGGCGTAGGCGTATGCGTCAACAGCCACACCTCCATGACCAAGACGACCAAGAAGACCTTCATAACTTGTAGTCTGTCTCCATTATTGGACTTATTCATGTAGCCCGAATTTGTAGATTTTTGTTTTTGAAATTTGTGAAACACTTTACTTTATGACATATGTCCACCTGCAAAGTATTGAATTTTAGTTATTTAATAATTTGTTTTTGATGTGTTTATGTGTTGGGTTTAAAAATTTGTTGATGTGCTCATGTGTTGAATTTTGTTAGACTTTTGTTTTTGTTCTGTGTTTCTGACCAGGATTTATCACAATGTGTTTGGTTTTCATCTGTTTTCTGAAGTTTCTGGTTTTGCAGGTCCAGAGAGAAAGTCATCATCCGGTTTGACGACTTATAAGTCGCCAAACGGTTTGGCGACTTTTAAGTCGCCAAACGGTTTGACGACTTTCCACGACCAAGGTTAAGCTCAACACTATATTGGTAAATAGTTTTAACCTAGCATTATTTCCGTAATTATTTAATTAATTAACATTAAACCTCAAAAAAACTCACTTTTTCGAAAATGGTCATCTTGAAAACTAAGGAATGCTCTACCCCAAAGTGGAAAAATGAAGGGAATGATGATACTATTTCGTCAACTCCCCGGTCAGTCAGGCATGGCTTGGGTTAGGCGGAGAGTGGAGAAGTCAGACAATTGAGAACAACATCGCTAGCAAAAAAAAAAACGTGATTATGTTGTCGACTAATATTGTCTAAAAAATGTTGTCACACAATAACTCCTCTGCGATCATACATCCAGGTGTATGTACATCTAGTCCAATAATTAGTATAAGCCAAAAAAATTCAGTGATACTTTTGTAATTTAAGTGAAAAATCACGTCTTTCGCTAAATGAGCAATATTGTACTTTTAGTGAGCATCTGACATATTCTATTGAGTATTAGAAGACTAACAATGAGTATCACGATGTCTGCTTCATATCTTTAATTCTTTTTTTTTCTTTTTTTTTCTCTTATATAAACTTATGAGTATTAACTTATATCTATAATCCACTCCTATTAATTTCAAAATGTGAGTCTAATGTAATATGATACTTTTGAAATATGCATTTATATGACATTTTAAAAATGAACATAACATCAGTACTAAATGATCATACATAACTTACAAAGTGCATATTGATATGAAAATCGTAAGGTTTGTTGGTTGAGCATCACGACATTTTAATTGTGCATCAAACCTCCACTATTTAGATGAAAATCACGGTTTCTGGTGAATGAGCATTAATGAACATTTAATGAACATCAGACATATTATGTTGAATATTAGGAGTCTAATGTTCGGGATCGTGATCTCTGTGCTTCATAACTTCTAATTGACTTTCTTTTTTGTTATTTTTTTGTTTATAAAAACTTATTAAATTATATTTATAATCAACTCCTGTGAAATTTTCATTGAGTATCAAACCTCCTCTATCGAGATCGATGAAATTCACGAATTCTGTTAAATGAGCATTAATGAATTTTCAATGAGCATCAAACCTATACAAATGAACATATGTAATATACAAGATGAGCATTGATATGAAAATTGTAAGTTTTGTTCGTTGAGTATCAAGACATTTTCAGTGAGCATCAAACCTCCGTTATTGAATATTAGGATGTTTTTACTTGGAATGTAATTCGTCCCAGACCAGACTAGACAAGACTAGACCAGACAAGACCAGACCAGTTCAGACGAGACCAGACTTGGATAGTTATAAAAATACAAAGAAACCAGACCAGACCAGTACAGACCTGACCAGACCAGCAAATTACAGTCCAAGTAAAAACATCCTTAGAATCGTGCGATTGAGTATCATGATTTGTTGTCTCGTGTCTGTAACCAACTTCTATGTGAATCTAATGTAATATGAAACTTTTGAAATATGCACTGATATAACATTTTAAAATGAGCATAACAAATGTACTAAATGGACATACATAACTTACAAAATGAGTTTTCAAAAATTCAAAAGCTCATTTGTGAATGTTCATTCTATTTAGGCGTTTTACTCATTTGAGTTTAAAATAAAACTCATTTCTAATGTGCTCAGTATTAATATATAAAGTTGAACATTCAATTAATTGAATCATTGAAGCTGTGAGTTAAAAGGGAAAAAGGAGAAAGTTGTAGGCTCTGAAAAACGCAATAATTGCGGATGATATTTTTAGCAACAGAAGAAGAGGTATTTTTGGAGCTCAGATGTGTGGCGTAGCAGAGGAAATCGAGTTATCCAGAGCTCTGATGTGTGGCGTAACAGAGGAGTTGAGTTATCCAGAGCTGCTGCAGAGTCCGCCGGTGAGTAAGAAAGATAATCAGCGCGATTCTATGTCGATGACTGAGCGAGGAAGATGATCGACATAACTTTATGCGGATGATTGAGCGAAGAAGATGATCGGTAATGCAGAGGTTAGGGATGAGAGGATGATTAATTAAAACACTCAAAGTTGATAAACATTAGAAAAAAATCTGGTGTACGATATAAATTGCGCAATAACACGTATTTTAATACTTCTTCCATTCGATTTGAGTGTAAAAAAAATGTATTGAGATTCTTAAATAATACTCGGCAAATTGTTGATGTCATGTTTAGACTAACATCTCATGTATCCGAATCTGGATCTATAGTTTGACCTCACCATTACATTATGCTTTTATGTTACAAGAAGTGACTCTTAAAAGTATGTTAAATATGAGGAATGATCTTGTCCCCTCGGAGGGACATGACCCTTCATCTGGCGCCTTTTGAAACAATTCTCGGTAGAATTTTTTTATGATTTTTTTTGAACATGTTTTTCATCAAGTTTAGTTCAACCTCAAAACATTTCAGCTAAAAATGGAGCTCCGCCAACGTATACACAGGGCCGGCCCTGAGGGTGTGTAGGGTGTCCAACCGCACAGGGCCCAAAAAATTGGAAGGGCTCAATTTTTTTGTAGTAATATACTACTACCTTCATCCCAAATTTATTTGCAAATTTGACTTTTCTTGGTCAAACAATTTCATTTTATTTGCTTAATTAAGATGTCAATTTTTAATAATATTCTAATTTGGAATTTACAACTTTGAAAAGATATTAATATAGTTTCTGAATATATAAATTTTAATTATTAAAAATGGAATTAATTATCGATAGCGAGAATTGACTTTTTTATTGGTTGACCAAAAAATGTTGACTTTGCAAAACAATTTGAGACGGAGGGAATAGTATTACTTAGAGGAGTTAGAGGTGGAGCTTATATATAGGAACAAAGGAGTACTAAATCCTCCGTTTTCACCGGTTTCACCGGTGTGTGAATCTTAAGCTTTAGAAACTAAAAAGATAAGAAGCGAGCCATGCAGGATTCGAATCCAGGATTTGAAAGGTAACTACATATAAAACGTAGTTACCTTTCAAAAATTATTTGATTGCATTCACGTCCAATTTGATTACATTGACGTATTTGATTGCATTCACGATTTAATTTTCAGCTGAAATTTTTGTGGATAAACTAGACTTGTTGAGTAACATGTTCAAAACATTTTATCAAAAAATTCTACCAGAAACCGCGTTAAACGGCGGCGGCCGGACGAGGCATCATGTCCCTCCGGTTGGACATTATCTTTTTCCTGTTAAATACGGAGTATAAATGTCTTATTGTACTATAAATATTCGGTGTAAAGTTGGACCGCACATCGTATGACAGCTATCTATCGGAGAGTATGGTCTTTTTTATACTCCTTATATATTAAGCGTATTCCACAGAATGTTAAAATATCTATACTCTCTCATTCCCGTAAAATAGTTCCCGCATTGACTTGGATCGGATTTAAAAAAAGTGGGAATAAAGTGGAAATGTATGGTTGTGGTTGAGTAAAAAAAAGGTAAATAAATGTGATCCAAACAAAACTTTCCAAAAAGGAAAATGAGAACTATTTTTTGGGACGGCCCAAAACAGAAACCGGGAACTATTTTGCAGGATGTAGGGAGTAAAAGCTGATTCAATTGGTTATCCTTATTTTCACCTTAATTAGATTTTTCATTTTATTTTTTTCGGATCAGGTATAGCCTCCCGAAAATTTCATTCATTTTAATGATCTTGTATTTAGAGAAGGTATGCCTTCTCTTGAGAGATTTTGGTCTAGTCTCCCTCTCTTTTTTGTAATTATTTTCATTTTAATAAAAGTTATAAAACTAGGCGTTAGACCCCAAATTTTTGATAAAACAGTTTTTGATGATACCTTAGTTTTGATATCCCTCATCTTTTGTAGCATTCAAATATTTGTATAATGGAAGATTGACGGTGCTAGTAAAATTATCTGAATGTGTCTTGCTCATATTGTAAATTAACAAATAAATGTAACTGGAAACATAAAATGCAATAAGGTAATATGTTATTACCTTAAAAGGATTTCTTATAAATCCTACCAGTTAAATTTATTTGTTACATCAAACTACACAAAAATATTTCGAATAAACTATTTATTTAAACTGGAACACAAAATGCAATAAGGTAATAATTTTTACCTTAATAGTATTTGTTATCCTACCAGTTTAATATTTGTTCACATGTTCGAAATACTAGCTGGGCCATACACAATCAAGAGTGACAGGAAGTCAAAAGAAAAAATGTTTGTATCAAGTAAATTATACCGACAAAGTCAAAACGTAATAAGGTAATTTTTACCTTGAAAAAGATATTTAAATCCTACCGGTATATTTACTTTATTACAAACATTTTAATTCGTCACAGAAACAAAAGGCACATTGATATGAAATCTCACATGTGTATAATTGAGGACAAATAAGTGTATAGTTTTTGAGACTAATAAAATTAATACTGGAAATTAAAAATGCAATAAGGTAAATTTATTTACCTTAATAGGATATTCAAATCCTACCAATATAAATTTTATTACTACTCAAAACACTCTATACTATCTCGTGATCATCCGGAGCCAATCAAAGAAAAGGAATCCAGCATGGAATGCATTTAATGCAAAATCGTACACTCACCCAAGGCATGGGATGAGCAGTCAAGTGGAAAGCCTAAAGGAGAAAACTGCAGCGGCTAGGCAAACAAAGACAAAGATGTTATGGGCTCCAAAGAAGAAGACAAGCAACAAGTTGTTATCTTCTGAAACCAAGATTCAATGAACAAGATTAAATCATCTCAACCGACGGATGATATTAATCTACCGGAGACATCTATAAATAAAGGTCGAAGCATGAGTTCGAAAAATTAAGTTCTTGAGCTCAAAAGCAGAGAAATCCTATAAGCATTCAAAGAATATCTAGCAAAAGAGAAAGTGCTCGATCATAACTTCACTCTCTGCTTTGACTCATGCTTCACTAAGCTCTTAGATTAGATCATCACTTTCATATTTTTAGAGCTTAGTTTTCAGTTGGTGACCAAAATTTTCTTGTAATTTACAAGGTGTTGTAAACACTTCAGGAGGACAGTTGTTCTTGGCCTGAGTGTGGTTAGATAGGTCAGGAGTACCTTTTGATCCCCACTCGATCAATTGAGAAAAACCTAAAGGATTGAGTAACTTGGAGTGGTGTTGTACTCCTCGTGAAACACCTTCAATCTAGGCCAGAGTTGTCAAGGCTAGATTGGCACTAAGTGTATTGGGCTTAATACATTAGTGAAATCCATTTGAAATAGGATGAGACTGGATGTAGGAGGATTACACCACCTCTGAACCAGGATATACTGTGTGTTGATTTACTTTCAGTCAACAAAGCACACACCCAACACTTCTCACTAAAGGGATCGTGGTTTGCCAGCAACATCCTAAGCAGTAGTCTTAATTGACTCTACTGCTTATCCTACTGCTTAATAACTTACTTTTCATGAGACAACTGTTTCACAAGAGCCTTGGAACATCACTACTAAAAGGTCCGTTTTACCTGTTCTCAGAAATACATCTTTCATAAGCAGCAGGTGCCTCAGCACTTACCTGATACTACCCAACTGCTGAGACCTCTGCTCAAGCAAAACACCTTAACATCTCCAGCTCAGCACACATTCAGTAAGCCCTCATCACTCTATATAAGGTCATATAATCATCTCTCCCAAACTTCTATTTTCCTCTAGCAGTTGCCTCAACAGTTCCCTGACATCCAATCAACTGTCAAGCCAATCGCTCACTGTCTGAAGTCCAAACATCATTCAAGCTAGAAAGTCATCACAAACTAATCATAAAGAGGTTAAAGACTTCCGATGTGCATCTATTAATCTCCCAAAAGATTATAGATCAACTCATCTAGAAGGGAAAATGTTTTAAAGTTGAAAAAGCTTTAAAAGTCTATTCACCTCCCCCTCTAGACTTTTACCTCTATCCGGGACCATCACTAGGTAAATATTCCCCGGCATTTACCCCACCGATGGGTGGTTTGCCTACCGGTTTAAAAAAATGGGTGCAAAATTAACCTTTCGTATTTGCTGGGCGTCATTTTTGACAATAAATTTGGTAACTAAAATTAGCTTTAAGTTCTTTCAATATAAATATGGAAGCAAATTAAATTAAACACATCAAAAGTCAATTAGTATCCCTCGTACTCATCATTGTTTTTTTTTGAGTATGAATCTAGTGATAATAATCCCTTCATCCCCAATCTTATTTTATACGGAGTACAAATTTTAGGTCACCAAGATGTGAAATGCGAAATATTTGATTCGAAAATATGGGCGTGGATAGGGGTGGACTCGGTCCGGGCCCGGGCGGGCTTTTTTTGGGAAAGGGTGAACCGGAACTGGCCCAGGTATAAACCGGGTCCTGGCCGGGCCGGGTCCGGGTCGGGTCGGGTCGGCCCGGTTCTATGATATTTTTTAGTTAACTCCCGACCCCGCCCCCACCTCTCAAACCCCCAAAACACCCAGCCCTAACCAAGAAAAACAAAAAAATTGAAAAAAAAGCCCAGACCGATTCAAGAAAAATGTGGCCCAAGCCCGGCCCAGCCAATCCGAACCAACCGGGTAAAATCCCGGGCCCGGTTAGCACCAACCGGGCCGGTCCAGGCCCCACAGTAGCGGGCCGGGCCGGGCCGAACCGGTTGGGTCCATGTAGGGGTGGACTCGGGTCCGCACCGGGTCCGGGTCGGGCCTAGGCCCGGGCGGGCCGGCGGTTCAAGAATGGTGGACCCGGGACCGGCCCGGGTAGCCACCGGGTCCGGGCCGGGCCGGGCCTCCGGTTTGGAATTTTTTTTTTTTTTTGCTTTCCTAACCCCCCCCCCCCCCCCTCACCCCCCCCCCCCCCCCCTCCCAAACCCCCCAAACCCATCCTACCCATCAAGCCCAACCCGGGTGGAACCCCAAAAATGAAAAAAAAAAAAAAAATCAATTTGGCCCGGGCCCGGGCCCGACCCGGCCGGGCCGGTTCACCAAAATTGAGACCTGAGCCCGGACCCGCCCTACCCCTCGGGCCTAGGCCCGACCCGGACCCGGACCCGAGAACCGGGCCGGTCCCACACAGTAGCGGGTCAGGCCGGTCCACGAGCCGGGTGGCCCGACCCGAGTCCAAGCCTAGGTCCATGCCTAGGCGTGGAGGACAATATACAATTTTGTGTGACACAATTCTTCACAATATTTGGACATCAAAGATGGATTTGCATCGGTGATGTTGCATATTGGCTAACCGACAAGGACACAATTTTGGCATTTGACTCGACCAAGGAAACTAACTCGGAATTTCAAGTACAAAAACCACATCATTATTATCAACATAAATTGACGGCAGCAATGGCGGCGGCTACATTAACGGAAAGCAATTTGCGGAGGTTTATATGAGCAAAGCGGTTTATCATCATCGTTCTCTCGATGTCTTTCCGTTCCAGTCCGATTTTGAGCTCGTAAATCTTGCAGATGGAAGCGTGTTTAGTTGATTAATTATTGCACTGTATCCCTCATTCAATCATTACTACCTCCTAAGCATTCCTCAAATCAAATTTATTGGTACCAATCAACTCCTTGAACATCACCAGAGTCCAGATATCCCTTGAAATTATGGATATTATTAGATATGTATGATTTCTCTCCTAAAAAAATATATGAATGGTTTCTAACATTTTTATGTGAAGATTTTCGCTTATCTAGAGAACAAAATAAGGGCTCCTTGTCCTGGGTTCCAGATCTTTGCTAGGAAAGATGGGCAGAAGTGCAACTTAATTAATTAAGAAAATAAATTTATATAACGATGAGTTGCTCTGAGAACACTTTGCCTGTAAATGTGTTATTTATAGTATCAGATGCTGCAGATAGTAAATGTGTTACTATAACTATTTCATATATGGAGTTAGTATTGGAAAATGATTAACGGGCCAGAAATCGGTGTCCCTCATTCAATCATTTCTACCTCCTAAGCATTCCTAACTACGGGTTTTAAAATCTGTCCTTACAACCGCATACAAAACGAGAAACAATGTTTCGGAGCGTTTGAGGTTGAATGAATAAATTATACATATACCAGTATGATTCATCATTCATCGTCAACTCGTCCATTTCTACACTACCTCAATTTCCTCAAAGGCAAAGCATGACCAAAGAGCTTCTCCACTTCACTTGCTTTCATTTCAAGTCCATCAAGAAGTTCCTTTTCTTCTTTGCTCAACTCTTGTAAAAAGTACTCTTCATCCTTCTGCACTTCCTTCAACCCTTCTAACAGTCTACTGAACAGGCTGATTTCCGTGTCTTTCACCTTCTCCACCTCTCCTTCTATCTCTTCTACTTCTCTGATGATCGTCTTCTCACCCTCTTCAACAGTCTTCTCCAGTCTCTCCACAAGGGGCGGTTCAGGCCCGCACGTGTTGTCTGTTTTAGTGAATTGGTCAAAATTCCTCCCTACGCTCTGGGCTGCCCTCTGTATATCAGGAACTATACTTTCTGGCAAAACAGCACTCCTTGTGTACAACACAGCACCTCCATATCCATCCCATGCATCGTTTCTTCCCCGGTAATATACAAATATATAGTCATCTGCCATGTTTTCCACTTTAGATGCCAAAATATACCTGCATTGCGAGTGTATCTGGTTAAAAGGGTAAATTTTGGTTGAAAATGATTGAATGAGCTGAATTTACTAAAAATATGGCCCAAATGACCAAAAAAGTCTAATCATCTCAATATTAAAACAAATGTTTCTTACTTCAACTAAAGAAAATAATATTAACAAATGAGGGTAAAGTGTCAGTACATTCCATTTCAGTCAGAGAGAGAAAATAACTTTTGCACTATCTTTTTTAAGAAGCAACAGTTTCAGCTAATAATGTCAAATAAGTTGGTGAGTTGGTGCTTGGAAGACCTAGATGCACCAGGTGGATAACACAAAAGTTATTGCTAAACATTGCATCAAATCCAACTCCAACCAACTCTTTGCACTATTTTGTACTCCATATGTCCTGAAAACTTGTCATGCTTCAAAGCCATTTCACTTGCTTTCATTTTAAAATCATGAAGGTACATTTCAATCTTTCACACGCAAAAAAACTTCTTTATTCCATTATTCCATTCTACATAACATTCTATAAAACAAAAAAAAAGGTGCTAGGACAGTTATCACCAAATTTGGTGAAACAGCATTAATTTGTGCCAAAATGGTGAAATGGCACAGGGTTGGAGTAGGTCTAAATATCAGTCTTGAATTCCTGATACAATTGTTCCATTTGCAGTCTCTTTGGAACTTTATGGAGCATATTTCACTAAACTTGAAATGTAAATTTACATTTTACACGCATAAGAAAAAGGGTAAAATCCCTCATTCCCAAATTGCTTGTCATTTTGACCAATATATTTTGTCCTAAATTAAAATGAACTCCCAAATTAGTCCTTATTGACTTAACCCATATTAAATACGTAGTACTATTTTGCCTTGAAAAGATATAAGAACTCAAAAGCATTTAATGTTGAATTATTAAACGGATAATGATGTCATTTCGTAATCTTCTTTAATATGTGTGCACTTTTCTAAAATGTCAATTCAATTCGGACTTAGGGAGTATACAATAGTAGTACGAAATAATTACATATTTATGACTAAAATAAAGACTGTTTACAAAAATGTGACTAGTGACTAAAGTAATAATGGAATCGTAGTAACTTATGTTCAACTTTTAAACTTAAGTTACCATGGCACTACATTGTAGTAACTATTAGTCATATTTGTGTAAATAAGTTTTCTTTTAGTAATATTTTTGAAAAAACCCCTAGTAGTACACAGAGAGAACAGTAAAAATAGGTGTAAAGTGAAATACCAGTCATCTTGATAGTGAAGATACTCATTGTCATGATTATATAATATTCCCTGATACTGTGGATCTTGCAAGAAATTCTGCACGGCCGATCGAGTGAAAAAACCTCCATCTGGTGTCCGAATCCGCCATGATAAATTAGCCACAAGTTTGTTTCCTTCAACATGAAACTCGTGCACTTGGCAATCAAAAGTGTCAAAAGTGGGATTTAATCCACTGGTTATAAACCACTTCCCCTCAAAGTCTTTTATCCTGAAGTTTTTTACAAGAACACTTGGATCAGGAGCAGGAAATTCTCCTACATCTGATTTACGTGGCACACATTTCTTTCGTGACACTGCACACTCATTGAACTCGTCTACTACGCTGTTTTCAAACAAATTGCCACATTTTATCTGCAAGGCAAAAACTAAATAAACAAATGTTTCCATGGGACGGGATGGAATGTGATTATGTGAAGAGAGTTAGTTACCTGGCATTCTGTTTCATCGGGTCTATTGTTGCAAGTCTGGAGACAAGTAATATTGGCTGCACATAAAGGGTTTGATATACATTTGGCAAGCTCCGATCTGATTCAAGCAATTCACATAATTATTAACGCAGGGATATCATCAGTGTAGATATTTATAAATAATACTAATAGTAACACTAGCAAAGGATTTTGTGGTCATAGTAGGTTTCTTCAAAAGTCAGAACAATCTGATAGTTGAT
Source organism: Cuscuta europaea (assembly GCA_945859875.1). Taxonomy (NCBI): domain Eukaryota; kingdom Viridiplantae; phylum Streptophyta; class Magnoliopsida; order Solanales; family Convolvulaceae; genus Cuscuta; species Cuscuta europaea. Next base: position 2,723,147 of record CAMAPE010000070.1, read on the forward strand.
GTTTCTTGACACCAGCCATTTAGATAAAATTCATAAATAGGACTAAAACATAAAGCATTTCAATAAATAGGATCATCATTAATTTTTCCTTAGAATATGAGTATATGACTCATTCAATCCTAGAAAAAGAATAAGTAACTACTTTTATTCTTTCTTTAGGACTGAACTTAATCCTCTTTTTAGCAAAAAAAATCCATTTTTGTGCATATGACCCATGTTTAACTCGCATTTGCAGTATTTTCTTTGTGGTTTTTATCCTAAGGCAGCTTTTGGTCTTTTTGAGTTGTTTGTCTCTAAGGAAATAAAGAAGAGGGAAAAGGGGGGATGGAAAATTGAGAGAGAAGAAAATTTCTTTTATTGAATGGTAATTTTGTCATTTTAAAAATAATGCACACTTCTTTCCCATCCTTTTCTCTCTTGTTTTTGTCCTACCACACAGTGCACAAAACTGCCCTCTTTCTCACTTGTTTCTTTTTTTCTAACTTACTTTTTCCTTCCTTCTTCTGTTGCAACTAATCATAATCTTCATGTGCAGAAAAAACAAACAAAAAAGATGTATAGATTGTGTGTGTGTGTGTGTGCTGTGAACACTACATCTGTAGAATTTAAAAACATGAGAAATGTTTTTAGTTTTCCTATACAGTAGTTGTTTGTTATACTGAGGCTGGTTTTGGTCATTTTAACTGGTAGGTAGTACAAAACTGGAATTTTATCAATTCAGGGCCCGAAAGATAGATTAATTATCAATTCAGAACCCGAAAGATGAAACGTATCAGTATAGGACCTGAATGATGGAAAACTATCAATTTAGGACCTAACGTTTCATAGGTTTTGATTTATTTAATTTTTTATTAATTCCATTACTAATTTTTGATAAACTTTTCTTCACAAAAGTTTATTAGTTTAATAAAATGAAATAATATTTAAAATTTTTTAATAAAAAAAATTATGACAACTTAGGTCCTAGATTAATAGTTTTCAATCATTCAGATCCTAAATTGATAGTTTTTCATCATTCGGGTCCTATATCGATGCATTTTATCTTTCAGGTCCTGAATTGATAATTAATCTATCTTTCAGGTCCTGAATTGATAAAATTCCTACAAAAAATATGAAAAGCTGATCAGCAATAAGGAGGATAATACTCCAGGCTCCAGCGGTTAAAGATAAAAACTTATGGAAATATTTCCTCTCAATTTCTCATGGTAACAATACACAAGTTCAACTCTATCAGTACCACTAGAACAAACATATCATAAAGATCACAGACAAATAAAATTACCAACCAAAACAATACTAACTCCTCTGATTTGATGTTTAATGCATAAAAGAATGCCATACTTTTGCTTTAATTATCAGGCAAGTAGATTTCATAAAATACCTGCACTCTTTCAGCAAGCAAGTACAAGTTTTAAGAGCATCCACTGCATCAGCCTCTGGAATTACCATAAAAACAAATGCAGCTATTATTGCAGTTTGGGCAAAGTGGGTCCACTTCCTACCGATGATCAAGGATAATGCCTCCCAGTATTTGGTTATCTCCTAAAGCAACTTACAATTGTCAACATATAAGACAAAGAGAACATGACCAAAGAGAGAACCAGATCTACCAGCAGGCTTTATGAAAACAAGAACAACATCATCATCATCATCACCTTATTTCTGATTAGTTGGGGTCCATTCGGAACTTGGGAAACTAAGAAAATAAGATAGTTTTAAAGAATAAAAGAGCATCCACATCCATGCTCTTAAAATAATCGGATTTTTGTGTTCCCACTTCCAAATTATTGGAAGCATATTTTATTTTGAATAACCTCAATGTTCTCTAAATATACTTCAACCATTATCTCCAAATAATGTGATCTTCTTAGGGTCTTGTACAGTTGTACTCAGCAGTCTTATGACTCTCATCTAGAGGAAAATAATTTCATCAAATAATCCCTATCACTAAAATGAGATTAAGAAAACGTAAGATCACCAAAAGATAAGAAGAAACGAAAATATTGAAGGAAAGAAAATATGGTGAAACTAAAACACGGGCTCAAAGCTCTTTTTTAGGATTGCTCTAACTCATTTTATTTATTGACAAAATCCAAACATATGCTAAATAAATTAAAACCATTAATCATACTTCTTCTTGCTCTGCATTTTCAGAATTCAAACAAGAGAACAGTTTTCCTTGGCATTTCTTCCCATTAGGCCATTACCTAGCCTTTCCCATGATGGCTTGGAGACATGAAATTTGTAGTGCTAACTGCTAACAATGAACACTACGGAATTTTGAAACAAATAATTATTAATAAGCAATCAACTCTTTATATTACCTTATTATTTTTCAAAGAGCTACTCTCTTTTCTACGTAAAGGAAGGCCGGTGCGTGTAGAACCCAACACGCTGCACATCCTATGAGTTTTAAGCAGCTTCCTGTGTCTCTCTCTCCATCTATTTGGCAAGAACTGCACTATGGCTACACTCTCTGAGACAGTCCAGCTGCGCTTTTTATAACTCACAAGATGTAACCCATTATTTGAATGGATTGTTTGGTTTTCAAGAAAATGTGAATGTAAAGTGAAGGCCATTCTTCAACCTGGTGACTGGTACAGGGGTACAGCAAACAAAATGTAGTTGACACCAATAAACTTATAAACTACTACGTATATGATATTATTTTAAGATACCAAAATGGAAAATGTAGTTGAAACTATATGAGATTATCTTAAGATCTTAAAATCAATAAAGAACGACTGGTATATGAAATGTTTTAATTTAAATTTATTTATTTTTTAAATCTTGAATAGAATGTTTTAAAGAATATAGGTCTATCCACATCCATGCTCTCCAAATAGTCGGATTATTCGTGCTCCCACTTTCAAATTATTGCAACATATTTTATTCTGAATAATCTCAAAATCTCTAAATAACTTTCGAACATCATCTCCAAATAACATGATTTCATTTTGGGTCTTTCACTCATCAGTCTCATCCAGAGGAAATTAATCTCACCAAAATAATTCCATCACTAACCATGCTCCCCCAAAAGAAAATCTCATATCACCAACTTCATCCCTTAATAGATTTATGGATGGGGATGCCCTTAATCTGAAAAACTATAGAGAAATACATGATTTACTTAAATATGTATTCTTTGTTTCTCATGTGAGATTAATAAATATAGATCGATTAGAAAACAAATAAAAAAACAACCACGCCCTCTCCTCCAAAATTCCCCAACTAAACGTTTCTTTAAGGCATGTAGGGAAGAGCTGGGCTCTATCGTCAAGGCTGAATCTTGAAACTTGGGAACAGCTGGTATATATACATATGTTATATCTTGTAATTTACCAAACAAAAGTGCCGCTTTCTTGACAATTTGAGTTCAATCAGATTATTTATGATGTTTAATTCATCAATTACTAAAAACTTTCCCTGTATTGTAGAAATAAACTCCGAATTAAGCAAAGAAAATGAAAAGTGCGAGAAAATTGTAGGAAGATGTTTTACCAATGATGGCCAAGTTTAATGTAATGTAGAAGAAAGCGCGTCACGGTATAAGGAATTGAATTGATGAGTTGAAGATAAGCAAACCTGAGAGTAATATTAGCTGGGCAGAGCACAGAGGGTAAAGCAGAGCATTGCAGATTTGGAGAAGCTAGGACAGTATGGAGTCTAGGTTTAGCAGGAAGAAAATGGAGCCAAGGGCGAGGGATATCTCTCAGATAATACGGAGTATGACGTACTATCTTGTGCAGTGGGTTATACACTTGCATTCTTTCCATTGGATAATAAGCTTTTAATAGTTTGAGATCCAGTTTGGTGGACGAAAATATGGAAATTTGGCTGATTCTCCTCAGATACCAGAAATATATTGCTAATTCTGAGATCCATTGAATAATTTTAAAATAATTTGGCTGATTCTCCTCAGATACCAGAAATAAATTGCTAATTCTGAGATCCATTGAATAATTTTAAAATATATTTTAAAATATATTTTATTAATAAAATAAAGAAAAAATTATATGTAAAAATAGCTAAAATGGTCATCTATAGCAACTTCAGGTAATACAGCCAAAAAAGTAACTTCAACATTACATTTTCTGCTCAATACACTATTCAACGCGGAAAGCAAATGTTACGTGTTTGGTGAAAAAGTTAATTGATAAGCCTGATAAGCTGAAAAACAGTGTTGCCAAACGGCCTCTGAATGTTTCATTGATTTGGTATATTCCTAAATTCTAAGTAGCACGAATACGTGACTAAGGTATCATATCGACGTACCAGAAACCTGTATCAGATACCCGTACCAGCGGTAAAGATACTTGTACCGAGCGTTCTTGAGTCATATTTGCAATTTATTACTCTGTAAACGTTTTCAACTTTTTTAGTAATTTTTTAAATATTCGGATACATAAATTCTAACGGATAGACGTATTAACTTTTTTAGAAATAAAATGTATTTCATCCTTCCCATTTTACCTGTTCTACTTTCCTTTTTGGGTTGTCTCAAATAAGTGTCACATTTTCTCTTTTGAAAAGAAATATGTGGTCTACATCATTTCACTTTATTATACTCAAATCTCAAACACAAATTTTACCTTTTCAACTACTTTATTAATAATTGTGTCAAATCAAAAGGAGACACAAAAAATGGGACGAATGTAATAAATAATAATATAAACCTATAATTATCTCTGACATCTTACCATTGTCGGAAATCTTGTTTTAGTCCATATGATTATTTTTGCAACTTACACACAAGATTTTCCTTACCATTGGTCAAAAATTCTTGAGGTTGATCCATATACACTTCTTCCTCTAAGTATCTATTCAGAAAGGCGGTTTTCACGTTCATTTAGTAAAGCTCCAAATCAAAATGAGCCACCAAGGCCATAACAACCCCCAAGGAGTCCTTCTTTGAAACCGGAGAGAAGGTCTCCTTGTAATCAATGCCACATTTCTCAGTAAATCCTTTGACAACAAGTCTGATGTTATACCTTTTGATGTTTCCATTAGAGTCACGCTTGGTCTTAAAGACCCACTTACATTCAACTATTTTGGATCCATGAGGCAATAAATAAATCTCAGACTTTATTGTCATACATGGATTTAAGCTCTTCACTCATGACATTGATGTGAGTTTTCTCGCACTCAATAAAATAGTAGAATAGTGGTATAAGTACGAGTATCGTCTCCACAGGGACGGACAAAAGGAAATCAAGGATTAACTAAATTCAGCGATTAAAACAAAAATAAATAAAAGCAATTGTGCGAGAGTTGGTGATTGGAAAATTAAATTGCAGACTAACGAATAAAATAAAGATTGGTTTCTTCTTAATTAACGACGAAGGGAACAAGGATTGATTCTGGGGTAATCAGATTTATGGCAGATCAGGCTTAATCACATGAAATTAATTCAATTGAGCCTAGCTAATCATTACTAAGTTCTTACCGTTCTCGTGGCGTAGAGTACAATAATTTAGGGGACCAGACTGATCTCTCATGCGACAAGATCCTAAAATTATTGCCAAAACGAGCGAGCTTACGGCCCCTTAATCGTTACTGATCTCTTAGCGAACGATTAAGTGTATGTGAATGTGTCTTAGAATAAACTAGATCTCTCTTAATTTTTTCTACAAGCAATTGTAATTCTAGCAGCTGTTCTAGGTTACAAGAGATGTCAATTAAATTATTCAAACACAAATTAAATAATATTCATGCAATTAATCCATAATAAATTTAGCCATACATCATGATTAACTCATTCATCAACCCCAAATCCCCAGTTAGAACTACTCACACCTCATAATTGAAGAATCAATAAAATTGGGATAAATAGAAATAATTGTCATTAATTAAAAAGTAGGAACTTACAAAGAATCTCAAGGAATTGAAGAACAAGGGTGAAAAGCTCTCAAAATTTTGTGCTAGGCCCTCTCTCTAAGTTCCATCTCCCCTCAATTGGAAGATAGAAGCCTTATTTTTAGAAAACAGGAAAAATTTGACTCTAACTAGGGTTTTCGGGGTCAGGCACAGCGCCAGGCACGAATGTGCCTGCGATCGTGCCTACGGAGCATCTTTCCGTCTCGCGTCCAGGCACGGCGTGCCGCCTTGTAAAGCACGCCCGTGCCTGACCTCCAACGACTTGGTACATGTTTCTTCCATAGGCACGACCGTGCCTGTACATGTTTCTTCTATAGGCACGACCGTGCCTGACCTCCAGCGACTGGATACCTCGTTACACTACAGGCATGACGTGCCTATCTTCTAGGCACGGTCGTGCCTGACCTATTTTCTTCGTCGGGTCCTCTTCTAGGCACGCACGGCGTGCATGAATGCTGGGCACGACCATGCGTGAATTTTTCTTCATGGTTTTTCTTCGTTTCTTCTTCTAAATGCTCCCGAATGCCCCCGTGATCGATCCAAAGGTCTTTTCTTCATCAATTATTCATCGTGTACCTCCCGGAGACCTCCAAAACTCTTGATTCCCTCTCAAATGCTCATCAAATCTTCTAGAATGCTTCTCAGGCGCCGGTGTTGGGCTTTAATTTTCTTATTTTGACTCCAAATAACACAAAACGCGAACCAACGCCCGGTAACCATAACTTGAGAAAAAATTGAGACTTGTGACACCTAAAAGTTAGGAAAACCATCAAAAGAGTTTCTACTATCCATGGCTTCCTCAAATGAGATCGGATCCTCATCAATGCTCAAGTCACACTCATGCTCAACAGAGTATAATAAATAGCCATCTGGAATAACATATCTTTTTTCCCTAGATGACCTTCTTAACGTTGTTCCTTCTGACAAGTTATCATTTTATTGAGTGATGACGTGTTCATTTGAAGTGGTCACAACATGCTCATTAGTATTTTGTTCACCAACTACGCCTACATTCTAATCATTAGTGATTATGTCACTAACTATATATTCAGGTCGTTCGTTGGTGTTCAAGTTACTATTGATGCATCCGACATGTGGGAACATGACATTATCTTTTTGTTCTTGAATGACCACATTTCGTGGTTCACCACTCCCACTAAATTGACCATTTTCTATGAACCAAGCACTGCCTGTCTCTACAATTCTCGTACTATGACTAGGACAATAAAACCTAAATCCCTTCGACCTTTCAGGATAGCCAATAAAGAATACACTAACTATCCTCAGATCAAGTTTCCTTTCATGTGGATTGTATACTCTTACTTCTGTAGGACATCCCCAAATATGGAGATGTCTCAAACTAAGTTTCCTACATGTCCACAGTTCATAAGGGGTCTTATAAATTGCCTTACTAGGAACCCGGTTTAACAAACATGCATCAGTCCTTAATGCATACATCCACAACGAAGGGGGTAAGGTAGAATAACTTAACATACTCCTAACCATTTCAATTAACGTTTCAAATTTCTTTCTAAGAACTTTGAGATGAAAGATATGGGTGAGGCATCCTATGTGATTGGAATCGAAATATTTTGAAACCGTTAATAGGGAGTTCTGGGTATGTCTCAGAAAAGCTACATCAATCAGATCTTTGAAAGATTTAATATGGACAAATGCCTTCAGGTGTGATTTCAATTCAGAAGGGGGATAAGTTGAGTTTATTACAATGTCCTAAGAATGAATTGGAGCGTAAGAAGATGGAAAGAATTCCCTATGCGTCAGTGGTTGGATGTTTGGGATACGTTCAGATCTGTACTCATCCCAATATTAGTTTTGCTGTTGGAATACTGGGACGATATCAAAGTAATCCCCGAATGGACCACTGAAAAGCTGCCAAGAAAGTTTTGAGGTACTTGCAAGGCACTAAAAATCACATGCTTATATTTAGGAGATCTGATCATCTTAAGGTGATTAGATATTCACATTCAAATTTGATGGATTTGTCGATAATAGAAAGTCAACATCACTATTAGATTTTCTTTTGTTTGCTGCTACCTATTTGCTGTGGTCATTGTTGAAAGCCATCAATAAGTACAAAATGTTAATTATTTGATGCAGTCATCATAAAAGGCATAGCAAATAGAGTTATTTTTTAAGTAATAGCTGCGGGGTAAACGGAAATGCAGCAAAAAGAACTAGAAATTTGAGTTATTTGGTGCGGATAGAGATGACCGCAACAAATAATCTAATTTTTTTTACTTAGAGCATCTCCATTCATGATTTCTAATAATCAATTTTTTATATGATTCTTACCATTTAAATATTGTTATGTAATTAATTATAAAATAAACTCAAAATTCGTTTATGTCTCTCAATCATCATCTTCAAATAATATGTTTTTTCTCTGTCCCGCACTTAACTCTATTACATATACTTTTCAAATAATCTTAAAATAATCCGGATTCATATTTTGATCCCAGATTATTGTAGCAAATAATCCTATTAAATAATCTATGTCACTCATTGATAATTTTCTAAAAAACTGCCATGTCACCAATTTAATCTTGTAATAATCCTCCCAATGAGGATGCCCTTAGTTGCTACGGGCTACGCAAACCGCAGCGAATAGTTTTCTGTCAGAGTATATGTTTTTCCTTGGCTTTGTGGGCACAAACGGATCTGAAATAACCCTAAGGACATGTTTACTTCACGGGTTAGTAAACGGTGCTTATTAAGGCTTGCGTTAATAAGCGGCGCATAAAATAAACAATGTTGTAAGCTCATGTTTACTTCAAAGGATTTAAAATACCGTTTAACATTAAAATGACCAAAATAACCCTATAGATACACACACACAAACATTCATGAACACAAGTATATAATATAATATGTGGGGTCACCTCGTACGCTTAGTCGCTTACCCACACCCCTAACCCCTACACGCCCTGTACCCCCACCCCTCACCCTACCCCCCCAATTCTACACCCTTGACCCCCACCCCTTTCCTACCCCTACCCTTACCACGACCTTACCCTCCACCCCTACTCCCACCCATACCAACCCCCCCACCCGACTCGTAAGGGTTGGGTCGAGGTGGGGACAGGTGATATGGGGTAAAGGGGATAGGGGTAAGGTGGGGGTGGGGGTGGGGTCGGGGGGTCGGGGTTGAGGTTGGGGTCAGGGGTGGGGGCGATGTAGGGACATGTGGTGGGGGTAAAAGGGTAGGGTCGAGGTAAGGGGTACAAGTGGGGATAGGGGTAGGGTGGGGGTGGGTGGGTCGAGGTAGGGGCAGGGTAGGGGGTAGGGGTGGGGTCGGGTTAAGGTAGGGGAAGGTGGTAGGGGGTAAAGGGGTAAGGGGTGAGGGTGGGGTGGGGTAGGGCAGGTGGTGGAGGGTAGGGGTAAGGGGGGCTGGGATGGTAGGGTAGGGGCTGGAGATAGGGGTTAGGGTGGGTTGAGGTAAGGGCTAGGCGTGGGTCGAGGTAGGGGCAGGGGTAGGGGTAAAGGGGTAGGGTAGGGGGTGGGGTCGGGTCAGGTAAAGGTAAGGGAAGGTGGTAGGGGGTAAGGGGTGGGTGGGGTGGGGCAGGTGGTGGAGGGTAGTGTCAGGGTAGGGGTAAGGTGGGGGTGGGGTATGGTCGGGTCAAGGGTGGGGGTGGGGTCGGGTTAAGGTAAGGTAGGGCGGGGTAGTGGGGTAGCAATAGGGTAAGAGCAAGGGGTAAAGGTAAGGGTAAATTCGGAAACCGAAAAAGCTTAAAGTGTCTTAATTAATACATGGGGGGTGGTATGCTTAATAAGCGACACTTTAAGCACCTCTTTCGGTTAGTAAGCAGCATTTTAAGCAACTTGCGTGTTTACTTCATCTGTCTTACTAACCTAACTGTGACTTTAGACACACGCCTAGCATTTTAAGTAACGCCTACTATCCAACCAACCATTCTAGCTCACTGGGTGGAAGGTTACCGTGTCCTAGCGGAGGTCTCGGGTTCGAATCCCGCTAGGCACATTTAGGGGAGAGGAGAGAGGTCTTGCTCCCAATGATTCTTCCTACCTTCACGGAGTTGCTCAGCGGCTGAGAAGGGAGAGGATGGTAATGAAGTTAGCGGATTCGTGTGGTGGGAGTAGCAGCCTGAAAGGTGATGTAAGTCCTACTGGATTCGTCCTTTGGAGCCAGTACTGACGAGGCTGACCGTGATCAGATCCCGACTTAACTTGTATAGGGGTCTCTTTTCCAGCGGCAAGCAGCAGGAGTCTCGTTCCCAGCTGAGGTCGCCCCTTCTCTGCTGGTCATCTGCCGCCGCAGGAGGTCCGCCAAAGCACCTCAACCGTCGCCGCTGCAGCTCGTCCGTCGCCGCTTGCTGTTGACGCTCGCCACTCTCCGTTGCCGCCGCTCTCGGTCTCGATCTGTCCGCCTTCTCCTACTTCGCTGGTTAGGAGCCCGCTTCCCATCTTCTTTCAAGGCATTTCTCCGTATGTATTTATCAGTTTAATAGGTTTTGTGTAATTAAATTTGATTCATTTTTGTTAGAGAGGAACATTCATATTTTATATTGGTGTTATTAGTGTTGTTTTTAAGTTTTGTTAGTATTTTCCAGTGGGATTGCTGGTAGTATATTAAAAGTCTGAGAAGTTGATTGTTGGAATTCTAATTTAACCTATTCTCCAGTGGGATTTTGCCTATTTTTCTGATACTAGTATATGATAATTTCTTGCAGCAAACTTGCTGGTTATGCATATATGTACATATTCTCCATTATGCTCTTTGTTTATTCATATCACCAAAACGAATTGGAATATGCATATCACCTATTCTCCACTGTGCTCTTTGTTTATATCATGATTTATTGGAGTAAACGTACTGCTTTGAACCTCACAGACACTTTGGACTAACAGATTTCAAATCTTCAACGACTGATCGAGTTGTAAGTTAGATTAATCTTCACTGTCACTGCATTAGTTTAGTCTCAGAGTTATTATCTGTTTGATGTTTCTGTTCGTTTCGGGACCTGACCTCAAATAGTGTTGAAGGTGAAATCTCATTCACCATACTTCTTAATATGATGCACTTGTGAGATACGTTTCCCTTGTTTATTCACAGTTGAGTCAATTTGTTTCCTTGTTTTGATGTAAAAAGTAATACACTTTCTTGATCAATGCAGTCACTATTGATCAGTAGGCTTTCTGGTGTGCTCTTCCTCTTTAAAAGTATGGCAAAAGAGCAGGTCATGTAAACCATTCAATTTGCTGGAAAAACCTTGCTTCTGCTCATGTAAGTTATTATACAACTAATATTGTTGTTGTATTCTTATTTGAAGAGAAATTTATTTCAGAATATGCACAAACTGTAATGACAGGAAGGAGGCAGTGGCCAGTGAGCCTCCAAAAACCTCTTTGGGTTTGGCTATTGATATTAGTTTTGGCTACGTGGACGCCCCAATGCATAAAAATGTCTGCAGAAGGCTCTACAATGTTCTGGCTGGGTGGTAAATCTTCAATTCCTACTTTTTTTATGTTTTAGATAATAAATGTTGCTTTCGCACTAACATATCTTGACCATGTGCAGTGGCTGAGTCTGGACAGAGAACTGAAGCACATTGTGTTAGAAATTTTAACTTTTGGCTAGTTCAATGTTTAATTTTTCAAAATGGTGAATAATTACCCATGACTCTCCGAGTGCTAATTATTCTCATTGTGTACTGCCATCAATTTTTTATTATATATGTGTGTATTGTACTTGAAAAATAGAGTTCTTTTGTTGTGGACAATTTAGTGTTACGATTCTGGATCAACTACATGTCTAAATTTAAGATTTACTTTAATTATTATTTTTATTATCCTAAGTACTTGCTATAACTTAGTTAATGTATTCTAAAGTTATTTTGTTTCTTTGGAGAACCTCAGGAATGATCAGGAGTGAATGGTGTGAAGAGTGATTATATATGCAAAAATCTTACGCATGGTACCTTCATAGATTACCAGGAGCATTGCCTCTCAAGATTTTTGTTGGATACTCAATTTACAAGAAGAACAAATCCCCATAAGTGATTGAGATGGAAAAGGGAGAGAACATGGGACATCAGACTATGGAGGGCGTGTGGTAAGGCCAAAGTAGAAAGAAAGGAAAAAGCATGTGAAAACTTGAAATATGTGTGATAACTTATTGTAATTTGTTAGTGAGGTTGAACTATATAGGGATGAAAATTTGTATTGTACGATAGTGTTATTTATGAATTTTGGAGATATATAATTCTTTGAGAATTATGATTGTTATTAGCGTTTATACGATACTCAGATGTAGAAATGATTTTTTATTTATTTTATGAACATTCAATTTTATGATAAAAACCTGTTTTAAAACCATTTTAAAACAAAAATAATATACCAATAGTAGAAGCCTATTTGGTGCTGTTCAAAATCTATTTGACGCGGTTCATAACCGCAGCAATAAGTTATATTCATTTTTTTAGAATAGCTATTTGATGCGGTTTGCAACCGCATCAAATACGTTTTTCCATTATTTGTTGCGCTGCCAATTGCAGCGATTCAAAACTACATCAACTAGGTAAAAATGACCGTAACAAATAGCTATTATTCTAGCAGTGCATCTAGTTTTTTTGTTCATAGTATCTTGGAAGAGTAGTAAACAAATAGCTAATGCTACTTCTTCTATGGAGGTCGAGTTTGTGGCATGCTTTGAGGCTTGTTCATGATTTGTGGTTGCGGAGCTTTGTTTGAGGACTTAGAATCGTCGACAATATAGCTAAGTCGTTGAAAATTTAATTCCGCATCAGTCTTCTTCATGAAGAATAATAAGCACACTAAAGGTGCTAAACGCATAGATTTGAAGTACTTGTCAGTTCAGGAAAAAGTTCAGAAACATAGAGTGTTTATTGAGCATATTGACACTAAACAAATGGGTGCGGATCCGTTGACTAAAGGATTGTCACCCAAGTAGGGGTGGATTCGGGCCGGGTCGGGTCCGGGCCGGGCCTAGGCCCGGTCGGGCTGCTGGTTCGTATGATATGGGCCCGGGACCGGCCCGAGGGTTGGACGGGTCCGGTTCGGGTCGGGCCACCCGCCCGAGTCACGGGTCGGGCCACCCGCCGGGCCGGGTCGGTTATTTTTTTTTGTTTTTATAATTTATATTTTATACTTTATAGTTTTATACAAGTATTAAAAAACAAACTTCAAGTGCATTTATTTGAAATGAAATAGGAACTACATTTGAAAATTAAATAGGAACTACAATTGTTTTTAAAACATGAAATACTAATCAATCATTCAATCGGAATCTCCGGCATAGGTAGAGCCACCCTCGGTTGTAGATTCATCCATAAAGTGTTGGGATGAGGTGATGTCAATTTCTTGAGCTCTACGGCCTGCTTTCAACCAATCGTGGTAGCATATAAGCATCTCAAGAGATTCAGCGCTCAACCTCGTTCTGGTTTGTGTTAGGACATTGCCGGCCGAACTAAATTCTTGTTCCACGGCAACCGTTGAAACCGGCATTGATAGCACTTGCTTAGCCATCTTTGCTAAAACCGGGAACATTCTTTCTTTTCCCTTTCACCAGTTTAGTACGTCAAAATCATCATCTTCTTCAAAATCAACATCATAAGTTAAATACAAAGAAATCTCATTAATTGTGCTTTGTTGTGTAGCGGGAGTTGATTTCGTTTTTTTTAATAAGATTGACAAACGTAGATTTGAAAATTGTTTTTCCTTTAGATGATGTTTGTGTCGGGGGAGGGGGCGCATTGCCATATTGTGCATGAAACTCATTGAATAATGCATAAAATATATCACTAACCTCGTTGTATTCTTTTTTCGGATCAATTGGGTTGTCCTCATACATTGGCAATGGACCAAAAAAATCAGCATAATAATAATTCAAACATTCTTCTAAAGAACCAAGTCTAAAACGAAGATCGAGAACAAATGCAATACCATAAATATGCGGAATATGTGAATAATATTTTAAAAACTTTTCCTTCATAAAACTAGCAAAATAACTCACATAATCAGCATTCTCAAAATTTGAAAAAGTACCGGCGAGATTAACAGCTTCACGAATAAATTGGTTTGAGGTAGGTTTATAAACATGACTAAAAGTTTCAGTTGCATTATTAAAATATATCAAAGCATCACAAATTTTTTCACAGGTGTCGATCTCAGCCGAGTTTATAATATAGTTATCATATTGTTTCATAAAAGCAGGAAAATGTTGTTTATATCTAAGAAGAACTCCAATTAACTTATAGGTACTATTCCAACGAATAGACAAATCTTTAGGAAAAGCCAAATATCTCTCACCTCTTTATATCAAATAATCATGTCATTTTTTCCTAAGTTGTTCATTACCCCAAATACGTCTAATCCTCCCCTTGACTACCTCCAACGATGCTCCCAACGCTTTTAGACCATCTTGCACACATAAATTTAGAACATGACATGCACATCGTTGATGAAAAAATCTACCCATCAAAGAAGTAGAACCACACAATTCACGCAATCTAGGAATAGCAGCAGTATTATTAGTAGCATTATCAAAACCAATAGCAAACACCTTATCAATTAAATTATACTCAATTAAAATACGCTCAATCAAAATATAAATATGTTCAGCGGTGTGACGATCATTAAATTCACGGAAAGCAAGAACACGTTTATGCATATGTCAATCATTATCAATATAATGTACAGTCAGACCCAAATAATGTAAATTATGATAAGTATCCTCCCATATGTCAGAACATACAGTAACACGTCCATCAAAGTTTGCAAAATAATTTTGTAACCTTACCTTTTCCGCACCATAAAGCCTTGAAATTTCTTTCTTAACCGTTTTGCGACTATAACCTCTATATTGCGGATTTAAACAAGTTTGTGCATAATCACGAAAAGCAAGACTTTCAGAAAACAAATAAGGCAAATTTTCTTCAACAGGTAAGTTAGCCATACCTGTCAAATTTTGTGCATCATTGTATGAGAAATTACCAAAAGCTTGTTGGTTATTTGCAAACTTCGATATTTGCGTTTGCTTCCCCGTTCCGCCGCCTAATTTTGCATACTCCACCGGGTGTTTGGACTTAAGGTGTCTTGTGGCGGATCCGTATCCGCCGGAAATCCCCAAGCTATAGTTTTTCTTGCACCAATTGCAAGTTGCGGTCCAATTCCCGGTGTTCGGGTCCTTTCACTTAGAAAAATTATTAGCCATTAGTTCAGATTTACTTTTTTTGTACCTGTTTGGGATGAGGCAGGTTGGTCGGCGTCATGGATGCCGCCACCCTCCTCCTCCTCCTCGTCGTGGCTCTCCGGAATTACTTCCTCCACATCGTCGTCCTCGTCCTCGAGCTCTTCTTCGTCAATGGTCCTTGGTTGGTCTTGAAAAAAGCGGGAATTATGTCGGTGCAATTCTTGTTCTAGTTGTTCGTCGGTCATCGCATCCCCATCCCTCCTTGCGTAACCCGTATCAAAATCATCTCGACTTTGAGATGAAGAGCCGATATGTGATTTACCTTTGCGGGATCTCTTCCTCGCAAGCTCTTTCGTTCGGTTGCGCTCGAGGTTACCCATATCAACCGAATATCTAGGACGATCCATCTAAAAAATGTAGCAATTAATAAAAAATTGTACAAAAGTAATCAACTATTTATCTAACTATTAATTCGAGTTATAGCAAATTAACTAGTGAATTAACTAGTTTTGTATACAACCTATTTTTTAAACTAGAGTCAAATGTAGCAATTAATAAAAAATTGTAAAAAAGTAATTAACTATTTATCTAACTATTAATTCGAGTTATAGCAAATTAACTAGTGAATTAACTAGTTTTGTGTACAACCTATTTTTTTAAACTAGAGTGTAATGTAGCAATTAATAAAAAATTGTAAAAAAGTAATTAACTATTTATCTAACTATTAATTCGAGTTATAGCAAATTAACTAGTGAATTAACTAGTTTTGTGTACAATGAGTACAACATATTTTTTTTACTAACAATGAAATTAATACACTTTAACTTTAACTATAATTAGAATTACAACTAGTTTTTTAAACTAGAGTCAAATGTAGCAACTAGCAATTAATAAAAAATTGTAATAAAGTAATTAACTATTAATCTAACTATTAATTCGAGTTATAGCAAATTGTACAACCTAATTAACTAGTTTTTTTTCAAGTAACGTTAATACAAAATTAAACAAGTGTAAATAATAGAATAATTTCGTACCTCTTTCGGACTTTCGGTCTTTCGGATGAGAGTAATAGAATGACTTCAAATTAATTAGATATAATTCCAACTATATTAATAGATATAATAAATATATAAGTAATATATAATTAGATAACAAATATAAGTAATATAATACTAGTTATATCTATTTATAGTTTATATAAGTAGATAATTAATATAAACTATAAATAATAAATATAATATATTGGAGAATGGAGAATAAGAGAATTAGAGAGTAGAGAGTTAAGAATAGGATTTAGGAAGAATTGGAGAAGAGATATGAAAAAATGTTTAAGATTAGGAGCATTTATAGGTTTTTTTACCCCCCACCCCCACCACCACCCCCCCACCACCCAACCTCCCGGACCCCCCTTCACCCCACCCAACGGCTATATAGCCTTTTGGGTTGTCCCCAGCCCACCCCCCAACGGCTAGTAATTATTTAACAATTTTTTTAAAAAAAATAGGACCGTTGGACCCGGACCCGGGCCCGACCCGGCCGGGCCGGGTCACATTTTTCCTGAACCGTGCCCGCCCCGCCCATTCCGACCGGTTCGGGTATACACCCGGTCCCGGACCGCCCGACCGGGCCGGTCCCAGGCCCGCACAGTACCGGGCCGGGTGGCCCGAACCGAATCCACCCCTACACCCAAGATTTTTAATAATCATGTAATTACTATGGGTGTTGTTGATAAAGTCTTGTTATGATAATTTTGTCAATGATTTATGTTTACTCATTTTTATATATTATTGGTCTGACACTCATTTGAATTCAATAAAGGTTGTGTTTCTGGTTTACTTGTTATCTATTTGATTGTGATCACACATAATTATTTGTAATGATAACAAGTGTTGATGGTTTAAGTATACCTCATATTTAAGAATTGAGATTTTCAGATTTCTCATATGATAAGGATGAATTAGAAATTGTCTTGTGATACATGGAAGGAAGCATGTCAGTATAAATGGTGTGCAACCACCATGATCCACTCAATTTGAAGTTCAATTAAGTTGTTCTTGATGAGTTTGTTTTGATGAATATTGCGTAATTTAAGTTGTTCTTGATAATTATATGAAGTGTTTGTGAAGGGTTAGATAGATTTCTCATAATACTCACGACCTCTATCACACCTCACAACCTTAACTTTCTTCTCTGGCTGTCTTTCCACCTCATTGACAAACACCGCTAGGATGTCTGCTGATTCGGCCTTATCATGCAAGACATAGATGTAACCATAATGTGAATAGTCATCTATAAAGGTGATAAAATACTTTTCTCCACCCCCAAGAAGGAACATCAAAAGGACCACAAATATCAGTGTGTATAAGCTCTAACGATTGAGTGCTTCTTGTGGACGCCTTCTTTAATGTGTGTTTTGGTTTGCTTTCCTTTAATGCAATCAAACACACATCTCAGTCACTAAAATCCAATTGATGTAAAATTTATTTTTAACTAACCTCATTAGCATATCTTTGGAAATATGTCTGAGACGTTGGTGCCACAAGAAATTCGAGTCCTCATCTAGTGTACTACGCTTAACTCCCACATTATTTTCAACATTGAATAGAGATCCAGTAAATTTCAAATCAAGATTAAAATGATATAGGGAATCAACTAACACACCATATCCATAAATAAAATTATCCTTAAATAATGAAAATGTATTGTTCTCAACCTTGATATGAAATCCTAAAACATTCAACCTACTAATTGAAACAGGATTTCTAGCACAATCAGGCATATAAAGACAATTATCTAGATCTAAAAGACATCCAGTGTCTAAGATCAGTCTATAGGTCCCTATGCATTCGATGCATGCTTTCATCCTATTCCCCATAAATAGAAATTGTTCATTTCTCCTTATTGGTTGGATGGACTTAAACCCCTTCATAATGTGAGAAACATGAGTACAAGCATCAAAATCTAACCACCAAGTGTTATTAGGAACTTCCATTAGATTTGATTCGAAACACACGAAACCTAAATGTGTATCAATCTTGCTTGACTTGATATCTAACATGAATTTCCTAATTAAATCGTTCGTGAACAATAAGAGATTTAACGAAGCTGCAACAATCAATATACATGCTCACTATTGATGCTTTGGATTAACTAATACAGATTCATTCTTAGAAAAACTAAACATATATGCTTAAGTTCACCTTTGGGTGATCCTTAAATATATACATAAAATGATGTCAAATAATATGCAAAAAATAGACAAGTAATTATACATGACTAATTGAGTGTTGTCTTTGGACATTCTCCCAATTTAATCTAAGTATAATTTTTAGTCTCTTAAATTGCAATAGATTATACATGCATGATCCACCTTTTGGCGATCTTATAGCAATATAATATGATTGCATTATTTCATATTATTTAGTATCCTAAAATTATGAAAAATCGATTCTACCTTTCAGATTTATTTGTCTAATAACTTTCAGTCAGACCACTTTGGTGACTAACAAGCATTATGTTTATAGATAATAGATCAAGTCGATTGTACAAGTGTAATTACATAAAATTTATTTATTTACTAACTGTATGAGTCAGACCACTTTTGTGGCTAACAAACTCCTTATATGCAAATAATTAAATTTGAATATCCATCTACCAAAATTATGACCAATTCTCTCAATTAAAATTTTTAAGTTAACCATTTAAATCACTTGGGTGATTAACAACTTATCATAACATTAGAAATTTGAATGAGTGCATATAGTCATATATTAAATATTACTCAATTAAATTTCTTAAATTGATTTAGTCCAATCACTTTGATAACCAACGAGCATTACATTTATGGACATAAATCAAATAGATCATAGAAAAATTTATTATTTAACTCTCATATGAGTCAGGCCACTTTGTTGACTAACAACTCCTTGTACGTAAATAATTAAATTTAC
This sequence comes from Cuscuta europaea, assembly GCA_945859875.1. Classification (NCBI taxonomy): domain Eukaryota; kingdom Viridiplantae; phylum Streptophyta; class Magnoliopsida; order Solanales; family Convolvulaceae; genus Cuscuta; species Cuscuta europaea. The sequence goes on from CAMAPE010000070.1 coordinate 2,742,164, forward strand.
ATGTTCATCAAACGTAGATTAATTAATCAAACAGATCATAAAATTTTAATTATTTAACTATCACATGAGTCATGCCACTTTGGTGACTAACAAACTTCTTATACATTTTGTTTTTTTTTTTGAATTTTTTTTAACCCGGAAGACAAACCACCAAAACTCCTTAGATAGATATTAAACTCAAATGTTCATTAAGAGTAGATTAGTTATGATCTGATCGATCCACTCAATCAAAATTTCTAATTAACCAAACTAGTTGTATCACTTTAGTGATTAACAACCTATCTTATCATTAGAAATTTAATTGAGCAAATATATATGAAAAAATTGTTTAAATAATATAGTCAGGCCACCTTGATGAATAACAAGCTACCAAAATATTTAAACAATTAATTGAGTAAATAATAACAAGAGACAAAACTAATCACTTTAAATTTTATTAGTACATAAAAGTCTCCAATAAATCTTGGACTATTAACTGATATGCGGAAGCATTTTTTTTTGAAAGGAAACTAATTATATTAAATTAATCAACGGTAGGAAAGGTCCCACAATCACACAACGCCAAACCTCCCTAAGAGGCTCCGCATAGCCAAATGGCCCTTTCACTCTCTAAGTAGACATAGAATAGACCACCCTAAAAAAAGAGCGAGACTATTCGCTAGCCATGTGAGAGCTTCGAAACTTTTAGCGGCCACACTAGCATTATCGCTTCCACCCACAAAAAACGACCAAAACACCTACCACTACTATCCACAAAAATAACAAGAACGAAGTTCTTAACAGAAATTAAATAAATGCAAAATAAATAAATTGTCCGAAGGTCTTCAGCCTTCTTTATTACCACTACTATCCACAAAAATAACAAGAACGAAGTTCTTAACAGAAATTAAATAAATGCAAAATAAATAAACTGTGCTTGGCGAGCCACAGAGTTGAAGCTCGCATCTTCCCCATTTTTTTCTCGAGCATGCTCTATCTCCATTTCATTCCTATCCAGGAGGTCTCCAGATTCCTCCACACGTTTCCGCTTTAATTCTAGCTCCCCCCTCCTTTTGTACCGTCCCACCCTCCAAAGCGCTAACTGGCTTGTCATTCCTACTACCTCCAAGACTGGATTGGTTATTGATGTTGATCCCTTTTCCCGCTGGGACAAGCCATCTGTTCTCCCTCAGCTGCACTTCCCTTTTGTTGCCCTAAGCCACGAGCCGAACGGCCTCTCCCCTGCTTTCTCGTTTCCCCTCCTCTTACGAGGGCAATGACTTTCTACATGTCCTATTATCCCACATAGGAAGCAAAAGGTGGAATATTTCTCATATCGAAATTTGACAAAAAGATTGATTATTTCCTCCTTTTGCAAGAACAATCTCGAAAATTGTGTTCGTCCACTTTTATGAAACTTCCCGAAAATTCCCTATATGTTCCGCATTATCTATGGTAAAATATCCTACCGGAATGTCATGGACGTGGATCTCGAACTCAGCTCTATTGAGTGGAACATACATAGGAATATCACCTTCTTTTAATGTACCCGTGACAATTAATTTTTGATAAAAAAAGCCATGGTCCCTCATCTACCACCCTGTTAATATCTGCCTCATCATAAAAATTAGAACACGTATCTTCTAGGTCCTATTTCTGTTATGGTAACGCTCTTCATGGGTTTCCATACAGATGACATTATATCCCGAAAACTAGTAAAACGTACTGATTTCTCCGACGTGATTGTTCCTATCGGGGCCAAATTGTGACAAGAAAACTTTGTGCCATAGGTTCCACGATCAGGATTTCATCCTCCTCCTCCATCTCCATCTGTTCGTATGCCTGTGCTAAAGCTTCAATTTCTTCTTGATTATATTCCTCCGCCATCTCGTTCATACAGGTATGCAGAATTCCCCGCTCGTCGAACTGCTATCTCGGAAGGAGATGGCTCGTACAAACTGCCTCGACCAGAAACGCAACTTCTAGGAGTCGTCGAATTGAAGACAACCTTGGCGTGTGGCTAATTCAAAATCCAACACTGCACCGTGGAACCAAATTGCGCAAGATGATCTGCGCGACCAATCTAAACCCTAACTGTCGCTAGGCCCTTTCCGCTCAACACATGAATCTTAGTGTTAGCTTGTTCGACGATTAGTAAATAGGATTGTACATCTATAGATAATACAAATCAAAGATACAATTATTGAAAGTTTTGCCATGTGTCATCTTCTAAGCAAACATTAATAATAATATTCTATATTCTCTATCTAATTTAGTATGTTAATTATTCTTCTGATACATTAGTATTTAACTTAGTTTAGAACTGATGTTACATTAATTTAGGACTAATCTATAAGTATGAATCCTACATAATACAACTATTTAAAAAACTTCATAAAACTATCCAATTCAAATAATAAAAATCCCATGTTCATTTTAAGCTACTATAACTTTTTTATTTGTACTCTAATTGTTACAACAAAAACAATAAATTTCATAACTTTTTATTATCTTTCATATGACACCGATATTGAATATATAAAAATAAAAAATAATTTAACACTTTAAAAAACATATGTTTTTTTAAAGTGCTATATCTTTTTTATTTGTACCCCGATTGTTAAGAAATATATATATAAATTCATAACTTTTTATAATCTTTCATATGACACCATTTTTGCTGAATAACAACAAAGACAAAGATCGATCTATGCGCTGCAATGCTGATTCAACACGATTGAACACCAAGAGGGAGATTGCTAGGAATATTTTATGGTGTCCAATCTAATTAACTATCTTTGTATTTGTGTAATTATTAATTGAACGTGTAATACGGGTCACAAATGTGTATCAGCCCGTTAGCTTCTTTGTAACCCGTAAGTTAGCCAACTTCTCCTATAAAAGGAGGCTAACTTACGGGAACCCTAACGATTGAGGCATTAGAGAATAGAGGCACTGAGATAAAGAGATTAGGTTTTCCGTTGCTCTCTCTCTCGAGGGAGAGCAGCGGCGTTCTACACAGTATACCAGATTCATTGATTATATCTTTCTACCTGCTTATTTTTCCTTGCTTATGATTGTGTGATTATTAGCATACTGGGTTTATCATCTTTCATATGACACCATTTTTGCATATATAAGAAATACAGAGTATCCATTAGTATGTGCATTTTATAATCTTGCATATATAACAAAAATAGAATTATTTTTTATTACTTTTATATGTGCAAAATTGGTGTCATATGAAAAATAATAAAAAGTTATGAATTTTGATATATTTTTAGTAACAATCGGAGTACAAATCAAAATGTTACAGCACTTATAAGACATGTGTTTTAAAGTGTTAAATTATTTTTTATTTTTATATATTTAACATTGGTGTAATATGAAAGATAATAAAAAGTTGTGAATTTGGTGGATACATTTTTTGTAACAATTAGAGTACAATTAAAAAAGTTATACCACATTAAAATAAACATGAGATTTTATTTTGGTGGGGCGCTGATGAGTTATAATTGAACACGACAAAATTTCGATAATTTATAATTGTGATCTCATTTGATAACACTAAAATTGGCTGAATCAGTTGATTCTGCTGAAATTCATGAAATTCTATCTGAAGTGGCTGCTGGATGGACTTATTCTGCTATGTTTGGCACTTTGAAATATAGGTGAAATTTGTGAAATAACAGGGAAAGGTACTCCAATAGGAGCCGTGGATGTTTATTTATAATAAAAGAGTTTAATACAGAATAGGAAACAAATCTTCCTAATAATATTCTAGGAAACAAATCTTCCTAATAATATTCTATCACACCCCCTCAAACTGTGCGGGAGATACAACGCGCAGGTTGTCTTTTAAAAAATGAAATTGCTGACTAGAAAGACTTTTAGTAAAAATGTCAGGTAACTGTAACTGAGTAGGGATGTACTTCACAATTAGATCTCCATGAGCCACACGCTCCCTGACGAAGTGATAGTCAATCTGAATGTGCTTGCTACGAGCATGCTGAACTGGATTAGCAGTGAGATAAGAAGCAGAGATATTATCACAAAAAAGCTGGACCGGCGTAGTAATGGGATAGCCGAGCTCAAACAATATGGAACGTATATGCAAGGTATCCTGAACAGTGTAAGCAATGGTCCTGTATTCAGCTTCTGTAGAGGATTTGGAGACAGTAGGCTGCTTTTTGGACTTCTAGGAGATAAGATTCGCGCCCAAGAAAACTGCAAAACCAGTTGTGGAGAGGGACGTATCTGGATAGCCAGTCCAATCAGCATCAGAGTAGACAATTACACAAGTAGCTCGAGATGTACGCTGAAGCCACAAACCATGCTCAATAGTCCCATGCAAGTATCTAAAAATTCTCTTGACACCAAAAAGATGAGTAGTACGAGGAGCATGCATAAACTGAGACACTAAATGCACAGCATAGGTAATGTCAGGTCGTGTCAAAGTTAAATATTGTAATGCACCAACCATACTACGATACTCAGTAGCATCAGCAAGAAGTTCCCCATCAGTGAGGGATAAAGATGTGCGAGTAGCAAGCGGAGTGCGGACAGACTTGAGAGTATGGAGATGAAATCGAGATAGAAGATCAGAAACATACTTATGCTGGGATAGGAACGAACCTTTATCTGAGCGGATAGCCTGGACTCCTAAAAAATAATGAAGATCACCAAGATCCTTCATAGCAAAATGCTGAGCAACAAGCTGAATAAAAGATGTGATAGCCGCAGAAGAATTGCCAGTAATAATGATGTCATCAACATAAAGTAATAAATAAATGACATTATTATTCTGACGAAAAATAAACAATGAATTATCAGACTTGCTGCATGTGAAATGATGAGAAAGTAGAAATCTACTAAACCTATGAAACCATGCCCGCGAGGCTTGCTTGAGCCCATAAATGGCTTTTCGCAAACGACATAAATGATTAGGAAATGAGGGATGAATAAAGCCCCGCGGTTGACGCATATATACCTCCTCAGTTAGATGACCATGCAAAAAGGCATTTTTAATGTCCAACTGATGAATAACTCATCCAAGAGAAATAGCAAGAGTAAGAACAATACGAACTGTGGTGGGTTTAATAACCGGATTAAAAGTTTCAGAGAAATCTACACCTGCCTGTTGATTAAACCCCTGAGCAACTAATCGAGCTTTGTGACGCTCATTAGAACCATCAGAATTATACTTAGTCTTATAAATCCACTTAGAGTCCACAACATTTTTAGTGTGATCAAACGGAACTAAATCCCAAGTATTATTAGAAATAAGAGCATTAAATTCCTCCGCCATTGCCTCACGCCATTTTAACTGTTTGTTAGCCTCTGAATAACAAGTTGGATCGGCTGATAAAACAACTGTGTTTAAATTAAAAATCATTTTGGGTTTGAAAATGTCCGACTTAGCCCGAGTTTGCATTGGGTGACAATTAGCCAGTGGACCAGAGGAAGATGTATCTGGTGCACTGGCCGGTAGCTGCAGTTGCACACTTGGAGCATTATCAGGATGGGTGAAGACTTCTTCAGGCGCATCTGATTTGGGGGAAGGAGTTGCAGACCGAGAGACAGGTAAGGGAGTGCCTGGAGGTGGAGTCGGGTGAGGGCTTGGTATTGATGGGGTTCGGCAATTATGATTTGGTGTGGAGGGAGGTGTTTGAGCATTGGTTTGCCCTGGTGAAGTAGGAAGAGCTGAGGGCGTGGGGATTGTATTGAAGTGCTCAGTGGGTGATGGAAGAGATATGGTGGGGGCTGGAGGCATAGAGTGAGGTGTGGTATTGATAAGGGTAAAATCGTCGGGAATAGATGAAGAAGATGGAGATTCATGACCCGTAGACGAAGACAAAGTGGCATATGGAAAAATATTTTCATGAAAACGAACATGCCTGCTAATAAAAACCTTGCCAGATTTGGGGTCAAGACAACGATATCCCTTAAAACCAGATGCATAGCCAAGAAAAACACACTGAACAGAACGTGGTGACAATTTGTTGGAAGAAGAAGCAGAAAAATTCGGATAACAAGCACACCCAAAAACACGAAGCAAACTATAGTCACGAATTTTGTGAAATAGTTTTTCATATGGTGAAGCACCAAAAAGAGTAGGAGAGGGTAGTCTGTTAATAAAATAGACACCCGTAAAAATAGCATCCACCCAAAAAGTATTAGGAATTGAAGTTGTAATAAGCATAGTCCGAGCAAGTTCAAAAAGATGGCGACGTTTAAGTTCAGCAACACCATTTTGTTGCGGAGTATAAGGGCAAGATTTTTGAAAATAAATACCATTTTCGGCCAAAAATTGTTGCATAGAAGAATTAACGAACTCATCCCCTCCATCACTCTGAAAAACTTTAATTTTTAGAATTAAATAAATTCTCAACTAAAAGTTTAAAGAGACGAAATTGAGTAAAGACCTCATGTTTGGTGCGCAATGGGTAAATCCAAGTAAAGCGAGAGAAGTCATCAATAAAGCACACATAATATTTAAAACCTAAATTAGATAAAACTGGAGATTGGCACACATCAGAATGAATTAACTGTAATGGAGAAGTAGAATTATGACTAGCATCTGAAAAGGGTAATCGCTGAGATTTACCCAAACGACAAGAGACACAATCATGTTCAAAATTTGAGAATGAGAAATAAGTTTTCTACCACGCAACAGGCGTAAAACAGATTCGCCACAATGTCCTAATCTACGGTGCCACACAGGGCAAGAAGTAATAGCGGAAGCAAGAGCTAATGGTGGAGGAGGATTGAGGCTGATTGGGTAGAGATGACCATTATGACGCGCCTGAAGAAGAACTACCCCCGAAATTTTGTCCTTAACAACAAAAGAGTTTTTATCAAAAATAGCAATGCAGTTGTTATCAGCACACAATTTTTGAATAGAAATTAAATTGAATTTAATTTGAGGCACATGAAAAACAGAGTTTAATGACAACGGGCGGCCAGGAGTATTTAATGTAATATTACCAATATTAGCTATGGGAAGTTTAATGCCATTTGCAACACTAACAGACATGGAGTCAAAATAAGGGGATTTATTTGACAAAATACCTTCAGACGAGGTCATGTGACCAGAAGCTCCGGAATCCGGATACCACAAAGCATCATTAGTTTCCCCAGTTGGAGCAATCAAGGTAGGTGTAGCAGACTGTGAAAAGCGAGACGGACAGTGTAATGCAGAATGACCTGCAGAGAAACAAATTTGACACACAACCGGGGATGGAACTGACCCAAGAATACCCTCAGCGGATGGGAAACCTGCATAATGTGAGTAAGTACCAGAAGTAGATTTAGCATTAATATTTAAAATGGACAAGACAGAATTACCAGACGGAGCATTAGTGGGTCTCGGGTTGTACACACCCCTTGCGGCCGAGTGCTGGGGTGGTGGCCGAATAACTGGCTGCTGCTGCTGTGGGTATCCCGGCTGGCCATAGGGCTGCTGCTGGAATCGACCTCATCCACGGCCTGGCCTGCCACGGCCGCCTCTGCTGCGGCCTCCTCTGCCGCGGTATGCGCCCTGTCCGGGCTGCTGTCCCTGTGGACTGTGGGGTTGGCAGTGAGCCACATGAGCCCCAAACGCTGGTTGCAATGAGAAAGCCTCCTCCTGGAGATGTAGTACTTGTTGTTCGGCTTCCATGAGCCGTGGGTGAAGGATATCGGGTGGAAAACTTTCAGGAAATAATTGCATGGTTCCCGTAACAAATTGATATTCAGGCCCCAATCCACAAAGTGTGCTTTCTAGTAATTCCTTATTAGTCACAAGTGAGTTTATGTCAGCTAAAGCATCAGACAATTTTTTTATATCAAGTAAATAATGCTCCATAGACTGATTTGGCTTCTTTTTAGTATTGGACAATAATCGTTTGAGTTCCATAGTTCTAGGTAAACTGGCAGACATAAAGCGTGATTGTAACCGTGCCCATATACCAAAGGAATGTTTAATATCATGAACATCAGTTAATACATCCCGAGTAAGAGTGACAAACAACCAAGAGCAGATTGTTTGATCCACCCGAAGCCAATGATAGTAATCAGTATTAACGATGCGCTGATTATTAAAATTCAAAGTGTACATGGGAGGTACCTGAATTGTACCCTGTGACACGAGGAATGACTCGAACTGCGTCCGCCATGTAAGGTAGTCTTCCACCATTTTAAGCTTAATAGTCACAATCTGGCTGACATTGGCAATGCCGTGTGAAAGTGATTGTGCCATTGCTGCCATCGGGGAACCAAAAAGGGGATTATCATGTGCGGGACGAACTACACCCGGTGAACCAGCAAAAGAGGGCCCGAAATAGGGAGTGCTGACGGGTTGCTGATTCGGTGCCGCCGGAGGAATGACCGGCTGCAGCTGCAAAGGTGAGGCGACCAGGGAAGAAACTGAACCAGGTTGCTGCCACATAACCTGGGGTCGTGGCTCTGGATTTGCTGGAGGTAGACCAAAACCAATCTGCTGCCATGGAAGGTGTGGCGGCAAGGTTTCGAAAAGAGAGTATGATGATCCGGCAGAATACGGATGAGGGTCCGATGCCATGGAAACTGAATAGGGCACCAGTTGAGAGGCTTCCAGAGCAGTAGCGGTTACGATTGACGAAGAGAAGGTGTCAATCGCACCAGTGGTGGGTGTGTCCGTAGCAGAAGAAAGAGGCGAGGACTCACCGGAAGAGATGATCGGTGCCATGGAGGAGTGCGGCTACGACATGGCTGCGTCGAACGTGAAAGAGAGGGAAAAAATAGGGTTTTTTTTCTTAGGCTCTGATACCATGTGAAATAACGGGGAAAGGTACTCCAATAGGAGCCCTGGATGTCTATTTATAATAAAAGAGTTTAATACAGAGTATGAAACAAATCTTCATAATAATATTCTAGGGAACAAATCTTCCTAATAATATTCTATTAAAATTAAAGCTAATATCTGGATTAAGGGTTATGGTGTGAATATGCGCAACATCTCCCAACTTTAGGAAATGTTCACAATGTGCAATATGTGCTCTCATCTTTATATGAGGGTACGATAAGAAAATAGGTTGTAACAGCTTTATAGGGTAGCCTATTATACAGTGAGGGGTGTAGTCTAATTTTGGGCCTCCTTGTGGGGTGTTTTACCGAAATACGGGAAAAGGGGGTTGGGGTTGCCAAAATACGGGGACTTTCCTAGGGTTTACCAAAATATGGGAGTCGGAATACCCAGTTCCGACTAGGGATAGGGTTTCTGAAAAAACAACTCTCCCTCCTGTCGGATTAGGGACTTCCGACTAGGAGGTTTTTTTATTTGTTTTTTCTTGCGCCATTCTTAATTTAGGACACTAAATTGTTGGATTTACTTTTTGTTTTGTTTTTTTTTGTCGGATTAGGGACTTCCGATTACATACCTCTCCTCAATTTTTTTAATTTTCTTTTTGAGTTTTAAAAACTAAAAGTTTTAAATGCTAGGGCTAAATTTTATCCATTCCAAATTTAAAAGTTTTTTTTAGATTTCTAGCATATTTTTTAGAATGAAAACTTAGCATTTTGATTTTTTGAGTAACAAAACATTTGATTGCTTTATATTGTTTTTTAATCCATTTGTATTGTGAATTTTGTTTTAATTGCAATTTTTGTAATTTTAAGTACGATTTTGATTTAATTCATTCATCAAGTGAGATACAAATTTGATTTTGTTTTAAGTGCAATTTTTGTAACTTTAATGGAAGTGAAAAAAACAAATGTAGTTTTCAATGTAATTTATTAATGAATAGACAGTACATACAATATTAAATTTAATACTACATCTAACGTTGCGTGCTCGGCCCTGCTCCGTCCCCACCGCGAGTGTTCCAAGGCCCCGTTGTGTCTCCATAGTAAAATGACGAATCCAAAAATGAATCAACATAATCACCCGCTTGCGTTGAGTACTGATAAGAATCATAATACGGCGGTGGTTGATCAAATGAGACACCTTGATGTGTTGAGAATTGAGGGGGTGGTTGATCAAATGAGACACCCTGACGTGTTGAGAATTGAGGAGGCGATTGTGAGTGCTCACCCCCACCTTCATGTTCATCTGCATCATCCTCTTCGTCACTTCCACCTTCATCTTCATCTTCATAATGGAATATGCCCCGGCGGAGCATCTCTTCATCACCTACGTCCAGGGCCATCCGCTGTAGTCGTTTTTGACAGTCCTCATGACTTGCGCGGTCGGCTAAGAGCTGATTCAGTTAGTAAAAAGCCATGCCTCTGCATAAAAATGTAACACGTGTAAATAATATTACATGATATATGTTAATGAATATAGTATGTATTCAAAAACTTACCACAATATCCCAATCGTGTGATGTCGGGATGTAGCCTGTCGTGGGCACATTGTGAGAAGGGTTCTGGACACGTGTCATACCATGCTTCTGGTACCATTTTCGGTACCTCTTAGTTGCTTCGACGGACATATGTCGATCATAATCAAGAAAGTATATATTATGTTGTATGTCCGCCGACAACGCCAAGGCACCGGTTACTATGTTGGAACGATTGCCGTGATGATCAGTACCCGCCAAAGGAGCATCCGGAGTATCTTGCCTTATATGGAACTGCCGAAGAAATCGATCGGGGTAATGCATTTCGGCCATATTGCAAAATATGAGCATGACCCTAGCCGACCAAAGTGGAGCGTCATTAAGGATGATAGGTGGGAGTTCCTCGGACGCGTAGGGAGTGAAATCAAACTGTAAAAATTTTAATTTGCAATTTAACCACTATAAAACAATGTGTATTAAAAATTGAATAGTACGGTGGAAGTAAAAATTTCAAGTACTACCTGACTCTCACTCATGCGGTCTAGGTCATCCCGGTACAGGCGTATGCAGTGTCTTGGGGATCCCTTATATGACTTGGGACGATCCACCTACATTTATTTATTACCGAAATGAATTTAAAAACTCTAACGTCATATAACGCATTCTCAATTATTAAGATGTAATTGCCAACATACATGCACCCATATGGAAGATGGTCATGTTGAATGACCTAAACTACTGAGGGACGGACCATTGAAATCCTCGACCAAGCCCAAATCTGTAACAAGTGCATACAACCGCCAACTTGTTTGGTTTCCCACTTGGTGCCGTGGCACAAGTTATGGTAGAGGTACCCGAGAACCGCTGATCCCCAACTTCATCGACGGGCTAAAGCCAAGTCACCCGGCAAGACCTCCAAAAAGTATAATCGTATTCTTGTCCCACTCGTGTCAGGGAACAAAAGGCCTCCAAGCAATTGCCATATTAGGGTTCTGGTGTGTTCGGTGACCTCTTCGTCTGTACTGTCAGGTAGGATCTGGTGACGGGTAAGAGCACTCATGGTGATATCACTCGTGCTCATATCAGTCTCTAGAGGAGTGAAACCACACGACTGCGTGCACAGGTCGATCCACTGAGCCTTACCCTTAACGGTTGGACCACTGAGGGGCATACCCCGAATGGACAAACCAAGGATCATCGCCACATCTTGTAGACTAATGTCGACCTCACCGAATGGAAGATGGAAAGTATGTGTCTCCGACCTCCATCTCTCCACCAAAGCGCATATTAAACTATGATCCACCTTCATACGGGCAATGTGCTCTACCCCAAGAAGCCAGCATATGCTAACATACCTATCACTCTTGGATCTCGCTCTTCAACTCCGAATGCAGCTGAAGGGCAACTGACGCATTTCAAACACGAGTCTTTGGAATTTGGTTCATACCATATACGGTCCGAAAATTAACTAACCAGGAAATTTGGCTGATCACAAAGGTTTGATTTGCTAGTAGGTGCTCTTGCTTGGGATTCATTAGTGAAGCAGATGATTATCTAGAGTACTCCATACCTCTCATAGCTAAGTACAACTCTAAACTTCCGATTTCACAATGTAGAGTAAAATTCTAAATTCACAATCTAAATTAAAATCTTAAAAGTTACCAAAATAACTAGTAATTTTGAAATTCGAAATAACTATAATTGCGAAATTAAAATCTTAAATTCGACTATTTAAATTTAACGCAATTTCTAAACATCTACAATTTCAACTATTATAAATAATTAAAAGTTAAAATTAAAGAGTAAAATTCGAATTTCACAATGTAAATTAAAAAATTTACAAATTACTAAATTAACTACTTCTACACTCCTAAAACCGAAATTTAAGGGAAATTCTAAATGTTACACACTTTCTAACTTTCAAGTATTTTATAGCTAAATGTTACTCTAAAAGTCCAATTTCACAATCTAAATTAAAAAATTTATAAATTACTAAATTAACTACTTCTACACTTCTAAAACCGAAAATTAACTAACCTGGAAATTTGGCTGATCACAAAGGTTTGATTTGTTAGTAGGTGCTCTTGCTTGGGATTCTTGAGTGGGGATTCTTAATCACAAATTTGGCTCGGCTCTATTTGTAAAAAAAAATTTAGTTAGGAGTTCTTGAGTGGTCCACACTTCTATTAAATAAAAGTTGGTATTGAGTTGGAGCAATGAGCAGTACGATCCATTAAATAAAAGTTGGTATTGAGTTGGAGCAATGAGCAGTACGATCCATTAAATAAAAGTTGGTATTGAGTAATGATAGTGGTCCGCACTTCTTCTTCTTTTACTTGAACCGTGTGATAGCTGATAAAGTTAGGATACTTTAATTAGTCTAGGTAGGAGTGTAGGAGTATTTAATTTTGTGGAGGTGGGATATTGAATTTTCGGTCAGGAGTTTGTATAGGTTCAGGAATTTTCGACTCTAGCTGGACCGTGGGATAGTGATCCGGGCTATTCTTCTTTTATTTGGAACCGTCGGATAGTCTTTTGTGTTTGTTTACTTTAAATGGAACCGGGCTATTCTTCTTTTAGCTGGACCGTGGGTCAGATTTTATCTGATTATATTTTATCTGTTATATTTTATCTGATTAGTTTTATCTAATGATATTTATTTGATTATATTTTATTTGATTATATTTTATCAGATTAATTTTATCTGATTATATTTAAGTGATTATATTTATGTGATTAAATTTTATGCGAATCCGAATATGGTTGGATAGAATATCCGAATATGGTTGGACGCTACGTAAACACTCATCTTCTCTACATAATAAGGCAAGTTTTTCTAATTTAAAACTTCAGATACAATGAAAAAGAGAACAAATATTTCATTAGTACAAAAAATCCAACAAGGTATACATTACAATATTACTCATGTCCTCTCCTTGTAGCACGCAAATCCATTTCATTAGGGAATCGAGTTCTCTGTGGCCTACCGGCTCTAGCCGATCTATTGTTTGGGGGCGGGAGAAGTGTATGCGATGTTTCTGCCATGAAATTGAGGTAATTATTAATAGGCATAATATCGGAAGCGTACGTTCGGATGTAAGCATTTAAAGAATACACAGCTGGGATGAGGCTGTCTACGGTTATTTTTAAAAACCGACAAACCGCATACACGTGAACACATGGCATCCCGTTCTGCTTCCAATACTCACACCCACATTCCTGCCTTGTCAGATCGATTGTCACTGGATCATGCGAACCAATAGCTACAGAGTAAATTCCCGTTGTTCGATTGTGCGGGACAATAGTTGTGTGATACCTACGTTGTGACCGCTCAAGAACATCCTTCTATATGTTCTGTGGATACAAGAATCTAGCTTGGTGCCACATTATTCCCGCATTTCGTCGATCGGCAAATAGTTGGATGACTTTATCGAATGTGGCCTTTACTAGTGCTGTGATAGGCAATGTGCGGCATCCCTTTAAGACATTGTTAAAACTTTCAGAAAGGTTTGTCGTCAAAATGTCATATCTTTTGCCATCGTCATAGCTCAGGGCCCACATCTCAACAGGAATCTCATTCAAATATAGAAAAGCACTCTCATTTATGTCTCGTATTTGTTCCATACAGTCGTGAAATTCCTGTTCTGTGGGAGTGCTACCAGCTTGCCAACATAATTTTTTCAGTTCCGCGTTCCTAAACTTGGTCATGAAATTACTCTGTATGTGACGAAGCCAATAACGCTTTGAAACTTGTGGCGATCTCAACTCTCGCAAGGCTCTAAATGCACTTTCAATTCCTGCATGACGATCAGAGATAATGCACACACTACGGTGATTTCCAACCACATCACGCATAACCCTTGCAAAGAACCACGACCAGTTGTCAGCATTCTCACTCTCAACAACAGCATATGCAAGAGGAAATATCTCACGGTTAGCATTCATGGCTACCGCAACTAGAAGAACTCCCTTGTATTTGCCATATAAGTGAGTGCCATCAACCGAGACTACGGGTAAGCAAAATCTAAAACCGTCTATAGAAGCCTTGAATGACCAGAACACTCGGCGGAATTCAGACGTATCAGGAGTGCCGGCATGTTGTGATTGCAAATGAACAACAGTCCCCGGATTTGAAAACTGTATAGCTTCCAACAACATAGGAATTTCATTATATGATGCCTCCCAATTGCCGAATTTACGCTCCAGAGCGATCAAGTGTCCATTCCAAGCTTTTTTATATGAAACACGGATATTAAATTTTTCATATATGTCTGACATTATCAGTTTAATGCTGTAGTCCGGGTCGACTTTCACTTTTGGAGCGATTTCACTGGCTATAATTTTGGTCGTTAGGAGCCTGTCATCCCGAGCCATGACAGGATCCTCCCTACAACTGTGATGGGGTTGATATTTTTTTACTTTCCACTTTTTTGACGTCATACCTTCTCCTGCTTGGATATGCCAAGTGCAAAGGGTCGGGTCTATGCAAACCGCCTTCCAGGACCGTGGCCTTTTGTCAACCGTTCTGAATTGACGAAATTGACGAATGTTTTCTCTCGCCACCGCTTCTTTCAGTGCATCATATGAACAGTAAATTGCGCCTACTTCGATCCTTTCAGGCTCAGAATCTACTGCTTGAACATATGGTTCTTCTAGCTCCACATTAGCCCAGGTGGTGTCTACTGCGTCGTCACTATCATCGCTCGTGGATGAATCGACATCACTACTAAAACCTTGTTCATAGTCTGAGTCGTCCGACTCTTCACCCAAGTTTGTGACTGTACAAAGTAGATACATTCATAAATTTCAATATTATTATTTGGGACAAATTATTAATTTAACACAATTCTTGAATTTCTAGAATTGAACACAATTCCTTGTAACACACTATCTAAAATAAAATAAAATTATGGTTTGAATTTTTTGGTTTTAATTTATCGGAATATATAAAATTTTTAAGTTTATTTGAAGTATAAAATCTTTTTGTGCTCTGGTCGGATTTGGGTGTTCCGACAGGAGATTTGAAATTTTATGTGATATATAAAAATTTTAAGTTTATTTGAATAATAAAAACTTTTTGTGCTCTGGTCGGATTTGGGTGTTCCGACAGGAGATAAAATTTTAAAATTTTTTAAAATTCCACTTCCACTTCCGGTTATTTCATTTATTTGAACTAGAATGTGTTTCTTGTGTAATTAGGTAGAAGTATTGAATTTGTGCAGATGTGACGGATAGATAGCCAATTTTTACTCTAAAATTCCTATTTAACAATCTAAATTAAAAAAATTACAAATTACTAAATCAACTACTTCTACACTCTTAAAATGACAACAAATAAAACCAAATCATTGTAAATTCTATTTAACTTGAACAACACATACCAGGAGATTCGTAGTTCTGAAACGTTGGGCGGTTGTTCCTCCGACCATATACGGACGATGGGCCTTCCTCTCTGGGAGTTCCGTGGAACGTCAAAGTTTGTGGCGGGGTCGCTGAAGCTTCCACGTAAATGTGCAACTCCTCATACTCATTTTTAGCGATCCGGAAAAAATGACGCCATGTCTGCTCATCGTGAATGGGCCATAGTCTAGAAGCAACATATACAGAATTCTTATATTTTGGCAATTTTCCGTAAATTAATTTAATTTCGAAAAACCCGTCGCCTCTAACATGATTTAGAACATTCTCGTGTATAGTAGTATAATCATCTGCTTCACTAATGAATAGTACCACCCTAGGAGGTATGGAGTACTCTATTTCATCATCTTTTTGAGATGTAGAGTCATTCCAATGAACCATAACAACAATATTTCCCTCACTAGACATTTTTATATGAGAGGAGAATGCCTAAACAGAAAATGTAATAAATATATCAAGAGAGAAAGAAGGATTTTTTTTGGAGTGAAAATTTTGAAAAGAAATGAACTCAATTTATAGGAGCTATTGGGGTACGGTGACCATATAAATCCAGTTGGTAGAATAAAGGAATACAAATAAAACACGTAGTGCAAACAATAAAATTAAAACAAAACTCCTGGTCAGATTTCCAAATTCTGACCGAGTATTAATTAATTTAGAACCAAAAGCCCCGCTTTTTGGTAAAAAACTCCCAAATATACGAGTCGGTTGGTAAAATGTTCGAACCACAATTAAACACGTTATTTTTTAAAAAATATGTCAAAATACCCTAGTCGGATTTCCCAATTCCGACTAGGTTTTTAATAAATTTTATCCGCTTTAACCCATTGTTTTAAAAAAAAAATCAAAAATACCCTAGTCGGATTCCCCAATTCCGACTAGGTTTTTTTAATTAAATTGGCATTTACCTCTAGTCGGATTGCCCAATTCCGACTAGGATTTCAACCCTAATTCGGGACTTCTCCTCCAGTCGGAATTGCCAATTCCAGACGGGAGATTCCCGTAATTTGGTAATTTTCTCCTCCTTGTGTACCCTAGAGTATGTGGGGCATGGGCATGAACCCATATACTCTATCGTCAGGTTTTGCACGTGGATTAATAAATTGGAAATTGTGTGACGGAGAGTTTTGTAGAGGAAAAAGAAACATGTAAGAAATATTGTGAACCACAAATTATTTACAAAAAATGAAAATGGGAGATTATTTAGCAGTTAGGCTATGTTTGTCAAGTCATTTTGGCTCATAATGAGCTGAATTAATCTGTTAGCAAAGCTAGCACTCCGGTACGTCACCCCTTCAGGCTAGAATTTCTCGCTTGGTTTCGTCATTGCTCTCATCCCATCGGTTCAGATTTTATATTCACTTGGTCAACCTCTGTAATCGGCCGTCGAATGGGCAACAGGTTCTGTAGAACTAAGGAGAGGCAAAAATGTAAAATTCTTGCAGCAAAGGATGTTTGTCGATTACGCAGCAAGAGAAAACGAACGGTAAAAGAAAGGGAAAGTTCTCGATAGGACTAAAATAGTTTGAAAATTGTAAAATAGGACTATCATGTTTTTTATTCCCAAAATAGGACTAATTACTGCCATGTTTTGGCAGTATCAGACTTCAAACATGACAGTATTTTCTAAACATGTCAGTAATTAGTCATATTTTGAAAATAAAAACATAACAGTCCTATTTTGGAATTTTCAAACTATTTTAGTCCTATTTCGAGTAATATCTCTAAAAGAAAGGATAAATAGAAGGAAGAACAAGTAGGAATTTATGAAGAGGAATTGGAAGGTGCTGCAATTGTGAACTGTGAAGCAAGGAAATATAGTTGCAAACAAATTAAACACTAGTTCTTGAATTTTCTAATGTTACTCGTATAAAACTTTAATTTGTATATTTCTGGATTGTTATTTGGAGGATATAATATGCTACATAATAAACTACAATCTGAATATTGACTAAAATATAAAAATCATTGTGATAAATATGTATTCTAACAATAAATTATGTCTTTTAATGCCATTTCATAGTAATCAGGCATTCTTTCAGTTCTTATGTCCAACAAATCTACTTCATTTGGTTAATACTTCAAATTCAGCACTTCAAATTTCAATTCTAGACAATAGTTTAAGTAGATTTTTAAAAGGGAAAATTATTATTTACCCCCTGAGGTTATGTCATAATTATTAATGTAACCTTGCATTTTTAAAAATCAATTAGTTACCCCCTCAGTTTTGATCATTCTCATTATATGCCCCCTCATGTTAATATTTGTTAAATTAAATTTAATATAACTCTTAAATTCAATAAAAATTGTCTGCAAAATTAAAATTTAAAGTAAAAGACATTGTATTATCATAATTTTAAGTCATTGTTCTTGATCGTTATTGATGGAGTATATGGGCCAGGACCCCAGGGCCCACATACTCAGGAGAACGGAAGGTACCACGACCACCTGGTGGGACCCTCGTCGGCTAGATGACCCTCATCGGCCAGAAAGAATTCTACTCAGAAAGTGATCCAGAAGCCAGGAAGAGCCAGGTGACCTCGTCGGTCGGGTCTTCGTCGGCCACGCTCTCGTCGGCCGTGCCCTCATCGGCCACAGATGGCCTCCAGAATAGGGTTTTATGCTTAATCTTTTCTATGTACTTTGTATCCGGCCCATTAGTGGCCCTATTGTAAATGGGCCTCCCAAGCCTAAGACTTGGGAGCTCAGCCCTAATTTTTCCTATAAATACTCCCTCTAGGAGTAGTTGTAGGGGTTCACAATTCATTAATACAAAGCAAATATACTACTTCTCTCTCTAGCTCTCACTTCTCTCTAGACTTATAGTTTATCATTTGGTGCTTTCATTGATAGCTAGAACAATCAGGTTAGCCTCCTTCGTCGCTACCAAGCACAGCTAACCAACAATGGGAAGGACTAAGTCAAACCGCAACCTCCTCAGCAAGGCCATCCCTGAGGCACAGGAGAATCAAGAGCACGAGAAGGACGCCACGGCCAACAAGGCCGTCGAGGGGGATGTCTTCCAGGAAGCCATCGACCTCGCAGAAGACCTACGCAACAAGCTCAACGGCGGCGGCCCTGACGCCCGCATCGGCTTGGACAAGAAGCGTGCGGAGAAAGGTGACAACGCCTCAATGCAACTTGCCTCTCCCGCTGTTGACCCTCAGCTCCAGGCCGCACTCTCGGCCATCATCGCCAGCTTGGCCCAGAACCCCACCGTCCTCAGCGCACTCATGCCAAGGACGGGGGAGAACAAGACGCCGCCTCCTCAGCCCCAACCATTGGCCGTCAGGCTAGGCAACGATGAGGGGGTGGTGCCCCAGGACACGATGTCGTCCCACTCCCACCCTGCTTCCCCGCTTCGAGCTGGACCGACCCCAGCGCGTGGAAAAGCCTCAGCCTTTAACAGGCTAGATGACACGTGCTGTCGGCCTGCTTCGGAGAGGATGGTGGGGCGGATTGGGCAGCGTGAGCCTGGCTCACCCAGGGAAAGCTTGGGGTCGGTATCCCGGACAGCAGATCGGCCCCGCCTGGACAAAGGCAAGGGGAAACTGCATGAGGATGATGCTCGTCACCAAATCAACACGGCTCATGCAGCCCGCTTGCAAACTCAGGGCGCCACCATGGCCACCAGGGACCCAAGGGACGAGGTGATTGCCCAACTCGAGCGGAGGCTCTCCCAGATGGAGGCCAAACAGCTGGCCGCCATGCCCACCGGCAACTCATCCAGAGATCCCGGCTTCAACGCCCTTCTGAATAAGGTCACTATCCTTGAGAGGGAGTTGGCCGAAGGACGAGGAGACCCCATCATCCAGGTCAGGACGAGGACCCCCTTCACCGCCAGGGTACTCTCGGCCCGTATCCCCGAGAAGTACCGGGGAAACGCCATCAAGCCCTATGACGGTCGCTCCGACCCCCAGGAGCACTTCAGTCGTTACGAGAACAACATGCTGATGCTGAACGCGTCAGATGAGTACCTCTGCCGCTGGTTCCTTTCCACTCTTGAAGGGCCAGCGTATGAGTGGTTCAACGCACTTCCCGAGGGGAGTATAGACTCGTGGCAAGACCTATCCCAACGCTTCCTCACTCACTTTGTTGGAAGGAAGCGCGCGAAGAAATACTTTACCCATCTTCTCTCCGTCAAGCAGCAGCATGACGAATCACTCTGGTCGTTCATCGACCGGTGGACGAGGAAGATTGATGAGGTCGAGGGGGCCAATGAGCGCACCCTCCTCGTACTCTTTCAAGGTGCCCTCCACAGCACCCCATACGCAAGGAGCCTCATCACTGACCCACCGAGGTCTTATCTGAAAGCGCTTCAGCGAGGAAACTTGTACGCTGACGCCGACGAGCTGCACAGGGCACCCCTCCAAGAAGACAAACGTCGTGCCAGCCGCAGGCACACCCTCGGCCGGGGACCGAGGTCAGGGAGGACAAGGTCGCCATGGATTTGGCGGAAAGAACAAAGACCACATATGGAGGCCGAGGATGGAGAGGCCGAAGACCCCACTTACCCATTCGATCAGCACCATCCTCGATTACGCCGAGGAGCACGACCTCATTGAGCAAGATCCTCGGTCGGCAAAGGAGATCTATGTCGTCCATCAGGGTGGCACCTACTGTCGTTATCACCGGAACACCTCCCACAACACAGACGATTGTGTCACTCTGAAGAGGCACATCGAGAAGCTGATTCGTCAGGGGGAACTCTCCCAGTTTGTTAAAGGTGGCCCACGCAAAAACATGTGGGTAAACACCGGTAAGCATGGAGGCGAACCCTCTGCGAAGAAGCGGGAGATTGGCAGCCTCAGCGACGACGACGAGGACTTTGAGGAGCCCCCTTCGAAAAAGAATCACATCCACCTCATTGTGGGGGGTAACACTGGGGGGATTCGGCCACCCAGAGAAAGAAATGGGCCCAATCCCTCTACATCGGGGAGGTATCCCACACTCCCCCCTGCCGAAGAAACAACGGGCAGAGGCGATCACCTTCACCGACAAGGATCTGCCTCCGAGGCCCGCATCACACAGAGACGCCCTCGTCATCCGGTGCGAAATAGGTGACTCTTATCATCCACCGCACCTACATCGACACGGGGAGTGATAACCGCTTTTGCGGCGTTGTAGTAAAACGGAGTAGTCTAACCTTTCGGTTTTTCCCCGAGTATCATGTCTCTTGAGGAATGGCGAAGGAGTTTTCTTAATTTAGTTTTAGTCACGGGCTATCGCTAATTGTTGGAATCTTTTTCAATACAATAGAAGGTGATTGTGTTCTAAACTAGGCCAAATTGCAAAATTATACTAGGAGCAAATTTCAACTAAAGATTTAAGATCAAATATTCTAAGAATTAATAAAAAGATTGAGGCAATTAAGGGCAATGAATTGAGTAATTGGAAATGGATATATTCTCGAACCTAGTAATTAGGGAAATTAAAACTAAAATTGGACTAATAATTTCTTTTCTCATAGACAAGAATAGAAATTACTTTCATTAATTTATCCTATTTCTAGGTTTCATTAATGTATTCAAAAATGGTTGGCTTGAATTAAATTCTAATCTCTTAGACAAGACAGAAATAATTCTCCAATATTTTAATTAATAAAAATAGCCAAATTCATTAACTAATTAAATTCATTATTTAAGCAATTTGAATTTATTTCTCAAAGACAAGATGTAAATCCATTTCATTAAAATTTCCTATTTCTAGGCCTTATTAATGTGCTTGAATAAAGTTGGCTCAATTTATTTTCTAATCTCATAGACAAGTTAGAAATAATTTTCCAAAAGTTAATTAATGAAAATGGCTAACAATTATTAATTACAAATTCATCAATTTGAATAACTAGTCCAATTAATTAATTTTAACCCCTAGTTTTCGGCTAACAAGTCAATCCATGTTCTTTTACTCAATTCATGCCCAAAACAATTTTAGCTACTAAACATTATTTTTGCATTCAATAATATGGTAATTAAATTAACCATTAACAAGGAATTAAACATGTATAATAGCAAAAATTAAACAAAAACAAGATCTTGTCAAAATAAACTTTCTGGAACTACAATATGACTTTCTGGATTTTTTCACGAATTTTTAAACCTAGAATCCAATTTTAACCCTAATTGATCATTTTCCTACTTTTAACTATAAAATACAAAAGGCAATTAAAAATAGGCTAAATTCATTCTAAATTTTCTATTGACTACTGGGGGTGATATTACAGTGAAATAAACTGGAATTAGGGCCGAAACTATATTTTTACTATTTTTAAGTAATTAATTTAATTTATGCAATAATAACAACTAATTACCGAAATTAATTAAAAATTACTTCTTCTTCGGGAAAGTTAACTTTCTTCAGATAAATAACAACCTAGTAAACAACTATATAAATAATTGGAATGAATTCACTATCAACAACTATTTTATTTAATTTTTGGAAGAAAATGCGAATTACTTGATAAATATTCTGGAAAAATTCAAAGAATAGATCGAGAAAACAAAGCTCAGATTCAGGTTCTACTCGTTGAGAAGATGAAAATACATATAAAGAACATACAATTTGAAGCTGAAATGAAGAAGATATGAAGATTTGAAATTCCTCTCTCCCAAAAAACTTTGGAGCTGCGGAAATGGAGGAAGAACTGAAGCTTTTTGAACTTAATTAGGGTTGGAAGAGGTGTGTTTGAGTAGGGCTATTTATAGGACAAAAATCACCGTAGGCGGCCAACTAGGCGGCCGCCTTCCGTCACGTCACCGACAGGCGAACGTGCGCCGGTCAATTCATCCGCCGCAGGCGGTCCAGCAGGCGGCCGCCTGCCGTTCCTGTCTGGCCGCCTGCCGTCAAATCCCACCGGCCGGTGGTTGGTTTGTCGCCTTGTGTCGCAGGCGGCCACCGAAGGCGGTCGCCTTCCATCCAGTGTCGGCAGCCTTCGGTCTTCTTCCCGTTTTGAGTCAAAGCCAATGTTGACTTTTAATTTTTTACGTAGGCGGCCGTGAAGGCCTCCATTTTGGCCGCCTATCATGCCGCATGTGAGCTTCTTTGTCTTACTTTTTCCTTATTTTGTGCTCTTCAATTTTGTCTTCTGGACCACTTTGATATAATGCTTGCTTCTTCCGATATGATATTATTTGTTACTGAAATTGACTGATTGTGTGCTTAATTGACCCGAAATTTTGTCAAACATATCATGGACGTGATTTTTACCTGATTTCACGAAACTTGAACCAAAATATATAAAACATGCCTTTTCTTTCTGTTTTCGTTCAAAAATCGCTTAAATTTGATAAGAAAAATAAGCACAAAAATGGACTTATCAATCTCCTCACACTTGAGCGTTGTTTGTCCTCAAGCGACAAATTAGTTGCAAACACACTCAAAAAGGTAAAACTGTATTACAATCGAGTTGCTATTAAAGAAATAGAAACAAAAACCTCTTCTTTTATTTTCAACTTTTAAATATTTTAGAAAAATCACCCAAAATACAAGAATTTAAAATTATTATTACTAAAGAAACTATTAATTATGTTAAACCACCAATCATTTCCTATCCCAAGGTTTTCATGATTCTAAATTGGACATTCATCTAGTTTTTTTTTGACTCATTTTCACTCTTGTTGGCGGTGTAGTCTCATGGTGGATGTATTGTCACAGACTATGGTTAATGGTTAAAACGGAGTCCCCTTTATTTTTTTTTTTGGAGATGAAATTGTCCAAGAGGATGATATAGTGCCAGCGGGAAGGGATGAATAGGTATAACAACACATGGGTGCGATAATCAAAATGGAAAGCTGCAACACTTAGCCGCATATGTAATTTACACAACTCGGCCGAAAGAAAATAGCTCTTGGAAGCAAAAAAAAATTGTTTGCTGGGTAATGAGAGAAGGAGCTAACCACAGAGTAGATTAAATGAGTTTTTTTTTTGACTAAAATGAATGTCCAATTAAAACAAATTCAGCCCTTTACTTTCACAACCAAGAAACCATAACAATTTCAAGTTTTCTAAAAATAATAATAAAAGTAAATTCTTATAATAAGGGTGATTCTCTAACCTATTATGTGATTGATAGCAATTGAGAAATTAATGTTTCATATCAAAAATAGTAAAAAGATTGTTCTAAAATAAGGTTTTAACTTTTGAGTGTAAAACACAACCTCCTCACACTTGAGCTGGACCTCGCCCTCAAGGTCTCTTTTTAATGCACAAAGATTTGAAATAAGACACATTTTTTTGTTCTTTCCTCACACTTGAGTTTTGAAAAGATTTTGTGAAGAGGAACGATGAAACGAGATTAAAATGGTTTTAAAAATCCTTACAGCATCCATGGGTAGTTTGTGAGAGCATTCAAGTCAAAAGAGCAGCGCAATGTCCAATCTTGAATAAACAAACAAACACAGATAAATGTCAAGGAAGAAGCAAATCTAGGCATCGCCTGTGTCATCCCCTGATCCATGATTAGGCCGCAGCCACTCTCGTATCTCCTCAATATCCAGTCGCTCAGTCTCTAGCTGCTCCTGAATATCCTTATTGGCTCCCTCCTGTGCCAGTCTATAATCTCTGAATTCTCCTAGGGCCGACGCATGTGCCTCTCGCATCTCCTGAAATGCTCTCTCATGTGCACCTCGAAAATCTACGAATGAGGTCTGAAGACCCCTCATCGCGTCCATCATCGCACTCCAATCTGAAGCACTAGGCATGTCCGAGGATGGCTCACCAGGTCTCCTGTGTGGTGGGGCTCGAGAAGAGCTACTCTGCTGGGTCGACTGCTCAATGCCCGGAAGCTCCTGAATACTTCGCTTCTTCTTGATCCTCATGTTCCCAAAGGATGAGGATCCTCATCGTCCTCGGACAGGAAATAACCACAATGGTCTCCTCGGCCATGAGTGCAAAGTTCAATCATCAACGGCCAGGAGTAGGGAAACGTGGTCTCCATCGGCCACTCGCGCAAGAGAACGCTCATCGTCCCCACCAAGCAAAGGCACTCGTCGTCCTTGAAACCAGAAACATTCATCATCTGCACTACTAGGGCCCTCTTCGTCCACAGCGAAGACCACACAACGGCCAGAACGCGAAGTGCCCGTAACGACGCAAACAAAAACCCAGAGCAAGGGATGCTAATAACGGCCAAAACAGGGAAACCCCCATAGTGGTCCCACGACGGCCAGAAAACGTCAAAGACAGGAAATCTACTCTCCCTCACTTCGTCTACATCTCAGCTTAGAGAGTGGGGACTCCTGATGAAGTATATGAGCCAGGACCCCAGGGCCCACATACTCATGAGAACGGAAGGTACCACGACCACATGGTGGGACCCTCGTCGGCCAGATGACCCTCATCGGCGAGAAAGAAGTCTACTCAGAAAGTGATCCAGAAGCCAGGAAGAGCCGGGTGACCTCGTCGGCCGGGTCTTCGTCAGCCACGCCCTCGTCGGTCGTGCCCTCATCGGCCACAGATGGCCTCCAGAATAGGGTTTTATGCTTAATCTTTTATATGTGCTTTGTATCCGGCCCATTAGTGGCCCTATTGAAAATGGGCCTCCCAAGCCCAAGACTTGGGAGCTCAACCCTAATTTTTCCTATAAATACTTCCTCTGGGAGTAGTTGTAGGGGTTCACAATTCATTAATACAAAGCAAATATATTACTTCTCTCTCTAGCTCTCACTTCTCTCTAGACTTATAGTCTATCAGTTATTTTTCTACTTAGTTACTTGATCGTGGTTTAAATGTTAATGAAAGTAGTTAAGGTAGAAGACTCGCGAGATCAGTAATATTCATGGGATACATAAGAAAGTTGTTTGAAATATGTGTTATCAAAATTCTAGACGCCTCTTCATTATGAATATAAAAGTCTTATTTGTAATTCATTCAGCTGAATTAATCTCAATGACATTTCTTTCATTTGTAGCAAAGAAGAAATACCAAGAAAATATGAATTTTAGCAATCCATAAACTAAAAGATTGATCTAGTATTAGTAAAAGGCCTAAAAGATAGAATGTTTGATAGGGTCTGAAATTGAAAGCTATCTATAATATAAGACCTATAATATGTCTTAGATTTTGATTTCTATTACTATTTTTTGATGATATTTTCTTCACAAAAAAATTATTAGTTTAAAAAGATTAAATGATATTATTATTTTTAAATTAGAAATATAAAATTCATGATATTTTATATCTTACTCTTGAGTCTTCTCTGTTAACTACAATACTACATTCATTAATATTTATTCCATGATCGAGTAGCTAAGTAGAAAAATAATGATCAACGATAATGACTTATAATAATGATAAAAAATGTGTTTTAATTTAAAATTTAATTTTATAGACAACTTTAATTGAATTTAAGAGTTATATTAAATTTAATTTAACCAATATTAACATGAGGGGCAAACAATGAGAATGATAAAAATTCTGGGGGCAACTAATTAATTTTTGAAAATGCAAGATTGCATTAATAATTATGGTATAAACTCATGGTATAATAGTGATTTTCTTCTTTTAAAAAATATGAGTAAATAGGTTTTGGAATCCCAAAATAGAAAATGCTATATTTTTCTTTTTCAAATAGGAATAACATGATAATATTTATTGTCATTTTCTAGTCATTACTGCCAACCGACCAGTTACAATACAAAGCATTCAACATCACATTATTCACTATCATTATTGACAACCTTTTTCAGTCATGATAGTATTTCAATCATTCTTATTTGAACGAAAACATATCGGTCATAAATTTCAAAACTTATTTAATTTTATTAGGGAAATCTAGACTCTATTTACATAACTTAGCTCATACTTAAGCTAGCGCGCTTACACCGTAGGCGGGAAATTCCACGTGTCCGGAGCTTAGGAAATCAGCTTGATTAAGTTACGACTTCCGAGTGCTCGAAACAAGGATATTGACCAACTGGCCTGGTATCCTCCCAATCTCCTGCTACGTATAAATTCCGCTGTTACTCATAGATCAAAGCAGAAGGAATTATACATCCAGTCTGATAACAATGGCGGTGGAGAGCTTTTCCGGAGCAGATATCAGCGCGCTGCCGGATGAATGCATAGCCAACGTGCTTTCGCTGACCAGCCCTAAGGACGCTTGCTGTTTGTCTCTGGTTGCGCCTAGCTTTCACTCCACGGCGCAATTCGACGCCGTCTGGGACCGATTCTTGC
The DNA here is from genome assembly GCA_945859875.1 of Cuscuta europaea. Classification (NCBI taxonomy): domain Eukaryota; kingdom Viridiplantae; phylum Streptophyta; class Magnoliopsida; order Solanales; family Convolvulaceae; genus Cuscuta; species Cuscuta europaea. The sequence continues at coordinate 2,769,031 of CAMAPE010000070.1, forward strand.
CTTCCGATTACCGCGACATTCTTTCCACCGCTGTCAATAGCGCCGATTTGCTCAAGCTGCCTTCCAGGAAGGATCTTTACTTTCATCTCTGCGATCACCCCGTCATTATTGACGGCGGCACCAAGGTAATTCCCTGAGCATTACTTTTGTTTTTCAGGCTAAATAGGAATAAAAATAAAGTGGAATTGCAAAATTGGAGTATAATTTGCTTTAATACTGCCATTTTACTCTGATATAGGTCAGTATAGTCCTCTTGTTTTTATATTTTACATTCTTACTCACCCTTGTACGTTTTATATTTTGGAGAGATGATTCTGGAGTTTTAGAATAGATTCGTCTAGAACATACGCATCTAAAAGTCTATGAAAATCAACTTTACTGTTGTATTCACATAGACATTGATATCTCAGCCTCCTTTTCGGCTTATTTGTTGAATTCTCTGAAATGAGAAGTGTTTAGTTGTGCTCCACATTATGGTTACTTATTCTGATGCTTATTCTTATTAATCTGATTATTCAAAAGCTGATTATGGATTGGAAACAGATTTCTTAATAGTTCTGTTACTCTGCTTAGATGGCCATTTGAGTACTTCCTTTTTAGTAATGCCATTTTACCAATTACGTAGAGTGTGTTAGTCGTTAATCCTATTGAGCATCAGAAACAAAAATAGTTAAAACTATACATGCCTTTTTCTACTAGCCATTTTAAGGGCTGTCATTTTGGTTCATGACATGTTAATTGTGCCTTTCGTTTTGGTTAAGCAGAGCTTCTCATTAGAGAAAAGGAGTGGAAAGAAATGTTATATGTTAGCTCCAAGGTCACTCCACATTACTTGGGGCGATGACATTAGATACTGGAATTGGATTTCTCTTCCTCAATCAAGGTAAGACCGAATGACAAAAAATGCTTTCTCTTCACTCTTCAGGATGCTGATTTTTTCAACATTTTTAATTAGTCAGTAATCAATTGATTATTTCTTGGTTTAAAGTAGTTTCTTTGCTTCTATGCCTGAAACATCAAGCGTCCATTTAGAAAAAAAAGAAAAGAAAATAATGGAATAGGTTAAAGCTCAACCATCATGGTAACTCTGCATCAAAAATCATATTATGTCCATCACTTTGATTTAGTCATGGCTTGAAAAAAAATGAAGTGTTATAATCAAGTTTTATTTTTCTTTGTCTTTTCCAAGGTTTTCTGAAGTTCCTGAGCTTAATCATGTATGGTGGCTTGAAATTCGTGGCAAGATATGTGCAAAGTTGCTGTCACCAGGTACTAATTACGCAGCATACCTGGTGTTCTCACTGAAATCAAATGCTTATGGTTTTGACTCCGTACCCATCGAGGCTTCAATAGCGATTAGCGGACAGGAGGCTAAAACGAGGAATGTTTATTTGGAACCCCGCAGACACATAGAAGCTGCAAGGCAGGTGCGGCAATTGCGTTACCGAATGCCTCATGTGATGAGACACAACGAGAGCACACCCCAAGAGGAGCATGCAGAATATCGGAAGCAGAGAAGTGATGGTTGGATGGAAGTTGAGTTGGGGGATATATTCATCTCAACAAATGGTGAAGAAGGGTGTATAGATATAAGTTGTATGGAGGTGAAAGAAGGAGAAGTGAAGCGCGGCTTAGTTGTGCAAGGAATTGAGATCAGACCAAAAGAGGGTATTTAGTTTTGACTTTGGGGGAGTGAGATCAAGCTAAGCTAAGAGTCTACCGTACTCTCTTTGTCCCATTGATTCTTTTTAGTATTTTGTAACGTAAAAGAAACAAGTTGTTCTTCTCAAGAACAACCCCTCCTACTGTGTTAGTGGGAAAGAGAGGACGTGACAAATGACAATTGGAATTTCAGATTTTCCTATAAGAAATTGTCAAAGTAGTAAGAAAATGTCTCATAAATCTTTTATATGGTCAAATTTCGGAATAAATTAGACTTCTACCGGGTTTTTTTAATCCAGAGGCGTCTGGGGGAGAGAGCCTGGAGTGAACTTGGTTAAAATTCACGCCATTGAGTTTCGAATCAAAATCTCCCGTAAGGGAGAGTGAGTCGGTGACCAGTCGGGTTGGATCGCTTCCTCGTTAGACTTGTTCTGGTTTGGTACCATCTTTTGAATCCTATTGATTCTTAGCCATGACCCAATAGGAAAGGTTCACAATGCCCAATAGGGATGGGCTGGGCTCAGGTCAGGTTAGGTTTTTTTTAAAAAAATTGTTTAAAATGGGGGAAAAAGGCAGCCCACCTTTTCAGCAGCCCGAGGCTCGCCCATAATATCCCCGGTTCGGGCCTCCAGTCCCGATCCCGGTGGTCCGGGACAGCACGGACCCGCACAATAGCGGGCCGGGTTGGGGTGAACTGGCCCAATCCATGCGTAATGTGCAATATGTGCTCTTATCTTTATATGAGGGTAAGAAAGATGAGAAAATATGTAGTAATAGGTAGGGTGGTAAACGAATCGAACAATGTGATTTTGTAGTTGTATTTGTTTTTTTTAATATGAAACGAATATTAACTTTGATTTGTATTCGTATTTGTTTAACAATATGAATAGTTCACGAATCATATACGAATATCGAATCGATTTGAGCATAATTTAAATATTAGTCAAATATCACTTTAAAAAACTTTTCTTAAATGTTGGAGTATGTGTTTTTAGAATTTAATTTGTAAAAATACATTTTTCTTTAAAATGTAATGGATCGATGCATTTTTAGGTTGTGCAAAATATACTAAAATGAATCATTTTTATGATAAATTTTAATAAACATAAATTTATTTAAAACTTTCTGAAATAAACACCAACACTAGGAAGAGACATGAAAGTCAAATAAATTTAGAAGGATAGTGTTGATTCTAGGAAGATGGAGACGAATCAGTATATGAAGGATTAAAACGATGATAGCAAATAAGTGCATGATGGCCAGTTTTGCCACAGACTCGGCATATAACTGAACTTTGACCACCAAATCTGCCACAACGACCTCTCGCAGCACCTCCATGACCTCTGTCTCTGTAGGAATCAGTATCAGTAGGAGCATTGAACTGTGCAACTTGAACAGAAAGATTTTCTGAAGAATTTTCTAGTGCTGAATGTTATTTGGGGTTGATGTTTCCGGGCAAGCTACATTTGCAAAGATAGATTTGCAGCTAGAAGAGATGAATCGTGAAGCTTCTTCAATCACATTTCCTTAGCAGCTAGAAGAGATTCTACTTCTGATAGATTCACATGATCTAGAGTACTTCATGCAGAGATAGAAGATGTCAGAGATTCATATTCTTCAAGAACACCTTCAAGTATAACGTTGATGTGACCTTTAGCAGAGACAGATTCTCCCATTGATAGAAGATTATCAGCAATTGTTTGGATGCAGAGAAGATATTAGGAAATCGAGCTATCACCTGTTATATAACGCAGATTTGAGTTGTCTAGCTTTAGCAATAATATGCGACTCGAAGAAGTTGTTGATCTCACTCCAAAGTTGGTGCGAGTATCTACAGTGAATTACTCGAGCATGATGAGATTCGGAAAGCAATGCAAGCAACCATGAGAACAACATCTGATCTTGTTGTTGCAAAATGATGTACGCCTTCACTAACGTTTCTGCTTGCTTCGTCATCGACATTGTTGAATTGTTTTAGAAATTTTGGTTTCACGATGAATCGATGCAATTTATGTGCTCGAACAACGGATTCGACATGGTGTCTCCAGAAGAGGAAATTGTTTACATCAAGCTTAATCGGAGAGGATGTGCGAAAGTCACCGAAGAACTGGAGTTTCCAAAATTTCCAGGAGCTGAAGAAGAACGGGAATTATCGTTGGAGATCGCCATTAATGGATTGAGCTAGAGCTCTAATACCGTATTAGAATTAGAACATAGATTGAAGAGATGCAGAGAGCATTATATCTTGATTATATCTTGATTATGAAAGCAGCTTTACAAAGTATATACTATGTATAATTAGTTAAGTCATACTACCTCCCTAATGCAAATATCTTCCCACTTTTCTTTTTCAACCGTAACTAAATAATTTTTCCATTTTATTTCACATCACACCCTCAATAATTTTATAAATAATACTTTGTACACTATTACACCTACTTTTTTAGATTTATCTTTCATTCCACCACACTATTTTATTATCTTCTCATCATATCCTCAATAGTTTATATATCCCCTTTCACTATTCATAATCTCACCTACTTTCAACTTTTGAAGATTTCAACAGTGGTATTAACAAACTTAACAGAAACTCTAACAAATACTCCGTACTAGTCTATTACAAAATGTGCTAGTAGTCTGTTCTAGAATATATCTAACACACGATAACTTGAACATCAGACGGTTGTTATTTGTGTGTGTAGGTTTTCCTATCTTAAGAGCTACTCCCTCCGTCCCAAAATGAACTTCACAGTCACTATTCACATGGTCAACTTAAATTACTCTTAATCTTATGTTTTATATATCAAATTTTTATCAAATTTATATTTTTTTATCAGCTTTTGTAGAGATTTTAATGTAGTTTATCAATATGTAAATTTTATTTACTAAAAGTAATCTGAGTATGAACATGGATCGAATTGCTTTATCATCGGTCAAGCATCGTAATCCGAAATGGGAAGTTCATTTTGGGACGGAGGTAGTATAAACTAAAGAAAGCATCAAATACAATGATAGTGAGACATAAAACAAAACGGTGGAACAAAAAGAATCACTAAAAACAGTTCCTGATGGTTTGATTCAAACAAAAACGTTCCTAATGCTTCATATTTGGGGAATTATGAAATAAATACTACGATAGTACAATGCTAACCACCATATGTTATAATCAGGCCCTTATGACAGCTCAACAAATTACATTACTAGGAATTCTTATTTAATTAAAGGGTACAATACAAAATGTACAGATAACTCAACTACCTACCTTTCTACAGCTTCCATGGCTGCAAATTAAGACTGAAGGTTAATTATTATGATCATCAGATATTGTTTCCTCTGAAGAGCCATCGTTGTTGTTGATAATGAACTCATCCTTTTGAGCAGTAGGATAATTGCCAGAGACAGTTGTGATGTTGTGGAGGCTGCTTAATTTATCCACTGATTCATTAGATTCTGGGAAGACAATGGGATTAGCCCGTTGTAATCCTGAGAGAGGAGGCCTAATAGGCATCGACACCGCTTCTCTAATCCAGCTAGGCAAATTCCCTCTCACCGCCATGTCAGCTGGATGGCCCACAGTAAACGAATCCTGAGTCAACACTGGACGGCTTTCAGATTGGTCAAACATGTGAGGATTAAGACAAAAGGTTCCAGTGTTTGCTCCAAGTGAGAGCTGAACATCATTTGAACGATATGGGTCCAGTTTTCTCAGTTGTTTTACTTGAGAAGCGGATCCACCATGCATGAGTTTCCACCGTTCCTCCTCCCAACGCTCAGCAAGGTCTCTGGCGGACCTCCAAGAACAGAAACGGAGCCGTGGGTCCCTCAACATGGCCTCCCATTTGCCTCTCCCGTGTCTTCTCACCCCGATCCAAAGACAATCGAGCTCCTCCTCAGACCACATCATTGCATTCATTGGGACTCGATTCCTTTTCCTTTTCCTTGATGTGGCTCTGCTGACTATGTTGTCAAGTATCATCTGATGTCGGAAAAGTGAAGAGGTTTGGTCAGATGGAGGGTGGAGAGGAACCGCATTTCGTTTAAATTCTCTCAACCACTGAAGGGAATTTGAAACATAAGCAGGTGTAGGTGGCGGTCTTTCAACCATTGGTGGACCCACCTGATGGAGAAAAAGTGCAGGGTTTGGGCTGACATGCTTTGGGAGGAATTCACGTTCTTGTTGTGGGTGATTTCCATCATTAGAATCCTTGGCGATGGTGTTGATCTTTTTTGGTGAGCTTGATATTGGAAAGAAATCATAGGTTATGTCCTGTGTGGAGAGCTGAAAGCAATGTAATGTTATTATAAAAAAACACTCTCCAAGTAAGGCTAGGGGCATGTTTGGTGAGGGGTATTTGACTGAAATGGTTGAACCTCCTGAAACTTCGGAAAGAAGAGCATTTAATAGCATCCGTTTCAGCACCAAATAAGTCGAAAGCTACTTCAATTGACAATTCGGTAATGGTGACTTTAGTTGAAGTTGTGAAATTGTGGTGAATTTGTGTCTGGTGCTGATGAGATTGATGAATAATGAAAAAAATACAGATTATTATAGTATATTGAATTAAAAAACAAATACATATGAAAAAGGGCTAAAATGAACATCTTCAGCAACTTCAATTAAAAAAGTACATCCAGCCTTAGTGCCCTACTTTTTTCATTATTATCCAATTCAGCAATCGCAATCAAATATACTAGTGTTTGATAAAAATATACCAGACAGCGGCCAAGTGACCACTTATTACTTTTCTAGTATAAGCACAAGTGTACTGACAAATGGAGCGTAGGTAAAACAATCGAAAAGGAGTTTAGCAAGGCACAGAAATTCACACCTGTGATGGATAATTCTTCAGCCCTGAGCTTTTGCAACAATTTCCATTTGTGTCTGGTGTAGTACAAATCGGTTGGTCATCCGCCACATCACATACCAACTTCTTATTGCAACCCGTTCTTTCAGAAGAATCTGAGAAGAGAGTATCTTATTATGATGCCTTTCGAAGACAAACAAAGTGAGAATGTAGTGAACACATACCACACAAATGAACGGATAAGCCCAAATTTAGGGAATCTCTGGTATCTGCATTGTCATCAAGAAATTCTGAGATATTCAGATCTATAATTTGATTCTCTGTCACCTCTGCATTTTTCGTGGCAGAACATGAATTTCCCTGAGCTTGTATCGATGATTTCACTAAGATCTGTTTCGCCTCATCAACAGCAACACTTTTATGCAAACCAGAAGGGCTTGATGCAGAGCCCCCAAAAGCTACTTCATTAGGTGAGGACGCATCGTCCACTGTTTGAGGTAGTTTGTTAACTTCAAGATGTCTGTAATAAACATTCAATGCATGCTATTAAAATTCTCAAGTTTCCATTTTGACGTAGACATATTTAAGCACGATAAAGTTTTGATTAGATTATTCAAGATAAAGTTTTGATTAGATTATTCAAGTATACCCTCACTTTATGTGAAATCCAGCAAAATGCAAAAAAGAAGCAAAAAGTGACATTTGGCTATTAAAAACATTTTATTTGTAGAAATGGAAACTTTATTTTGGGAAATTCAAATAAGGAAAGTTAGAACTTGTTTGTGGGACGGAGTATTATATACATACAGAACACATTTTCAATGTATTGACATTTCATTTAAACTCACGTATTTAAACTCACGTTTTCATCTGAGGAGCTGATCCAGTAGAAACACATGAATGATAACCATCATCACTAGTTGGCTGCAACAGTGTAATTAAAAATAATAATAAATACTACTGGAGAATATAGAACCATAAACAGAAAAAGAAACTTCAGTGTTCAATTATGGAGTGTGACCAAGAAAGAACAAATGGCAGAGCTGATCAACTGCAGGACGCATTTGGATGTGCTTTTATTGCAACTTAAAAACTTTCTTGCTTCTCTCAAAAACATTCTCATTTTAAAAACCACTTCAAAATTACTCAAAAACATTTTTATTCTTCACATTTTGAAATACTTTCGACCTCTGAAAGTGCTTTACGCACTTGGAGAAGCACATCCAAACATCATAATTGAAATTTTGACAGCCATTAGCAAACCTCTCACATTAAAATCTCAATTCTTACTAATACCAAGGGATTCTAAGTGTTATTAATTTTAAATCCATATTAAATAGATCACACCGGCAACGGCTCTATATTAGACGGTGTACATTCTCTATATACTTAAAAAAATAAACATATTCCATGGAAATTCCAAATGTCGACTGATAGTATCCACCTCTTCATGCTTTTGATTTGCAGAAGCATCTTCAAAGCAATTGTTAGCAATTTTAGACTCTCCTTGATTATTCTGTTTGACTCTTCGATGAAATGTTCGGAAAGGGGAGTGAAACTTTCTTTCCTTAATTGGATCAGCAATATTAGATTCTGCTTTACCACACAATTGAAGCGAGCAGCCGTCTTGATGAGGACCCTACCAAGACATAATCAGGAGAAAAGGCTTTAAGATAATAAGATTTGGCGTTTCATTTAAGAGTTCAACCTAACAGTAGTACATTGCCTTATATGCTCAATAGAGTTTAAGATGCATGGATACCATATTAGAGAGCATTTAAATGCATATACGTTGCTTTTATTCATATATATATATATAATGATAATAGCTTAATACAATTTCACAAACTATTTTCTCGACTCAAAGTCAGGTCAAATTGGTCCCTCACGAAGTAACCAGAAAAGAATATGTGTTTCAATTGAAATGATAAAATAAAGAGAAGTATACATTTGTTTCCTACATTTTGTGGGCACATTCTTGTGTGTCATGCAAAGTTAGATAACTATTCATCATACAATAGATGCATGCTACACAAGGGTGTAGCAAACTATGTATAGATGTCCTTACTCGAGATTATAATATAAGCCTTATCCCTATAGAAGAATGATTCTACACGAATTTAAAAAAGCACAAACATCACACCTCGGATTCTTTTCTTTCATCATTCGACCTATGGTTTTCATCAGTTGCTTCTCCGTTCTTCTGTGGTGAAACTGGGGAGGATTCTGGGAAATTGGCGGATGAATTAGCAACCCCTTCTCTGTGCAAAACATGCTGCCTCTTTCGCTTGTAAGTCAGCAATACTTTGCAACCACCAATCATCTAGCTTTTGGAACACTTTATAAAATGAAAGGTTGCACCACAGTGCTGTGAAAAACAATGTTAGAACACCAAAAGCTTACGGAAGTAGAAGTCTTTTCACGTTGCAGGTTAACATACATATATGAGCAATACTTCTAAGCTCTAACAAATGCTATAAGCACTTTAATATTAAACTTGAAATTTTTATCAATTTCATTGTACGAATGCAAACAAGCTCAAGGATTAGCAAAATTTGTAAAAGTTAATGATATTGGTATCAATTAACATACAGAAGTACAGAACACATACAATGTAGCCTTGTAAATAGAAGTTAAAGTTTAAATCACTGAATACATCACATTCACATAGTACAGTCTTTCACTCGTTTTAGTAAATTAACTCAAGGACCACTTCAGGAAGCAACCTTTTCATTTTAACATTGCCTACGGAAATGCAAAAACAAAAAAGAGAAACTAAAAAAGAAAAAAGAAACAGAATCCAGACCAAATTCAATAACAACCCATTAAGGCAACAATCTACAAATACCTACTTTACAAGAAGAAAGCTCCTCTCGAAAATACTGGAATGGGGAAACGTGAAAAAAAACATTGACAGTTCATAGAGAATAGATAAGAGCGTGGGAGAGGAAGCATTTGTGTGCCCACCAGATGGAGAGCGAGATTGACCGGAAAAAGGGCGGCGAAAGGGAGATGACCGCCGGCTGTGCTCTTGTCTCCGGTGGGTATGCAGAGTTGCGGTGCTTTGTTCTCTTTTTGTCTTTCTTCCGTTTCAGAATGCGAGTGAGATAGAGAGAAGGGCACATAAATACATACTTTTAACAGTGTAAAACTGTGGGAACTGGGAACTGACGGACTGATGTGATGACACTTTAGGATCCGTTTGGCACACGCTATTAAGTCATTAGATAATTAGATAATTGAGTTTTGGTAGAGATACCCAAAATGTATTCCATTTTTACCCCACTCTCTAATGTGTGATCATAAATGGGTCAATTCATTTAAGTGGTAACTCATTTAAATGAATTGCACCATTTATGACCATACTTTATGAGACGAGGGTAAAAATGAGGTACATTTTTAGATACCTTTAGCATTTCTGTAGATAATTTCCATAAAAAAAGCGCAACCAAAGTGTTTATGGTCCCACCTGTCTTACGTCCACTGTTTAGGAGTCCGTCCACCGTACAACCAGCTGAACGGTGAGCACCGTACAGCCGGTGACATTTTTGTACTCCCGTCGTCCCATATAGAGGTTCCCGATTCAGTTTGCGATGTTTGACTGACGATAAAGCAACTTGATCCCTGTTCACACTCCGATTATTTTTAGAAAACAAAAAATACATATTCAGAAACTACATTAAAGTCACTACAAAGGCTGATAAAAAATATGTAAATTTCATAAAAATTTGATATATAAAGCAAAATGTTAAGAATGATTTAAATTGACCATGTGAATAGTGGACGAGAACCTTTAAATGGGACGGAGGGAGTAATTAATGTGAAATCGCGGTTTTTACTAAATGAGCATTAGTGTACTGTTAATGAGCAATAGTCCAATTTTAATGAGTATTAAGAGTCTAATAATGAGTACTGTGTTATTAAGAGAAAGCTGATATCACAACTACAAAAAAGGTGGCATTTTCGTAATTTCAGTGAAATCATGATTTTCTTTAGATGAGCATTAGACGTATGCTTCAGAGCATTAAGAGTCGAATAATGAGTATTGTGATATTAACTTCATATATTATAGTTCACTTTCTTTTTCTTATTTTTTTCTTTTATAAGAACTCATTAAATTATATCTATAATCAATTTCTATGAATTTCAATATGCTATCTAATGTCATATGGTACTTTTGAAATATGCATTGTTATGACATTTTAAAAATGAGCATTACATGAGTAGCAGTTGAGCGTACGTAATTTACAAAATGAGTATTTATATGAAACTTATAAGTATTTTTAGTTGGAGTATCAAGAGATTTTCATTAAGCACCAAACCTCATATATTGAATATTAGAAACATGCAATTGGATATCATTGTATGTGTCTTCATATCTATAATCAACTTTTACGTGAATCTAATCTAATATAGTACTTTTGAAATCTGCATTAATATGATATTTTAAAAAGAGCATAAATCAATACGAGATGAACATAAGTAACTTAAAAAATGAGTATCGAAAAATTCAAACACTCGTTTGAATTCTCGACTGTGTTCAAATGTTCACTTGTGCATATTTATTTTACACTATACTCATTTTAGTATAACACAAAACTCACATTAATAATTAACACACAATATTTAATAACTAATAAATATTTATCTTACCATTTTATCATCGTTTAATTGTCATGCACAGTCATGTTCTCTCTTTCTCTTTTATTAGTTATCATCGTCCAATTTATGATTTTTTTGCTTATTTTAAATTTGACCAATTGTTCTCTTTTTCTCTTGTCATTGCCCCTACCAAAAAATATATAGAGCATGTTAGCATGAGAAATATGTTGTGATGAGTGGTAGGATTCTCTAAATACTCCATAAATCCTCTCTATCTCACTTGAGCTGAATTCTTATATTTGCTTCACACGCTACTATGTTAGTTCAATTTATTTCTGGCTCTTCATTTTACATAACTCAGTCATAATTTTCATTTTTTTAATTAATAATTGAAGTCAACAATTAGCATCGTACATTGTTCTTTGATAACACAATTAAGTAGTATTTTTGTACGACTTTTATAATTAATTGATATCTTCTTTTTTACTTGAATTTTCTGGTCTAATTTGGTCGTATGATAGATGTCTGGTCACTGTGTATTTTGTAACTATCCAAGTCTGATTTGATCTGGGACCGAAAACAGTCTAAGTAAAAACATCCTTGATGTCTTGCTAAATCAACTATTAATACGAGAAGGATCTATGTGTACATGTTTTTGCTACACTTCTATTGTACATCTCATTTCTATCTTCTTGTGTATATAGTCAACTCGTCTACAAAGTAAAAAAGTTGTTCATGTGCAAAGATAAGTTTATGAAACGGGTATTAAAAATGTACACCAACCACCACTCGTCATTTTGTTATGAAAGAACTAATCATTCTAACATATTGCAATAGTGTCTGAATATTGAACAAGTGTTATTTAAGTAGACCAAAGTATATAAAAACGAATATATAGAGATGGAGCACGGAGTAATTTAAGAGCTCGTTTGGTAACATTGAAATTGGCTGCATTGGCTGATTCTGCTGAAATTTATGAAGTTTTGGCTGAAATAGTTGTATTGGCCGATTCTGTTGATTTATGAAAGAAATTATATTAAAAATATTTTTTTTATTAAAATAAAGAAAAAGTTATATGAGAAAATAGCTAAAATAGTTATATACAATCATTTCAGCCAGTACAGTCAGAAAAATAACTTCAACCTTATTTTTTCTTATTATTACACAATTCGGTGCGTGAGATCAAAAATTTCGTGTTTTGTTTAAAATATGATTTAAACATGAAAAGCCGAAAAACAGAATCACCAAACGGGGTTTAACTCTCTTATTAGTTTGAAGAATTAGATTTTGAATATTTTGACTTTGACGAAATGTGTAAATTCTTGTGGAATCATTCAGATAAGGTTATAAGAGAGTTTAGTGAATGAGAAAACATTTTAATACTATTCCTAAATTATGACACTCACTTATTGAATTGCGATGAACTAAGAGGAATTTACCGTTTTCTAACGCTTCTATTCTTACTCTATTTGCTCTAGTATCCATTTGGAGTTGTCCCAATCAAACATGACCCAAAATGTGAAGACAAGGATTACTACAACCTAGAAAGCGTCAGTGTTCCAGCAGCAAAAAATTGACTAAAACGGGCCCGCAAAAATTCCCCCATTTGCTTCGCATTTCATCCCCTTCTCTGTTTCACTAGATCTGCAATGTCAAAAAGGATTTTCATCGATCAGTTTAATAAAGATAATGAGATCGTTTGCGGACACTGTTTTTGACTCAATCAACTTTTTCACTAAATAAGTAATTTTTTTTCGCGGTCTGAGTTGTGTAATAATAAGAAAAAATAAGGTCGACGTTATTTTTCCAACTGTATTGGCTGAAATTAATGTAGATGATCATTCTAGCTATTTTTACATATAATTTTTCTTTATTTTATTAACAAAAAAAAATTTTAAAATATTTTTTTCTTAAATCAACAGAATGAATCAATGCAACCACTTCAACCAAAATTTCATAAATTTCAGCAAAATCAACTGAAACAACCGATTTTCGTGTTGACAAACCGGCTCTAAATCTGACAACCTTCCCGATTGAATTTTTTGCTCAAATTTGATATGGATGAACTAGACTTGATGAAGAATACATACACAAAAAATTTCAGTCAAAAATACCACCGAGAACCGTCCCAAACGACGGAGGCCGGACAAGGGTCCTATCTGAACCGGCCGGACCTTTTATACATACATACATACATACATACATACATACATACATACATACATACATACATATATATATATATATTAAGAGTAATATTCATAAAATAATGCTATATATGTGTGTATATATATATATATATATATATGGAATATTTATCTTGTGATCACTTTCTTGTCATTTGATATATGACGTTATTTTATGAATATTACTCTTAATATAACTATCTAATAGTTATAACTTATAATTGAAACGGGAGTGTCGGTTTTAAATACAAACGTGAGTTTGAAACTCTTCATGCAACAAAATAGGAAATAATTTATTTATTTTCCCTACTAATTAGCAGGGGCGGCTTTGAGGGCAGTTGGGCCAGGCAACTGCCTTGGGCCTCAACTACCAAGGGGGCCTCCAAAAAATTCTACTCCGGTATTAGTATTAGGTGTTATTCGCAGACCGCCAATACACCAAGCGGCAACTGCAAGCAGAAATCAGTTTTATAGTTCACTTTTGACTATCCGTCCTTCATCAAAATTGTAGCTAATGAAGTTTTCTATCGAACATAACTTGCAAAACTGGATTTGAATCATCCAATAAAAATATATGAATAAAATGGTGGAAGGTCGCATTCTGAAATCTCAACAGAGATTATCTGACTTCATCGTCTCTTTTCACCTTGCTTCTCTCAGATTCTCACAATGGTGTCTTCATATGATTTGTAGCCCTTGAAGTTGGCTTTCATATGAAACTTGAATCATGTTTTTTGGATGTTCCTAAGAAAAGATATGCTTGAACGATTGACAGAACGTCATCCTAACCGTTGTTTTCAAGCTATATTCGTCTTCTTTTGATCTCGTAGCCAATTCTAGAGCTCTTTTGTCTTCAAAACTTTGTATTTAACACCTCACTGATCTCCAATGCTCTTAATCAACTCTACAATGCTTCTCAACTCGTCCCTATTTCTTCTCAAACACCGGTGTAAGGCTCAAATTCCCTGATTTTGACTCCAAAAATACCAAAACTCGAACCAACGGCCGGTAAATATGACTTGAGCTTAAAATTGAGATTTATGACACCTTAAAGTTAGGAAAAAACTATCAAAATCTGATCTCAACACGCATCAACGTCCAACACGGACCGCTAATCGGCTACTGTATATATGCCTCACTGCCCGCCGTCGACATGGGTCCTTGGTTAGTGAATCAACTAAGACTCTTCAGCTCTTCTCTCTGAGTCTCGTTCTTGAAGTCTCTTAATACTTTTACAAGAACAAGTTTGCCTTGTGATTTGAATAAGTTTGCATTTTAAAATTTATCCTTTTGAATATTACAAACATTATATCGTGGACTTTGAATATGTTTTTTTTCATAAGGCGATTTTTATTCAATTTATCTGATTTTAAAAGTGATTTGTACATAGTAAATATTTTTCGTCTGGGGCCTCCAAAATGCTCAAGCCGCCTCTGCTAATTAGGATCTATTTTCTTTTAACAAGAATAACTAATAGCTCTATTTTCTATTCTTGACCTTCATAAGATGGTATTTCCATTAATTTTCCTAGTTGTCATCTGAGTGACCACTGACCACCACATCAATTTTTTCACTATTTTTTCCATTATTCCACATACGACATCAAAAAAATATTATTTTGATAATATACTCCAAATACATGGTGATAGACTATATGTCTAGGAGATAAGGGTCAGATAGGGCCTCAAACTTGGAAAAAAATGTCAAATAAGGTCATATTTAGGATGCTCTGTCTGGCCAACGTCATTTGGGGCAGTTCCCGGTGGAATTTTTTGATGAATTTTTTTGAGAAATCTTATTCATTAAGTCTAGTTTACTCATATCAAATTTGAACTAAAACTTCAATCGGGAAGGCACACAAATGAATTCGTGAAGATAACTGCGCAGTTAAAAGAGCAATTATCTTCAAGAATTCATTTGAATGCCTTCTAGATTGAAGTTTTAGTTCAAATTTGACATGAGTAAACTAGACTTAATGAATAAGATTCTCAAAAAAATCATAAAAAAATTCCACTGGAAACCGCCCCAAATGGCATCGGCGGGACAGAGCATCCTAAATATGGCCTTATTTGACATTTTTTTCCAAGTTCGGGGCCCTATCTGACCCTTATCTCTATGTCTAGAGAAAAGTGAGAGCTGGAAAGAGAAGTGCAATGTATTAATGAATTTTCAACCCTTTACATGGCACCCAAGGGGAGTATTTATAGGCAGGAGTGGGTTATGCTCCCAAGCTTTGGGCTTGGGAGGCCCATTATAATATAAGGTCTCTATTGGGCTGATTACATGAGGAGTCTAGTTGTGACTTGTGAGAGCTGTCTGTGGCCGACGGACGTCTGGCCGAAGGAGCCCTGGCCGACGGAGACCCAGCCGAGGGAGGCACCTCGGTTCTCCTGGCCTCCGAACCGTACTTTGAGTTGATGTCTATCCGGCCGATGGAGGGCCATTTGGCTGAGGGAGGCACGGCCGAGGAAGGCACGGCCGAGGGAGGACAAGTCTTCTCCTTGGCTTCCGGAGCGTATTCTGGATTGATCCTTCTTTGGCCGATGGGGTGTCATCTGGCTGACGGAGGGTCCACTGGGTGACACATGTGCTCCTCTTAGTCTTTTGAGTATGTGGGCCATGTGGTCTAGACCCATATACTCCGTCAGGAGCCCCCCACTCTCTGAGCTGAGATGTAGACGAAGTGAAAGGGAGTACATCCTTATTGTCTTGATGCTTTTGGCCTTCGGAGGATTACCTAGGAGTTCCGGCGTTTCTGGCCGAGGGGTTCCATAACTGAGTCGTCAGGAACGTCCATCATTTTGAGGCCGAGACGGTGCCATAGTTGTTGGCTGCCTTTTGTCCTTCCTTTCGAGGACGATGAATGTCCTTCATTTTGAGGACGATGAATGCCCTTCATTTTGAGGACGATGAATGTCCTTCATTTTGAGGACGATGAGTGTCCTTCATTTTGAGGATGATGAGTGTGACCCCTGCGCAACCGAGGAGGCGTCACAATTGCTTTCGGCGCTCCAGGCCGAAGCGAAATCACTCGTAGTTGGTTGTCAATGGCTTTGAGGATGATGAGGGTCCTGGACCAGAGGACGTTGTGCGCCCCTGGCTCTACGGACGATGAATGTCCTGCCCTTGTGCCTTTGACTTTAGTTGATGGATCTTACGCTTGCGAAAGCTCGTGAGTCGTGGCGCGTTTGTTTTGTTCGTGATATGGACGATGAATGTCGTTGTCCTGGAGACGATGTGCGCCATTGGCCTTGAGGACGAGGAGTGTCCTTGACTTTGAGGACGATACATGTCCTTGATCTTTAGAACGATGTGCGTCCTGCTTTGCACTTCGGCTTGGCCTCCCCCCCCCCCCCCCCCCCCCCCCATTTTTTGAGTCACAAACACCTCCCTCTGCTAAAATTAAAATCAATTGTCGGTGCTAAAATTAAAATCAATTGTCGGTGCACAGATAATCACACTTGGGCGTGTAACTCAATGTGTACAAGTAGGCAAGTAGCACGGTTGTTCAACAAAGCTCGGCAAGGTACCCTCCATAAGAAAAACCAAAGCCCTCCATCCAAACACATGCCCTAAAATCCAAGTATCAAATGTTACTCGGTTCTCACCATCCGAGTACAGCCTCGACAATCTTTTTTACTATTCTATTTATAAAGCATAAAAGCAACCCCAACCAAAACAACTTCTCATGATTAAGAATGGTGATAGTATGACTAGTTAGTACAAGTGCATACATAACAAAGGGAGAAATTAGCATCAATAAACAGTAAAATGGGGAAATTAGCATCAATAAACAGTAAAATGGGGAAATCTTGTCTCATCATAAACATCTTTAAACCATACATTACTTACAGAGTTACAGGTCATCCCTAAACTAAACTGGTATAATTAGTTCCCTGAATTTTTTGTTTCTTTTTCAAGATTTTTGAGGAGTTTGTTCCAATAACTTTGCTACAATAGTATAAAACTTCACAGAGATAAAAACCACAATAGATATGTACCAAGTAGAAGAGTTGATCTGAAGCTGCATATATCAAATGTCATCACACGGTGAAGTACAGATTCAGTAAGATACCAGACCAGAGAATTCCTCGCCTTTTTTATCTGTTATGTCTGAGACAGTAGTGAGGAAGCTACTTCCACTAGTGGCATCTTCCCTACTGGAACTACTACTGCTGGAGATGGTCTGGTCCTTCGTGTAACGCTCATCCTTAAACCTTGTGTGGTGTGAATTGTTGCCCCTGTTGTCATCTCAACCTGCCACACAATTGAAACTAGATAACTTGCTAGACCACACTGGGACTACTTTGTTACAGATTCAGATATTGTCTTTCAAGATGAGGAGTAACATCGAGAAATCAGAATTCATTTGTTGGGGACGGAGTGATTGAATGAGTTGAATTAGCTGAGTTGAGATTCTGAATTAATTGGCCTATTTTACATAATTATAAATAAATAAAGTAAATGATAAACTCCCTTCAAAACAGCAAATCTACTTGAGAACTTATTTTGTCCCAAAGGAAGAGATTCAAACAAAAGAAGATGTTTTTTATTATATTTCTCTGTCCCACTTGCCTTTGACAGTTTTCCTTTTTTTGGTTGTCCCAAAGCATTACAACAACAACAACATCTTATGCCTTAGTCCCAAAAGAGTTTGGAGTCGACCGACCTGAATAGACATGTGAAATCGGAGCTAAAAGGGATAAAAAGATAAGAAAGATAAAAAGATAAAAAAAAAAGATAAGATAAAGATAAAGATGAGATAATATAAAAAGGATAAAAAAGATAAAGATACAAAAGATGAGATAAAAAGAAGAAAAAAAAAAGAAAACAAGAAAAATAATTGAGAGCCAATCCTGTCCCAAAAACATTGTACTACGTAACTATTTTTACAGAAATTATTCTATGATTCTCCTTACTTCTCTCACCTCTAATAATAAGCATAACTAAATTGAAGAGTTCCAATAGTTGACTAGTTGTATCTCATTCAAATATAAAAGTTGTACCTTAGGCTTCAGTATACAATATGAGGATAAATGTGCCACTCATCTTCATTTAACGTACATTAGCATAAAAGAGTGACATCTGCCAATACGTACTAAAAAGCCTTGCCTAAACATACATAGGTCCTTTGTTTCCCTTGACGGCTTGACCGCCTAAGTTTTTCCCAAATGGACCCAACAAATCCCACTACCTACGCTCCGCCCGCCTAAGCTCTATCTATGCCCTAGGCCCACCTAGCACTTTGTAGAACATTCATAAACCAAATGAGTAGGTACCAAATGGAACCTCAATATCTCTATAGTGTGTACTGAGAACAATCCCATAAGGCAGATGCCAAACAGCCAAAGGCAGCTAAAAAGGACCAAAGCAGCAAGGAAGAAGGGTAAGAACTTACTGGGGGAGCTCCAATAGAGAGCTGAAAGTCAAATCTACGAACAAGCATCGCAAGTGCAACTACTGTCTGCAAAATTTTACCATAATCATTCATAGAGAACTACTCCAAGAGGTTATAACTTTTGAAAGGTTACCTCAAATGTGGCAAGCATGTCACCAATACACTTTCTTGGGCCTCCACCAAATGGCAAATAACTGAGATGACATAGACAAAAGCTTTATTCTAAGAAGACATAGACATTGGACATGTAAATTTATCCCCACCATTAAAAAATTAAAAAGAGTCTACTAGACAGAAGCTTTATTCTAAGAATCAGTTTGTTAAGGGAAATTACTGAACATCATAGAGTTATATTATTATTGGTCATGTAGTTTTATCTCCACCATGAAAAACTAAAGAAGAGTCTAGTAGACAGAGGTTTATTCTAAGAATCCGTTTGGTAAGAGTTATTTGGCTGATTTGGCTGAATCTGCTGAATTTCTTGAATTTTCTTAAGGAAAAGTGTTTGTACAATCAATTTCAGCCAAATATATCAAAAGCAACTTATTAAGCTATATAAGCAGAATAAGTCGTACTACGTATTAGGTTACCAACAGGCTCTAGATTCTAAATTACTAAATTGCCTCATTGCCACTGACCAGCTGTTATATTACGAGACAACACTCAGTTGCCCCTTAAAATCTTTGCAGAAAGTAGAAAGCATCTTACTATAGCTGCCATGGTTTACAGAATGAACTATAAAACTGCAAAATTGCAACACTTACGCCTTTACCTGAAATTTTGGTTTGTTTCATTTGGATTAGGTCCATCTACAGGCCATCTTTCAGGATTGAACTTATCTGCATCTTCCCAATGGCTGGGGGACCGGTGTAAGTTCCACACGGAAATAAATATGTCTTCACCCCTATCAAATTTTCAAGTAATGCAAACATAAAACAAAGTCAAAACATATTGTGATAAAGTGCTTTTGGTACACCAAGGTGTATACCAACTTGTATACTATTTTGTTTAGTTCAGACACTTGTGCAGTTGTGCACGCTTTGTCTATACATGCCTGGTATACATGTTGGTTACTAAGAGCATGACCAAACATAATAGCATATAATATCTCGTCAAAAGAACTATTTTCAAAGTCAAAACATACTCCCTACATCCCAGATTAATCTGCAAAGCCGACATATTTTAGTCAACCAATGTTAAAGATAAATCTTCTCTATTGATAATTAATTCAATTACTAGTAATTAAAATTTACATATTTAAAAACTATATACAATCTCTAAAGTTGCACAATTCAAATTAGAATATAATTATAAAATTGATATCGTAATTATGTGAATAAAATGAAATTGTTTGACCAAAAAATGTTGACTTTGCAAATCAATTTGGGACGGAGGTAGTAATAAGTTTCATTACTTTGGAAATTACTACTTTGGAATTAGAGAATGTAAGAAGGCCATGAGATCCGAGTACAACTTGATAAAGTTACACGAGCATAAAGAAAATAAGAACTACTGACACAATTTCAGTTGGAGTGGTGATAAAGTTACATATGGATGAAAAGAAAACTCAGCATTGAGAAGCTTGTAGGAGACTTTTTTGACATTGCACTTGGCATGCATAAGTAAGATGTCAAAAGTAGTTTTCAAGTATAACCTTTTAATTGGATACTTCCCAAGTACATCATCTTCAAGAGAACGACGAATTAAGACGGGCGGTTGTGGATATAGCCGTAGAGACTGCAAAGAATTAAAACAAAAATTAAAATACAAGAAAATTGGGTACGCAACAAAAGACTTCTGCACCAAATGTGAACATGTTTCCAACCTCATTAATAATTCGAGTGGTATATTTGAGTTTTTTCACATCTTCAATGGTTGGATACCGGTCACCTAGAACTAAATCAACCTACAAAACACAAGAGAAAACATACATGTAAGATTTATTCCTCCCCTTCCTTGGTGTGCAATAAACCTTAAGGTATTACAGAATTATTAATGGGAAGGAAAGCCTCTCATTCTATTATTCATTATACCTCATCTTGAAGTTTGGCCATGACAGTAGGTTCCTGCATGCAGACAAAACAAAAGGTAGGTACATGAATTATTATATGCTGTTTTTCATGCCTGTGAAATGAAAATACAGGATAGTGTCAGCAAAGAATTTCCACATAAGCTTTTGCGGGATCTTTTTTCTGTGCATACAGACAGATATACATCCACAAAGCAAACAAAGATAGCTTCAATAGATACTCCCTCCGTCCCGGTCATTTCTTCCGGTTTTGACCGGTATCGCAAATTTAGGTAGTGGGAATAAAGTGAAAATGTATGGTTGTAGTTGTGTAAGAAAAAGGTGAATGAATGTGAACCACAAATTTTTTCCAAAAGTGAAAGTTGGAAGAATTAATTGGGACGACTCAAAAAGGAAAGTTGGAAGAAATGACCGGGACGGAGGGAGTATAAAATTGTCCAAAGTGAACTATGGTGATTTTTAAGTTCAAAAGAAGCACGGGGATAACTTTTCCACCAGATTTGAAGGTTAACAGAAATAGCAATTATAAATTCTACTGAATCAAGAGAGAATAATAAGTCAGGAAAAGGATAAATAAATTAGAGCACATGAACTCATAATGTACAAGCGCCCATATAAATGCATCAGTTCCTTTTAAAAATAAGGTTTTCAATGAAAGTTTGGTACTTTATTTCCATCATTTGCAATGGAGCCAAAGACTCGCTATTTTTTGGCTTGGGAATATGATGGATCAAAGCAAAATGGCTCACTAAACTGTCTGCGTTTCTATGTTATGTAGCAGCAGTAAGTCTATGCAATTTTCAATGCAATTTTCTACGCGATTTTCACTATGGGTCATCTGGAAACAGTCTCTTTATGCTTTAGTACAAGGGTAACACTGTGTACATCTGACCCCCTCCCCTACCCCCACCGTAGGTGGGAGCCTTTGCGCGGTAATGATGATGATGATGAATGAAAGTTTGGTACTTTGGAGAAGAGAACTTGTCTGACAATTATTAGAATGTTAGGAAGGGTGGAAAAACCTTGGAAAGAAGATAAAATGTCCAAGTCAGCACGGCGGCAGATGTTTCATGTCCAGCTATTAGCATTGTCATCAAATCATCACGAAGTTGCTTGCTTGAGACCTACAAATGAGTATGAGAACCTCTGTCCCAAATGGTTATGGATATCAATAAATATAGCCAACGAAGACACTACGCCTTACATCATCACCCGATGCCAGCAAAAAACGGAGGATACTAGGATCTTGTTCATTTATGTATTCCTCGTGAAACTGTAACTCTTCATCATCTACCATTCTCTGCAATGCATTTGTAATTGAAAATGGAGCATGATAACATCAGCCACCAGAAAAAATATTTAAGCAAATTCAATCTCTATAAGGAGACTAAAGAAGCGGTGCAAGGACGTGAATCCACGGCTGGTTTTATGGTTTAGTTGTAATACCAAAACATCTATCTTATTAAGGCCCTGTTTGGTAAAGAGCTCATTGGTGGGTTAGCAAAAAAAGATAGGTGATGTTTGAACAAGCCAAAACGCTAATTATATCATTTAGTAAGCCTGTCAAATAAGCTATAGTATCATTTTAAAAAAGAATGGAAAATAGAGTTTCACGTATTTCATTTTATTATCATGTTTCCCTTAAACAAATATCCTTTTAGGAGAAGCTATTAGCTTTTTGACCTTATATGTCAGTTGACACATTAAAACCACTAAAACTGATTACTATTACCTAACCTTTCTGAGTGCTGCATAAAGAGGTAAAGTAAAAAGTAAATCAAAACCGCTAAAATAAACAACTAATTGCCAAAGTATTCTCTCCAACAGACTGGAGTTCGACCATTTAGATTTACCTGCACAAGCTTTGTTTAAGCCTAAAAGGACAAGTGGGAACAAAGAGTGGGTTAAGAGGTTATTTACTAGATTCTTCAAGCCTTGACATATTGCAAACCCAACAGAATGGCATTACCTTACATGTTGCAATCAGATCATCCAGGGTGTTATTGATCAGCTTTAGTGCTTTGTTGACCTTCTTCAGCTTAGGTGAAATGTCTTTCCAGATGGGGATCTCCCAAAGTGGAATTGGAGCAACACTTCGATCCTCTGCTTCGCGCAACACAATATATACAGCCTGCTCCAAGAAAAACAAAACAAACACTAAACATCATGTGAAAAGTGGGCAAATAGGCACTGGACTCGATATTCAATGCGAATAAACTCATAGAGAATTACCTCTACTATACCCGTATCAACTGTTAACGAATCAAAGTCATAATTGAATAGAGCTTTTCCGATTATATCCAGCGTTAAGCGCGAGAAAAGGGACTCCATCTCCACATCTTCTCTTTCTGATGCAGAGGCATCGAGCTTCTTACACAATCTATCCGTTGCTTGTCCAAACAAGCCAATCATTTTCGCTACATACTACCATGAACAATGGCAAAACATGGTAATTTTAAACTAGAAGCCCCCCATTTAGTATGTTAGATGTGAGAATGAGCATAAGAGAATAAGGCAAGTTTGGTAGCATTAATTGGATTGTTATGCTTATCAGCGGAATAAGTAGTCTTTATATTACTTGTTTATCTAATACTACGTATCAATTTTAATAAAGGTTGTGTCTTTCAGAAAATACCGCATATTCAGCCAAATTAACCTTAGCGATGGGCTCCGAGTATAACAAGCTAGATATGAAGTGTAAACAAAAAATTTAACAAAGCCATTGGATACCTTCTGATGCAATGCTGGAACAATAGCACGGCGTCTGACACGCCATATCTCTCCATCTGCTGGTATGAGTCCCTTCCCCATAACAAAATCCAAAATTTCAGCTAGGATGCCCTGAACGTCAAAACATGCATTCAAAAATTAAGGAGTAGTAGATATTTCAAAAATAAGCCATCAAAAAAGGCTAACTAACCTTGGAATAGGCCTTTGAGTTGTCTTTCAATATGTGTTTGGCAATAGATGGATCTGACACAATTAAGAAAGACTGTGCCACACACACATCATTATTCAATACGAATATGACAGCCATAACAAACCATAGAATTGTGTTCCTAATAGAAAGTAACTGCCAATATCAGATATGGGGTATAAGATCACAAGGGAAAATAACAAACCTTGGGACCAAAGGTCAATCTGAAGATTCCACCGTATGTGATGTAAAGCTCATAAAGTGGTATGAAAAAAGGTTCACTCGTAATGGCCCTAATAGAGCCGTTTGCCTCTGGAATCTGAGGATATCCTTCATGGACACCAAATCGTTTAAGCAAAAAATCAAGAAATGTATTAGGGACGCCCAATCTTGCCAGCCCGCTGGTAAGCATTAATGGTAACCTAGATCCAAAGAATTAAAAAAAAATGATTCATTCCAAGAAAATCAGAACACTTTCTTTACTTCACTAATGCAACACTATCTAATTTGGGTCAAGACAAGGCAAACTCTTATTTGGAAATCGTACTTTCTTTATCCTTTTAGAGAACAGCCATTCATAAGTCATAGCCCTGTGGTTAACCTACCCAGATTTCTCAACAGTAAACTCGCCTGAAGCAATACGAGCATACAATTCAGCTTTCTGCTTTTCTTGAACTTTTTCGACCGTCCTCGCGTCGGTGGAAAAATCCTCAGGCTTCCTTTTATTCGAAGAACAACACCTGACTATACAAATCCTCCCCGAATTCACTGCAAAATACAGGGGGGGGGGGGTTAATATTTAAACGATTACTGTGTTAAAACTCTGCAATAGTTTCTCACAGACACACACACACACAACAAAGCCAGGCAGACAGATAGAAGGAGAGAGGTACCGGCTAATCTAGAAGATGAGAAAGCAAAGGACTTGAATGTGATGGAAGAAACCGACTTGGGGTGAAATGATTGAGCTGGAAATTGAAGCGTTGGGACAGAGCAGCTAACAGCCATTTTAGTAAGCAGCTCACTGCCAGGAGGGGTTTTACTATGATCCTGTTAATAGAAAGAGATGAAGGAGAAGAGGTGTTTCAGTTGAAAGGAATGGGTGGCGCACTACTGGCCGCAGCAACAATGGATCTCTCTACGGTTAGGAGTAGGCCGCTGCAAAAAAGATTCCTTTAACTGTATCCGTACAAAAACAATTACTCTTTCCTTCTAGCTAACAAAGGGACAAAATAAGAAGTGGTTTATGTTAAAATAAAAATGATAAAAAGTGACACGCAAATTAATAAAAAGTGATTTATGTTATTGATATTGAATTTATAAAGTAAGAATAAAGTAAAAATGATTTAGAGACACACAAATTTTGCCCAATTTGGTATGTGGCAATTTTAGTGGAACGGATTGATAAGGTAAAATGGGACAATCATAGTGGGACGGAGATAGTACGTACTCCCTCCGTCCCTAAAAGGATTGCCAAGTTTGACCGACACGTAAAATAATAAAGTAAAAACTGTGTGGTAGAGATTTGTGCAGATGAGAGAGAAATAACATGAGCCACAAATTGATTGATTAAAAGGGAAAGTGGTAAAGTTTTTGGACAACCAAAAAAAGAAAGTTGACAAAGTTATAAGGGACGGAGAGCGTAGTAATAATTACAGAATTTTGTGATATAGCTGTTAGGTGTACAGTTTTTTGTGTACCTTTCCTACATGTGTCTATCGCACCCACACATAGTTATGTGTGTACACTTGGTTTTCGTACAAACAATTCTGTGTGCGTGAGACAAACAAGTGTACAAAAGATGCACACCAAAAAGTTTACACGTAGCATTACTGGTTTGATCTGGTTTAGTGTGTTAAATATCCGGGTTTTGTGTATTTTATATATATGGAATTCTGGTTTGATTCGATTTGTTTAAATCTGTTTTGGTTTGATCTATTTAAGTTTGGTCTGGTCTAATTTGAGACTAAAAATAGTCTAAACGAAACATCCTAAATAGAAGTCATTCCAGCCACCATCAAAACCCTTGCTCGTGGTTGTTCGGACGGCTGTAGGTAACGTATTGTAATTTAGGCTACCAATAAGGCGCTTGCTCGTGGTTGTTCGGGCGGTCGCAGAAGAGAAGATGGACAAGTGGTATCAGCTCTCGAAGATTCTCCGTAGGAGTACGGTCCAATTGGACTGCTCTTCTTTTCTTATGTGTTACTTGTGTTCTATGGTGTCTCTTTCTCAAGTGCTGGCACTCCGGGTGTTTTGTATCCCTCAGTGTGGAGAGTTGTTTTGGTGTCCTAGACAGATTCACTTGGTCAGGGGTTTCTGTCCTTTTTTTGTTGGATAGAAAATACAGAGAGTGTCCTCCCCGAGAACCACCTCCTTGATATAAAGAATTTTGTGAAAGGGTTTTATTTCATTTTTATTTTTCCTTTAGCAGTATTGATTTTTATTTTAGTTCTAGTAGTCTTGGTTTGGATTTGTGGATTTCTCGAGTATTTTTGATACAGAGTGTTTAATTTCTGATCATTTTAGATTTAAAATTGTCTGTTTTATAACTAGCGAATTAGGTTGCTTCGTACGAGGTTGATGGATAGTCTACCCGGGGGTATGTATCCGAATGGTTATTGCGGGGAGTAACTAGAGAGAAGTCAGAGCAAGTAAGAGAGAGAAAGTGTATTGAATATATGAGTTCAAAGCGTATCCAGAATCTGGTTTACAAAGGGGAAATGAGGTGCTATTTATAGTAGCAATAAATGTGAGACGGGAACACGTGTCAAGCATCCAACGGCCGAGGGGTCACATCAGTCGGGTGTCACTGGCATTCGCATGTGGCCGCATTTAATGCGGCGGTTGAATGTGACGTTGTACTTGGTATGACGACCCAGGCGCATGTGGAGAGGATATTCTTGTCGAGGAAGGTACCTTCGGCTGTAGATGATTAGATGGGGGCTCTTCATGCCGAGGGCTCCGAAATGCCGAGGGCTACTGATTTTTACCGTTTTCTCCCAGTGTCTTCGTATGCCTGAAAAAGCCGTTCTGTGAGTATCTGGAGCCTTCGGCCCAGGGGCCGAAGACACCCCCATTGTGCATTGTTGGCTGCTTGGTACTCGGAGCGCTGTTATTTGGGCCTGTTGTGCTTCCTGGGCCTATTGGGCCTTGATTAGAGTAGTAGGAGTCTATGGGTCGGGGGTCCCTCGGCCATATACTCCATCAGAGGTGAATGATTATATGTCTATTCATAGGACTTATGATCGGATCTGTCATAATTGTTTGGAGATTATCTTGTATGAGTTCTCAATATTAATATAAAAGGTTGTTTTATATTCAAAAAACTCTAAATAGGGGTAAAATTACTCTTAAATGTAAACATAGGAATTCGTTTTTTTATTCTCAAATTTTTATTCTCAAAATTTATGTGATGTATGTTCCATCTTCCTATTATACTCCTTATTACTATAATTCCAATAAGTCTTATTTTATTATACAAAATAATACTAATTATTTTTATTTGTAATAAAAACAAAAAAATCACAAAAAATATAAATTTTTAATAAACACGTAAATAAAATAAAAGTAAAAATAATTATTTAAATTAAAAAATCAAAAGAAAATTAAACAAACTTAAAATATAAAAAAATACGAAAAAAAAGAATAAAAAAAATGTCTAGGCCTCTGCCGCGTCATCTCTCGCCTACCATCAATGTCGCCTTTGATCGATCGCTCCAAAAAATGACATATTGTGTAAAAAAACACGTGTCTCCGAAAATGTCATGAGATGTCATTTTGACTCTTAGGCAAGTGAGGGTGGTTTTACAAAATTGAAGATATGGGACTACATTTCAACAAGTGTGATTTTTCCTTATAAAATGATTTGAAATCCTCCATATATTAAGATAATAAATGACGCTGCCATCCAAGTTGTTTCAATAATTCACTTTTTTGTTGGACATCAATATTGTATACTTATATCTATGTGGTTCAAATTATCTTTGTAGAACGGTTAAAAAATATTGTTATACCGTGCATATGTAATATATATACCTGATGGAGTATATGGGTCTAGGCCCCAGGACCCACATACTCAGAAGGACAGAAAGTACAAGTCACTACGCAGTGCCCTCGTCGGCCAAAGGACCCTCGTCGGCCGAAGAGGGACCGACCCAGAATATGGTCCTAAAGCCAAGGAACCAGGGTGTCCTCATCGGCCGTGTCCTCATCGGCCGTGCCCTCGTCGGCCAGACCCTCGTCGGCCACGGAAGTCTCGCAGAACTAGATTTTACACTTATTTCATTTATATATCTCATCATTTGCTTTGTATTCGACCCAATAGCGGTTCAGTTGTAAATGGGCCTCCCGCAGTGGCGGATCCAGAAATAAAAATTATTGGGGGCAGAATAATTAATGAAGTATATTCATGGAAAAAACGTCTCTAAAAAAAATAATTAAGTATATCAGACCGAATAGAAAAAGTGTTTTATTACTTACTTTTTTGGTTGTGGTTTCAAACTATTATAGGATTTTTTCTAAACAAAACTATTATAGTATTTGTTCTTTGTTAAAGTTTTTTCTATAGTATAGTAGAATTGGTTCAAACTAAATAAAGCATATAACAATATCAAACCCCATAAAAAAAGTTGATCACAATTGCTCTTCTCGGGTTTTCATCTTTTTGTGACTATTAAATACTACCTTCGTCTCAATTTACTTAGCCAAACTTGACTTTTCAAGTCAACGACCTCTAACTTTGACCAATTATTTAAGCTAATATATTTATGCAAAATTTAATAATTTTATACTTTTATAATAGTATTTAACAAAGAACATTTTCATATCATTTTCATATTATCTAAACTTTCTCTATATAAACATATAATCGGTCAAAGTTGGACGTCGTTGACTTCAAAAGCCAAGTTTGGCTAAGAAAATTGGGACGGAGGGAGTAAATCTCCTTGTATAAATAAACTAGACCATAACAAAAAAAACACATTAGTCATTGATTCTATTACTCAAATTAGTTATCAAAATTAACTGTTCAAGGCAATAAAAGTGTTTGAGAAAAGGGGCGATTAAGCCTCGAATCATTTGCGATTCTGCAATCAGGCCCATGAACCGGAAGACTTGCAGATACACTCCTCAACTCGTTGAAAATTAAATAATCAGATCTTTTTTAGTTGTTGGTTCCGTTAATCTATCATCTCCTTACCTACATCAACAGGTAAGAAAAGGATCCAATTGCTTACTTTTCAATGAGTTGAGGGGTGTATTTGCAAGTCTTCCGGTTTCGAGGCCTGATTGCAGAATCGCAAATAGTTTGAGGGATTACTTGCCTCTTTTCTCGAAGTGTTTTATTCAACAATCTATTCATTAAGACTGATTTAAAATGAAAAATCAATGGTTTTTTTAACCAGTAGTACGTTAGGTAATGCAATTCTGGTTTTGAAGACTATATAAATATTCTACCGTAAATGTGTTAACTGGGTTGTTATGTATTTTAATTTACAATTGGATAAAAGATTTATTTACCTTATATAGTTATTTTAACATGTTGGCTTACTAACATTTTTATATAAATAAAGTTAAGTTATATTCCAGACACTAATTCACACACCACAATCTATTCATTAGCCCTCGGTCTGTTCGTACTTCATGGCAGTGCAATTTTTTTTATTTGTTTAGAAATTTGAATCATTTTATTTGATATTTATTCTCTTCCGTATAAGCCTAAATGGCTATGAATAGTAGAAAAATGCTTTACTCTAGGCATTGGGTACTCTAGGCATTGGGTAGAGCCGGCCAAGATTTATTGGGGGCATCTTTAATTTTTTGTTGGGAGCAAATGTATAGACTGTTTTTTTTTCCTAATGAAAAAGGGGATATTAATAGAGTTTTATTGGGGGCAGCTGCCCCCCTCTTATCAACATGGATCCGCCCCTGGCCTCCCGAGCCCAAGGCTTGGGAGTCCAGCCCGTATTTTTCCTATAAATACTTCCTCTGGAGGTAGTTATAGGGGTGACAAAATTACTCTATTGAAACATTTACTTGCACTTCTCTCTCTAGCTCTCACTTATCTCTAGATATATACTCTATCAATACCGCCAACTTTATATAAAAATTTATTTTTACACTATGGTTGTGTATGTTTTTTACAAATAAAAATTTATTGTGAAATACTTTAAAATTTAAAATACTCTAAGTTTTGTTAGAATACAGTTAATATTCTAAAATTTCATTTTAGAAATTAATAATATTGCATCTGATACAATTTAATTTTAAATATGCACTTGACATCACAAAATTACATTTGTGAAAAATTATATGACCATGATACTAGTATAATTTTTTATACAAAACATGGGGTATTTATATTACATTTGCACGTTTGGGATACTTGTTTCACGCTCATTCAAAGTTTGGATATTTAACTTATTTTCCCCTTATTAATATCCGTACTTTGTATATGTTTCTATTAATAATTTTATTGTATCAGTAATAACACCGATTTTGTAATTCATTGATTGTGTTGAATTCTAATGTATAAGAAAATTGTTAAATGTATCAAATTTCACTACAAGACATATCATATACTCCGGGGTTATCAATTTTGGAACAGCTCGAAATTTGTTAAGGACTCGTTTTAAAGGGAACTAACATAAAAGGTGTATATGAATTGTGGAATGAATGTAGGCTAGTAGCTAACCCTTGTGGCCTTGTCTAGCTTTGATTATGATAGTTTTAAACAGTAAGCAAGTTGAATCGATAAAACAAGTAAATATGTTAGGTATAACCCTTGAAGAAATAGTGCAGCTGAACAACCTAATTGGGAAGTGTATTATACAAAATGTGTAATTAGCTGAACGACCTAATGTTTAGTTTGGCATTAAGAAAAAGAAACCGAAACAAAATATATAAAAGTATACTCGGGTTTAATGTACCAAACCCCCTCGTGAAATATATATTCGGCGCACTAGCCATCCGTGATTTAAAAAATGCGTCAAATCCCTTGTGCTTTAGTTATTCATGCTCAAAACCCCCTCGAGGAACACATTTTACTATTTTGAAATAACTTTTCTTAATAATATGATTGAATATGCAAGTAACTTTGTCAAAATTTCAAAATTATACATGAAAACTAATCATTTTTCATTAATTTGACAATTAAATTTGTTCATAGAAGGGGTTTTACGCATGAATAACTACAACACAGAGGGGTTTGATGCATTTTTTAAATCGCATGAGACTAATGCATCGAATTTATATTTCACGAGAGAGATTGGTGTGTTAAACCCATTACTCCATCAATAATTCAAATTTCTTAAGAAGTTTATACATATATTCTTCATTTTCTCCCTGCAATCTAACACCGTCAATATATTTACACAATACTTTTTTTCTTAATTAATATATTTACTCGGTGCATATATTTGTATCCATGATCTAATTACATTCAAAACTAATTTGTAAGAATTGACATTGCTCTAAAAGTAAGTACAATAAGTCAATATTATAAAGTGTAAGTTTTAAATATATATATATATATATATATATATATATATATATATATATATATATATATATATATATATATATATATATATATATATATATATATATATATATATATATATATATATTTAGGATCAAATGAGAACAATGCTTAACGTGAGAAAGTGAGAACACCACATTTACGCCACTGTGATGCACAATGAGACTCGCCCAATGCACTTTTTCGTGTTTGGCATAATATTTACCAAAATGCCACCGTGTTATTTATATTGGCTTGTTTTGAGCAAAGTCGAAATGTGCACTAGACGGGCTCTATTGTGTATCACATTGGGTTAATTGTGAGTGTTCTCACGTTCTCACGTTAAGCATCGTTCTCATTGGAACCACACCCTTTATATATATATATATATATATATATATATATATATATATATATATATATATATATATATATATATATATATATATATATATATATATATATATATATATAAAGGTAAAAAAATATTAGTTTAAAAGTGATGAATTTTAATATATTTATTGATGCAGGAGGTGAAACTTCATGAAGTGAAAGTTGTGAATTTTAATATTTCTTGTAAATTGAAATACACATTACTCCGTCCGGTTCTTAATTAACTTGACACTTTGACTTCACATATATAAAGAATACGCTCTTGTGACACAATTTGACATTTTTTGGCACTGTTTTGACACTGTTTTGCACTGTTTTGGTGTAGATTTATTTGTCAAATAAGGAAGTGTAAACTTGATTGAGACATCCAAAAAAAGTGTAAACTTAAATAAGAACCAGAAGAAGTATAACAAAACTTGGAATATTTATTTTGATTGAGCCCGCAACATTTTGCCATTTCTTCCTGCACGCAGCACCTGTGGGGGTAGCTCAATTAGTAGCAAGAGAGTGCCACAAGGGTTAGGTCCCAGGTTCGAATCCGGCAACTGAGATGAGCAGAGGCGGCTTGAGCATTTTGGAGACCCCAGACGAAAAATATTTACTATGTACAAATCATTTTTAAAATCAGATAAATTGAATAAAAATCGCCTTATAAAAAAGGCATATTCAAAGTCCACGATATAATGTTTGTAATATTCAAAAGGATAAATTTTAAAATGCAAACTTATTCAAAACACAAGGTAAACTTGTACTTGTAAAAGTATTAAGAGACTTCAAGAATGAGACTCAGAGACAAGAGCTGAAGAGTCTTAGTTGATTCACTAACCAAGGACTCATGTCGACGGCGGGCAGTGAGACATATATACAGTAGCCGATTAGCGGTCTGTGTTGGACGTTGATGCATGTTGAGATCGATTTTTGATAGTTTTTTCCTAACTTTAAGGTGTCATAAGTCTCAATTTTAAGCTCAAGTCATATTTACCGGCCGTTGGTTCGAGTTTTGGTATTTTTGGAGTCAAAATCAGGGAATTTGAGCCTGGCACCGGTGTTTGAGAAGCAATAGGGACGAGTTGAGAAGCATTTTAGAGTTAATTAGGAGAATTGGAGATCAGTGAGGTGTTAAAGACAAAGTTTTGAAGACAAAAGAGCTCTAGAATTGGCTACGAGATCAAAAGAAGACGAATAGAGCTTGAAAACAACGGTCGGGATGATGTTCAGTCAATCGTTCAAGCATATCTTTTCTTAGGAACATCAAAAAAACATGATTCAAGTTTCATATGAAAGAAAACTTCAAGGGCTACAAATCATATGAAGACACCATTGTGAGAAACTGGAAGAAGCAAGGTGAAAACAGACGATGAAGTCAGACAATCTCTGTTGAGATTTAAGAATGTGACCTTCCACCATTTTATTCATATATTTTTATTGGATGATTCAAATCCAGTTTTGCAAGTTGTGTTGGATAGAAGACTTCATTAGCTACAACTTTGGTGAAGGACGGATAGTCAAAAGTGAACCATAAAGCTGATTTCTGCTTGCAGTTGCTGCTTGGTGTATTAGCGGTCTGGGAATAACACCTAATACTAACACCGGAGTAGAATTTTTTGGAGGCCCCCTTGGTAGTTGAGGCCCAAGACAGTTGCCTGGCCAAACTGCCCTCAAAGCTGCCCCTGGCGATGAGAGGTTACTATGCTAAAAATGCATAGGGCCTCTGCAAGTACCGGGGACAGAGCCCCACTCTCTATTTTTCAGATTATGATTATAGTCCAATTTACATCCTTTCAACCTACCGTCCGATCGGTGTTGGGAACCATCAGGAATGAAGTGTCATCCTTTTTTTCCAGCACACAACAACTATCAAATCTAGCCTCTCTCCTAGGTGACAAAAAAATCTATTGGTACACACTCTTACACACTAATGTCTGTGAAGGCCTTTTTTTATGTCTGTCCCAGACAAAACATATTTTACAAATACATTTTGTCTAAGACAGACATAAAAAATGCTTCACAGACATGAGTGTGTACACAAAGTGTGTACCCCAAGTCTGATTCATATAGGTAGCAGCTATTCCCCATGAGTGCCTCCAAGTCCCAACTCACTTTGACACTCATAAATACGGAGTACTTTTTTTAATTGAAAAACATTTGGGATAAATAGTTAAATACCTCAAATTTGGTGTTTTCAACCATTTGATGATGGACACAGCCCAACTGCCCAAGTAGCCAAATCAATGGATTCATCATTCACCATTACCATCCATATATCTATACATGGTAATCATAGCATTGGAATCATCGAGACATCTAAATGAGCGTTTGATTCTGCTTTTAGGATGTTTGGATTACATGTTAAAATTCTAGTCCATCCTGCTCTTAGAAACAATTTTCTAAAAAATTGATTGTAATTCTAGTTTTACTTTTAAAAAAGAAGCATAAACAAAATCAGTTCTAAACACCCTATTCCAAGTAACTCCAATTTTGTCAAATACATTCTCTCACAGAAATATACAGTACAATTTCTCAAACTAAACCCTACGAGCTTTAAAACTGTTCTACTTTATGTGTTATCTATCATTTCACCTTGACGTATTATTTTTAAAAGCTTTTTAGGGGTTACAAGCGTAAAGAACAATTATTTTCAGGAAAAAAAAAGCATGACAAATGCAAATGTATCTTAAAGTTTTATTAAACTTTAACAAGTGGAGGACTTATTAGTTCCTTGAACTTGGCTAAAATCCAGTTAGATGCTTCCTTGAAGTGAAGTGTGAACATCTAAAATCCAGTAGTATCTTCGTCTTTTTCTCTAA
Organism: Cuscuta europaea; assembly: GCA_945859875.1. Lineage (NCBI taxonomy): Eukaryota > Viridiplantae > Streptophyta > Magnoliopsida > Solanales > Convolvulaceae > Cuscuta > Cuscuta europaea. Next base: position 2,803,346 of record CAMAPE010000070.1, read on the forward strand.
ATAGAAGCATCTAAAAGCTACTATTAAAGGAAGCAAAAAATCATAGTTCTCACATATAATAACAAGGTGAAGGTACAAATGGTGGCAATGCATATGATTTCAAAGATAATGTTATTAATACATTATGTCTCAAGATTAAAAGTTTCAGAAACAGAGAGCTCAAATAGGACAATTGTTCTGGGTAAAAAACTAATGGAAATAGGTTTTAGTCCATTCTTCCCTTCAAGATTTTCTCTGTCACTTCAGTTGGTGTGCTGCATAGAGGATATAAATGCAGTTCAGAACAGTATAGCAAAAGCTAGATTGCCTAAGAGAGAGTGACTGAAAACTTACACAAGATAAACATGTCCGCCCCAACCACTCAAACAGTCTCTGTCCACTGATGCTATGAGTGTCTGAGAGATTGTCTCAAATAATTCCTCCGCTTCCTAAATAAAAGATGACAATAAAAAATCATGAAGCCGATTCCGATGTAAGAAATTTAGATGATTTTAACTACTTCTGATAGCAATCAGCTTGCAAGGAAAGAAAAAACAGAACACTAATTAGAAGCCTAGCACGGTGACTGGTTAGCTATTTAATTATAATCAGCTCTGTTTGAGAGCACCTTGGGATGGAAGCTCTTCTACTTTTTCTATTGTCTTTCCATTTAAAATTTTCACTTTATTTCTATAGCCTCTTTACCCTCTATCATCTTCAATCCCAAATAAATGTCTCAATAGCTCTTTTTCTTCAAAAAATGGCCTTATTATGTCATAAAATGAAACTAATATTTCATGTAATTTCCACACAGAAGTAGTTACAAAAAAGTCAAAATGATATGTTTCACTAAACAAGAAATTGAGATTTTTTAAAAAATAGATGGGATACCATGGCTTTCCCTTGACTAACAAGACTCTTTTGTCAGATGGGAGAGAATTAATAAAGGGAATATGTTCAGAACTAGTTGATTATATTTTCTTAAAACATAATTAAAGACCTGCAGCTGTTGTCATGAAACATTTAATGACAGAATCACAGAAGTAAGAAAGAATGTCAAATTTTTATTGCATTATCATGTAAAATGACACATAGGGCAGTCACAAACCATATCAGGCTTGAACATGGCCTCACATGCTCCGTATAGTGATTCTGAGGCAGTCCCAGCAACAACAAAGTCTTTGGCAAGCTCCCTGCATTGCATGCACATAGCTTGTTGTCTAATTACATATGGAGTATATAATTGCATGAATAACAGACACAAGAACACGCTATAAAAGCTCACTTATTGTTAGCCAGCTTTGAGTTAAAGGATTTTAAAGCTAGTATAGGGTACCAAGGTATTATAGGAAAGACCTCTTAGACATAACAACATAAAATCTCAGGAATATATGCATGCTTTTGAAAAAAATGTAGAATCAGAAATTTCACATTGGCATATCCATCAAATCATTTATCATTATCACGATAGAGTAATATGTGACTTGTAAACAGAAAATAATCTCTACTCATTGTCATCCAGAATACCTCACTTAGTTCCCTCACTTGGATGGACTTGGATCCCCCCAATCAAACGAATCATAACAAGAAAATGTGATTTTATACTATAAAAATGTCATAGTTAAACAAGACCTTGGTAACAGTTTTAGGAGTTAATCCCTTGTCCCTGCAGACATACTGTTTAGCACAACAAACACATAGCAAGACATAAATAGGCAGTGTGAAAGAAGAGAGAATGAGGACAAAATTTAAATGAACGTGCAGAGAAGATAGGATTTTATTGAAGGATTGTGCATAAAACTTAAAATACAGAGGACTAACAAGATTAGAGAGAGAGAGAATCAAAACGTACTTTGCACCGATTGAATCCATTGTGCAAATGAAAGGCTTGTCATCGTCTCCTAATCCAGCAATTACAGGTTGGCAGAAGTACGGACCAAACCTAAATCAGCGAAATGATTTAAATGGTTTGCTTTCTTACATTAGCAATCATTACAGACACAACAACCCATAAAACAAACCCCAAACAAATAAAATACTAAGTAATGTGTAGGCTTCACCTAGATAGTTCTGACAGTTTATGAACACTGAACCACTCATTTTCGTTTAGCTAAAAATTACTAAGCAGTACTTCCAAAACACCAATACACTTATGAGAACCACTGGTGTATGTTGATTGTTGAAATCAACACTAGGGCATTGACAATTAAAAAGGGAAGGTATTCATAGACATGTCCAGAGTTAATTCTTCGCCAAACCCATTTTACCTGGGCAACCCCACCCCCCAAGTTTGCCCTTTCATTCTTACTTCTCATCTTCTTTCTTCACTGTTCTTCATTTTCGTTTCATTATTACTCTCTGTATTTAATTTTTTCTTTGTGATTTTTGTATTCTTTAGATATCAATCACATCACTGCATGTTGATAAAGTTTCGTAGTTTAACTCATTAGAAATAGATATCAGACTCTTGTTTTGAGTTAATATGATGAAGTTATCATTCGTGTACTACATTTTAAATTTATAATAATATTGCAAGTCACTTAATTGTTGACTGGGTGGTCGTCATCTAGTGGTCTAAGTGACAGGGCGGTTCGCTGGCGCCATGCCTCACATAACAGTCATGACAACCTTGCAAGGTTCACATATTATATTGCTTTGATGGTGAAATGGGTGGCATTCGTGTATTTCGATACTGGGGATAGGTGATAGGTGATACTGCCTCTGCCCCTGGAAAAAACACTTTTTGACCGGGCACAATAATTAAGAAAATGAAACTTCATTGCTGAGATTTATTTAGAGGGAAAAACAATATGAAGTTCATATTATGAACCACACAATGTTTTCTAATTTCTAATAAGAAAAGGTGAGGTAATTTTGGGACAAGTGAAAAAAAAGAAAGTAGAAATATTATTTACGAGCATAGAAGTAGTATTATATACTACATGCACTTTTAATGAGGGTAAATCTTGAACCGAAACGCACATAAAAAATTTGCAGTAACAAAGTTGCAATACAATGTTACCTTACATGACTCTAACATAAACACATAAAGTCTGCATACATTAAGCATAGAAGTAGTACAACTCTAATAACAGCACAGTTAAAGACCTTTTCTCATATAGAATAGCAGATACCAGGCTGGCAAAAGTTTCAGGCTTCATGTTTCTTTCTTCTCTAAGCTCATATAACTTGTGCCGGAACAAGAGCCGTTGATACCTAAACAGAAGGTCACATCATTTATCTATAATATATAACGAGTTCTTTTAAAAACAAATGATCAACAGGATGTACATTTGAATTTCAGTGCTAATTTTAACAGTTCAAGAATGATCGCTTCACATATTGGGCACTCTACTTAGCCCTTAATCTATCATGTCAGGATAACCAATAGTCTATACAAAACAAAATTGCATGTAACTAATCTGGTGTTTGGACACTTTCATAGTTTCACTATAGTACAGAGTACAAAACTACAAACTCATATATATCCTTTCCTATAAAACAGTACGGAGTAGAACTTAAAGAGCCCATTGTAAACCCAGTTTTCAGCATTTGATCCGCTATAAATGATTTTTTTAAAATTGACATCAACATAAAATGGCTTCCTACCTTGATATTTAAATTTTCTTTTCTTCTAACAATTGCATGAATACATTTAAAATTCTTTTTTAGTTGATAGTTTGATACAGTTGATTAGGCCAAGTCAGCCATTTTACCAACTTCAGTAGACTCCTGTATAGGCCTTGCTAAACGGGTTCTAAGAAAAAAAGATTCCCCTTCAAAGGTTTACGAAAAATCAATAGTTGATATCTTAAAATTTAATCAGCCCAGTTTTGGGAACTACAAATACAATTGGTATTTGCACGTACAAGGTTTGGGCATCGGACGCAAGGCCGGAGAGGCCAATATAGAGCTTGTCGTGAATTTTATAAATCCTCTCGAAATCAGTGGCAATGGTCTGCAGCTGTATACCGAGCCGCCGGTCACTTGCGATGGCGAAGCAGTTCTTCCCCACCATCGCCACTAGGGCACTTCCATTGTACTCGAAGATCTGTTCAGCAATTCATACACATAAATAGCATTTAATTTGTGCAAACATATTGGCAGAAGGTGAAAGTAGGATACTTACCGACATACTGACTGATGGTCGGACGGAATCTGAAGATCGGTGAAAATTCGAGCTGAAGAATTGTGTTTAAGAGCTCTTGAAAAGCATTATCTTGGGGGGCACTCCACGGTCAAGTTGTATTGTCACTGAGCTTTTCATTTGGGCTGTCTGGCCGTCTATATGGGCTTATTTTTATTATTATGTCGAAGCCTACTAACCAGTTATTGATGTGGAAATTATCCATTTCAAAGTTTTGAACAGGGGAAAAGTTGTGGGTGTTCCATTTCAATTATGTCACAAAACTATTTTTCAATTATTTTTTGCATATTTGATCTTGTCTGCGGTTTGAACCGAAAATGAACCGCCGTTTCACGGTTCCAAATTTTGGGAAATCGGAACCCGAACCGGAAACACACAATACCGGTTCCAAAATCGGCGTTTCCCTCTCCAATCCGGTTCGGTTCAAGTTCGATTTTCTGGTTTCAATTTTTTTTTTGTATTTAAAATTTATTTAATTTTTAAAAAATATACTCCCGGTCCAAAATAAACTTCACACTTTCTTTTTTGGATAAGTCCAAAATTAACTTTACACTTCAATTTTTGGAAAAATTAACTTCACACTCCAAAATAAACTTAATTTTTACCGTATTATCTATTTTACACCCACTTTCTCTCTCCCACTACACTTTAACACCTTTTGTAGGGGCAAAATGGGAAAGTCAAAAGTAAAAAGTTTACTTTCTTAAAAACCGTAAAGTCAAACTATGAAGTTTATTTAGGATCGGAGAGAGTAGTAGATAAATAAGTTATAAGATTATTTCGATGGAAGAGTTCCGAAAAAATCATTAGTATAGTTAATAATTATCATTTCAATAACTAGGTACGATTATTAGATACTTAACAACAAAATAGTTTTTTTAAAAAAATTACTGAGTAATTTGAAATTAGCTAGTACAAATCGAAGAGTTGGTAATTTTAAACTACTTTAGTAATTTGTAAACTGTGTATTCTTATTACTGTAATGTTAAAGTACGGAGTATTATTATAGCTAGTAATGTCTGAAAATTAACAGTCACTATTTGTTGTTTTTATTGTTTGTACAACAACTATAACTTCTACTATTAGTATTAACCCTTGTGATTGTTATTAGTACTACTATTATTAATTAATTAGTTCATTTATTTTTAATTAAAAGCGGTTCAGAACTGGAACCGGCGGTTCCAAATTCTCAAAGAACCGAACCGGAATAGGGAATCCCTGATTCCAAATCGGAGGTACTATACGATTCCGGTTCCGAAAATTGACGATTCCGATTCAGATTCCGATTGAACCTTAAACCGGATATAGGTCTACCGTGGATCTTGTCCACTCAGGTACCGGAATCTGAACCGGTTTAATTTTGTCCGTTGATCTTGAGAGGAAAAGGTCTAAGAAGTCTTGTCATAAATGTAGTGAATGAGGTAAAATAAAGTAGTCGCAAATTCAAAAAGTAATGTTTGCTACCCGTTCATTAGTAAACTCTCTATTGCATATTTCATTGTATAAACAAAGTTTTATTATCATAGCGAGCCTTTTGTGTTATGATTTGTGTGTGTCCGTGTACAAGAGTCAATGACCTCGTGATTTTAGAAGAAGCTCGATTTGTGTTTCCCCCAACACTACTGCTGGTTAGATAGATGGAGAAGAAACGATAGTAAGTTTTTTATAAAAGATACTCAATCATCTTTACTTGATTTATTTCTATTTTATCTTTCATACTTTTACATTCTCTCATACTTCTTCTACACTATTCATTGCTCATATTAACCCACGGACTAAATGATTGAAAAGATGAAAGGGGGCACAAATGATTGATAACTATCACTTTAGGACCTAAGCATTCATGAGTTTTATTATTTTTTATTTTAAATTTTAAAAATATTATTTAATTTTAATAGACTAACATTATTTTGCAAAGAATAATTCATAAAATATTAGCAATATAATTAATAAAAAATTAAACAAAACAATACTTGTAGTTGGTCCTAGATTGATAATTTTTAATTATTTGACTATTACACCAACATATTCCATAATTCATTTGTCTTTCGGATACTGGATTAATAATTATCTTAAAAGTTTTTTTAAAAAGCTAGAATAATTTATTAATCCTTTAATCCGCATTATAAAGATGGTGGTTCCGAACGCCAGTAAAAACGGTGGGAAAACTAGACATCGATCCGTTTGGCCGCCAAGTGACACATGCGCTTATCAACTACTATCGTTAAAATGAAAACAAACAGACAACACAAAACAATACAGAAGAAGAAACAACCCACCAAGTCATTCACCAACCGCTCCTTCCAACCCACAGAATCACTCTCAATCCCCCACAAGGTGCCATTTCATGGTTCTGAAGGTGAAAGCCCAACGGTCCAAATGTCCTAACCAAGTAAAGTTTTTCTTCCCAAACTAAGAAACCCTGTAATAAATTTAAGAGCGATCACATAAATGTATATGGGATGTTGTTTCCCAACCACGCCCCCCACACATTTTTGTCTAATGAACTCCTTTTCCAGCTCACGACTCACCACCCCATTACCAACAATCAAAAGTTCTACACAAACTGGTTAGAGAAAAACTGAAGACTCTACTAACCATCCCGCTACATTGAATATCCCCAACAAAAGATGATAAGAAAGAAAAATTAGAAAAATAAAGTATCACGGTAAAAAAAATCATGTTGCAAACTTACATTTTGCAAGACTTGATGTTGGGTCTGTAGGGTATTTATGGGGTGTTTGAAATCGATTCTGTTTCTGCTTCTTTTATAAAAGGAAAGCAAAGTTAGAATCAATTTTTCAGAAAATGGTTTCCCCGCCCAATTTCTGAAAAACTGATTTTATGAGCAATTTGAAGCACCTAAAAGTACTTCTTCAATTTCATTCAAAACTTCTATGGTAGATCTAAACACTCCCTAGTAGAAAAGTAAGTTACTTCTTTCCCATCTGACATGATTATACTATTTACTTGGGAAATTATTTTAAAAATTCTTTACAATTGCTACACCACTCATAGTGAAAAAACATCCCAACCAAAAACCCAACTGAAGCTAGTCGGAATCGGATTTTGTTTTTAAAAGTGGGGCTTTGCAGTTACCTCGCACTCCGCCATTTTTCATGTGGCCGGAAAATAGACAGACTTCCCTCCTTACCTCCCAGCAAAACCCTGAACCCTATTCCTCCTCCTCTAATCTCGTCTGAAAATGTTCTCTCCCGGAACTCGGAAATCTAACTTCACGGTTAGCAAGAGCAGCCGCGAAAGGCCAGCTGGCGATTCGCCGGTGACGCCTTTGGTCGAAAACCGGAGGTCGCGCCTCGGTAGCGATATTCCAAGTCGCCCCAGCACAGGCACTCCTGCTCCATGGACCTCTCGCCTGTCTGTTCTCGCCAAGTACACACGATCACTAGTCCTATTCTGCGTCCACATTTCTCTGCATTTTGTTGATAGCCTTTAAGCAACGTTAGATTATGAGGTTCTAAATTTAAGCAATTCCACATTTCTGAGATCTAAGGTTCTAAATTTTAGATTATGAAATCCCATACTTCTCTACATTTAAGTTAATCTAAATTATGAGTTCTTTTAAAACTATTGCAGTAGCTAAAAGTAGAAATGGATTCCCTTGGTTTTGTGGTGCTACGTGATATTTATATTTATAAGGAGTATCATATAGGTAGAATATACTTGGGAAAAGGTGAGAGTAAATGTCAACAATCTGCTCATGATTGATGGAGAGACTGGAGAGAGATAGATTGCAGAAAGCTTGTCAACTGATTACTGACAGTCCTTTTTGCTGTTGATATGTGTAGAATTCCTCCTCCAAAGAAAAGTGATAAGGAGAACGAGGCTGATCCAGTAAAGCCTGTGTTCGTTGGAGAGTTTCCTCAACTCTTACGTGATGAACAAGCTGCTCTGCTTCAAAGTCATGCTCCTGGTTAGTGAAGTGAGCTCACTTAGTCACTTGTGTCCTCTTTACTGCTGAATTTTACCCTCTAAAGGCTCAGTCAGGTCGTTCCAATATGTGAAACCGCTCTACCAATTATGAACCTTGGTCCTCGTTTCAATTATGCCACTTGAGTGCCTAATAGGATAATTCCGTGGGGGTCGAATCAAGGATAGTAATGGGGAGAGGGAAGGAGGAAACTACATGAATGAGTTGAGATAAAATAGTTGTCGGTGTCATGTCACTTTACATTTATTTGCATTTTTTCCAGGTAATGCATCACTCTCCGGTGGAATGGACAAGGAAACTTTGTTGGCTTGGATGATCTGTGGAAGCAAACTCTTTATTTGGAGTTACTTAGCTTCAGCTGCCACTAGGAACTGTGTTGTCCTCAAACTTCCTTCTCCTTTCAGGGACAATGATGATACTGAAAAGCATTCTCACAGTTCTAATAATTGGATAGTCAGTATTGTAAATTGGGATAACATACAAGATACAAGAAAAGTTGTTCCGCAGTGCAATTCGGTTGGTGTCGTTGCATGTCATCAGAAAAGTCGAACTCTTGTATATTGGTCAGATATTTTCTCTGCTGCTGCTGTGATAAGACCAGTTATCAGTTATGATGATCATGAGGAGATGGAAGAGACCTCTTCTCATGTAGATAGTAAAACCACACCTAGTAAAGGGCAGTCCAATGAGCATGAGACCAGTTCAACCGTAAATACCATTAATTCTATGATTTCTTCTGCTATACTAGAAGACTATCAACATCATGCATGTATTTCCCTTGCTTGCAGTTCTAGTGGTGACCTCTGGCAATATCACTGTAGCTCCACTGGTGTCCATCGCAAAAGGATTTATCAGAATATATCTCAAGAAGATGATGGTGGCCACTCTATTGGAGGCCGAGGGTACCCAAGGTCATTGGTTTGGCATTTTCCGTCTCGTTCTGGTAAACCTAACACCCAGTTTCTTTTATTGACAGCCCGTGAAATACAGTGTTTCTCAATTGAATCTTCTCGTGATTACATGATTTCAAAGATCTGGTCTCATGAAATAATTGGCACCGATAGTGATCTGGGAATCCAGAGGGATTTGGCTGGCCAGAAGCGAATCTGGCCTCTTGATTTGCAAGTTGACTATGATGGCAAGGTTATTACTATCCTAATAGCAATCTTTTGCAAAGACCGGATTAACAGTTCAAGTTACACTGAGTATTCGCTTCTAACAATGCAATACAAAGCCGGGGTTGATGTTTTCTCAGAATGTGTTCAGCCAACACATGAAACTGTTTTGGAGAAACAAGCTCCCCCCCTAGTAATAATACCTAAAGCAAGAGTAGAAGATGAAGATTTTTTGTTTTCTATGAGATTGAAAGTTGGGGGGAAACCAGTCGGTTCAGTGGCTATACTTTCGGGTGATGGTACTGCAACAGTCACACATTACTCAGGAAATTCCACAAGGCTTTACCAATTTGATCTTCCATATGATGCTGGAAAAGTGATTGATGCTTCAGTTTTCCCTTCTGATGATGACGGAGAAGGAGCATGGGCTGTTCTCACTGAAAAAGTTGGAGTTTGGGCCATTCCCGAGAGAGCTGTTAAACTTGGTGGAGTTGAGCCACCACAGAGAAGTTTGTCACGCAAAGGCAGTTCTAATGAAAGGTCATCCCAGGAAGAGAAAAGAAGCGCATTCGTTGTTGGCAATATTTCTCCAAGAAGGGCTAGCTCTGAAGCATGGGATGCAGGATATAGACAAAGGTCCAGTTCAACTGCAATTGCACGACGAACTGTTCAAGATGAAGAATCGGAGGCTTTGTTAAATCAGCTTTTTCATAACTTTCTGTTATCTGGCCAGGTTGATGGAGTATTTGATAAGTTGAAACATTCTGGTGCATTTGAAAGAGATGGGGAGGCAAATGCATTTGCAAGGACAAGTAAATCAATTGTAGATACCCTTGCTAAACATTGGACAACGACGCGGGGTGCTGAAATTGTATCTGTATCTGTCGTGTCCACCCAGTTAATTGAGAAGAAGCAGAAACATCAGGAATTCCTTCAGTTCCTTGCTTTATCCAAGTGTCATGAGGAATTATGTTATATACGGAGTATGATTTACTTATTTCATTCTGTTATTATTAGAATGAAAATAAGCTACATGTGCTTTTAGGTGTGTGTTTATATCGTTATAAGACTCGATCAACTACAGTATTATGAAGAAATTCCTGCAGAGGCTATTAAGATTTAACAGTATTTGTTAGAATGTAGGACTATAAATCAATCCTAGGAACATTTGAAATATTTCTCTTCATCCATGCAATCAATCCATTATGACTCACAAATTGGAGCAAGCAAGCTGGCCCAGAAAATATGAATTCTTGTGTCGTTGTATATAATCTTGTATCTGTTACATTTTGTATCCAATTTTGACTGACTTTGTGATTCTTCAATCTTTCCATTATACTTTAGTTGCCAAGGAAATTTGTAGTAATCAGTTGAAAAGAGAACTAAATGAGTTCTCAATTATTCCTTTACGAGGCGTGCTGATACTTTTATAAAAAACATATTCTATTATATTTCTTTATCCTTTTTCCGGTTGTTTTCTTACTTGATGGTTCCTTACTTTATTTAGCGTTATAACATGCCAAAAATTCATGCTGTTAGTGAGTGCATGTTTTTCATGCTTTAGAAGTTCATTTTCTGCATGGTTTTAAATGCTTTTAAGGTTAAGAGTTCTGAGCTTCTGCCTGCAGGACACTCTTTGCAAATTATCATGGAACATGGGGAAAAGCTTGCTGCAATGATCCAACTGAGGGAGCTCCAAAGCAAAGTTAGTCAGAACCATGGAACCGGGTTTGGCTCTCATTTGCCTTCTGAAGTGAAAGTCTCTAATGCTCTTTGGGATCTTATTCAGTTAGTTGGTGAAAAAGCTCGTAAAAGAACTGTTCTTTTGATGGATAGAGATAATGCTGAAGTATTTTACAGCAAAGTGTCAGATCTCGAAGAACTATTTCATTGCCTTGATAGACTGTTAGACTGTGTTGTTCGGGAGGAGATGCCATTTCCTGTTCAGATTCAAAGAGCTTGTGAAATTTCTAATGCATGTGTGATCTTATTTCGCACTGCCATGAATTACAGAAACGAACAGCACCTATGGTACCCTTCACCTGAGGGCTTACTGCCATGGAATTCTCAAGAAAAAGTTCGTAATGGGCTTTGGAGGATTGCATCTTTCTTGCTCCAACTGTGTAAGCAAAAATACCCAGTTGACAATGCTCTAAAATTGAACTATTATTCACACCTTGAAGAACTCTCCGATGTATTACTGGAGGCATATTCTGGTGCAATCACAGCAAGGATTGAATGTGGAGGACATAAAGGTTTAGTGGATGAGTATTCAAGCAGGAAATATGCACTCCTGGACAGCCTTTATCAGCAAGTGAAGGATTTTGTTGAAGCGAACAACCAGGTTTACTTTGTATTTTGTATGATATTTTTGGCGGCTTCTTATTCACTTGGAAACATCTCATGCATGCTTTTGTAAACTAGGTTGTATGATCCTTTCCTTGAGCATTCTTACTCTAGCCCCATGCGAAATATTTTGTTAAAATTTGAGTACTGGTAGGAGATAGAAATTTACATTCTTTTTTGAGATGGGATTGTAGCTTCAATCATTTTTTTGTGGCTTAGTCCTTCTAATTATGCAGGATATAAAAGAGGACTTTACACAGGAACAGGAAGAAATGTTTAGAAAGCTTTCATCAGGCTTGTTCTCCATTGCTAAAAGACACGAAGGTTATCAAACTCTATGGAACATTTGCACAGATCTCAACGATTTTAACCTTCTTAGGACTCTCATGGTATGGTTGATTGGTTTCTTCCTTTCTTACCTCCCCTTTCTGCAATATGAGCTTGTCTAATTCCAATACCCTGATCTTGTTTTAGTGTGGTGTTTAAAAATGGTTTAAAGGCACAATATGTTAGAGTCTCAGGAAGTCAACCTTTTGATAATAATAATAGTAGTAGCTATTATGATAAAGTGTATTCCAGAAGGAAAGGGATAATAAGTAGCTAGCTGTTTTGTATTTGGGGGTCGGGTGGACTTCTATAAATAGATAGCTAAAGGGGGAATAAGGCAGGCTGTTATTTGGTATTGGGCTGGGACTGGAGAGTTGACATCTCTTTAACTGTCAGGGCACTTTCTCTTTCTTTTCTGTTGATCGAATAACAAATCATGTTCAGTGTTCATCTTTGTTCCTACTTTCTGCTAGAATTCTTTCTGTAATTCAGATAGATACTTAACATTGGTATCAGAGCAACGATCTTGTTACCTGTTCATGGTCGTCACCAGAAGAACGATGGAAATGCGATTGGAGAATATGGAACGCGAGCTGGAGAAAAGTCGCGCGGAGACGATGCACATTCGTGAAGAGATGCGCGACGAAGCTCTGCGCACTCGCGACGAGGTGCGCGAGTTAATATTGCAGCGAGGCGAGTTGCGCGGAAGGTCTAAAACCACGAAGCGAAGCAAACGACATGATAGTAATGAATCTTCTTCGTCTTCCTCAGGTAAACATCATTCTTCATCTTCTAGACGTAATGATGATTACGGTAAATGGATGGAGAAATCTGGAAGAAAAGTAGATTTACCACTTTTTAATGGACATGATGTGTATGGATGGATAGTTAAGGCCGAGCGTTTCTTAAAAATGAATCAAATTGAGGAAGATGATAAAGTAGAACTGATTACTTTAGCAATGGAAGGAAAGGCTCTCAACTGGTTTTAGTGGTGGGAAGAGCGCACTGAGATGAGAAACTGGGAATCATTTAAATCTGCTTTGACTCGTAGATTTCAACTAGGACTGGTACATGATCCTTATGGTCCCCTATTAAGTGTAACACAAACAGGTAATGTAATGGAGTATAGCGAACAATTTGAGTTGATGGTGGCCCCTTTGAAAGGGACTGATCTGAAAATACTTAAAGGAATTTTCATGAAGGGTTTGAAAGATGAAATAAAAGCTGAATTAAAGTTATATCCTGTCAGAACTCTTGGTGAATTGATGGATAGGGCTCTGCTAGTTGAACAAACGAATCAGACTTTGAAATCTGCCAAAAACAAGGAAGATGATAAAAGAGGATTGAAAGAGAAAGGGTATAATTCCTTACAGAATCACAAATGGATGGATGAAAATAAATGGAAGAGCAGTATGAATAATCAGTCCAGTCAAGGGAAACCTGCCATAGAAAAGATAATAATGGAGACAGGAAATAAAGAATCTGGAACAAGAGGTACACACAGATTATCTCAATCTGAATTACAAGAACTGAGCAGACAAGGCCTTTGTTTCAAGTGTGGTGAGAAATGTGGTAAGGATCATATCTGTAAAATGAAACACTTTCAGATCATCATGTTAGATGAGTCTGATGAGGAGGAGGATGAATTGGGGAATAATGCTATAGAACTGGTTTCACCATTAAAAGAAGCAGACCTCAGAAATAAGCAGTTATCTCTCATGAGCAAAGAAGGAATTAGCACTCCTTAAACTTTTAAATTGAAGGGAAAGTTAAGGAGTAGCAAAGGAAATCAAACCATCATCATTCTGATTGACTGTGGGGCTACTCATGACTTTATATCTCATAAAGTAGTTGATAGAGATCCAACTAGTCTACATATTCAGAATAGATGGTTCGGACGAGTTTATTCTAGAAGGCCCAAAATAGACTAGCGGGTTATTAGTTGTGAGTTGTTAGTAACTAATAACTACCTTCTGTTTGTAGAAGGATATAAATAGTATATTTCTGTTGTAGGATGGCAGGCTGTTTTTAGACTAATTGTCTGGGACTGGGAGTTGGAGTTCTATCTCCTTCTTGGGACAAGTGTATACGATTTACCTTCTGTGAATAAGATTCTGTTTCTTACAATTGTTCTTAACTATGTTGTGATTGATTCTGGATTTGTGGAAGTCGTATCATCGGTATCAGAGACTGGTTGTAGTGGTGAATGGTTGGCACGAGAAAGAAAATGGAAGGGAGAATGAATGACGTTGAGCGTGGTCAACGTGAAATACAGGCCAATATGGAGAACCTAGCTGCGAATATTGCAGCGATGCAAACTGCGATGCAAGCTAGTATCGCTGAATTACATGTTCAGATGCTTAGTTTAAAAAAGCGCGCCTGAGGCGCGCAAAGGCGCTAGGCGCTTGCAGGCGAAGGGTTTATCGCCTTTAACTTACCCAGGCGGCTCAGAGTCTGAGAGGCGAGCGCCTTTTGCGCTTATTAGCGCCTTTTGCGCTTCTGAGAGGCGAGCGCCTTTGACGCCTCATGGACTTGCGCTGGCCTTGCAATTCCCTTCTGCGTTTTGTCTTCCTGTCTTGCGCTGGTATTATTCCGACTTCTGCGAGGTAAGTCTTTTTTTATCTTCTGCTATTTATTCTTTTTTATTTTAAGTTCTTATATTTATAAAAATATTAAATTTATTTAAATAAAAAGTTAGATAACTGATACATTTTTTAAGTTTTGATAGATATTATTATTAACATTTTTAACAATTTTTTATATAACAGTTTATTACATTAATTATTGAAATTACTATTAACAGTTTTTATATAACTTAATGATTTAATTTATCACAGAATGACTATTAATTTATCACAGTTTATTACATTAATTATTTAAATTAATATTAACAGTTTTATAAGTTAATTATTTAATTTATCACAAAATGACTATTAATTTATCACAGTTTATTAGATTAATTATTTAAATTACTATTAACAGTTTTATATAAGCTAATTATGTTTTGAAGTTTTAAGACTGAGTTTTGTGACTTGACTTTTGGCAATTATGCCTTTAAACATATATTTCTTTCTTCTGTCTTATTGTCTGTAATTAATATTTTGTTTCTCTTGTGATGTTTATTAAAACTCCGTCACGAGATCATTTGTTTTGTATCATTTCTGTCCCAAGCCAGGATAAAGGAGGAAGGTGCTGTGGTAGGCGCGTGACGGCCAACAGTATCACTTAGTCACATCACATGACATGAATCAAAATATGATGTTTATTAAGATTGTTTAATAGTTTGAAGTATTTTTGAGAAGAGTGCTTTATGTAAAAGTACTAAAAATATATTTAACCAAAGAAATGTGGCTGAGATCCGTGAGGCGCGCGCCTCACCGCCTAGTGCCTCGTGCCTCGGGTAAATCAAAGAAATCGCCTCAAGGCGCCTCGTGCCTTTTAAAACCAAGTTCAGATGACAAATCGATCTCGGAGTCAGTCGCGCAGATTGAACAACTCTCAGCGAACCACTCATTAGAGGAATTTGCACGATGAAGATAGTTCGGATGATGCAGATAACCATTCCGTCTCGCGACACGACCACGAACCAAGACGGAATCATAGAAATCAGAACAATACGGGGAAAAAAATTGACTTGCCCCTTTTCAACGGAAAGGATGTTTCAGGTTGGTTGTTAAGGATGAACAGATACTTCAGATTGAATCGAACGGAAGATGATGATAAACTGGATGTGGCGGTCATCGCACTGGAAGACCAAGCTCTCAGCTGGTTCCAATGGTGGGAGGGACAGACACAACATCTGAATTGGGACTCATTTACACGAGCGTTGACCAGGAGATTTCAACCGGACTTGGTACAGGATCCTTTGGGGCCTTTACTTAGCTTGAAACAGAAGGGATCTATATCTGAGTATAGAGACCAATTTGAGACAACTATTGCATCACAGGGACATTTATCTGAGGAGGTGTTGAAAGGTGTGTTCCTGAAAGGGCTGAAAAGAGATATTAGAGCAGAATTGAAGCTCTATCGTACCGGGACATTAGCTGAAGTGATGGATAAGACATCACTGATTGAAAACAAGAATAAGGAAGCAGTTTTCATGAAGAATAAGGAGGAGAACAAGAAGAAGGGACAGAGCAGGACTATCCTTCAAGCTCCAGGACAGAATTGGAATGAAGGTAGTAAGTGGAGAAGTTATTCGGGACCTATAAGAAATTCTGGTACATTAAATAAAGGGGCAACTGAAATCAGAAACCATCCTGAAGTTAAAGAAGTTTCTGAAAGAAGACAAGGACCTAGATTATCTCAAGAGGAGTTGTTGGAGAGAAGCAAGAAGGGTTTGTGTTTTAAATGTGGTGAGATTTGGGGCAGAGGTCATGTGTGTAAGATGAAAAACTACAAGATGGTTTTGGTTGAGAATTCTGAAGGGGAAGAAAATTCTGAGACTGAAGTGGAGGAAATAATAGAGGAACTAGTGAATACTACCAGTCAAATGGATAACAAGAACATGCAACTCTCAGTCTTAAGTAAGGAAGGCATATCCTCTATGACTACTTTCAAGGTGAAAGGGAAGATGAAATGGGTGGGTGGAGAGATGGAGGTCACTGTTTTAATAGACAGTGGTGCTACACACAATTTCTTGTCCAGAGTTCTAGTGGAGAGAGGGAGAATACCTTATAGTCCAATTAATGGGTATAAAGTTCAGATTGGGAATGGTGAATGTATACCCAATTTGGGCAGATGTTCCTTGGCTGAATTGGAGGTTCAGGGAGTACAAATTCAGCAAGAATATTATATGTTGGATTTGGGAGGAGTGGATATAGTGTTGGGGATGGAATGGCTGACTCGATTGGGAGACATGGAGGTGAACTTTAAGCATCAAATCCTTAAGTGGTCACCGGATCAGGATGAAGGCCAGTGATACACATAAAACAGCTTTCAAGACCCATGAGGGTCATTATGAGTATTTAGTTATGCCCTTTGGTCTGACTAATGCTCCCTCCACTTTTCAGTCACTTATGAATGATGTACTAAGGCCTTTTCTGAGAAAATTTGCTTTGGTGTTCTTTTATGATATTTTAGTTTACAGTAAAACTAAGGAAGAACATAAAGAACACTTAAGAATGGTTCTGGGAGCTTTGAAGAAGAATCAGTTGGTAGCAAATCAAAAAAAGTGCTCGTTTGGCCAAAAACAGCTGAGTTATCTGGGACATAATTTCAGAAGAGGGTGTGGCAGCTGATCCTGAAAAGATCGAGGCTATGAAGAATTGGAATATCCCTAAAGATTTGAAGGAACTCAGAGGATTCTTAGGTTTGACGGGGTATTACAGGAGGTTTGTAAGGAGATATAGCAAGATTGCTGCTCCTCTTACCATGCTTTTAAAGAAAGATGGTTTTGTCTGGAATGAGATGGCTACTGAAGCTTTTCAGAATCTGAAGAATGCCATGATTTCTTTGCCAGTTCTAAGAGTGCCTGATTTTAACAAGATGTTTGTGATAGAAACTGATGCTTCAGGAAAAGGCTTAGGGGCTGTGTTGATGCAGGAAGGAGGCCCTATTGCTTATATGAGCAAACAATTGTCTCCCAAACATTTGAATAAATCTGTGTATGAAAAAGAATTAATGGCTATTGTCTTTGCTATTCAAAAGTGGAGACCTTACCTCTTGGGAAGGAGTTTTGAGGTCCATACAGATCAAAGGAGTTTGAAATACTTGACTGAGCAAAAGGTTATGGGAGAAGATCAACAAAAATGGATAGCCAAGCTGATGAGTTACAATTTTACCATTAGATACAAACCAAGAATTGAAAATAAGGCAGCTGATGCCTTATCCAGAAAATATACATATGCAGCTCTATCCACAGTAACTTGCCGGGAATGGGAGGGTTTGGGAGAAGAACTAGAAAAGGACCTTAAATGGGGGGAGATCATGCAGAAGATGTTGATTCAGCCAGATAAATATCAGGATTATAAGATGAAGGGAGGTTTACTCTATTACAAAGGGAGGTTGATTTTACCAAAAGGGTCCCACAGAATTCTAATCATTCTCAAGGAATACCATGATTCAGCAATAGGGGGTCACTCAGGGTATTTCAGGACTATGAAGAGGATTGCCAATTTGTTCTTTTGGGTGGGGATGAGATCTGACATAAAGGATTATATTCAAGGATGTGACACTTGCCAAAGGAATAAATATCAGGTTTTAAAGCCTGCTGGTTTGCTGCAACCTTTACCAATACCTGAACAGGTTTGGACTGATATTAACATGGATTTCATAGGAGGTCTACCAAAATCCCAAGGAAAAGACACTATTTTAGTGGTGGTTGACAGACTGACAAAGTTCTCACATTTCATACCATTGGCACATCCTTATAATGTCAAAGGAGTGGCTGAAATCTTTATCCAGGAGGTAGTGAGGATACATGGATTTGCCAAATCCATTGTCAGTGATAGAGACAGCCTTTTCTTGAGTTCATTCTGGTCAGAGTTGTTCAGATTGGCTGGGACAAAGCTCAAATATAGTACTGCCTATCATCCACAGAGTGATGGGCAGACTGAAGTAGTAAATCGTTGCCTAGAAATTTACTTGAGGTGTTTAAGTGGAAGGAAACCGAGGCAATGGGTTAAATGACTTCCATGGGCTGAATATTGGTTCAACACTAATTATCATAGCTCTTTGAAAAGCACTCCATATCAGGCCTTGTTTGGACAATCACCTCCCTCTATCATCAGAGGTGATGTCAGTTTAACTTCAGTAGATGAAGTAGCTAAAATGACTGCTGAGAGGAATGGGATGTTGACTGAATTGAAGGAGAATTTGGGCAGAGCACAAAATATGATGAAGCAACAAGCTGATAAACATAGGAGGGAAGAGGAATTGGAAGTAGGAGACCAAGTTTTCTTAAAGATACAACCATACAAGATGAGAAGTTTGGCCAGGAAGATCAATAAAAAGTTGAGTCCAATATTTTATGGCCCTTATGAAATTTCAGAGAAAATAAATAAGGTTGCTTTCAGATTAAAGTTGCCAGAAGGAAGTAGAATACACCCTGTATTCCACATATCCTTGCTGAAGAAAGTGCTGAAACCTACTGTGGCTTATCAAAGCCTCCCAGATTGCCTCACAGAAGATTGTGAGTTGCAAGTGAGACCCGAAGCTGTGAGAGACAGCAGGCTGAATCAGGAAGGGAAGAAGGAGGTCCTAGTGCATTGGCAGGGCCTTCCTGATTTTGAAGACTCTTGGGAGGATATTAAAATGATCCAAGATCTGTTCCCTGACTTTCAACTTGAGGACAAGTTGGTTCTGTAAGGAGGGGGTATTGATAGAGATCCAGCTAGTCTACATATTCAGAATAGATGGTTCAGGCGAGTTTATTCTAGAAGGCCTAAAATAGACTAGCGGGTTATTAGTTGTGAGTTGTTAGTAACTAATAACTACCTTCTGTTTGTAGAAGGATATAAATAGTATATTTCTGCTGTAGGATGGCAGACTGTTTTAAGACTAATTGTCTGGGACTGGGAGTTGGAGTTCTATCTCCTTCTTGGGATAAGTGTATACGATTTACCTTCTGTGAATAAGATTCTGTTTCTTACCATTGTTCTTAACTCTGTTGTGATTGATTCTGGATTTGTGGAAGTCGTATCAGTAGTTCAAGCTGCAGGATTACCGGTCCTCTAGATTCCAGAATTGAAGGTGGAGATAGGGAATGGAGACATAATCAGAAACAATGGGAGATGTGAAGCTGTTTCTTTGAACATACAACAAACTGACATCATTCAAGACTTTTATGTCTTAGAGTGGAGAAAATGAGATGGTTCTGGGATTGGAATGGTTAGCAGGCTCGGGAAATGTTGAATTTAATTTCACTCAGCTGACTATCAAATGGAAGGAAAAGGGTAAAACAATGAAGCTTCAGGGAGATACCAACTTCAGCAGAAATCAAGCTTCTTTCAAATCCATCATCAAGAAAAAGCAAGAGAATGGAGAGGGGTATTGTTTGTTCAGCACTGCAGTAACTGAAAACAAACTGGAATGTGGGAAACCTGCAGTGGAGACTGGAGACAGCAATCATATTGTACACTCCTAATCATAAGACCACGGAAGAGGGGCACGAGATGCAGTTGCTGGGACAAAACTTGTGCACATGGAGGGGGCCTGATGGCAGTGGGCTGAGTTCTGTCTTATATTCCTGGGTTGCTGATGTGAAGATTGAGAATTACAGTCCTGAAGTTGACTTTGTATTCTCTGTAGGGGTGGTAGCACTTGGTGCTGACCAGGTTTTAGTGAAGCATCATGTAACCATGCCATTGCTTCAGCTGTTTGATATGGTAAAAGTGATGGAAGATACTGGGAAGGACGAGACGCTAAGATGAGGAAGAAGTTGTTCGTCAGGACTATCTCCGATGACCCACCTTGAGGACAAGGTGGTTGTTCCAGGGGGAGTGATGTTAGAGCCTCAAGAAGTCAACCTTTTGATAATAATAATAATAATAGTAGTAGCTATTATGATAAAGTGTATTCCAGAAGGAAAGGGAATAATAAGTAGCTAGCTGTTTTGTATTTGGGGGTCGGGTGGACTTCTATAAATAGATAGCTAAAGGGGGAATAAGGCAGGCTGTTATTTGGTATTGGGCTGGGACTGGAGAGTTGACATCTCTTTAACTGTCAGGGCATTTTCTCTTTCTTTTCTGTTGATCGAATAACAAATCCTGTTCACTGTTCATCTTTGTTCCTACTTTCTCCTAGAATCCTTTCAGTTCAAGAATGGAGTTTTATTAATTGATTGCAAATACAGAAGCTAAATACAATTTATAGGCCTAGGCTAACTTAATAAAGGAAAGAGTAATTATGTACAAGATCTTCTAATTAATACAAATCTCCTACTTGATTCTAGGAAATCAGATCATGATCAGAACAAATCTCATTATAATCAACCAAATATTCTAATATCTCCATACTCCCCCTCAAGATGGTGAATGGATGTCTATCATTCCCATCTTGCAAGTAAGTTCTCGAAACCGCTCTACTGGAAGCCCTTTGGTGAGCACATCAGCCAACTGAAGCCCCGAAGGAACATACTGCGTAGAAATAAGACCACTATCCAGTTTTTCCTTGACTGGATTATGAGCTATACTAATAGCAGATTTATTATCACATAAGAGTCTCATAGGAGCTTTAAATGGTATTTTCAAATCTCCTAATATGATCTTCATCCATAATAATTCACAAACCCCTTGAGCCAAGGCCCTGAATTCTGCTTCTGCACTCGATCGTGCCACGACATTCTGCTTCTTGCTCCTCCATGTCACTAAATTTCCACCCAAGAACATGCAATATCCAGTAGTAGACCTCCGGTCAACAATTGACCATGCATAGTCTGCATCTGTATAAATCTCCATAGACAGATGTTCCTCCTTTTTGAATAGCAGTCCTCTCTCAGGACTTGCCTTCAAATACTGCAAGATTCTATTCACCGACTGCAAGTGTTTTTCGCGTGGATCATGCATGAACTGACTAACCACACTAACAGGATATGCTATGTCAGGCCTTGTGTGAGATAGGTATATGAGTTTTCCCACGAATCTCTGATATTGAGTCCTCTCTACTTTTGGGCTCTCCTCTTCACTCCCAATCCTGTAATTTTGCTCTATGGGTACTCCAATGATTTTGCAGCCTAACTTGCCAGTTTCTTTGAGAAGATCAAGGACATATTTTCTTTGGGAAATGAAAATGCCTTGTTTTGAGTACGCCACTTCCATGCCTAGGAAATATTTGAGCTTTCCAAGGTCTTTCATTTCAAACTGAGCTGCCAACTCCTTTCTTAGTATTTGTTTTTCATATTCATCATTCCCTGAAATGATCATATCGTCTACATAGACTAACCAAAAAGTCAGTTTGCCATTTCTAGTGTGTTTTATAAAGAGGGTATGATCACCTTGGCTTTGTTTATACCCCAGTGATACCATGGCCCGAGTAAACCTTCCAAACCATGTCCGGGGTGATTGCTTGAGCCCGTATAGGGCCTTCTTCAATTTGCAAACCATATTTCTCCCTGAAGTAGGGTATGGGGCATACCCTGGCGGAATCTCCATATATACCTCTTCTTCTAAATCTACATGCAAGAAAGCGTTTTTTACATCGAACTGCTGTAACTCCCAATCAAAGTGGGCTGCGAAGGATAAAATAATCCTTACTGTATTCATTTTTGCTACAGGAGCAAATGTATCTTCATAATCAATCTCGTAGGTCTGGGTGAAACCCTTTGCTACTAACCTTGCCTTATACCTGTCAAGTGTACCATCAGATCGGTACTTAATTGTGTATATCCACCTACAGCTTACTGTTTTTTTTGTTATTTGGTTTTTCAACCATCTCCTAAGTTTTATTCTTTTCTAGTGCATGCATCTCTTCATTCATGGATTGAATCCAATTCTTATTTTTTAAAGCTTCTTGTACTGATGCAGGGACTCTAATAGAGTCAATAGCTGAAAGAAAACTCTGGTGTTGGGCAGAAAGATTCTTAGTACACACAAACTGAGATATAGGGTACTTGGTGCAAGATCGTTTTTTCTTTCTCAACGCAATGGGTTGGTCATCAGGGTTTGGCTCACAATATTTGTTAGGCTCGGAGTTAGGAGCATTTAAACACGAATTATTAGGCTCGAGGTTGTGAGTACTTACCTCAGGGTCAGACGATTGGTCTTGCTGATGGAGTAGGACTCGTTTAGCTTTTCGTTGGTACTTTATACGGTACCTGTCATCATTATTGTGCACTGGTATTTGTTCAGAACCATTATCAGTAGCATCACTGTCCTTAGGGGCAGGAATAGGAAGTGAATTCAAGGGTACATGTATTAAAGGAAGAATAGGAAACTCGGGGGACTCAACTTCCTGTCTACTCTCCCCCTGAACCCGAGAATTAGGATAAAAAGATTCGGTTTCCAGAAAAGTGACATCCATGGATATATAAACACGGCGACTAAAAGGATGATAACACTTATACCTTTTTTATTTGGTGCATATCCTATAAAGATACATTTAAGAGCCCTGGGGTCTAACTTACTTCGATGAGAACCATGAACATGAACAAATGCAGAACAACCAAAAACACGACTCTGGAGACTTGACATAGTGGGCACCGATGGAAAGAAATTATTTATAAAATGTATAAGGCTAACACCAGATAAAACCCTAGATGGTAACCTATTGATTAAATAAGTAGCGGTCAACACAGCTTCTCCCCAATAAAACATGGGAACATTCATTTGAAAGAGTAATGCTCTAGCAATTTCAAGAAGGTGACGGTTTTTCCGTTCAGCAACCCCATTTTGTTGTGGGGTGTCAACACAAGTCAATTCATGAACAACACCATTTTGTTTCAAAAAATCAGAAAAGTTCCGATTTACATATTATTTCCCATTGTCTGACCGTAACCGTTTGATAGGTTTTCCAAATTGGGTTTAACCCATGTGGAAAAAATTAACAAATACTATCCTCCGTTCCGTTTTAATTGCAACATGTTGAATTTTACACTATTCACATGCTTTACTTTGACTACATTTTACGCTATTATTTTATGAAAATTATTTTTTTTTAAAAAATATTGTTCAGTTCATCTCATTACAAATTTTCAAAATCTGGTTTTTAATATTTTTTTACTAATAGAATTGAAATATAATTACGGTCAAAGACGTGCGTTGGCAAATGTGAAATGTTGACCGTTGCAAATAAAAAAGAACGGAGGGAGTAGTTGAAACACTTATGATTTATCTTTCATAAGAAAAACCCATGTAATCCTAGAACAGTCATCAATAAAAGTGACAAACTATTTTGCACCAGAAATATTTGAAACGGACTAAGGTCCCCAAACATCAGAATGACCAAATCAAAAGGTTGGGCGCTTTTATTATTACTAGGAAAAAACGTGGAACGATGATGTTTGGAAAATTGACATACATCACAGTGAAAAGACTCAACTGACAATTTTGTAAATAAATGGGGAAACATGGCCCGAACAACTTTAAAGGGAGGATGCCCAAGACGTTTGTGATGCAACCATATTTGAGAGGAATTCCAAGATTCTGAACTCGCTTGATGACAGATACTTTCCTTAAACGGCAGAGAGTATAACCCGTCCCGTTCCTTAGCAATTCCAATCGTCTTCCCTGTGGCAAGATCCTGAAAAACACAATGGGAATGAAAGAAAGTTACTGTGCAGTTTAAATCTTTGGTGAGTTTGTGGATAGACAAAAGATTATTAGAGAGCCCGGGAACATGAAGCACATGCTTAAGGTGAAGAGATGAATTCAGGTTGATATTACCACATCCAGTAATGGGAGTTTGGGATCCATTAGCAACAGTGATATGGTGTTTGTTTGGTAAAGTGGAATATGAAGATAAATGTGAGATGTGAGGTGTCATGTGATCTGTAGCACTGGAGTCAATAATCCAACTATGATCAGTACTCAAAGCATCAAAAGATAAGAAGGTAGAATTCTTACCAGTCATTGTTAGAGAACAATTACCACTGGGTGTGCTCAAGGAGTCCATAAGTGCTCTCAGGCGCTCAAATTCTGCTTTGCTAAGGCCGGGGATATCTTCTGTGGGTGAACTAAGTGGATTGCCTTCAATTTCCAGATTAGAAACAGTGTGATTTGCACGTCTCTGAACAATATTTTTGGACCCGCTTATACGTCCAAGGACTTTATCCCTTCCATGTAGTTTGAAACATGTGTCCTTTGTATGACCAGATTTTTTTACAGTAACTGCACCATCGATCTTCACTGTTGGACTTCAAAACGGGGCCTCTCAAAGTGGATCCTTGTATGGAACCCTTTCATGTGGCTAAAGTTGAACCATCAATTGATTTCTCTTCCATCATCACTGACCTCCTACTTTCTTCACCACGAACAGTGTGAAAGACTTCTGAAAGAGATGGCAGTTTCTTATTACCCAAAATTTGAACCCGAATGGGATCAAATTCAGAGTTGAGCCCAGAGAGAAACTTAAATATCCGTGTTCTTTCAATAAATTGGGTTAGTGCAGTGGAGTCTTCATCACATTTCATTGTCAAACTTTGATACTGATCTAATTCGATTCAGAGACCATTTAGAGTGCCATAATAGTCAGTTACAGAGAGAGTTCTCTGCTTAGTATTAAAGACTTTATTTTCCAATTCAAAACATGCTGAGAGATCTTGTTTCATGGAATATGTTTCTGCCAGATTCTTCCAAATCTCCCCAGCAGTTGCGAAAAACATATAATTCCTACTAACCTCCAGAGTCATAGAGTGCCAAAACCAGGTCATAATGAGAGAGTCCTCATCAACCCATGTTTCATAGTGTGGATCTGTCTCAGTAGGGGCTTTGCCTTCAATGTGACTAATTCTTTTGCGTCCTCTAAGAGTGGTACGAACAAGCTGGGCCCATTGAAGGTAGTTGCGCCCATCTAACCGGTATGACCCTTGTAATATCGGGAGGTCATTGTGGGTCAACGGTGGAAGAGAAAGAGTTTTGTTTGCGAGATCAGGCATAGTAAAGTGGCAGTTTCAAAGAAGAAAAAAAACACCTCTGGAACAAAATCTAGTGGAGCAGCCTTCTGGCAGTAATTTTGTGATGAAAAAGAACGGTTTTTTTGTGTTTGCGTGCAGAAGCAGAGCCCCTAGAATCGGGAAGCTCTGATACCAAGTTGAAGAATGGAGTTTTATTAATTGATTGCAAATACAGAAGTTAAATACAATTTATAGGCCTAGGCTAACTTAATAAAGGAAAGAGTAATTATGTACAAGATCTTCTAATTAATACAAATCTCCTACTTGATTCTAGGAAATCAGATCATGATCAGAACAAATCTCATTATAATCAACCAAATATTCTAATATCTCCACACTTTTTGTAATTCAGATAAATACTTAACATAATAAATGTTTATATGACAACAAAAATACAAATTCAAAAATATAAAAGTTTGTGCATGTGGGCATAGGATAAGAATCAACTAATGTGGTACATCATCAAGTCTCGGGAAAGAATTTGATCTATTCATGAAAATTGAAAAGCAATAATATAATTTAGTAAATCGATACATTTATCACCATTATCAAGAATATTTTTTAAAAATTTGTTAAACATTCATTATGGGATGAAAAGGATCTCATTTATCGATTCTTAGTTCCTTATTATGGGATTCTAAAAAGAGAAATACACATCCAAGAGAAAATCAGGTTGTTAGTTGACTAAAAATTTCGATGATCGGATCCCACATATAAAAAGTGTATCTATAAATTATAGTTATTACGTATAAAAAAATTCAGACTTAATAGGGTGCCATGGTACTCCTAGAATGCCACAGTGCTCTGTCAGTGTCTTGTCTTACCGATTGTAATGTTGAGTTTTATTTATATCACACATTCCCGATTGAAGTGGCTTTCTGAATGTGATGTTTATTTCTGGTCTAGCCTCCCTTAAGATTCCTGTTTTTTTTTCAGCACGAGAGCACGGGACCTACAGGGGGGTTTAGTTACTTTGTCTTCCAACAGATGTATGATAACAAGCAGTTTTCTAAGCTGATGAGACTTGGGGAGGAGTTCCAGGAAGAGCTAGCAATTTTTCTAAAGCAGCACCATGATCTCCTTTGGCTTCACGAAGTGTTTCTTCATCAGTTTTCCTCTGCTACAGAAACCCTACATGTCTTGGCTCTTTCCCAAGATGACAGTTCAACATCAGATATGGAGACCTCTTACGCCACAGATAAGATGACCCCCTTGTCAGATAGAAAGCGTTTTCTGAATCTCTCAAAGATAGCAGCCATGGCAGGTATTGTATACTTCATTAAGGTAGACATTAACAGGGAAACATCGGTTTGTTGAATGCATAGTGCATATTCCATTTTTTGTTTACGGACATTAAAATAAATTAATATGGAATTGCTCATTAAATTGCTACAAAAAGGAGTCATGTACTTCATATTAAGCTGCTTTATACGTAGTGTATTGTAAAAAGTCCCTCTGGATTGGGATATTTTCACTTAGCACAACTTCAGAAGCCCATAATTTCATATTTGTCTCTCAGAGAAAATTGTTCACCTTCTTAAATCAAAAGGTGGGTCAATAACAGGAATTGAATCTTCTGTAGGAGAGCATAATGTTTAATTCGCTAAAATTGTTTAGGGAGAGCATAATGTTTAATTCGCTAGTTGTTTTTGTTTTCCTGCTTGCTTGGCTACAAAAAGGGCCAAAGAAGTTCGCTGTGTGATTTCATATAGCTTCCTCATTTTCTGGTATGAAACATGAATAATATTTTGACATTTGACAGGAAAGGGTGCAAATTTTGAGACAAAGTTGAAGAGAATTGATGCTGATATACAACTTCTAAACTTACAGGTAAGTACATGATGTTAATTAGTCCGAGTTTGTAGTTCTCTCTTTTTCATGTGAACTTTTGTTTTATCTGAGTGGTTGATGTTTTCTGTTCAGATTCTTAGTATGAAGCAATTACAACTTGAGATTTTGTCTAAGAATGTATTTTAGGTCTGGTCTCCGTAGCTTGGAGCATTATTCTGCAAATGAACTAATAAATTTGTTCAGATTGTAGTTTTAGGAAACCATACTTTTCTTCTTTCATTACCAACACAATGGATTTGGATTCCGAAGAATTTTAAGGGGATAAGCTGCTAAGTAAAGAGGAAAATAAAATAAACTTCTCAACTATTTATATATATACTTCATATGAAACAATTACAAACTAAAATAAAAGTTGTTTACAAACATGTAACCTTTTAAGTGTAGTGACTATAATAGTAATTGAGGGTCCCAGCTGTGGGTAAAACGTCTAGACTTTTAAAGCTTTTTTGACCCTTTGAAAATATTCCTCTATAAGAGTGCAATTAAGCCTTTTGAGAGACTTTACTCATAGCAACTTTAGTCATATTACATTTTCGGAAATAAGTTTTATTTCAGTAATGTTTTGAAAAGTCCTCTATATATTTATATTTTGATTTACTAATCTATATATGTGTAATAAAAAATCAGACTTGAGCTAATATAAAAATATATTAATTGAGTTTGAATAAACTGATCTGATGGAGTATATGGCCCGGGAACCCCCGGCCCACAGACTCCTACTACTCCAATAAAGGTCCAATAGGCCCAGGAAGCACAACAGGCCCAAATCACGACGCCCAGAGTACCAAGCGGCCCACAATGCGCACCAAGGGTGCCTTCGGCCCCCTGGCCGAAGGCTCTGAATCTCACAGGAGGGTCAAATCAGGAAGACAAGGTTACTGGGAGAAAACGGCGAAAATCAGTAGCTCTCGACACCTAGAGCCCTCGGCACTAAGGGGGTCCCCGGTACTCAGAGCCCTCGGCTAATCATCTACAACCGAGAGCACCTTTCCGACATAATATCCGCTCCACATGCGCGTAGATCACCGTACCAAGTACGACGTCACATCCAACAGCCGCATTAAATGCGGTCACATGCGATTGCCAGCGCCAACCAGTTGAGGTGACCCCTCGGCCAATGGATGCTTGACACGTGTCCCCATCTGGCATTTAGTGCTACTATAAATAGCACCTCATTCCTCCATTTGTAAAAAAGAAGCGAATACGCTGAATACATTTCTAATATACTCTCCCTCTCTACTTACTTGCTCTAACTTCTCTCTAGTTATTCCCCGTAATAACCCCTCGGATAAGCTACCCTCCGGGTACACTATCCATCATGATCTTTTATGTTTCCCACAAGTTTTCCTCCCTATTATGGCTCCTGTTTTTTTCTAGCATTTACCGAGTTCCAGAAGGACTTTAAAAACAACACCACGCATCCTCAGGACTTTATTCTTTATAAATTAATGCTGCATATTGTTATTTAGATATGTTCTTTTTTCCAACGATACAATAAAGAAAGTTATTTCCTTAAAAAGTTCAATTGTCCTGCAGGAAGAAATCTTGAAACTGCTTCCCGACGATGAAAGGCTAAATATGGAGTCACATCAGCTTCTTCCTCCAAGGGATCTAATAGAACTATGCCTCAAGAGTCAGACCAGAGAGCTCTCCTTGAGAGCTTTTGATGTTTTTGCATGGACAAGCTTCTCCTTCCTCAAATCCAACACCAGCCTGTTGGAAGAGTGCTGGAGAAACGCTACTAATCAGGATGATTGGGAAAAGCTATACCAAACATCTGAAGCAGAGGGTTGGGGTGACGAGGAGAGCCTATCCATTCTCCAAGACACAGTTCTTTTCCAGGCTTCCAGTAGGTGTTACGCACCCCATGCAAAGACCTATGAGGGCGGTTTCAATGAAGTGTTGCCACTGAGGCAAGATGAAAGCTCTGTGATTTCTTCGTCCTCTGTGGAGTCGATAGTGATGCAGCACAATGATTTCCCAGATGCGGGCAGGTTGATGCTGACTGCAGTCATGCTAGGAAGTGTTGCTGATGTTGATAAAGTGATGGTGGGCCCTTCCCCAATGGAGTGATGAGCATACACACCTTATTTGTTCTTTCTCAGGGTTTTGTAGATGACCATTTTGTGTTGATCATATATTCATATGTTGAGAGCAGAATGGTCTGGGTTGGTGACATTACTAGGCGCTTGAACTCCTTGAAGTAATGAATGAAGGGTTAAAATGGGCCAACTTTTTTCCTTTATCATTGTAAACCGCTCAATCTTGTTTACTATTGCATTTAAAAAGGTCTATGCTTCTATGGTAACAATGTAACATTAGTGATATAATTGAAACTACTGCCACAGTGCCACTACATCCTGAAAAAGAAGAAAATTTTACTTTGCAGCAAGTACTACCTTAGATTTGGCAAATACTACGTACAACAATACATTATAGAGCACCATTCACATTTATATGATTAATTAAAATACGTAATTTTATTAAATTAAATTTAACTTGTACTTTGTATGTGACTTTAAAATTATATGAAAAGCTAGTTCTGCTAAAAAAATTGTTTTTCAACTTTTTGCTTAAAAAACTCAAATTGGTGTTTTTAATAAACAAATTCTATTCTTTCAAACAAAAAGTAACAAATTGTATTTAAATTAAGCATTTTAAAGGTTTAAATTGAAAGCATGTAGATGTGTTTAAAAATGCTCTTCATTTTTTCTATTATACAAAAAGTACCTTTGATCAAACACAATCAAATTTTATTTTTTGAAAATAAATTTTCTCAAACACTACATGCATTTATTCTAAAATACTTTTTCAAAAATGACATTAAAAATAACTTTTGAAAATACAAACAACCATTTTCGGGTAACAAACCTGAATTTTCAAGTGAGGCGAAATGGAAAAGAAAAGTGAACAAAACATAGTTACACAGTGGAGTGCAATTGTGCAAATGTGCAATGCCGCTTTCTTACAAAGAAGTCTATAAAACATGTGGCTCCGTCCATCTTCAAAAAACTATGTAAAATTTAACTAATATTTGAAGATAAATGAAGACCTATTAATATTTTCAAATTTTCAATTTTATAATCCATTATATACCAAACATTAAAATATTGATTTGTGCATTAAATTGTAAAATAATCAAAATAAGCATGCCTAGATTTACTTATTTAGTTGAATAGATTGAAGTTGATGGAGAAAACAATTTTAGCAATTTTCCCATATAATTTTTCTTGATTTCATTTGTAATACTCCGTATATATT
The DNA here is from genome assembly GCA_945859875.1 of Cuscuta europaea. Lineage (NCBI taxonomy): Eukaryota > Viridiplantae > Streptophyta > Magnoliopsida > Solanales > Convolvulaceae > Cuscuta > Cuscuta europaea. Next base: position 2,833,873 of record CAMAPE010000070.1, read on the forward strand.
TGAGCGTAGTTTTCCCTTTTCACCATCAGTTCTATTGTTTCAGCCATAACTTAAGTCATTTCACCAGATTCAACCAATTTCATAGTTACCAAACCGGCTCATGGTGTACTTTCTCGGAGAACAAGCGATCCTCCAATAACATATTCTAGAGTAAAATGAAATAGAAACCAATAAAATCAAAGGGTATTATAACTATACAGACCGTGTCCTAGACCATTTTTCCTTATCTCGCTCAAATACTCAACGACCCTATTCATTTCTTCCATGTTCCTGCAGTCCTTTATCATCAAAATCTTGACATGATCAGCTGGTTCAAATTTCTTCTCCCGCAGTAGCCTATTTAGCATCAACACATAACAACCATACTAAGTACTAATAACATGCTTAGCCACTTGGCATGCTAGACACCAACTTGAGATAGTTTTATTTAGTTGTCTTCATAATAGAACTCCTCACTTCAAACATCCACATCCAGCCCCTACCATAACCTCAAGGCTTTGGCTCCTCGATTTTCACACCCTTCATTCTTTTCACCGGCATTGTTGAAGAAAATTCTCCAAAAAGATCTCTCTTCAGCCTTTCTCCATCAATTTCTACGGCAATCCTCTTTTCCTTGTTGAGCAGTGGGCTTGTTGAATTGCAATTCTGGGAAGACCCAACCTAAAATTTAGGGAATAAATTGTTAGTTAATTATATTATGAACCATCACTTTTCTGTAAAGAACATCCTAAACTGGAAACATCTCTAGTGGGAACACCCTACATAAACATAAGGTTACATAGAAAACAAAAATGATGTTCACCTTTTCTGTCCCAGAAAACTCTCTTCTCCAAAGGGTGAACTCATCTTCATCCTAAACATCGAAATAAACATTTTTGTGATATGATGTATGTTGTAAAATTCAGGTGTCAGTAAACCACAAATGGTTAGTCATAGGAAAAACCTCAGAAGCGATAGACTCAGAAACGTAAAGGGATATAACCTTTGGGTCGGTATTCATCCTAAGTACACTGAAATTTTGATTGCCCTTGTAGTTCCTACTGTCTTTCTTGTGTTACACACGAAACAATGCTTTGAAATCCATCAGAGCATTGATTTCCGAAGGAAAGTAGTGAGGAACGAAATTTCTTTATTGAAAAACAAAGTCTAATTAGATGATTTAGGAGTCGTTAATGAAACTTAAGAGAAATCAAATCGAAATTTGATTGGTGTTAAACCTTAGTCACTTGTTCTTTCAAAGAAGAAGCCGAACGACCTATCAAACATGATTCCCTGTCCCACGGTAGGAACTATGCATGTGATGTTTTGTCAACATTTGTTAAGAACGAAATAAAAACCTCTTCGTCATGAAAGATCACTTCCAAAGATGGTGGAAATCCGTTGTGAGCAGGTTCACGATAAACCCTTGTAGCCCTTGCCTTTATAGCCCAAGTCGTTTTAGTTTGGTCTATCTCATGAATCATAGACCACATCCCAACCATTTTAGAAATAGATTTAAACTGTTATAGCAATTAAGCTTGATGTGTATTGCAGTATTGGTGTGGGAGGAGTGATGCGCGGAGGCTCCTTATATAGGGGAATGAGAATTCAGGAATTTGCAAACAATTAATAAGGTTTACTATTTCAATCACCCATTCAACCAATTGAATTCATATCTTGACTATTCACACCACCCAATTCAACCAATGAGATATTAGTATTTTAACTCTTTGCAATCCCCATTAAAATTATACTTGGATACATATTTTACTCCTAGCTCAAACAGTTGCACCGCTTGATTCAGCCAATTGATACATTGCACTGTAATGGGGAACACTGTTTTCTATCAACTATTTTCTATCAACGGCAATGACCACTCATTTGGACCAATACCAAAATTACGGAAAACATATATGGCTACCAACTGAATAGTGTCAACAGTACCCACCTCTCTTCTAACCAATGGGAACATTTATCTCATCATTGGCCGATTGGCCAAAAAATATTTTAATTTGATTCTCATTTATCTTAAAATATTATCTGATGATTCATTGATGTTGACCTTTTTGAGCAGGAACAATGTTTCCAGAAAATATTTTATTTTTATATTAGAATAGATTATATTTTTGTATGCGAATGTTAAAGGGGGGAATTAGCTGCCTCATGAGTCCCTAAATTATTTTTTCTTTTTAGATATTTTTCATGAGTCCTAAAATTAAAATGTACTACTCATGTTTTTTAAATACATTCCAAGTTACGCATGTTTAGAGGTGCTATAGTGACTAGATGGCACCCATAGATTGGGGAATTAGCGGCCTCATTCGCGGAGAGAGATGAAGGTGGGAAAGGAGGCTCCAATGCGCTAGAAACTGGGGCTAAAGAGAATAAAATTCCTAAATTTCTTTAATGCGTTATAACTTTTTTTATTTGTACTCTTGTATTTTTTTTAAATATATCAAAATTCATATTTTTTTTATGATCTTTCATGTGACACCAATATAGCATATGTAAAGTTTAAAGAAATAAATTAAGTTTCATCTGCTAGAGATTTTATAGGTTTAATTTTTTTTTTTAAGTTGTTCTAAATGCTACTCCCTTCGTCCCTTAAAGGTTTGTCGAGTTTGACCGGCACGTGGAATAATAAAGTAAAAACTGTGTGGTAGATATTTGTGCAGAAGAGAGAAATAACATGAGTCATAAATTGATTGGTTAAAAGGAAAAGTGACAAAGTTTTTGGGACAACCAAAAAAGGAAAGTTGACAAAATTATAAGGGACGGAGGGAGTAAAGTTCGGATCTCATGATTTAAATAATAATTTTATACTTCCTCCGGTCCCAAATGAAATTCACACTTTCCTTTTTGGATAGGTCCAAAATAAACTTCACACTTCTTCTCTTTCCTTATTTGGCAAATTATCTATATCAAAACAGTGCAAAACCGTGCAAAATAGTGTCAAACAGTGTCAAACAGTGTCACAACAGTGTACTCTACAGTAAAGTCAAATTTATTTCCTCAATTTATGTGAAGTCAAAGTGTGAATTTCATTTAGGACCGGAGGGAGTATCTTTCATTTATTTTTACATTGGAATGTATAACTTTTAAAATCATAATTATTCGCAAAAAAACATCTACAAAAATTAATGTATAATAATAAAAGAAAGACTTTAATTAAAAATTGCTGATTGAATATATTGACCGTGTTAGATTGCAAGGAAAAATTGAATTGACCAAGTAAATATATATAAACTAGTGGGAAATTAGATTTATTGACGAAGCGGGTTGCGGTTAGTGGGAAACTAGAATGGAGAGCTAGATTGCATTAAAAAAGCTTTTCACCTCACCTTTGGTCTCACCTCACCAAGTTACAATATTTAATATTTAAAATTGTAATGATTATCTTCTATTTTGCATTAGAGTAAGAAAAAATAGTCCCTCTTCAATTTGTTTACTTTTGTCCACATGCTCAATAGACTCTTTGAATTTGGATGACACCTCACCACAATACACCCAAAGCATTTTAGATGCTCTTAATTAGTCATGGTCGGGCTCCCAACGTCTTTGTCTTCTTTGCCTAAACCGCCAACTCAAATGGTGGTTCTCTTAAATGTAGTTTACTCTAGCAATATTTTGGAAAATAATTTTAATCTGATCTCAATTTCATAAATATTTTTTCATTTAGCATGATATTATGAAAATTAGAAATGCTAGGAGTACATAATTTGTACACAACTTGTACACAAAATGTCGGTCACAGACAATTGGTACGGAGTTGTCTGTGAGCACGGACAAGAGTTGTCTGTGTACACAGACATTAATTGTGGTGTAAAAAAGTACACTGGCAGCCGCCTGACACTAACACGAGCTTGCAAATCAATCTATATATGTCTGGTACCTATGTGCACAAACAATATTTTTCCTGTTACACATACTACGGAGTATTATTCATTTGTGCGCACAGATAATATTTACCACACATACAATAGTCGTGCGCCTCACAAACAAAGTTGTCTGTGTGATTAACTTTAGTTGTCGATGTAATCAATTTAAATTGTCTAGATGAACAAAAAAAATATTTGTCTATATACATCCAAATGAATGATGTAGTTGTATGTGTGATGAATTTACATGTAATTTGAAAAAATTAGAAAAATAATAAAAAAATGAAATAAGATAAATAAATTGATTTTGTGCAAATAATGGAAAATTTTGATACAAAAGGGTAGAGAAAAAGAGGATGAAGAATGGAAGAGAAAGATGGAGAAGAGAAGATGATCTCCCATATTTTTGTTGAGAATTTTCGGATAAATTGGATAGAGGTGTACTTGGGGTACACACTTGTGGACACACTCTTACACGCTTGTGTCTGTGTAAGCGCTTTTTTTGTCTGTCCCAGACAAAAAGTATTTGTCAAATACGTTTTGTCTGGGACAGAACAAAAAAACGTCTACACAGATACGAGTGTGTAAGAATATGTACACAAATTGTGTACCTTTAGATTTTTTCAATTGGATAAGGAGGAAATAGATAAGGGAGAGATGGGAAGAGAGAGGGGAGAGAGAATGGGGAGGGTGGCAAATGAGTTTTTTGGAGGGCTTTTATATGGTGTACACTTTGTGTACACCATGTGTACTCCTATCAAAATATTTATTTCCACCTTTGTTAATGAGAACAACTTCGATAAACCAAATCAGGTGCTGAAAATGGAGACAAGATAATTTTAACTATGTTCTTCCCGTGAGGTTTTCATTGTAGCTGCAATATAAGAAAAAAGTATCAAAGAGATCGATATACAAATTCTTGGGGGATAAACATATTGTTGACATTGTTGGTTGTTATTCCAAGGTAATCTCATATTTATTTATTGGTTAGAGGCTTTGCTTTTGATTTTAAGTCATTAATTAACTTATAAGTTATGGATTACTGTTTAGAAGTTACTATTTTACTTCTATTAGTATGTGTTATTAGGAACTCAAGTTTATCATCATATTTAGTAATATGTATTTCTAATCTTTTTGTTTTTTTATTGGTTTCTCATTTGACATTTTATTAATCATCTCTTTAAGAACTCTTTAAAAAAATCCAAATAGTAGTGCTATATGATATGTGTATTGGGATATCGGGTCACTTGTTTCTTTCTTCAGGAATGATAATTAAACATGTCATTTTCTCTATTTGTCCCAGGATAGTAAGCGTATTATTTGGTAGACTCATTTGGTAGTACCAGCAAGACAACGAGTAGTACAAGCTAGGGGTGGACTCGGGTCCGGGCCTAGGCCCGGGTGGGCCGGCGGTTCAGGAGTGGTGGACCTGGGACCGGCCCGGGTAATCACCGGGTCCGGTCCGAGTCCGGGCCGGGTCAGGCCGGACCCATTATCATTTTTTTCTCTCTCTTCCTAATTGACCCCCCTCCCACCCCAACCCCCCAAACCACCTCAAATGGCCCAAAATACCCAGCCCAACCTGAAATTATAAAAAAAATTGGAAAAAAAAATAGTTTTGGCCCGAACCGGGCCCGGCCGGGTTGGGCCTTGTTTTGGGTGACCCGAGCCCGGACCGGAAAACCCACGGGTCAGGCCTACCCGGACCGGTCACTGACCAGGCCACCGGGTCGGGTCGGGCCGGAACAGTGCCGGTCCCGGGTCAGGCCACCCGGCCCGAATCCATCCATAGTACAAGCACATCGGTAGCTTCATTTCTTTTTAAGATCATTAGTAGTCTCATTTGATAAGTGATCTACATTATTTTTATAATGGTTCTCGCTTAAATGTGTTTGTTTTCTCATTGCAATTTTCTAAGATGTTCAACTAAAGGTATACTTAATGTATCTAATTTCTCATTCCTTTTATATACTCTCATTACTTACCAACTGACCGCACCCCGTACATAACTTCATTGATTTTGAACATCATTACTTTAAACATCATTAGCCACTGCAACCCTTTTCTCACAAAAACTCATATTTATGATTACCTAGCTTTTAAATTAAAAAGTGTAACCTTTTTATTTTCTTCTTGTAAAAATATAAACTATAGAATTGATTTTAAATTTTTAACATAAAAATAAATAACTTGTAACTGCGAAGGTTCAAATTTAGAAATAAAAAGTTCTTATGATTTTATATTTAAGTGATGTGCAAGATATAAGTATGATGAACTTATAGTGTGAAACTATTAACTTTTGATAAAGATATTATAACTAATAACAAGACTAAGATGACATCAGAAATAACAAAGGGATCGGAAGAAGTATGCATTGTTTTCCCTTTGAGGATTAGTTAATCACATGTACTACTCCAGTAGTCCAGTATAATACGCTTAAATTAAATAAAAGAGTATTAAAATGTTGATTTAATATCAAACATCTAACATGAACTTGTGAAACAAAACTATAATTTGGAGTTTTTTTCGAATTAATGTTAATTAATTAATTAATTACGAAAATAGGGTTGGGTTAAAAGTATTTACCAATATACTGTTGGGTTAACCGTGGTCGGGGGTAAGTCGCCCGACCGTTGGGCGACTTTCCATTAAGTAAAAACAACGACCAACCACAAAACAGAACACTGCGAACGAAACTCAATCCCCAAATCCCCCAAACAGCACCTACGAAGGACGAAGGACGAACGATGACCGAGCCATTTCCAACTCCGGCGAACTTCCATATCCGGCGACCCCACTCCGGCAAACCTCCATCTTCATCTTCAACACTCTTTCTTCTTTCTTGTAGGTAAATCAAACTCCATTTCATCTCATTTTTAACTTAGGGTTTTGAATGTTAAAATTTTCGAATTTTTAGATTATGAAATGTTGAAATTTGATTTGAAATTGATTGTAAATTTTAAAGTGTATTTTGACATTTGGGCATTTGGGTGGATTTGAATGTAGATATCAAAATTTGGGTATTTTCATATTGAAATGTGAGTTGTTTGTGAATCTTGACTTTTGGATATATTTGAATTGTTATTAGAATATGGATTTCTCAAGCTTCCCAATCGTGTGTCATTGGGGAGGGAACTATTATGAGGATGCTGGTCAAATATGTCATGAAGGTGGTACAACCACATTTGTCATGGTTTGTCGTGGTGTTTGCATGCTCGAGATCCTTCAAAAAATACATACAGCCACAATGATTCATCCTAGCCGTTCTCTGCGTTTGAAAATGAAATTTCTCATGAACGGGGGAAAGTACATGCTTATGCCCCTCACTGATGAGCTAGCTATAACAAATATGTGGGGCATAGTTCAGATGGAGGACATGTCAATGCTTGAGATATACATTGAGGAATCCATATGTGACGCTTATCGTACTTCATCAACATCAAATGCTGTTGTATCTAGGCATTATGTCAATGCAGGTGTGAATGATGGGAACTCCTCAAATGCTCCTGTACTGGACATGGTTATACAGGAAGATGGTAGGTATTTGCACAACGGTGCATCATTTGTGGATGGGTAGGGAAGTGATGATGATGCTGATGACAACATCAATGGTGAAGATATGACAGATTCTGATGAAGATGATGGTGATACGGTCACGGCAACTGCCCCGTCTACCCACTTTACTAGAATGTATGATCTCCCTGAAGGCTTTACTGATGCGTGGCTGAGTGGATCAGGTGAGAAAAGGTTTACCCCCGAAGGTGAGTTTGAGGTCGGTCAACAGTTTGACAACAAAGAACAAGTCATCAATATGGTGAGCTTGTATTCTATCAAACCGAACCAATTTTTTCGGGTGATAGAGTCCGATAAACACAAATGGGTGGCACAATGCAAAAGGAAGAAAGAATGTAATTGCCCCTGGAGAATACGCGCCACAAAGAACAAAGGCAACCTTGACACCTTCACAATTGTGCGTTATCCTGGACCTCATTCTGCTACGTGTGTTGGGAACACCGACACTACCGATCACGTGGCTTTGACTTCAGATTTCATCTGTAAAGATGTGATTGACATTGTTCGCACTGATCCTTCCCTTAAAGTGCATACTATCATTGAGATGTTGAAGGAAAAGTATGGGTATACGGTATCATACCGGAGAACATGGATGGGAAGCAAAAGGCCATAGCAGAAATATTTGGCGGTTGGGAGAAGTCATATTCTGAATTGCCCCGTTTCATGACATCGCTCCAACATTCAAATCCTGGAACTATTGTGCAGTGGTACCCACCCCCTAATACTCCCACAGGTTATATGCAGTTTCAAAGAGTTTTTTGGGCATTCAAGCCATCAATACATGGTTTTAAGCATTGTCGACCCGTACTTACTATTGATGGCACACACTTGTATGGAAAGTACAAGGGTGCACTGCTCGTGGCCATGGGTTGTGATGCGAACAACCAAATATTTCCAGTGGCCTTTGCAGTTGTTGAATCTGAGAATGGGGATAGTTGGCCATGGTTTATGGCATGTATTAGGCAGTTTGTCACTAATCGGGAGTTGTGTGTCATTTCTGATCGGCATGGAGGTATTGTCAGGGCAATGAATGAGGTGGGAAGTACTTGGGAGGAGCCTTATGCGCATCATAGGCTATGTATCCGCCATCTTGCATCGAATGTGCACACTCATTTCAAAGACATTCATCTAAAAAATCTTTTTGTCCGGACCGCACGGCAACATCAGAAAAAGAAGTTTGATGGTGGGTTCAAGAAGAGGTGAAATGAGTTTGGAGACACGACAATTTCTGGGGAACATTCCCCCAGAAATGTGGTCATTGCACCACGATGGCGGGTACAGATACGGTACCATCACTTCTAATCTGGCAGAGGTTTTCAATAGCGTGATGAAAAATGCTAGATATTTGCCCATCACCGCTTTGGTCCAGGTTTCCTTTTACCGGGTTAATGCTTATTTTGTGAATAGGCGTGAAACCAGTAAAATGAGAGTGACAGAAGGCCACGAGTACTCCCTATACATCACAGATTTAATTGATAAGAATAAAGAGAAGACCAAGCATCACATAGTTACTCCATTTGATTTAGGCTGAGGGTTATTTCAAGTGGAAACCGGTTGTGGTGGCCGAACGTTGGGGAAGGGTGGGAGAAAACAAACTATCCATCTGAAACAGAAAACTTGCACTTGTAAAAAGATGGAGATATATAAGATTCCATGCTCCCATGTGTTAGCCGTGTGCAGACAACGTAGCTTATCTTATGCTCCATTTGTAGATAAGTTTTTCTCATCTGACCAATACGCGACCACATATCATAGAGTCTTCAAACCCATTCCTGATCGTGATTATTGGCCTACTTACAATGGACCTGAAATCGTGCACGATCCATCCATGCTTCGGGCTAAGGGAAGACCTAAGTCGACACGTATTAAGAATGAGATGGATGAAGGTCCCCGAGGAACGGTTAGATGTGGAAAATGCCACCAAACCGGCCATAATAGGGCCACATGTGCGAAGAGATCATCAAGACACGATGGAGGGTCCAGTGGGTAAGGTGTTAATTATAGTAATTCACAGTTCATCTCAGCTTTGCATGAAAACATATTAATTAATAAAATGGATGATTAAAAAAAAGAATTAGTATAATAGTAAAAATTAACTAATACGATTTTGTTTGTTTGTAGGCATGCAAGTGCCAGCGGATCCTAGGTCGAGTGATCAAGATGACCATGACAACTTCTACTTTGTCTTTTGTATTGCAGTTTTTCTTGTACAACATGTTAGATAATTTACAACATTTTAGATGTTGTAGGAACAATTTACAACATTTTACGTATTTTCTCTTGTATGTTGTATTTATGTGTTCGAGTATGAATATTAGATGATTAATTGTTATGAATGTTTGATTATTGTATTGTGTTTTACCGGTGAGTTGTATGTGTTTATGTATGTGTTTGTGAACATGTGTGTTGTATGTTTTATAATGTGTTGCATCTCGCTCGTAACACTTAAACAAAAGAAGGGAGACCTTATTTATAGCAAAAAGATGAGTCTAGGTTGAAATTGGGCAAAAAAATTGATGAAATTCTGTTTTCGGAATTAGGCACGATCGTGTCTACCCGTGCAGGCACGATCGTGTGTGGCTAGCAGTAGCTGTTGGTCTGCGTTCATATGGAAGGAGAAAGTCACCCAACGGTTGAGCGACTTATAAGTCACCAAACCGTTTGGCGACTTATAAGTCGCCCAACCGTTGAGCGACTTTCCCTAACCATGGTTAAACCCAGCAGTAGATCGGTAAATATTTTTTTACCAACATTATTTTCGTAATTAATTAATTAATTAATTAACATTAATTCGAAAAAAAAACACTATAATTTGTGGTGCTTGACAGCTGGTTCTGTTTAGTCCTTGCCTCCTTGGTGTGCTGCTGGCCAAAGTGCCTCAAACTCAATAGTTGTCACTCATAAGTCATATCCTGGATTTGTATTTCATAAACATTTGGATTGTGAACATACTACTAATATAAATCAACAATGGTCACTTTGGAATAGATTGAAATTACAATCACAACCACATGAACTTAAACATGTCTTTATTACAAGTATAGGAAAAGAATGATCTCAAAAGTATTAGCACACAACTATATTAGAAAAATAACTTTTACGCTAATAACTTTTTCATATCAAGGACTCTTGCACTAATATCAGCTCTTCTTTCCTGTATTTATCTAACATTTTCAGGGGTCAAAAATATCCCTAGTCTCTGTTACAACACTATATTGCAATGTAGTAAAGTCAAGATGCCGACCCGACTTGTGAACCTTTTTACCTGAAAATGTTAGACTGTTCCGCCCAGGGTTCAGGCAGCAATCTGCCACCACAATTCAGCATCAGTTCAATTGTTTCAGCCATAACTTAAGTCATTTCACTAGATTCAACCAATTTCATAGTTACCAAACCGGCTCATGGCGCACTTTCTCGGAGAACAAAGCGATCCTCCAATAACATATTCCAGAGTAAAATGAAATACTAACAAAGGCATAGCACACGTTCTTGATAGGAGATTGGTTTATTTCGTTGTTCTTGTGTTTGGTCAATATTTTGTTGCTAAATAGGAAGATTTAACAGCATTACTCCTGTATTACAACATACAATGAAGTACTGCGGAAAAAATTACATCGAAAGCTTTTTTGCCATTGAATATGGTGGGAACTGGGAACACCAATCACCCCCATCAACTTTTCACACTGACACCCCAAAAAAATACAAATTCATGGTCAGTACTGTACAAGATCTTTATGAAACCCCTCTTTCACGAATTATGATTAAACATATAATGCTTTTGCATAATTCAATGATGATGTTTACATCTCTTTTGTGGAAAACAAAATCAATGATGATTATCACGCTCCCAAAAAAACTCGCCTAATTCTTATGCATTCCTATGAAGCCTTCCTTCAGGCTTGTTAAACCCTGAAACACAGAACTAATGCGTGCCAAGAATTTACATTTTGCACGGAAACCTATTACTCCTTCACTTCAGCTTATATCTTCAGTTTTCATTCAAAGAACAGGGAAGAAAAATGAAATGAATACATTACCTATTTGTGACACACTAAAGCCTGTGTTTCTTCTCCTAAATTCAATACCTCGGTGTTTCATGTTTATCATCAATGGAAAAAAAAAGTTATGGACATATCACAACCAGATCTGTATGTATTGAACGATCCTTCAAAGGAACAAATAGGAAAAAGGGTAAGTTTTCCATTTACAATACGTTCTGTGATGATTTCTATAAGGTTTACATATACTATTGTATCTTTTTCTATAGAAGGTAGTATTTCCATGACATTATGGAAAATATTATTGGAACTAGGAAAATGCTGGGAACTAGAAGGTAGTAGTTCTCATGAAAAGAACACAAGAATGGAAAATGTTGGGAAAAATATAGAAGAAAGAACACGAGGGAAGCATTATTTTTATATTTATTCAAACACACTTTATTTATTTATTTCTATTAATTAGTCTAAAAACTAAGCATTTGAAAAATATTAAAAACATTAATCATTCCATCTTCCTTTGCATTTTAAGAGGTAAAACTGAAGACAAGAATATAACTTCCTCAAGCTCTTCTTTCCTGTATTTCTCTAACATTTTCAGGGGTCAAAAATATCCCTAGTCTCTGTTACAACACTATATTGCAATGTAGTAAAGTCAAGATGCTGACTTGTGAACCTTTTTACCTGAAAATGTTCGACTGTTCCACCCAGGGTTCAGGCGGCAATCTGCCACCACAATTCTGTCTTACGTGTGTTCTGCAACATGAGGTAAACTTAAGAAAATAATGACAAATATATGACTAGAATAAAAATAATGGACTGAAGTGTCTGTTAACATGTAGTGACCGTAGTGTTTTTAACTACTTACACAAAGTGGTATTTTTATAGTAGTAACCATGGTTATGCTCAACTTTACAAAGCAATGATTATGTTGTACTTTTGTAGTGACTATAGTAACCATGTAGTCACATTTTGTTCATGAATTCTGTTTTAAGTAATATTATAGGATAACTGTGTAAACTTATGTGATTAAACTTTGGACTATACGCTGAAAAAAAGAAATCTATAATCAATATAAAAGAACTGTCAGTACCATCTGAGATGAGAAATCAGACATAGGAATCGTCTCTCGAAGATGCAGTAGAGGGAAAAAATTAATGCATCCCCGACAGAAAATCTCCACCATGTTTCAGATCCTTGAGATTCAAGAAATATACTTGTACTTATTTCTCATGTCTTCATAAATCTCAACTTATTACCAATTTCCTGAGTATCAATACATGTATCTGTTTGGGATAACTCTCTTCCCAGTATAAGATATGTCTGCACATTAAGAGAGTAATTCTTGGATTCCATGATGTGTAGAAGCTTCATACACATTTCTGATTCCCCTTCCTTCAGCAAACCATCGACCAATACGGTCCAAACAATCTCATCACAGTTCCTTTTTTGCTCAAGAATGCTCATAAACACATCCTCTGCTTCTTTCAGCCACTTTGCTTTACAGAGAGCTGAAATGAGTAGCCGGTAAATATTTAAGGAAAGTATAACACCTTTCGAAGTCAGAGAGCGGAAATTTTCAAGAGCAGGCCTCACATCCAATCCCTTGCAATAGGCACACAAAAGTGAGCTTTCCATTGCATCATCTGGACATAAACCTTTTCCCTTCATATGCGTAACCAACTTCTCAGCCTCATCAACTTTACATTCTTTACAAAGCCCAACCACTAGGGTAGAGTATGTATCTAAACTGGGCCCACATCTGTTTTCTGACATTCTGTCCAATAAACTACACAAAACATCAAAACTATAACAATCCTTTCCATTCTGCAAACCCTTCAAAAGCACATTATAGGTTCTATAATTTGGTTGGCACCCACTATGAATCATCTTGGAGAAAAGTAAGAACGCATGATCTAACCCACCCAAAGCTACAAATCCATCAATTAAAGAGGTATAAGTTACATGATCAGGAACCAATCCCTTCATCTCCATTTCTTTGAGTAGAATCTCTGCTTCATATGCCTGCCCTTTGAGGCATAAACCGTGGATGAGCGAACTATAAGTAAACAAGTCCGGCGGGCAATTCCCGTTTTCCATTTCTCTGAATATCTTAAATGCATTTAGTGTATCGCCGTTCTTACACAGCCCATCAATCAATGTTGTGTAAGTGATGACACTAGGGACCAAACCACTCTCAGCTAATTTATTGCACATTATCTCTGCTTCAGGAAGTCGGTTAGATTTTGATAAACCATTTATAATGGCATTATAAGTCTCAATTCCCGGACTGCAACCCTCTTTCTCCATTCGTTTAAATAAAGAAATTGCATCGTCCACTTTTTCTGCTGTAGCAAGACCATATATTAATGTCGTGTAATTTATCTTGTTTGGACACAAACCTTGTGTGATCATTTCTTCAAAGAAAGCTATGGCTGAATCGAGCTTCCCTCTTTTGCAGAAACCAAAGACAAGTTCTGCGTAAGTCCACTCATCTGGTTTAAGTCCACAACTCTTCATCAAGTGCAACAGTCTAACAGTGTTCTCCAATAGACCACCTTCAAGGTACCCTTTGATGAGTGTATTGTACGTGATGACTGTCGGTGTGGGGCCTGACTTTAGCATTTCATTCAAAAGAATCATTCCCCACTCTATGTTTCCCATTGAGCAAAACCCGTGAATGAGGGTATTGTAGGTTTCAGAGTTTGGTGGATAACCGTGAGCCTTCATCCATTGAAGAAAACTACGGGCCCTATCTATGAATCTCCCACCACACAATTCATTGATCAGCACGTTGCATGTTACTATGGTTGGAATCACGCCCTCTCTGAACATCTTGTTGAACAAACCAATCACCAACTTAAGACGGCCAGAACAAGAAATCCCACTCATGAGGGCAGTGTATGTTTGAACGTTCGGTTTGCAGCCTCTCTTTCTCATGATCATCACAAGATCGATAGCCTTATCAACACGTCCAGTCCTACACAGTGAAGTGATTGGGAGTGTGTAAGTATACACAGTCGGCTCAATCCCTTTCTCAGTCATCTCCTTCAGCATATTTAAAGCTTCATCAACTCTCTCATGGCTGCACAGCCCATTTATGAGAGTTGAGTAAGTTACTGCATTTGGATGAATATTCTCATTTAGCATCTGTTGAAAAACCAGAAAGGCTGAATCTATGTTCATGTTTCTGCAGTGCCCAAGCATGAGGGATGTGTATGTGAAGACATCTGGAAGCATCCCATACCCGTACACTTGACTCAAAATCAAATAAGCCTCCTTCACCTTCCCTTGCTTACACAGTATATTTATCATTGTGTTGAATGTTAGCAAATTTGGTTGGATGCCATTGTTTAGCATTTCCCTATAAAATCTTTGAGCAGACACAAACATGTCAAATTTGCCTAACTGAATCAACAGAGTATTATAACTATACAGACTGTGTCCTAGACCATTTTTCCTTATCTCGCTCAAATACTCAACGACCCTATTCATTTCTTCCATGTTTCTGCAGTCCTTTATCATCAATATCTTGACATGGTCAGCTGGTTCAAATTTCTTCTCCCGCAGTAGCCTATTTAGCATCGACACATAACAGGTGATATCGTGTTTGTAAAAATGCCTCTTAGAAACCCAATAGAAGAACTGCACAGCTATGTCAGTGTCGTTATGGATTTCAATGACCCTTGCAAGGTGGTGGGGTCTTAGCTTTGGGCTCAAAGAGTTCAGCTCCGCGCTCTGTTTCCACTGAATCTGCCGATTTGATAAAATTTCACAGACCTTATAGACCAAGTGCGATTGAGAGTTTTTACTGTCTTCTTGATTGCTTTGAAGCTTAATCGGTTCAGAAACATCGGGTTTTGAAGAAAAATGAAGAGAGCCCGTGCGGGACGAGTGAAGGTTACTATTATTGGTCGGGCGGCAGGGCCGGTCTTGAGAAAATAGAGACCCTGTGCAACAACAAAATTTGGGCCTTTTTTTTCTAAGTCCCGAATGTATGTATACTTTGAGCATGTGTGAGTAACTGAGTATACACACAGACAAATATTTACACCTAACTGTAGATTTGCCAATGCCACCACTGCATGAAAATCAACTCTTCACAGCTTGATGCAGTCAAATGGATTATAATGCAATTTCTTGAAGAATTTGAAGTGTGTTCTGATGAACCTGAAACCAATTAGTGATCAATAACTTCAATGAATAATTAGACAAGATTTGAAGCCGTGATTTTTTAGCAGTAGGATTAGAATTTAATATTTAAAGAACAGAGATCAAATCGTGCAATAAACATCCATGAACCAATATTTAACAAATAATAATAACCAAAATTTTCAAATGGTTAACAATAGTGCAAGTGGAAATCAATTTCTCCCATGAAATCAAGATTTAATTATTGTGTATCAAATTGGTTTGCGGTTCAATTCATGTTTGAAGCAGATATCTGCAAAATTGATTGAAGATGAAATAAGAAATTATTTATCAGATAAATAACATGAAAGCAAATAATCTGAAAATAAAGATTTAATTATTGTTTATAAGAAATTATTTATCAGATAATACTTCAATAAACAATTAAACAAATCAGAAAATCTGAAAATCATATATGTGCTGACTGCTGAGCCTGAGATGCTTACCGTTACCGTGCAGTGCGCAGTTGCGGTCTTCGACTAACTCGACTCTTCGAGGTGGGGCACGGTGGGCCAGTGGCGGACTGGTGCTGGGTGGCGGCGGTGGTCGTTAGACGTCGTCCTCCTTCCGTCCTTCGTGGCTTCGGGGGGTGTATTGTATTGTGGAAATTTCCGGACACAGCTCTTTCCAGGACCATAACAGTTCAGACCAGACCAGTTCAGACCGGATCAACTTGGATAATTATAAAAATACAAAGAAATCAGATTAGATAAGTTAGGACTTTACAAGATTAGAACTTAGTTAGGTTTTTTCCATCCGTATGTTTTATTTAATTCTGTTTTAGGAAACTTAATTTTTAGTTTCCATTTTTGCCCTCCACTTTAGGCTACGTATCAAGACGAATGACTTGGGTAACGGCTGGTCTCATCCGCAGCGACCTTTTCTTCTTCTTTCGCTCTTCGTCTGCGTAATCAACCGAGCTCAAGATCATCGTCCTTTCATTCATTCGTGTTCACTTCTCCAGTTTCGATCATGCTCGTATGGTTCACGAATTGTTTTAAAGCGGCATTCAGTTGTTCATCGAGTTTCATACGCTGTGCAAAATTTCTGCACTTTTTAGTAAGTTTTATTACTCATTTGTCTTACAAATTTGTTATTGTTTGATGATTTCTTGTATAAACGAATTTCGTTTATATATTTTGTATAAGTTCTTTCAATTTCAAGTTTGAATTCTCATTCTAACCTTGAAATTGCAGTTCAGTGTATTTTTCTTCTCTGTTTTTTAGTTTCCAACATCGATCTCTGTTTTTTCTACTTCATATAATTCTTTGATTGTCTTACGGTGAACTAGATACAACCAGTTGTAGTCCAAGAACTTTCTGAAATGGAGGGTTCAACTTATGCAAATTAAGTGCTCGACAAAAGTCCTCAATCAGAAACCAGTGCAACCGCCCAAAAAATTGGGTCGGTCTGTTACAGAACCACACGGATACTAAAAATTAAGTTTCATATATGCATGTGCACCTCCTATGGTTGTCTGTGATCCTTGTAGCTTGGAATTGTACTTTGGTTCTGAAAAGGGTTCACCCTGAGGTCCCTGACTATGCTATGTTTACTTCGTTGGTTGAGTTGTTTACTGTACTTGCTTGCATCAATAATCATACCTCCAAATAGCTGTAGCAGAATTTTCTGCAATTGATTTCAATCTGTGCCAATTCTCCATCAATGACTTATTAATCAAAAGACATGTCGCCACGTTTATTCTAATATAATTGATCTCAATGTTGCTGCCATGAATTCACTTGTGCACCAAAGAAAGATTCGATAAATTTAAAAGACATACATTCCTCTTCCATTGACTATTCAAAACACAACTTAATGATTCATATCCACACTTTTTAGCTTTGTCTTCTTCATATCCACAATTAAGCTCCTGGTTTTGATTCAGACTCCCATTTCAATTCTTTGTAGCTTTGAAGTTCTTTCTAACTTCCATCATACTCATATTGTCGCATTTTGTTTGTGTTAATGATGAATGTAACTAGACTGCTCATGGAGTGATTCTTTTTGGAAGTCATATGTTCCAGATTAGAAGGTACATGTTTTGATTTTACATGTGACATCTTATGTTCATTCTGCATTTTATATACTTCCTTTTGTTTTAGTTTAATGTATTTCGTATTTGTTTAAAGAAGAACTACTTAATGTCTATACTTATATGATATTTTGTGTTCTTGTTTTAAGGTTTGATTCTGAACATTCATATTCTAATGAATTTAGACAATGTCATCATCAACAATCCACAACTGAAATTACTGCAGAATTTATAAAGTGTCAATATGGAGATGCATCTAGAAAATCTTATGCTTAGAATAATATAGTGGTTGACATGAATAGAGATTATGGTGTGACACTAAACAAGCTAAAGAGGACTCTTGCTCATAGAAATAATTTGTTTATTTTTTATCACAGATCGGCATGCAGGAATTATTCATGTAGCAAAAACAGTTTCTCCAGTTGCACGCTGAACATGGGTACTATTTTCAACACACTTTAGACAATATTAGGACAAAGTTTAGAGGATCTACTACTAGTTTGCCATTGAAGTTCAACTAGGCAGTCAAGTCTGCCACAAGATCCCTCAATTCATACTTATTTGTTGAAGTTCAACTGAAGAGTTTGGTTACCGGCAATGTTATTCATGGTGCAAGAAAAGTGGACACAATAAGAGTCTTGCAGGAATCCTATCTCAATTCGTAGTTCTTGGTGAATTTGCATTTCATCGGTGTTGTTCACTACAAGAATTTTGACAAAATATGACAAACAAATTTGTCATATAAATTTCAAATTTTGTCACTAAAACTTTTATGTGACAAATTATAATCGTCACAGTTATCGTCATTGTAGCTCCGTGGCAAAAGGTATATATGACGATTTTTGGATTTGTCATTGTATAATTAACTTTTGATGACGATTTTACTCTTTGTGGCCATTTTTATTACTTTTAGTGACATCAAATTTTTCATTTTTACATCATTATTTTTGTCACTCAAGTAAAAATTTCGTCATCTATGCTTAACATAATAAGTGACAAAGCTTTATTTTGTCAACAAAACATAGCTTTTAGTGACAATTAACATTATACTTCCAGAATTGTTGAGTTGTAATGACGGCAGTGTTAGAATTACATGATTTGTCATATTTACAATAGTTCATCAGTTTACTTTAGTTACAAAAACATCTTCGTCACTTTAAGCAATATATTTAAAATGACAACACAAAGTGTCATGATCATAACACATAAAATGTTTATATCATTAATGTAAATAACTTATTACTATATTCAGTGAGAAAATTAGTCACATATGTCTTATGACATAATAAAAGATGTTATAACACAATAGAGAACATTTACATTCCAATTTGAAAGTGTATTGCTAGAAAACACACAATGTCATATACAAGTTACCAAACATTACAAACCAAAAATGCAATGCAATGTGTACTCCATCACCAAATCTTCATATATGACATTGTGCATGAAAATAGTGCACATAATTGAAACAAGACGGGTCCATTACAAGCACTTGTTTTAGAGTGGAAGCAAACTTCTTGGTATCAGCCACGGAATCAGCAAAGATAATAGAGAATTAACTGTTGTCAATCATCTCCCACCGTTTCACCGCTCTCATTCGATTTGAAAATTAGCAACTCTTTCAAGTTTCAATGTTGTCACTTTTAGAGTAATTAAAACAGTGTCACATGTATCTTCTTTCATCTTCTAATAAGGCCTCTTTCTGAAATTTACCAACAAGAAACAATGATGAGCCACTTAAGTGCTGAACAATGTATACATATAAATCAAAATGTTTTATTCAATTGATTATTAAAGTTTCTCCTATTCTCAAGGAATTACAGATACTCTAAAGCCGCTGATAAGTTGATACAATACAATAGTATAAATAAATTCTTACACCAAGTTTATTGGACTTGGGTAACTGCCATCATCGCTTCTAAAATCAGAACCACGATTTCTGTGAGAGCTCTCAATACTGCAATAATCAATCAAATATATGGTACACTTTAGCAACTCTGACATGGAAGAGGGTAATCAGAGTGAGTTGAACTTATCAAAAGTTAGTTGGTTTAGAAGTGAAGCAGCTTACAAATATTACTGGTAGGGATTATCTATAATGAACTTAGTTGGTTTAGCTAAAATGTTACTCTGTACAATTTAGTGAAATTTGAACACACAATTCATTGTAACAATAGATATTTTTAGGAAACCTCTAACTAAATCTAGTTACTTACCAGACGCTGATCACTAACTATTTTCCAACTTTTGGCTCCATCATCCTCACTGTATCTGCCTGCAAATTACAGAACAAGGTCAACGCAGAGATAGGAGGAATGTTTTCTGGTACGTCCCTTTGCTTAAATTTAAGCATTTTAAAACTGAAAGCTGAAAGTAGGAGGAAAGCTTAAAACTGATTATCAGATTTTTTCACAAAAAAAAAAGTGCTTTTTGAGCATGCACTCTAACGTTTACTTTTTAAAAAGATTTTTCTTTTCAAACACTTCCAACTATCACTAGTAATCACTATTCATAAATTCTCTAAAATAAATCACTTCTTACAGGTAGAAATAAGTGCAAACCACTCTCTAAGTGGATAAATTGTCATCAACAAAGACAGATATAGTAACCACAATGACTTACCTTCCAATATGGTAAGAGATGAGTTCATCTCAACTCTGCTTCCTTCAAAGCAGTGTAAACCACACCGGTCAGTGGACAGTGGACTATTAGTTTTAGGGGAATCAAAACTGAAATTAAAAAATGACAGCTCAATTACAACAAGGGTTGGTTTTGAGAAAACTTCTCATCCATGTTTACTGGAGAGTCATTGGGAGCATAAGGTATGAATTTCTCCACCAATCTTTCAGCGCATCTGCAGAACAGCCTCTCAATCATTACTGACAAATATTTCTTGTGGAGTGATGGAACCACAGCCCTTCGTCTTGCCTATAACAAACATAATGCTTGAGCACAACATCCATTTACAAGAAAGTAAATAATAATACGTATAATTCAGATCAAAAGCTTCTGAGATTTCTGAAGATGGTGGTAAAGCACACATAGCTGGAACATTGTATCCTCATTTGAGTCTTAAATGCATCTCCACTCTTGAACTTCAAGTGCTAATTTGGGTCTTAATCAGGCCGAGATGTTTGTTTGAATAAACTCGAAAATCATATTTGTATTAAGGTTTGAAAAGTTGTGCAATGAAAAATTTAAGAGCACCAAACTCTTTTATGCAAAAAGCTAACATGATTTATCTCTCAACAAATTCAACTTTGATATAGTAAACTCAAGTAGAATTCTACAAAACTCGATCTACATTATCTAAAATAGAACCTACATGTGACGCCACACATCGTAAAGGAGTGCTTACCGTCCAAATGGGACCTTCAGCGATGGCAAAGCCAGACCCAGACAAGAATTGAGACACCTCGGCAACAAGCCCCTTCGCATACTTCCTGTAATTTCTCAAGACATGTTTCGCAATGGATGGATTACTAACAACCACAAAGTTTCTAGGGCCAACTGTGAGGCGGTAGATGTGTCCGTACTCATTCATCCATTTCAGAGTGGGAGATATAGAGCTCCGTGCAGAAGGTCAGACACGTCATCCAGTTTTGCCGTCGCAGTCAGTATATTCAAATCGTCGTTCCGACCTGCTGTGAGCGATTTAGTCAGACCTGTGAGCCAGTAAAGACTCACCCAATTGCTCGCACGATTAGGGCTGAGAGTGACGGTGTGGTGGTGCTGCGATGGATGGTGCGGTGGAGCCGTGGAAGGAGGGTTAGCGGCTTGGCGCGACGGGAGAAGTTAATTTGGAGCAGCGGCGAGAGTTTCCGATTCTGAGGGATATGAGGTAAAAGGGAAATTTTAAAATTGTGAAAGTTAGTGGGCGCGAGAAATTTTTGGGGCGGCGCCAATAAGAAAATGTTTTTTCGCAAGAATAACAAAATATTTTCTACTTTCAAAAAACAAAATATTTTCTTATTTTGTTATATTAATAATAAATACATGCTTTTTATCCTTTTTTTTATTTTTTATTTTTTATTTTTTTTAACCCGGAAGGAGTACATCGTTTTTATATGTTGCGATCATATTCCACGTTGGTCACGAATTGTGTGTACTAAATAATAATAGTAGTAATAATGATGATAATATTAATATTATTGCATTTTTGTTTAAAATTTTGTGACATTATTTTTATTAAAATGTCAAATTATTACTTATTAGCCATATTTAGCAGGAAAAGCGAGCTTTAATGAGAAATTGTCATTATTTTACAAAATAATTGATTTTAATTCTGTAATTATAAATAAAATGATAAATAATGTGAGATCACAGTGCCATTATGCATTAAGATTAAGTTTTCATCTATAAATTTTTCACTTACTTTTGTTTCAAAATATTTTGTTAAAAGCTAAACTATAACACATTTACATTTATCGTCATCAAAAAGTAACATCAATGACAAAATAGTATTGTCATTATTTTACAATACATTTAGTGACACAATATGATTATGTCATAATAATTAAAAATTACGTGACACAAATTATCGTCATTAATTGTTTAAAAAGTGTCATAAAAAAACTTCCATCCGGATTTTTGGCGTCAAAGTTCGGCGCTCAAACTTAAAGTGACGGATTAGATCTTATTGTCATAGTAAACATCAATTAGTGACAAAGTATAAGAATTATAGTGACAAAAAATAACATTGTCATAACAAATTACTTTAGTGTGACAAATTTGAGTTTTGTAACTATAGATCATATAATATGACGATTTTTTGTGTGTCACACAAATTTTTGTCATAAAATGTGTGATTTTTTGTAGTGGTTCTTGGTGGTCACAACAAGAAATCTTACTGGTAGACTCAAAATTTGTATAAGATAGGTGTTGAGAAATGGGTACGATGATATTCTACTCCTACTAGGTACCATCAAACAACATGCCTCACACACCTGCTAATTGAATACATAAGGCTGCTGAAGTACTGATCGAACACATCAACACTCTGATTGTACTCATACATGTATTTTGTCTTCAAAAGCAATGTATAGATCGACCTTTATGTTCATATTCATGTGATTTGTATTGTACCTATGCATGAGAAATATTTCCAAATCTCATTTCAAGAGTTGAATCTATCAAGTTTCATAGTTGGTTCATAATTTTGTGCTAAAGCTTGTACTTATATTAACGGTAGGAATTTAATGTATGCGCCTCAGACATTAAGGACTTGTTATTGTCTACTTATGGACAATATTCCATAATTCAACCAGCATTATAAATCAACTTAACATTAAATAATAGTGATCAAGCATTTTATATGTCACTAAAAACAAGATTACACATAGTCAAACCGATTGTCACCAATATTTAGGAACAATGCTTAATGATCAAAAGAAGGAAATTTACATGTTCTTTTCTTTCCCAAGATCCTAATCATAATAATTACAAAGCATCGTAGTCTAACTACTTCCATCTTGATGCACACATCAGTAACTTTTTTTTAAGTTTTATACTTACTTTAGTTGTAGGAGTTTAATGTGGAGGAATTTAATGTTTGTGCATATGCCATTACGGACTAATTATTGTCTACTCATGCACTTCAATTTTCGGTTGCTATTGAATCTCTAAATTCCCGCTTCCAAGTTCCGGTCTGTAATACCACAAAGATAGAGGAGTGTTTTGTTTCAGAAACTCATGGACTTCGCTGATTGATACAATGGAATTATCATCTTCGATCACAAATCCTAATGTCAACTCAAACCTATCACAGAAGAAGCGGAGAAAAACCGGTGATTCAGACCGGGATCAGACGCCGTCTACATGTGTGGATGGACTCAGGTCGTAGAGTGAAGGCTGCCCAACAAATCTACTCGACGAAGCTTGTGGATGTTCTCTGTCAAGTCCGTCGAAGAAATAAGACTACATCTACCGTGGTTGACAACTATACTATTCGGGAGACTTCTTATGGACTGTCGCCGCCGCCAAGGGAAAGACCAGATGGAGCGATCGATTTGGAAGCTCGTAGGATTTGGAAGCTTGTTGATGCTCTCCGCCAAGTCCGCTCCGAAGAAGAGTCATCGCTGTAAATTCTTCCTGGGTTGAGCAATTGATTATAAAGTAAGGGTATAATAGTCAAAATATGTGCAGTTGTGTCCTACGCCAGAATGCAGTCCTAATTTTGGAAAATTGACATGTTTTAGTCTTATTTGTATAATTCTCCCCATTTCATTTGTGTCCACCTTTAAAATAATTTTCATTTTTAACTTTTACCTTTTCACTTTTATTTTTTTATTTTAAAAAACAGAACTCCGTATAAACCAAGTCAAATCCAAAATTCAAACTTCGATTTTGAGTTCGGCCGTCTCTCACTGTCTATGCTTCTCCTCCACACATTCTTCCGTCTCCCTTCATCTCCAGCCTCCCACAATGCGAAGATCTTCGTTTGGTTTCGGCTCCACCTTAACCACACGCGGCACTGACTGCTTCAGGTATCTCATAGTTTCAACATATTCTACCGATCTGTTTGATCTCAATCCTGCCGTGCGCTCACTAAAATAGGCTCAGAGATCTCTCAATTAGAGGAGTACTCCTTTAATTCTGCGAAACTAAATAATTTGAGATGAACTTTTCCTATATGCAACATGATACGGTTGATGAAGTTGAAAGAGATGTTTATTACATATTTCGAAAGTTAAGATTTGCATAGCCTCTTAAAGCTTATTATTAGATCGACTTTTAGACTTCTGTGCATCCTCCTCTTTAGAAGTTGTTTTGTTGATTTGATCATAATTTTTTCAGATTTAGTTTGATCTGATCTGATTTTTTTAATTTAGTCTAATTTGATCTGACCGGAAACAGTCTCTCTGTGCTTTAGTACAGGGGTAAGATTGCGTACATCCGACCCCCCCTTACCCCACCGTAGGTGGGAGCCTTTGCGGCACTGGGGTAAATGAAAATGATGAGTCTAATTTGATCTGATCAGAATATTCTTAACCTGATTTGAATCTTGATTTGTATCTTTATACTACCTCTCAACAATTTCATTATCACCTCACCAACTGTTCAGAGTCTTCTCAAATTATAAGTTATAAGTCTATAACTAACTAGCATTGATTTTAAAAATGTTTTGAACAGGTCGAGCTGAATTATGGATCAAAACCAATTATGATGTGAGGTAGACTGCTAGCATCAACAATCACTTATCAATGATGTTGGATATAGTTTTTAATTAGATCTAAAAATCAGCTGCTGCGAAAGTAGTTTGCAACCAATGGCTGCTATTTTTACTTGAATTTTTTGAGTGAGCAATTTGTAATTTTTAGAACATGAATGCGGAAAACAATCACTTTATAATTTTATATGAGAGAACATTTTATTTAAGAAAGGTACAACTCTGACCATTAAATATGTATTCATTGGATACTATTGTATACTTTATGTTATTTTAATGTTGTTTTCCCTTTTTGTGTTATATTATGTTTCTTTTTGTTGCATTTTGTTTCTTTTTGTTGCAATTTGTTTTCTTTTTGTTGCATTTTGTTTCTTTTTGTTGATTCCTTTTCGTGTTACATTATTTTGTTTTTTGTTGCATTTTGTTTCTTTTTGTTGATTTTTGTTGTATCATGTTTTTTTGTTGCATTGTATTGCTCCCATTCATCATTTTTAAGCAATAAGATTTTATTGCTTTGCTCTAGCTCCATATGGTGCCAAAGATTTTGGGATTTTGTACCATGAAAGGTTAATCTTTTTGTCCCTGAAAAATGTTAGAGACTTTGTATAAAGGCTGTGTAATAGGATGTACTTCGTATCTTATTGCAGGTTTATAACCTCGTTGAAGCTGAGCAAGAAATTTGCTCACAAGCTCAAGCTGCCTCCGAAGATGAAGGATCCGGAGGAGGAGGCCAAGCTTCCGGCGGAGGAGAGGCAAGCCCCCATCCTTAGCTCCAGCATCGGCGAGGAGGATTGGGATGATGATTAGGTGTTCCTGGACTCTGCTTCTTCCCAGGCCGATGATGCCGTAAGTACGCCCGTTCCAGATGCCGGTGCGGGAGAAGCCTGATCCCTCCTCTTTCTTTTTTGTTGATATGTAATGGTCGTAGTGCCTGTATATGTAAAGACCGTTGTGCCCTTCTTTTGTACTTGGAACATTTGAATGGAAATATTTGATTGGCTCTGCGCACTCGAGCGAAATCCCCAAAAATAAAAGAGGGACAACCGAAGGACCGCGCACTCGCCAACCTCGAGCAAAATCCCCAAAAATAAAAGAGGGACAGCCGAAGGACCACACACTCGCCGGCCTCAAGCAAAATCCCCAAAAATAAAAAGAGGGAAGCCGATGGACCGTGCACCTGCCGGCCTCGAGCAATAAAAATGAAATCCCCAAAAATTGACTAAGTACATATCAGTTAACCACGAGGAAAAAGGATATGCAATATGGACGAAGCATTCAAACACAAGCTACCCTAAAAAACATCTGGCAAAAATTCCAAGGCACATAAAGATGAGTGGCATCCCGAGCGGCCAACAAGAGTCCTAAGGAAGATGACATAAAAGATTCTAAGGCATGAAAGGGAAACAAACCACCTATTTCCCTTGGTCGAAGGGGGAAAACTCCCCTCGGCCGAACAAGGGCGAGCGGCCTCATCGGCCACGACAAAGGGAAATGATTATCTACTTGTGCTTGTGGCTCTCCATCAGCATGAAGGCACCCTGCAAAAACGAAATGGTTAGGACGATGACGACATCTACGATAACAAGAAAGACATGAAAATAACAGAGTATGCAAAGGAGCTTACTTGGACGATGAGGTCCATTCCACCGTCATAGATCCTGATGTTGCCAAGCTTGTCAAGGTAGGCCCGGTCCTCGGCTGGGACGGCTTGTGAGATCACGTCGTGGCCGTCAACAACCTCGTTGAAGACGCCTCCCTTCATGGGGTACTCAACCTCCAACTTGTAGGTCCCCGTGACCAACTCCTTCCCGACCCTCTTCTTCCGGGAGTCCTGGACGATAGGGGGAGGCTGGGAGACAATAGTAGATGAAGGAGCGGATACCAGGTCCACTACGGCGACGGCACTGGAGCCTCCAGCGTCTCCGGCCGGCATGGTCACAGCCCTGGCATCAGCATCGGCCAAGGGAGAAGCCCTCTTTGACTTCTTGGCAGGCTGCATACCGGCCTCAGTCAGCTTTTTCTGACCATCGTCGGCCTGTCATTTCTTCTTCGGCTGGGTGGGCGGCTTCGACGGCTGTTCAGCGCTCGTCTGTGCCCCACCTGTCGCCGCCAGCTTGCCTTAGCCTTCTGCTCAACTACTTTCAGCCGAGCAATCTCTTGCTGTTGCCTCTTGTGGCTCTCCATCAGCATGAAGGCACCCTGCAAAAATGAAATGGTTAGGACGATAACGACATCTACGATAACAAGAAAGACATGAAAATAACATAGTATGCAAAGGAGCTTACTTGGACGATGAGGTCCATTCCACCGTCATAGATCCTGACGTTGCCAAGCTTGTCAAGGTAGGCCCGGTCCTCGGCTGGGACGGCTTGTGAGATCACGTCGTGGCCGTCAACAACCTCGTTGAAGACGCCTCCCTTCACGGGGTACTCAACCTCCAACTTGTAGGTCCCCGTGACCAACTCCTTCCCGGCTCTCTTCTTCCGGGAGTCCTGGACAATAGGGGGAGGCTGGGAGACAGTAGTAGATCGATGAAGGAGCAGATACCAGGTCAACTACGACGGCAGCACTGGAGCCTCCAGCGTCTCCGCCCGGCACGGTCACATCCCTGACATTAGCATCGGCCAAGGGAGAAGCCCTCTCTGACTTCGTGGAAGGCTGTATACCGGCCTCAATCAGCTTCTTCTGGCCATCGTTGGCCTGCCGTTTCTACTTCGGCTGGGTGGGCGGCTTCGACGGCTGTTCAGAGCTCAGCTGTGCCCCACCTTTCGCCGCCAGCTTGGCAGCCTCCTTAGCGGCCATCTCCGCTTGGGCTTTTGCCTTAGCCCTATTCATCACCGATCTGCGGTCCATCACGAAGTCTGCATAACAAAGAAAACAAACATTAGGCAAGCAAGAAATAAGACGGGGACAAGGACGATAAAAGGGTATTAGCATCAGCTTCAGCAGGCACACCCAAATCCGGACCGTCGGGCTCATCAAATGTCGTGGTCATCTTCAGCCACAGATCTACGTCGTCCTCCTTGTCCCCATACATGAAGTACCTCACGAAGCCGAGAGCGGTCATCTTATACTCCGTGATATAATCCTTCACGCTCCTCGGCCCTCCTTTCAAGAACATCGCCACCTGAGCATCCAAGATTGAACTCTTCGGCGCATCATAGAGGTTGAATCTCCCGCTATGGCCGACGGAAGGAAACTCGGTCCCTCCCTCGCCCAGGGACATGAAGACAAACTTGCTCTTCCACCCGTGAATGGACGTCGGAAGATCAGTGAAGGACCTCCTATTCTTCACCTGCTGCAGGTTGGCATAGCCGGCACAGTTCTGGTGGCTACCACTGCCTATTTGATACAAGTTCATGAAAAGAGCCGTTGTCGGCTTGAAATCCAACTCGGCACGGTGGAGGAGAAAGCCAACAATCAACGAATAGCTGTTCGGGGTCAGCAGGGCCGGAGGAAGCTCCACCATGTCCAAATACTCTGTGATGAACGGATGAAGGGGAAACCTGAGCCCCTTGGCAAAACTCATGGGGTATATCCCAAAGTAGCCCGACGGTGGATTAAGTACGTGGCCCGTCAGCTTAGGGGCCCTAACCCTACCAAACAGTCCCACGTACATCTGGGCAACCAGGTGCTCAGCCGCGTTGCTCTGCGGCCTGATGATGTAGACATTTGGTGAGATCCAGGTAAGAGAAGCCTAGACCTTTCTTCGGTCGACGCCTCCTCTTCGGCGGGCCAGTCCCCTTAACTGCAGGCACCAGTTTTGGGCAAGGAATAGTAGCCGAGGTAGATGCTCCTTCCACGGCACGAGAGACCCCTACGTCCTCACCTTCATATGACGAGGTGGCCTCCTCGTCCTGGTTCTCCTCGTCCTCTGGCTCCCCTGATTTGAAGGAGCTCAAATCCTCAATCTCCTCGTAGAACTCTTCAACTACCCCGTAGTCAAGGGACTTGGCGGAGACATCATCGTACGGGTAGTACTCATCGTTCAAAGGCTTCATCATAACAACTACTAGAACCCTAAGGAGAACTACTTTACATCTAAGGGTGGTTTTTTTATTAACACTAGATCAAAGCCTAAGGAAGCAAAGCATGCAAGAAAGCGGAGAAAGGTTTGATGAACTGACCTTTGAAATTTTGAAGAACGGAAGAACACTTGAGCAAGCTCTCTCTCTCTAGAAATTTGGGTAGCACTTCGTTAGCTCAGGTTGCAAGTGGGGGACTTCCTTCGGGAGGAGGGGGGGGTAAATATAGACCCCCCAACGGTGACTACACGTGGCACCCTCCCAGTGGCCACATGAACGGCCACCACCCCCTAGGCCCAATAAGCTGCCACCGGTTCAGAAGATGGGCCAGGCCCACTTCCAGCAGCACCACTCCACTTCCAACGTACCAGCAAGCAGCATCCATAACGGCCAAGACACTCAACGGCCACACTAAGGAGAGATGTTTGCCTCCACAGGACACGACTACATCGGCCCTAGCAGCCAATAATCGTTTCAATGGCTGGTCCCATTTCAAAGTGTGCCCATATCGGCACAACACACTACCAACATCAGGCCCCTTTCAACGACCACCAAAGCAAAGCAAAAAAGAATCCAACAGCCATCGGCCTCATATAAAAGCCTGATGTTAACTCCTTGAAAGCGACCTGCGTCCAAGGGTTCTCCCACAGGGTTACCTTGGTCAGGACTCGCCAAAGGTTTGGATTCAGGGGAATACGGGGATCCCACTTCGGCCTAGG
Organism: Cuscuta europaea; assembly: GCA_945859875.1. Classification (NCBI taxonomy): domain Eukaryota; kingdom Viridiplantae; phylum Streptophyta; class Magnoliopsida; order Solanales; family Convolvulaceae; genus Cuscuta; species Cuscuta europaea. The sequence goes on from CAMAPE010000070.1 coordinate 2,863,436, forward strand.
GTTACACCTTACTCCTTCACTCCTCGCTCACTCTTCGCCCTGAAGCAGTGGAGGACTGGAGGACTACACCGGCCTCTAAACGCACACAAGGACAAAGTTGAAAATCCAAAAAACACACAAGTCCACAAACGACAACAACACTATATCATCCATGCACCACAACGTCCAGGACTTGGTGGTGCACACTCGGCCGCAACGAAGTAAGCAAACAAGGAAGCATAGCTCACCTCCCGAAAACGCGACGCGTGTCGTCCCTTGACGCGTGCCAGTCAACGGCCTTGAGATCACGTACTCCACTCTCGGCCAAGATAAGAAAACAGGGACCCAACGTCCTCGGTTCCAAATGCCATCATCGTTCACGAGACCAAAAATACGCACAACTTCTTCTGGATCAGTGCCGATATCGTCCTCAAAGACATGGACACCAAACTACGAACATCATCACTTCGCCCTGAAGTACGAAAGCAACTATGGGGCCTCCTCGGCCAAAACACAAAAAGCAACCGCCAACGACCAGAAAGAAGAAATATCACCCTCATCGGCTATTCAAGTCAAGGACACATATCGGCCACTGAGCCAGGACACTCATCATTCTCGAACAAACAAACTCACACAATCAGAGGAACATCAACCTTCTTCGTTCATAGTGAAGGCATACAACGGCCAGACACGAAGAACCAAAACAGGAAATGGCCACAATGCCCATAACGGTCCCACACCGGTCAGAAAACATCGAGACTATGGAATCTACTCTCCCTCACTTCGTCTGCATCTCAGCTCAGAGAGTGGGAGTGTCACGCCCCGGACCGCATCCGAGCCACGTAGACAACCGCCGTACAACCCGATAAGAACAACGACAGTTCATCCCTATTGAGTTGTACAAGGCGTCCGATTGATTCTATTGCCAAACCGATTAGTAAACACATACAATCAACATCAATATCATAATCAAACAAATGCGGAATAATAAAATGATTGATACTTAGCCACACGTGGCAAACACGGGCACGCAGGCCCCCACTGTTTTAATGAAAATATTGTTCAAAAATACATGAGCGGTTTATACATTTGAAATAAGAATGGAAGCACGAACCACGTCTTCCTTCTCGATCAGTCACCCTAGGCAAAGGTGCAGGTAGTAGGACTCTAGCCTCAACCTGAAAAATGTGAGGGCCCCCCGGAGGGGTCAGTACTCCATAGAAGTACTAGTGACAAGCAGGCTATATGAAGAATAACTAATGTTTCAGACACGAGACCCAAAAATAGGGTGATATATACATATAGATGTCCCTCATCCACCCGATGATACATACTGTATATATACTCGTAAAATACTCAACCCGTAGGTCATTTACTTTAAAGAGTCCTTTAGAGATAAAGTTCTCACCTGACTTTTCTCACTCCTTCCCCGGTTATCTAGCTCACAAGCTATAGTCTAACTTTGATTCATACTACCGAGTGTTTTAGGATCATTTACCGTCCAAGGCACTCAACCCATCCTGGAGTATTTAAGATCATTTACCGTCCAAGGGTACTCGGCCCCACCTGGAGTATTCTGGATCATTTACCGTCCAAGGGTACTCGACCCCACCTGGAGTATTCTGGATCATTTACCGTCCAAGGGTACTCGACCCCACCTGGAGTATTCTGGATCATTTACCGTCCAAGGGTACTCAATCCCCAGTCTATTCTCTACCAAATCCTAACCTGGATATGGCTAACCTTTCATTCCTTTAACTATGGACAATTCCTAGCCCTATAGTCATATAACAATCCTTAGGATCCAACGTGGGCGGGTCCCACCCGAACGGCCCACATTAACCCGCTCAAAACTGCCCGTTTTGAGCATAACCCAATACTCGATCGAGTATTAACCCATACTCGGTCGAGTACAGGAGACAGTAGTCCACAAAGCTGATTTTCAACAAATACCCGGTCGGGTATGTGTCAATACCCGATCGGGTATGGCAGTTGACTTGGCGGTCAACGCCCCTTTTGACCCCCCAAACGGAGTCCGATTAACTTGAAATTTTATACACAAATACTTCTGGATGTCCTTGATCCAAAAATACCATTTTGGATCCCTGGATCATCACACAAAATATGTTATCACATTTTTAATCACCAAACCTACATAACATGCTTTTTAACTATGTTTTGTGTATAATCATAGCATAAACACACACTTGGTTATCTTTAATCATCCCACAAAACATATTCCTGATTACTTTAGGTAATCTCATGCCTCACGCAAAAGTTATAAAGCATAAAGCCGTCTTCTCACCTTAATGAAGCTTATGAAGTTCTAGCCTCCCCGATTTAGCTCCGACGAAACTCCGGCGAACTTCAACGAACTCCGGCGACAACTCCGGCGACCTTTTTAACTCCGTGAAAGTTCCTCGAATACCTTAGACAAGTTACTAACAAGGTTTTATCATCATAAAACCCATAGTAATACAAATAACCTCCAAAAGGTTATTTTCCGGCGAACCGGTCACTTTGGCTTCTAAGTCCGTTCTTGGGCTTAGAACCACCTTCCAACCCCTCTTTCTACACATCTAAAAGTGTAGAACAATACTAGGGGTCCTTCATGTGATATATTGGTCATATGGTATATAAGAAGTTAAGGAAAAGTTGTTACAAGGTTATTACCTTGATTCTTCACACTTTCCCTAGCTTTTCCTTTCTTTAATCCTCCTTGGACTTCCTTTTCTTCCTTCTTGAGCTTGGTTCGAATGGAAATGGGGAAAATGAATATTTGCAGAGCTTTCTCTCAATATTGATTAGGTTGGTCGGACATATGGGCTAAGGGGGGAGGGATATGGCTCTATTTTGGCTTATACCTCAATGATAGCCAAAATATGGCCCTACCTTGTCCTTTTTGATGTCAAAACCCCCAAGTCAGCCCTTCCCTGCAAAAACCCTGCCCATTTGGACGCCCAAACCCATGCCTTGTCTCATATAATTTCGTGGGGTGGCCCCCACTCATGTGGGAGGTCATCCCTTTAAATCCCGACGTGTACAATCGGTCCCGAAAGTTGTATTTTCCGGACTGTTTTAAGTATATTTTATTTTATCGGGTCAAATAAAATATAACACTTGTTCCCAATCCTCATTGGACCTTAGAATCAATATGCATTCCCCAACTTTAATTTAGAAGTCTCCGGGATCCCTTTTTGGGCTGTTATCCGATAATTTGCCGATACCGATAATCTGGCCCCATTTGACCAACCGGTCATCTCTATGCCATTACCAGGCCCAATTTGGATATCCATCACCATATACATATTATCTAGTCCAAGATTAATATAATATGTGGTCCCGATAATATCGGGCGGCCCCACATCCGGTGTGGGCCCCACGTGAATTTTACTATTCACGTAATAGAAACGATAAAAATTTACAATCACGTAAAAATGCTTTTATACATTTCTCAAGGTTCAATACATAATTTGGTACAGTACAAATACTCGGGGGCGGTGTTACAGGGAGACTCCTGATGGAGTATATGGGTCTAGACCCCGGGACTCACATACTCAAAAGAATAAGAAGCACAGCCGTCACCCCAGTGGGGCTTCCGTCGGCCAGATGATCCTCCATCGGCTAGAAAGATATCAACTCAGAACATGGTCCAGAAGTCAGGAGAACCGGGTGTCCCCGTCGGCCGTGGCTCCGTCGGCGAGACCCTCGTCGGTCACAGAGAGCTCCCAGAACCAGATTTCATACTTAGTTATTTCTACACTCTTTGTACTCAGCCCAGTAGTGGCCTAATTGTAGATGGGTCTTCCAAGCCCAAGACTTGGGAGCACAGCCCGCATTTCCCCTATAAATACCCCTCTTGGGGGTAGTTGTATGGGGTTCACAAAATCATTAATAACAAGTATTTATTGCACTTCTCTCTCTAGCTCTCACTTCTCTCTAGATAATTACTCTATCATGGATAAACTAGACTTGATGAGGAAATAGAAAACAATTTTGATGGAGGTGAAAATAATTGGAGAAAACAAAAAAGAAAAATAAAGAGAGGAAATAGTGCTCCAAACAAACCTGGAGGACATGAGAGAAAAGAAACTTACGTAGTGCTTCAAAAAAGGAAAACGACACCGTATGTGGTCTCTTTATACCATGCATATGGTAGATCGGTACCACGATATAATTTGTCTATCGTTGAGTATATATTCCGTATAATTTTACAAATTTTGCTCATATGGAGAAATACACCATGTCATTTGAACACAAAAATGACTTTTAGGAGAGATTTCCGAAAATATGAGTAAATGAAGTTTGGAATTCCAAAATAAGACGGCTATGTTTTTATTCCCAAAATAGGACTAACATGACAATATTTACTGTCATCTTTTAGGCGTGACTGTCAAATAGTTGCAGTACAGTGCATTTAACATGACAGTATTAATTATAATTAATGACAGTATTTTTCAATTATGACAGTATTTTTCCCAGTAAAAAATCCTATTTCGAGAATAACAAATAGAGTCTATTTTGTGGCGTAGACGTCTAGCGGAAAGGATAACAAATTCAACATCTGTTTCAACTAAAGTACACGAGTGAAGTGAATAAATGACCATATTACATTATTACCCGTTAAACAAATGAACTGCCCATCTCCAGAAGCTTCGTTAAACCCATCATAAACCCTACTCTACCGCAGTCCACGATTCACCAACGCAATCTGCTAATCGCAGCGTCCCTTGCAAACCTTCTTCCGACTGCTTTAAAGTAATAAAAAAAATGCACCGGATCTCAAGGCGATCTCTCTCCGCCGTCCTCCGCGCCGGGTCCCTGCGTCGCCGGAATGAAGCCGCTCCGATTTCATCATCTGGTCTCCTCAACAACCTGGTATTCATAGTTTAGATAGCCTTCTGAAGTTTTTTAATGTTTGCCTACTCTTTACTGTTGGTTGGAAAACTGAGGTTTTATTGTAGAATGAAGAAAGTGCAATCGTACTTGTTGAAACTAAATGAATCTTACGTTGTGTTTTCTTTGGAGTACTCTGGACATTTATCGGCAATGGATGAATATATGTTCAACACAATCACGAAGGTGATGCCTTTCGGCATTCGACAGTTACTTGCTTGTTTGGAATACCTTTTCTTGGGAAACGGATGAGAATATCATTAGATTTCAAAATCATCCCCTGATGATAACATTTCTTTTGCCTTGTGGCAATGCTTTCTAGGTCTCTTTTCTATTAAGTGAATGACATTTCTGTTTTCTTTTTGTTATCCCTATATGTCATTAGGACCTTGGTGGTGTAAATTTCCATTTCTAATGCTTATTGCATTTTCCACTTAGTTTTGTTAATATTGTAGCCTTACGGCCTGTTTGGATGGAGTGTTGATAGGTGTTGTTAATCGAAGTGTTAAAGAGTGCAGGTCTTAACACTTGTTTGGTAGAGAAATTAAAAAAATCAAAGTGTTAGTAAGTGTTTAAAAGTGTTAAGGAAAACCTCCCCAACACTTCAATCGAAATTTAAAAAAATCAAAATGTCAGTGTCACCTGCATCCCTCATCACTGTAATCAAACACGCATTTCAAATATAAATTAGGAGAGTTCAGTATTTGACAGGTGACATTGAGACGTTGCTAATACAGTTTTACAAAACTATGAATGTGCTTTTTAAGAACCAATGCTGTCTGAAAATACCAATGCTGTCTGAAATACTGAAAATAGGTGATGGTCTCTGCCATGTTATCATCGTTACCCATCCTAAATCTGAAAGACACGTGAGAACAGGGAAGCTGATGTGAATTGTTTTATACTTGATTGATGAACAGGCTGGCGAGAATGGTCCCATGGGTAGATGTTATTCGGCATTGTCTTTGGAAAGACACAGTAGCGCTAAAACAATTAATCCATACAACACAAGAGGAGTTTTTCATGGAAACAGAAATGAATCAACATCTGCTGCATCTGATACACCAGGAGCAGTGACTGAGAAGTATGAATATCAGGCAGAGGTTAGCATTGGTGAAAAGCTATTCATAAAGCATGGAACATGAACTACAAATCGTAAAACTTAAATGTTGAGAATAATATAAGCTTGCTTTGTGCCTCTGTGGGACTGTGGCAGGTTAGCCGTCTGATGGATTTAATTGTTAACAGTTTATACAGCAACAAAGAAGTGTTTCTCCGGGAGCTAATCAGGCATGCATTGAACTCTAAAATTTAGTTTTTTTTTTGTCTTTAACCTACTCGTTCATGGTTAATAAAGAAGTAATGTTAGTTCCAAACTTTTGTGCATATTAGATAAAAATGAAGGGGTTGATCCCTTTAAGATATATATATATTAATGGTGGATAAAATTTGTAGCATAAGGGATGGGCTTGCCTCTTTAGTGTGATAATGATTGTTTGCCATTACTCCTTTATTTAATTAAAAGGCGTAACATGATGATGCGGTTATGTAAAGGGGAGGGCCTCATTAGTGTGATAATGTAACTTCATTTCTTTTTCTTAATTTAATGAATTTCTATTGGTAGAGACTTGATCTATACTCTCTGTTACTGGAAAATAATTAAAAAATGGGAAAGTGGAGAAACTGTTACTGTAAGTGTCCTATATTAGAGAAAAACATAGCTTTGTCCTATATTAGATCTCCATCTTGAGTCAGTCTCGTGTTTCATTTAAATCATTATTGTTTTATTTTATTTTATTTTATTTTGTTTGGTGAATTTTATGCCTCTTAATGAAGATATATGTATTAAATTAAAGTTATTATTGTGATACATTGGAGTTTGTTAACACTTACATGCAATGCATGTTCTGATAAAAAGGGAATACCCACTACACTTCATCAAAATTGGTTGCGAATAAGGAGTTGTCACAATTATTATTTCAATGCAGCAATGCAAGTGATGCTCTGGATAAGCTGAGGTTCCTTGGTGTTACACAGCCCGATCTTTTAAAGGATGCAGTTGATCTTGATATCCGTATACAGACTGATAAAGATAATGGCATAATAACAATCACGTAATCTAAACTCCTTTTATTATACACATTTCATTTCTTCTGGTTTTGCATTGTTAGAAGTCATCACTTTGTATGCTGTATGCAGAGACACTGGAATTGGTATGACTCGCCAGGAACTTGTTGACTGCCTTGGTACTATAGCTCAAAGTGGAACTGCAAAGTTTTTGAAAGCACTGAAGGTACGTCTGAAATAATCATTCCTCGTTGTGCACCCTACTGGTATGATACTATGATCACTTATAAATCATAGAGATTATTACCTTTATAACAGGATAGCAAGGATGCCGGAGCTGATAGTAACCTGATTGGGCAATTTGGTGTTGGATTCTATTCTGCTTTCCTTGTTTCTGAACGGGTAGATTTTGCTCCTACCAACAGATGCCTTTAACATGCCTTAAATTCTAGATTAAGCACATCACTTCCCATTGCTTTATGCTAACAGGTTGAAGTTTCAACTAAGAGCCCTAAATCGGACAAACAGTATGTTTGGGAAGGAGAAGCTAATTCTAGTGTGTATAGCATTCGAGAAGAGACTGACCCAAGCAAATGCATTCCTAGAGGGACTCGCCTCACCTTATATCTTAAGGTTAGTTGATAGAATAGCTTCCCACGCTGCCACACATGCTTAGCAAATGTAAATCACTTGGAGCATATATGATATTCTGATGTTTATGCATGCCTTATCTTATGTTTTCAGAGAGATGACAAGGGTTTTGCACATCCTGAAAAAATACAGAAGCTTATACAAAACTATTCACAGTTTGTTTCGTTCCCTATCTATACATGGCAAGAAAAGGGATACACTAAAGAGGTAATGTACATCTTATCACTATGAATTTCCAATTTGTAAAGAAAGCACTTGCCCGCTGGTTTTATATATTTAGGCAAGCTCAATCTTTCAATTAAATTTCGAAGTATAATTTTTCCGCTATGTCGCTTTTAATACAATCTTCCACAGGTTGAAGTTGATGAGGATCAAGCAGATACCAAGAATGATGGACAAGATGAGCCAACTGAGGTCCCTGCCTCAATTTTATGGCCTATTTCATTCAATAAACCTTGTGTTATCCCTCTATTTTGACATTTTGTGTTATTATTTCATGCAATAGAAAAAGAAGAAGACCAAAACAGTTGTGGAGAAATATTGGGATTGGGATCTTACAAATGAGACTCAGCCTATATGGGTGAGCTATGCATTTCCCCTTTTTCCGGTTCATTATTTATCTTATTCAATTAAGAACGAGTTAGAAACATGTCTTTCTACTTTGCATGCAGCTTAGAAATCCGAAGGAGGTTACTACAGAGGAATATAATGAGTTCTATAAGAAGACATTCAATGAATATTTGGAGCCTCTCGCATCTTCCCATTTTACGACTGAGGTATTGGAGTTCAATAAACTTCCTCATTTGAGCCACTCGGGGTATGCTGACATGCTATCATAGTATCATGCTTTATTGCAATGTAAAGAAGGATCAGACCCAGTTCACAAGGATCTTGAATAATAGAATCATGAATGATATAGGAATGGAGTTTTTCTCAGTTTTGTCTTGGCATTTCAATTCCTCAAGAGAAAAAGATTTCCTGGGCAAGATTTGCTAAATGAAATAAATTGAGAACTAAAGGAAGATTGAATAGATTTTTGTCCAAAAGAAAACAAAATACTCACCGTTCAAAGAAATAGACACTTGTAGGAGACTAGGAGTCTCAAGCATGCATATGCCCATCTGAGAACTTTTGATAAGCTGATCCGATCTCATGCCTTCACATTTGAGCTCCTATGTGCTGGGGGTGGAATGTAAACACCCGTCAATTTCACAGCTTATAGACTGGCACAAATTTTAGCATGTAAATTTGGAAACTTTTACTTCATCACAAGTCATAACCTTTGTCTTTGGTTTTGTTGGGATAGGGAGAAGTAGAGTTCAGATCTGTCCTTTTTGTGCCAGCAGCTTCTCCAATGGGCAAGGATGACTTTATCAATGGAAAAACAAAAAATATAAGGTTGTATGTGAAGCGGGTGTTCATTTCAAGTGATTTTGATGGTGAACTGGTACGGAAGTCTCTCACCCTTACCCTCATGTTATTTTTAAACCCAAATAGAACCATCTTTTTTATTCAGTGATGGACAAGGAGATCATTTATTAAATCCAAATACTATTTCTTCTCTCTTGTTTATGGAGCAGTTCCCTCGATATCTGAGCTTTGTTAAAGGTGTGGTAGACTCAAATGATCTCCCGTTGAATGTCTCACGTGAAATACTTCAAGAGAGTCGCATTGTGAGTGTATTTCTGTCTAGACCTGAAATTGGAATTGTTACAGTTATTATTATTATTATTTTTGTCCTAGTTTTTGGGCTATGACAAACCACTGCTTTGGAAAAGGTTCGCATAATGAGGAAACGTTTGGTGAGGAAAGCTTTTGAGATGATCCAAGGCATAGCCTTGAGTGATAATAGAGATGTAAGTTACTTTGCGTCTAATATTTTCCATCTAAACTTTCAAGACTCCTAAATGCTGGAATGTTTGCATGGAATGCCTTGTGTTTGCAACATAATTTCTAGTGCAGATAACTGTCTTGCTTTTTCCCTGACTTTTGCTTTTTATTTCTTTTCACTACTCACACTTTCTCGTGTACAGGACTATGAGAAGTTCTATGAGAATTTTGGCAAGCACCTAAAAATAGGCTGCATTGAAGACCGTGAGAACCACAAGCGCATTGCCCCATTGCTGAGATTTTTCTCTTCACAAAGTGAGGAAGACATGATCAGCCTGGATGAATATGTTGAGAACATGAAGCCAGACCAGAAGGAAATATATTTTATTGCTTCTGATAGTGTAGCAAGTGCAAAGAACACTCCCTTCCTTGAAAAGCTTCTTGAGAAAGATCTTGAAGTATGATATTGTTTAAACACGTTAAGTTGGGCTCTTACAGTCAAACGTATCGAAATCACTTCTTTAGCACCAATTTTCATGCCCTTGGTGTAGGTACTCTTTTTAGTTGATCCCATTGATGAGGTTGCTATCCAGAGTCTCAAATCCTACAAGGAAAAAGAGTTTGTTGATATTAGCAAAGAAGATCTTGATCTGGGTTAGTTAGCCTGAAGCTATCTGTTTTTGTGTGCAATTGGACTTTAAATAAATTACAAAACAGATTTTCGCTGTTCTTATGTATGATAAATAATGAGCTTGCCTTAGATTTCTCTAATCTCTGCTACTGACATATTTGAACTTTTATTTTGAAGGTGATAAGAATGAGGATACAGAGAAGGAGATGAAGCAAGAATTTGGCCCGACTTGTGATTGGATAAAGAACCGGTTAGGTGAAAAAGTGGCAAGTGTACAAATCTCAAACCGTCTCAGCTCGTCTCCTTGTGTTCTAGTATCTGGAAAGTTTGGTTGGTCTGCAAACATGGAAAGGTGAAATTTGTCACGTATTCACATGCATTTAAGTTGCATGTACTGCAAGAGGTTTTCTGAACTTCTGTTTTGAATGTGTTCCCCATTCAGGCTGATGAAGGCCCAAAGTGGTGGTGGTGATGCCTCTAGCCTGGCGTTTATGAAAAGCAGGAGAGTCTTTGAGATAAATCCTAACCACCCAATCATCAGGACATTAAACGTGAGTTGGTTTGGTTCAATTAATGATTATTCTATGTCAATATGCCATTTCAACTTTTTCTATTCTGTTTGTTTCTCAACTTCAAATTTACAGGAGGCTTCAAAGAATAGCCCAAGTGACGAAGAAGCCCTGCAAGCAATTGATCTTTTATATGACGCGGCTTTGGTTTCTAGTGGTTTCACTGTGAGTAAATAGTGTTACACCTTTATTTTACTTGCATTTCAATTTTTTGATATTGTTTACAAACATCAATATTCATGAATTTATGTGGAGTTGGGTAGTTTGAAGTTTGTCGAAGAGAGTCACATCACGTACATTTGATATATTTTTGGAAAACAGTTTTGAAAAAGAACTTTGGAAAAGTCTACTCACCCCTCTATACCTTACCCACTACGTACACTTTTTTTGTGTTCATTGCATTTTCTATTGTTGATCTTCTCAATGCCATACAGCCTGAAGATCCATCTGAGCTAGGAAGTAAGATCTATGGAATGATGAGCATGGCTCTGTCAGGAAAGTGGGGAGCTTCAGATGGATTTTCGCAGCACACAGCAGCGTCCTCCCAAACACATATCCCTGAAACAGTGGAGGCTGAGGTGGTGGAGCCTGCCGAAGCTGGTGTGCAGAAGTAATGAACCCAACTGAGTACGTGGAAACCTTCAATGCTTTTTTAGTAGCTTTTTGAAGTTGAGGAGCAGCACAGATTGATGAATGGATTGGAGCTTTTTAAAAGTATTTTCTGGGATTAATATTGCAATGTTTTAAGCAGAGTTTTTGAAAATTTTATTCAATTAGTAATGTTCTACTTAGTCGGATTCCCCATTCTATATTTGGTATTTAGAGATATACTAATATGTTATCATTAGCTTCGAATGTAGCAACGATGAGTTGGAACTTGAAAGTGCCCCTCTAATGGAAAAGAAATTATTAGCGTATTGAAGTTTGATAGCAAATATTTGTTAAATTTATGGAAGCAATAAATATACCTTTCAGGAGTCAGGACTAACTATAAAAAAACATTAGAACGAGTATGCCTTGTCTACAATTGGAATCTACCTTATATGGTAAAGCTACACCGCCTACACCGCCACATTGTTCGGATTCCATACGGATCTTGTATGAGTTTGATTGGTGGCTTATTCCCTCCTAATTGGTTGATCTTTGAGGGGTGAGTTCTACACTTGAGCTTATGGCATTGATATAGGCCTAGTATGAGCTAGGTTCGTAACAACTAGTATCAGAGCCATCCTCATCTTCTTGGTCCTGACATTCGGAGTGGCCTATGGAGTGGTGGCTTGGGTCCTGTGGAACCAATTGTGACCAACGACTCAACGAGGATGTTGGCTCTTTGAAGCGTGTGATATTCTTACGATTCCACACCGATCAAGTATGGGCTTGATCAATTGCTTATAAGTAAGGTGTTCTCTTCTTCTAATCGTCTGGTCTTTTAGGAGTGACTTTTACACCTGAACTTATGACATTGAAATAGGCCTAGTATGGGAGTAACAATCTTAGTGTAGCAAAATTTGACAAGTCGAGACCAGTAAGTTGTGGAGATCCATTTCTTTGCAAAGTTAGCTTTTGTTGCACAAAAGCTTTCATTTTGTGCACAAAGTCTTTGGACATTGAAATATGGAATTGCCTGTGGGCGTAAATACGAGGATAAGATTTTATACACAAAAGAAGTTTTGATTGTATATAGGAGCTTTTGTCATTTTTAGTCCCTCAACTATTGTGTGATTTGTGTCTAATAATGAACTTTTTCTTTTTTAGTCCATCGATTATTGTACGAGAGACATTTTTAATCGCCCTTATAATTTCTCAAATTTAATTCATGAGTATTGTCAAATTAACACTTTTAGTTAGGAGTGGACTCGGGCCGGGCCAACCGGCCCGCTACTGTGCGGGCCCGGACCGGCCCGGTGAACCGGTTGGTGCCCGGTTCGAGCCACCCGGCCCGGTGAGGTAGGCGGGCCGGGCCTGGGCCTCCTAAATCGTGAACCGGCCCGGCCGATTCAGGCCCGGTTTGGGCCAATTTATATTTTTTTTCTTTTTTTTGATTTTTTTTTAAGTTTTTGGGTTGGGCCGGGTATGATGGGCCATTTGAGGTGGTTTGGGGATGAGGAGGGAGGGTTGGGGTTAATTAGGAAAAGCAAAAAAAAATACAAGAACCAAGGGTCCGAGGCCCGGCACGGACCGGACCCGGGATTACCCGGGCCGGTTCTGGGCCTCCCCTTTCATGAACTGAGGCTCGTCCGGGCCCAGACCCGAACCGGAACCGGTCCACCCCTACTTTTAGTCTTTTCACAAAATCCATAATAAGCAGATGATTAAAAACATCATTATGATTATAATTGAATGACCAAAAATGTCTTTTTTTTAAAGTTGAATGATTAGATATGGAAAATTTTAAAGACACATCAAAAGTGTCTTTCGCACGATGTCGAAAGACTAAAAAAGAAAAAACTCAAAGTGGATTGCCAAAAGCGTCACTAACATAATAGTGTGAAGAGTAAAAGCAGAAAAGGCTTGTCTCCACATACACCGCACCTAAAGAAGTGTAAATCAATGTTGGTCTACAAATCATTGTCTGTGTGCAAAGCGTTTGTGTGCACGGATAATAATTGCTTATACATAGACGATTCGTGACAAAATTATGGATTTTCATATAGATTTTATTACACAAACAATAGGTGTGATCAGTTTTACTTATGTGTATGGTCAATTTTAATTGTCTGTATGAGCAAAATGTGTAGTTATCTATTGGCGTGCAAATAAATTGAATGATGAAGTTGAATGAAGCTTAAAACACAGTATCATGCACTTCGTATTATATACATAGTGTACTACTGTACTAGTTTGCTGTGAATTCCAAATAGGGGTGGACCGGTTCCGGTTCGGGCCTGAGCCCGGCCGGGCCTCGGTTCATGAAGGGGGAGGCCCGGAACCGGCCCGGGTAACCCCCGGGTCCGGACCTCGGTTCTATTTTTTTTTGGCTTTTCCTAGTTAACCCCCAACCCTCCCCCCTCACCCCCAAACCAACCCTAACCACCTCAAATGACCCAAAATACCCAGCCCAACCCAAAAACATAAAAAAAATTCAAAAAAAAAAAAAATTGGCCCGGCACGGGTCCGAACCGGCCGGGCCGGTTCACCTATTGAAGGACCCGAGCCCGAACCGCCATTCCACCGGGCCGGGTGGCCCGAACCGGGCAACCAACCGGTTCACCGGGCCGGTTGGCCCGGCCCGAGTCCACTCCTAATTCCAAATTTGAAAGTGAGTTTTTTTCCGTACACCAGAAAGAAGTGAGTGGTAATTGCGTGGGTATGTATATAAAATGTCGTGAGTTGCAAATTTGACACGCGGTCATGGAGGGGCACAAATAGAAAATTTGTAGGACGTACAATGGGATTTTCTTCTTTTCTGAGAGGATTTTTCTGCTGTGTCAAGGAGCACAGCGTGGGTACCATGGGAAACCAATGGTCTAGATCATGCCTGCATAACTCTTAATCAGATTGACAAAACGAGCAAAAGATTTGATTGGATGGATCATTTCCACAGCACCCATGCTGTGCTCCTAAGCACAGCCAAATAAGATCCTGACCCCCTTAAATAAGTCTCAACTAATCACACATGTTACAACATTGGCCAAAACTAGTACATAAATCTAAAATAATTTTACTATGACATTCTCAAATAGATTAAGAGCCGTCCCCGTGCCTACCTTTGGGAGTAAATATAAATGTCTCAACATTTCTTCATTCCCTGTCCTCAATCTGTACAAGTTAAATCACACTTCTCTCCGATTGTCCGAGGGAAATTTCCATTTAAGACTTCTGTCAAACTCATCTTCTGAGTTTGTTCTGTTTCACAGCCCCATTTTCATTTCGAATCTCCCATAAATTAGAGAAACCAGGCGGCGGTTCATTAAGGTTTTGCCCAAAACCGGGAGGTCTGTTAAGGGTATGCCCAAAACCGGGAGGTTCAATAAGGGTATGCCCAAAACCGGGAGGTTCGAAAAGGGTTTGCCCGAAACCGGGTTGTTTAGTATGGTTTTGCAAGAAACTGGGCAATTCAGGGAGGTTTTGCAAGAAATCGGCTGGTTCACTAAGGTTTAGCGTGAAACCAGGGGGTTCAGTAAGGTTTAGTGGGAAACCCGGCGGTTCAGTAAGGTTTAGTGGGAAACCGGGCGGTTCAGTAAGGTTCAGTGGGAAACCAGGGGGTTCAGTAAGGTTTAGTGGGAAACCGGGCGGTTCAGTAAGGTTCAGCGGGAAACCGGGCGGTTCAGTAGGGTTTAGTGGGAAACTGGGCGGTTCCGCAAGGTTTAGTGGGAAACCAGGCGGTTCAGTATGAATTTGCGGGAAACCAGGCGGTTCAGTACAGTTTTGTGGGAAACCAGGTGGCTCAGAATGATTTTGGGGGAAGCCCGGCGGTTCATTAAGGTTGTGGTTATCAGTTTGAACCTGCTGAACTTCACTAACGGATTCATGAGACAGACCTGAAAGAGCTGAGCTTTCTGGCTGCCCCCCAGTCTTCCCTTCTGTCCCTACATTATTGTTTCTGGAAGAGCTTACTGGTAGTCCTCCTTTAGCCTCCTCTACCCCTCCTTGGAGTAGCTCCTCTGGGGTTGCAGCAGGATCAAGATCCCAGCAGCGTCCATCTGGTAGGTTATTATGGTTTTTTTCCAGTACACAAGAAGGAACCATATGTGAAAACCGCAACATCTCTTTTCTAGGGATCCAGCGAATTGACTCCTTATCCAGGCTCTGTCTATATACTGTCTTGAATCCGTCTAATTTGATTAATGGTCCCACACGCACCCCAAGTTCTTCAGAATAATCATCAAGAACCTCGACCATCTCATACTGGTGCCTTACTTCATCCGGAGTGGATCTGTTCCAATCCAATGACCAGTTCCTATAGACAGCCCAAATATCTCCACTTCTAGGGAAGATTCTAATACAACCACCCCTGCCTGCTTTCTCCCTACTCAGATGGTGAGAGAAAATGTTGATCTGGTCAACTATTTCCGAGTTATATGCCCTGAAATGCCCACAGGATTTCGTGAAGCCAGAGCACAACCAATTTACTGACCCGAACTCAGTATCTGATTTGGCGCCCAAGTAGCTGACATGGATCTTGAATGGATTCAAGTTGATAACTTCTCGTACCAGACAGTATAAGCGGGGCATCCCATCTTCCTCGTCATATAAGGCCCATATTTGTTTTGGCTTAAAGGATTCCTCTGCTCTATCTTTATCAAAATCATGGAAGTCAGAATCTGGTACTGTTATTGCCAGGGCCGCACTTGCCTTTGGTTCTGATGGATGCTTCTCCAAGTCTCCCGAACCCACTCTTTTATGGATCACGGAAAATTCTTTTTTCTTCTTATCCAACTCTGCAGAAGCCAAGTTGATTTCTTCCAGTTTACTACGGATTACAGTTCTTGCCTTGTCGATCAATAACTTTCTAGAATCAAAAGAAGGAAAATAGGAACACCGCTTAGAAGAGGTGTCATTTGCAGTTTGAAGCTTAGAAATTTGTTTCAGATTTCCATTTTCATTGGTCACTTTCACTTCTTCAGCAGTATTATTTCCACTAGTACTTCCAATTTCAACTTTCGTCTTCTTAGCGGGCCTTCCCATTTTTTTTACGGGCTTTTCAGTGTAAACGGTAAATCCAGTGGCAGCCTTTTCCATTTTCCTTTTCCCCATAGTGCCATTTACTTGTGCAGTTTGGGTAAAAGATATATTTGGAGCATACTCTAAACCATGTCTGGAATGGTGTCCGGAGACACCATTATGTTGGGCCCCATATCCGTGTGTTCCAAACCCATTCTCAGGGACGTAAGACCATGAGGAATATTGGTAGGATCCATTCACTGGGGCCAATCCAGTCTCAACAGCATTGAAAACGCCACGGCAGTTCTTGCAAGAAAGTCTCTTGTTCACATATTTTCTGAGATACTCATACTGCACGTGACAAGAGGTACACACTGTCCAGAAGGTTTCAAGCCTGTTGCGGGGCATGGATGAAGAATTAGAGTAGTTTATGGATTTCCCGGAAGTGTGGTGAGAGAAAGAATTTCTCCTACAGTCATAAGAGTTTCTTTTAGCAACATCAGAGAGAACTGCCCATGCTTGAGAAACAAGTTTGAATGCACCGTCAGCTCCAATGGTTTTGTTTCTGTCAGGCTGAAGTAAATTGTACATCTTTTTGTATTGCTTTTTAACTTTAGCCTTATCCGCGGATGGATCCAATCCCAAAACTGCATACAAGTCAATCTCTCCGTTAATTCTCATCTGGGAAGCAGAATGGACTCCATATGTTAAAACCATTTGGGCTATTCCATCCAAACCAGGACATAGAGTTTCTGCTTTAATAGCAGACATCTTTGCTCCCACAAAGTCATTGTCCAAAAATCTCCTCTCAGCCTCTGCCTTAGCTCTAAGTGCTTCCTCTATGTTTGACCCCATTACAGATGGATCTTTAGCTTCAATTGGGTCCGCCAAAAGAAAATTATAAGAGTTCTACTTTAGCAACCATGCTGAATCTTCTGCAAATGAGCATATGTTACATAGAATTAATTTGAAAGTTTAAACTTTATTTGCATGGATCAACTTACAAAAAACAACAAGCCTTAATCGCCTTGAGAAATGAATTGAGCATTATTCATTGCTTTAGCATTTCCAAAATGCAGCATTTTCATAAGAAATCAGAACAACTCAGCTTAACACAAATCAAAAGCTAAACTTACGTATACATTAAAAGACACTGGTCACAAACCCACTGAGAAGTGCAAGATCTTCAAACTCAAGTCAAAGATATTTCACATTTCAGTCAATCTAACTTAACAATACTCAAATGAACCGACACGTTCAAGATATGGAGTAGACAATCCAGTTTGTCAGAAATTAGTAAAATGTTCGCATCTAACTAAGATCCAGCTTAACCTCAACAGCAAAAGCAGAATTATATACACAGCTAGAACTACTCACTACAAAAAGTAACCAGTTACCGATGTGAATCAGACCAGAACCTGATCATCAGCACAGGCTTCGTTAGATCCCTAACCATGCAGCAGCTAGCTGGATCCTGGCTATGTACACCAAACTGTTCGGGTTAGGTTACCTCCGAAACCCAAAAACGGCTTAAAGAAATGATTTTAATATTGAAAAAAGGATGATAAATTAGAAGAGTCCAAGAAAAGTACCTGCGCAAAAGTGCAAAACAAAAAATGTAGAAAGCCTAGAAATACGGCTCCGGCCGCTGACGTCGGCGGACTGCGAGAAACCCGGCCGGAAACGCCGATTGGTAAAGTTTTGGACAAGATTTCGACAATTACTCAAACTAACCGGAAAAAGTAGATTGTTTGCTCTAAAAATAATAATACTCCGTAATCCGGAGTAATAAATACTCCATCCCTCTGTCGAAAAAAATCCCATTTGTGTGATTACAAATTTACATTTTGTGCCACAAATAATAATGATAATATTGAATCACATATTTCTTTTTCTAAAAAGAAAGAACTCTTATTTTTTAAAAACTCAGAAACAATTTAAATAAAAAACGCACAAACAATGAAAATATAACCTTTTTCAAGAAAGAATAAATAAATAATTGAAAAAAATATAATCGAGTAAATAACTGAATAATATATTCAACCAATAAAAGGAAATAAACTGAAATACCGATGTTTATTTAAATAAAATTGTTTACAATATATGCCATCTTTAATGTACATGAATCTTTTTTACTGATATAATAATTGTATTAGAGCAGAGAATAATTATTTAGTCATACTTTGTTTATAAATTATGTGTTACTAATTTACAAAAAAAAACTGTATATAACAGCACTTTAAGAAATGGAAATATAATACTCCGTAATAATTATGGAATTCAAGCAAGTACGGTTAGGAAGTAGGAAGCATACCAATACGTGATCAGAACAATCGAAACTTTGACTTCATAGCACATGATTTACCTATTTTTTTTTTTATTTTTCTGTAGATGATTTGTATTCCTTTTAATGCATCTCAAAGTGAACAACTTTCCACTTAAATTTTGTAGTATCCTATATATACATTACTTCAATATTTTACTTTTTGCATATTTTAGGGTGTATAAAATACCAGAATTCACAAATATAATTTCAGCTACACTATTATATTTTCTTTCACTAAATAGTACTTCATTCGTCCCATAAAATTTTTCCCACTTTACTTTTCGGGTCATCCCAAAATATTTTTCCCACTTACAATTTTTGGATAATTTATGTGGTTCACATTCATTTCACCTTTTTTTTACAGAACTACAACCATACATTTTCACTTTATTTCACTTTCTTAGTATGTGTGCCAAGTCAACTGGGAAAGATTTTCTGGGACGGAGGGAGTTGTATGTTACGGTCTCTTACATTGAATCAAGTAATGAATGAAGTATTCATTCTATATATTTCACATGAGAAAAGTATATATCTAAAAATAAAAGAATTGTTTTGGTAAAATATAAAAACTTTTTACTATTAATTAATTAAACGCTAAAGTCTAGGGGACCTTAAATATAGTACGTTTATCAAATGAACTAAATAGGGTATGTTTGACACAACTAGATGAAAAAATACTTTTGTAAGCTTTTTAGTAACTGTTACCTTTAAGTGACTGAATAGATCTTAAAAGAAAAATGTGGTAGTTGTTTGGTAAAAAACTGACTGTTTGATTTAGTTATGTTTGGTATTCAAGTTGCTAACATTAATTAATACTAAAGCCACAGACTTTTCTCAGATGTTACTCTCTGTAGCATCTCAAAAAATATCTTTTATTTTTTTGAAAAACTCTTAAAATTTGTCATGCCAAATATATAACCAGAAGCTCTTATAGACTTTTTAAACAGTACAAAAATTAGAAGACGGGCACTTATGCCCGCCAAATATGCACTTAGAATCTTCCAAAAAAATGAACTAATTAGAATATTATAATTGGACCTAAAATTTTAATCACAATGATCCATATTATACCTCTCTTAATAAGGCCTAATAGTTATCTTGAATAGTTCGATAGGATTTAAAATGGGCCGATTAACAATTAAAAGAGGCTCAATAAGATCGAGAACGGTCCGATAGCCTTTTAAAGAAGCACAATAACATGGTGGCCTATCATTAAGTGATAGTGAAAAGTGCTTTTGTAGTTAGGATGAAAAATGAGTGAGTTGGAGAGAATGAAAAATGAAAAGAGGTGCTAGGATGAAAATCTGAAAAGGCTTCTAGGCAAAATGAGAGATATAAGAGAAATGTTTGTTCTTGCAGGCACTCATTGTATCCTTATGAAGAATAAGAAGATTCAAGATAAAAAGAAGAGAGGAGGAGAAAAGAAGACAACACTAGGAGGCCATTAAACCCAAGATGCTCTTTTGTAATTTGAGTTTAAAACTCATTTTTCTTTGTCATTCTTGGTAGTCTTTGTGTTTGTATTATGTTTTTGTTGAACTGTGGAACTTTTGGACAAACATTGACACTTGTAAACATTTGATCTTACTCGAGACGAGTAAAGGTTTAAGTGTGGGGGAGTTGATACGTTCGTAATTTCCATATTTATGTTTATGTTTTTAATTAGTTTTGCTTGACTTTTACTTTGGAAATTACACACTTTTGGTGTAATAGATTAGATTGTTAAATTCTAGTAAATAGGTTAGATTAGATATATTCTGAGCTCAAGCAGGTTTTGGTCACTCAAAGTACAGTTGGTGAACCCAAAAAGTGAAAAGAAGGTGCAAAAGTTCAAAGACAAGACAAGATCCTGAATTTTGGTCTATACTCGGTCGAGTATTAGCTATACTCGATCGGGTATTAAGTTAGAACTTCAAATCGGATCAGATCCGAAGACAAGGGAACATGCAGGGAAGATTTCAACCACGATTTTATGTCTATACCCGATCGGGTAGACCGACATACCCGATCGGGTATGCCTTTGAATTTCAAAAGAATTTCGGTCGAGTATGGTTCGAATACCATTTTCTAAGCATACTCGACCGGGTATTCATATATACTCGATCGGGTATACTCTTAGAAAATACCCTGAAACCGGTCGAGTATGCCTTGAATCGAGTGTTACACACATACTCGATCGGGTACCATGTATATACCCGATCGAGTACCCGAATTAGCTCCCAAAAGCTTATAAATACACCTCCTTTCCTTCACAAAAATATATCCAATCCCTTTGTACATCTAAGCTCAGTATAGAATAGCTCTTTCTTTATATTTTTCATCATGTTTAGTCTCCAAATAAGGAGCTAAACTCTTCCATCTTGGTTTTGCTACTTTGAAGCTTAATGAATGTGTAAGTTGTGAGTTATTTTCTTTAATCTTCTTCCTTGAATATTAATTCTTTCTTTCAAAATACTATCTCTATATCAAAGTTGGGGAGTGTTACTAAGATGACAATTAGTTAACATCTTGACATTGGTTATAGTAATAGCTATTTCTTCCTCTATGATAATATTGGGGAGTGTTACTTAGATGACAATTAGTTAACATCTTGATATTAATCATAGTAGGATTCATATATTTTAATATTCTTCCTTGAGTATTAATTAATTCCTATTCATATTTCATGTTAATATCTTAAACATTACTTAAAGTATCAACTAGTATTGTTTCTCATATTAATTATTATTAGAATCAATCGGTTAATACGCTTGTTATTAATCCGGTTCTTTCAACGGTAGAAAACTTGGAATATTAATGCATGCATCTCATGGTTAATATGCCAAGGGGAATTAATTATATTGATTAAACCAATAAACCGCTTGTGTTGAGGTTATCAATCTCAATCGTTTTCATCTTAAGTTTATTGCTACTATCAAGTTAATATACGGCGCTTGTTCTATATTGACTCGATAGTAAGTTTTATTAATGAACGCATCTCGTTATTAATAACTACCCTTGATGAACTGGATATACTCCTCGATTGAGTATTCGAGAGGAAGATAGTTAAAGGTATAACCGGGATCGACGAACATTTCATTAAGTGGATAAAAGCAAAACCAAGTCCCCATCTCATTGAATTAAACTCATATAGGTCGTTTATCTTAGTGTTATTAAACCAAACAAATCTAAACCCCCCTTGTTACTAGTTATATAAAAGAAAAGTATTCCTTTCCCTGTGGATACGAACCTTACTACACTATACTACATATTAGTGTCGTATTGATAAATTATTTTGAGTGCACCTAACGACGAGTGCACGTCAAGAAGCTGATACAAAAGATCTGTAATGCCCATAATTTCTTTAATAAGATGCAACAAGAAAACAAAATCAAAAGATTTAATCTTCTTAAGTGCTCTAATTGCATTTCTACGAGTAGAAAAGTTATTTTCACTCTCTTCAATCTTCTAAAACAGAACAAGTTGCAGTACGGCGTGGACGGCAGAACAAGGCGTGGCTGGTGGCTTGGCGAGTTGGCATTCTCCATTCTTGGCTTCTCACCTTCTTTAGTTCTTCGGCGATGGTGAATCGGCGGAACAAATATATTGCTCGTCTCTTTTTCCAGTTTACGCTTTTCTTTCTTCTAACCTTCCAGGTGCACTATGCGCGGTTTTGTTTATGGGATAGGCTGTGGGCCGGGAAAGCTCTTTTGGGGTGCGCTGGGAATAAATAATAAGGTGGGTTGGGAATAAATTTTTAGGTGGGCTGATACAATATTACTTTTATAATTTCTACCGTATTTTTTTAGGCTCTCAAACAATTGAGTTTCTGCGAGTGGGCTATGTTTTGGGGGCGGAAATATTTTTTGGGTTGGTTCAATTTTTTTGGAGGGGTGAGAATTATTTGTTGAGCGAAGTAAAATT
The DNA here is from genome assembly GCA_945859875.1 of Cuscuta europaea. NCBI lineage: Eukaryota > Viridiplantae > Streptophyta > Magnoliopsida > Solanales > Convolvulaceae > Cuscuta > Cuscuta europaea. Next base: position 2,885,892 of record CAMAPE010000070.1, read on the forward strand.
ATTTTTTGTATATATATACACTAAAACAAATTATTGGGGCGGTGGTGGCCCCCTGGATCTCTACAATGGTCCGTCGTTGCGAATAGCCCAAGGGTATTAAATGACTTAAATCATAAAATATATACTGATGGGGTTATGAGACTAGGTCTAGAGTCTAATTTGTCCCTACCTCGAACTTGTACATGTGAGTCCAGACCCATGACCTTAACCAGCGGGCCCAAGCCCAGATTCATTATCTCGACAGGTCAGCCCGACCAGTGGGCCCAGTAACCAAGAACTCGAATCGACCCAACCTATCAAGCCTGTCAAGGAGCGGAAGTCCAACGGAGCGGAAGCTCAAGACGTCTGTCTACCAGAGGCTCGCCTACCAGAGGCCTTCCTTCCAGCCCAACCAGGAGCATGCCTTCCCGCTCGGGCAAGAGTGTGCCTCCAGCCCATCGAGGAGCTTACCATCCAATCCAGCAGGAGGAAGCTCAAGCGTCTGGCCTGCCAGCCAGACCGGCATGCCATCATGAAGAGTAACGAACAGGCATTAATGCGATATTTAATCATGTATTTAATTCCGTATTAATTTTTGTAATGAAGTTAGTTATTATTATGTTTGACCGTTACCATTTGTAATCGTCTATAAAAGACAAATATGTTTCAATTAATAAACATGTAATTTTTTGTTACCAAATTCTCTTAACACTTTTCTCATTCTTATTTTTTCCCCGACTCTTGCTTGATTGTCCTATCGCAGTGTTCCTAAGAATTTACGAGCGTCTATTTTTGACCAACGTATACCTATAAAGTCGTATTTAAAATACGAGAACAACACAACGCTAGTAGACAAATACAATAAAGGGAATCTAACCAAGGCTCGAAAGGGACAAACAAAGACATAGGTCAATAGCTACATTGGGTTTACAAACATATAATCCGTATCAAGTTAAATTAAGCAACTAGAATGGGAGGTATGACCTTAAAAACGGCAAGGACTAGAGTTAAGCTTCTTCTCAATTCTCATTATAATTCATTACAGTTTCATCTATCTACTTCATAAGATTTATTACCAAAATGATAAAATTTTAACTAAAGATGTAGAATTAATTAAAGCTATTGAATTATGAAAAGAATATACAGAGCATTTAACTTATATTTTATTAATAAAATATAAAAATAGATGACGAATTGCTAATATAATTGGGTTTAATAATTTCATCCAATTATTTTCATTATTGCACTATTTAATGCGTCAAATAAATAGTTAGTTGGTTACTACTTCCATTTTTTTTATTACCACATTCGTAAATCTTATACTACTCACATGTTTTACTTTGACTATATTTTATTTATTAATGTATTTTATTTTTATTTTTAAAAATGATGTTCAAATTTTTTCGTTTTATATTTTCAAAATCTGATGTTTTTAGTTTTTTTTATAAATAAGGAATGAAATTTATTAATGATCAAATTTGTATGTAGGAAAATGCGAAAATCGGACCGTTGCAACTTAAAATATTGAGGGAATATTTATTCGATAGAATTTTGATTATAAAACTTACAAAGAGAAAATATGTACTACTAAAAAGGCTCTAAGATATTTTAAATGCAGATATGGAGTAATTCCTTTTCAATGAATAAAAAAGAATTACTTACACTAAATTACATAATGGATTACTTAATTATTATGGTGTAGATTTTAGTCTGGACATGCTAAATAGTAGTAATTCCTTAAATAATTGTTTTATGGCAAAACATGATTTCGAGAATTAGAGGAATGTAATGGAACAAATAATGCATAGTTGAGATTTGAATCTCAAATTACTTTACGAAGGATAAAAACAAAAAAATGTGAGACTAATAATACGACGCCGTATGACGTGTTCCCACTGTAGAGTCACGTTACACATTGACCGTTTTGCGAAGGAAACAGAGCGACGGCGGCGGTGGCGAAGCAGGCGAGTCGCGGCCGTCGCCGCCGAGCAACATTCTCTCGAAATAATCCACGCAGAACAACGAAAGAGACAGCTGCACCTCGTGCCGGCTCACGATGCCGGAGTCCGAGTCGCCTGACCGCGACGACAGCCGCACGGGGCGGACGCAGGCCATGTAGAGGCTCCGGTAGCCGCCGAGGGCAGAGACGACCGTGCTTACCCGGTCGGACGGGCGCGGCGCTTGGCCTCGGAAGCAGAGGTTCTCCCAAATAGACTGGGTGCGAGAAACGGCGGACCAGAGTGTGCAGACGCAGGCGGCCACGCCCAGGGATGGGGCGTCGAGCTTCTTCAAGATCTCTATAACAATGTCCACATTGTCGTTAATGCAAAACTTGCTTCTCTCCTCCTCCTCCAATTCTCCTCCTCCTCCTCCCTCTTCTACTTTATGTTGTTGTTCTTTAAAGTGGACCATTTTCATTTGGCGATTAGAATGTGAGATGGATGAGTGACCGTGGATTATATACTATGGCGTATGGAGTATGGTATATGGAGCATATTAACTTTCTAATTATGAAATGTAAGGGAGTAAATTAAATGGAAGAGTGTTTGGAACTGATTTTTCCTCTGCTTCTTTTTTAAAGTAAAATCAGTTTTCAGAAGCCGGTCACTCTCACATTCTAAAAAACCTAATTCTACGAGTAAATTAGAGCATCAGAATCACTTTTACACTTTCATCCAAACACTCCAACTTCTGAAGAAGCAGAAACAGTTCTAAGAATCAGATCCAAACACCCCTTAGGTAAGATATCAAAAGGTTTGGATAGCTCAAAGGTTGGCCTAAGGATGTTTCCGTTTGAACAAGGCCGATTCTGACATTTTATAGGCTCGAGACAAAAGACAAAAAATAGACCTCTAATTATATATACCGTAAAAATGTATTACAAAAGTTTCTTTGTCGGAAATAAAATTCATCACACAAGTAAATGTTTTGTCCATAGAACTACTCGATATCATAAGCCATACAAAAGAATTTGTTGACATTCTTAGAAGCAAAATTGTCAATAAGGGGGTGTTTGGAACTGATTCTGATTCTGCTTCTTTTTTAAAGCAGAAGCAGAATCAGAATCAGTTTTCAGAAGCTGGTCACCCCCAGCTTCTAAAAAAACTGATTCTAGGAGTAAATTAGAGCACCAGAATCACTTCTGCACTTTTACCCAAACACTCCAACTTCTGCTTCTGCTCCCTGAAGGAGCAGAAGCAGTTTTAAGAATCAAATCCAAACACCCCCTAATACTATCAATTTTTAATTCTTGGCTTAGGTGGGGAAGGTAGAATGCTATCATGTAGTGTATCATGTGAAGCTTTGATGTTGTGGCTCAATCTACGGATATGTGGGTTGAAGGATATCTTTTACGAAGTATTGAAGTGTAGGGAAATGATTTGATCAGCAGCGGCCGACAAGATGTCCCGTATAGACAAATCCATTTAAAGAGCTTTTAGGTCGAATATTCTTCATAACAATTGGAATATTTACACGAAAATATCAGTTTTGAATTCAATTGGAAAATTAGTTAAATAAATTGTTGAAAAATACTACACTTTTTAAACATATGTAAAGCACACTATTTTTCGATAATTTATTTAACAGACTTCCCGATTGAATTTTAAGTTGAAAATTTATGGATGTAATCTACACTTAATGAAAAAGATGTTCACAAACTTTCATTTAACAATTTCATCTGGGAGCACCACTAATGGACTTGGCCGTACTGAACTCCCCATCAAGCGCGCCTGAGGTGAACTGGACTCAATATATACACACTACTACTACTAAATAATTTATGGGCCCCTCTTCCTAATGGGCCTGGGCAGCCGCCCATCCTGTCCCGATATCAGGACCGGCCATTTGAACTGCAATTTGCTGGTCTGATCTGGTCAGGTCTAGTTTGTTTAAATTTGGTCTGATTTGAACTGGTCTGGTCTGGACTAGTAATGTCTGGTCTATTTGTATTTTATAATAATTGTTCAAGTCTGATATGATCTGTTTAAGTCTGGTTTGTTTATGTCTAGTTGGTGTAGTCTATTTAAATCCGGTCCAATCTGATCTAGTATTGTCTCGGACTAAAAACAGTCTTACACAAAACATCCTAACTATTACATTTGATCAACTCCCATGCTGCCGTTACAGGAATAGAATTTGAGATGTCAACCCAACTGATTCATTTAGTCACTCGTGAGCTACCCATGCATAAGGTTGTAAATAATCAAACTGAACAGTCTACTCTATATTATTATTCTTATTCATATAAATTAGCAAACATCTGGATTCGCATTTGTTTAAAAATCGAATCTTATTCTATATTGATATCCACGTTTTTTCTCATATCTGAATATATTCAAATCTTTTTCGAATATTTGAGTATTGCATAAATTGACTGTTTTTTCATAATAAAGAAGCGCATATGGTTTAGTAACCATTTTGCTCTATCTCATCATAAGCGGAATGAGAATCTTTATCCAGGACATAGTGGGGTACGATCACTAAAAAACAAATTGGCACGAATTTTTGGCAAAATCATCAAATTCCTGCTAATTTTGTTTTGTCTCGAGCTATTTAACACAAACATGGCGATCAACGCGTATCACATTCGTGCCAATTCTGTTTTATAGTGTACGTAATAATTCTTCATAGCTCAAATAAGGATATTTGATTTGTACTATTATTACAATTACGATTAGAGTACTATACATATGCAGGGCCGGTCCTGTCAATTTCTGGGCCTATAGGCGGTACGCTATTTTGGGCCTATATCCATGACAAACAGTAAACCATATTTGTGCAATGAAGTTCATAAAATAAAGACGGGAATCACTTTATTATTATATAAATTACATATTTAGGCAAAAGTAACAATACAAGTATCGAATAAAAAGAAAAAACATTACTTAAAAACGTTTCTCGTAGACCAATGTGAAGCAAATCATTAATAATTGATTCATACGCAAGCTTTTTTCCACTAATAAATGTGACAAACAATACAATTGCCACATATAACAACAATAAACTTTCTTTTGAAAGGATAAATGAAAAGAAATATTACCACATATTGAATTCATAAGTTGAGAATGATTTATTAACCGCTGATGAGAGTCTAAAGTTTGAAGTCTCGAAAGAATGAATGTTTTCAAAGAGACAAAATGTTTGGCTGCCAAGAGGACTCGCGCAAGAAGATTGCAAATTTGACGTCCTCTACAACTACTATTAGGAACTCAGATATAACTTATTGAAATTTGGAAAGAAATGAATAATTGGAGTGAAATTTGAGAGAAGCAGGCTTTAAAATAATTATATAAATGGGAGATTTACCTAAATAGGAGTAAATGAAAGGATAATTGCAACAATAGGAGTTTAAAGTTTAAATTCCCAAAATAGGACTAACTCTTCCTATTTCACCCTTTCTTTTGTCCTTGATAATAGGAGTTTTAAACAATCATTGTAAAATATAAAAAAAATCAAAATAAAAAAAATAAAAATCATAAAAAATAATTAAAAAATATATAGACCCCAACCACCACCTCAGCCACCTTCTAGCACCGCCACCTCCGATCGCCGGAAAAGATTTCCAAGTTGGGGAAAAAATGTCATCATGATGGCAATTTTGAAGAGAAAGCAAAAGAAAGCTGGATATTTTCAAAGAGTAAAAATGTCATCTTTATGACATTTTCTGAGAAATGTGGTATTTTTTTACACAAGGTAATGGCATTTTTTTCTGGCGACCGGAGTCGGTGGTGCTGGGAGGTAGAGGGCGTGTTGGCAGTGACGACCTACATATTTTTTAAATATTTTTTAGGTATTCTATTTTATTTTTTGGACTTTTTTTAAAAATTTAAATAATTTTATTTTTTATTTTTTTATATTTATTTTATTTTTCACGTTTTCATTATTATTTTATAAATATTTTATTATTTTTTATATTTTTATTATAAATAAAACTATGATTTTCTTATTAATAAAATAAATCTATTGGAAATGATAGGAAGTGGGTAGAATGAGAAGAAGAGACATATATTAGTCCTATTTTGGGAATAAAAGGATTGTACTCCTATTGTTGAATTTTGGGCTTATTTTACTCCTACTAAGGGCTAATACCCGTATATAAATTTGTTGTGTTATAATTAAATTGAATAAAAAACCTTAAAAGCTAAATAGATGTGAGGACTAGAAAGACGTGTCTTTTATTTATGCAGCAACAATTGTATTGCTTTCAAAAACTACAACCGATTCTGCTAAAAATTAATGTATATATTCTGTTTTAAACTTGTCTCTGTTTAAGACTTTTAAATTTTCAAATTGTCAACAAAATTAATCATTAGGCTTAATTAATTGAACTTAAGAATAAAAAAAGAAGTCTACTCATAGTATATATAAAGAAATAATTTTGGGCCTATTTTTTCTTCTATTTTTTTCAGGCCTAGGGCGATCGCCCCTCTTGCCCCGCTCAGAACCGGCCTTGTACATATGATTGGATAATGTTATTATTTTATCACTTATTTATGTTTTAACTAAATACTTGTAATTTTATAATTGATTAATATGGAAAGAATGACATGAATATTACTTATGGAATTTGGATGGACAAAAATTTGACATTTCATATAAAAAAAAAGTGACAAATTTTTTTAAACCCTAAAGACAAACCACCAAAATTAGTGATGTAAATGTCGAGGAACATTTACTAGATTTTATTAAAACAGGGCTTCTCGGCGCAGCACATCAAGTACTAAGCGCGCCTACATTTCACCTGAAAGGACATATTTGTCCTTGAAGCAATGAAGCCTTAATTTACTCCGTATCTTTTTTTCAGCATTCTTTGTCCACCGTTGATAGGTTAGACCTAGGACTGCAAATCCTATCCGGATTTCAAATTTGGATTAAATTGATGTCAAATTTCAATGCCCCATATTTATTGTTTGGTTAAATCCTAAAATTTTGTATGCCCCACATTTATTGTTTGATTTTTGTTTGATTAAATCCCAAAATTTCTGTCAACTATGACTACAAATCTACAATAATTATTGTCCATAATAATTAAAAAATATCCCAAAATGGAATATGAGACAATTATTAGAAAACGGAGGGACTAATATTTTTCTCTCTTGTTGTTTTATAAATTATTAAATATTTTATTCTATGTCACACTACTTTCACTATTAACATAGAGAGTATTTAATTGACTTTTACATAGTCACACCACTCCATTGTGTGTGATTTTTATATCATTTTTGTCAAAAAATTTATCTCAATCTTTTGATATCAACAAAATCCGGAAATAATGGAAATAATGTAAACAGAAGTATATATATATAATGTCAAAAGTGTTCAAAATTTATTAACAAAATAGTATATTAAAAGAAAATGGCAAAAAGATAAACAACATGGTTGTGTGAAATAAGGGTGTGCACAAACAGTTCAAATTGAAAAATGATCAGATCGAACTATATTTTATAGTTCCATTCTGATTTCACATTACCATATGATATGCATAAAATGACAACTTATGTTGATGCACAAATTTGGCTTGATGACAATATAAGGGTGGTTTGGTACGGTATACCTCTATCCCGTTGGAAGGTTCCCATAGCAAAACGGCACAGTTATTTAGGCAATAATTAAATAAAGTGTTTAATGTTTTTGTGATCCAATAATTGTTATTGTGATTATACCGATGCGTTTGCACAAGCTAAGGAACCAAGATGCAAAGTAAGGAACTAGAAAATACCTATGTGCTATCATGTTTTTGATAACAAATAGCAAGAGGAGAAGTTGCAATAGAATGCCTTCCCATATAGGACAATTTGGCTGGTCCATTCACCAAACCTTTGAGATGCGAGAAACATACTAGATTTTTGAGAGTCTAGATGTTAGACGCATCGGTGATTGGCACTAGGCCAAGTGGGAGATTGTTAGTATATATGTCCTAGCGACAATCACTTTTTAGAGATATATGTACTTGATCACATTCAGTTTTATATATTTGATATATACGGTACTACACATTGATGATTAAGTATTTCGATTGTCAATATCTTATTCATAATTGTGTTCCCTTGGACTTATGTTGTCAATAAGTAAGTGAGAGCTTATATGATATAACATAAGGTCCTAAAATAGCCCCAATCAATGATCATCAAGAATGGGATATTGATGATATGCGATAAGATTAGTATGTGGACTGCATCATACTTTTAGAAAGTATAGTTGATCTCACGACTATGAGTTCCTGTAATTCATGATGGTCACATAGATATTTTAGAGAATATTGGCATACCCACCGAAAAACCATTTGATAAGTTCTATTCATGTGTCTATGGGATTATCGGCATATAGAATAGTGTAATAGTCCTCCGACTTGAGGTCAATGCGTACTACATGTGCGGAGTGATGTACTTTGACCATGACCAACGCTTGCACTCCAATCGGGGTAGATACGACATGTGTTGGGTGCATCACGAAGCATATGGAGTAGTAGTTGAGCCAAGAAAGGATTCATTCCTCATAATAGATTAAGAGAGAACATTCTACTTCTCATATCTAGATGGATCATAAAGTCATTGGCCAATGCAAAGATATATTCGTTTTGGATATCGAATATGATCGTTATGGATCACCTAGAAAGATTGAGAGACAGAGACTGAGTTATTGGGATAGACACTATATCATGTTCTAGACTTAGTTGAATGTTCGTTGAATGAAAGGACCGTATCACTATGAGCTCTATATTACAGGGAGTTTGAATAGTCCTCGCAAACGTCCTTATATATTAAGTTTGCCTGGTAAATCGTCTAGGGATTCTACTAAGATCTTAATTTGATTAGTGCTTAATATATAAGGTCCTATGGGTCACACAACAAGTGATTATACCTTCCGATTGATTTGTTATAAGGAATTAAATATTATTAATTGGATCAAATAATATTTAATTAGTAATACTGAAAATGGATTAAATATTAATTAGATTAAACATATTTAATTCATGAAGCTGAAGGAGAGTTCTATTTGATAGAATTAATTAAGTAAAATAAATTAGATTTATTATACTTAATTAAGATGTATATATAATTAAATAAAGTTGGTATTTTCTTTTAATACAATTGGAATTAGATTAAAATAAAATTCAAAATAATAATAAATAATATAATAATAATAATAATATATATGGAGTAAAGGTAGGGTAGCGGCTAAAGCCACTCCCTGGCCTTTCTCTTATTGTTATTTTATTATTATTATTATTTATTATTTATATTATTTAATTAATATTTAATTAATAAATGAAATAAAATAAATAAAATAATGAGGGTGGAAAGTGGCGTGCAGCCCACTTCCCCCTTATTATTAATTAGTTTGTTTTATTTGTTTATTTAATTAAATAAATCAAATTTGGTCCTAATTGGATTAGAACTCATTAATGAGAAAGACTTTCATTGTGATTGGGAAACTAGTTTAGAACTAGTATAAATACATTCTCCCCCTTCATAATTCATAGACCAGTTTTTCCAGATTCAGTATTACCAGTTTATTTCCCTTCGAAGAGATTTCCTAGCCTTTCTCTATGGGAGATCTAACCGTTCTTTCGGAAAGGAGAAATCACGTGGATACCTAAGGTCAAGGATTATTACCGCTAGGCTGGAAGATCTGTAAGTTCTAACTCAGATCTGTTATTATTATCATATTCGTTGTTTTGTCATAATCAGGGAAGATCTGTTTGGAAAAATTTTAAACTTCCGCTGCTGTACTTTCGAGGTACGTTATATCAATTTCCTAACAGTGGTATCAGAGCCAAACTGATTTTAATGACATTATACAAATTTTGATCGATAATTTCGTATGTAAAAATATTTTTCAGAAATTATATTTTTACTTCAATCAAATATGGGATCAGAATTAGATATATTTTTTGTTTTAGAACCTATCGTGATAAGGTTTGTTTTTAGAAGTTAAAATCTGGAAAATCTCAAAAAAATTTGAAGATCTACCCGTGACTGCCGTGAGAGTCCAACCTGGAATGGAGTTTGGGACTTTTAGTTGTTTTTAGTGAAGACTAGGACTTCAATGTTTTCACTTTAACGTGGAGTGTAATACAGAGTGTAAGTTGGCATCTTGGAGTCTGTTACAGATCATTAGAAATTGCAATTTATATACCCCTTGAATTGTTATTAAATCCAACAGCCGTAAGAGTTCAACTAATAAGATTGAGATAGAATTTAGAAGAACTAAATTTTATTGTAACCTTATTTGAATTAAAATTAATGAATAGTTGATTGGCGATTTTTTTTGTGTAAGCTTGGTTAGGATTTACAGCTATACGCCTATACGACAGATATAAAATAATAATGATTCAGTTTTAATATTAATCTTATTTTAATTTGATTAGTTATCTTTGAGATTAAAGAAGATTAATTTTAATGAACTTAAGATCACTGAATGTTTTATTATTTAGCATGCTTTTATTTTAAAGTTTGACGATTATATTCGTTTATAAATTAGATTTATATTGTGTGCTTTAATTTTATCTGTCTGAGTTAGATCTCGTTAGTATATCATTTGATAATATGTTTTAGCGTCTTGATTAAGTAATTTAATACCCCGTTAAATGTTCCCCATAAATTAAAATTTAAGTCTTATCTGGGATAACGACATCACCCATCATAATTAAATTAGTAGAAATATTTTTTCGTTGAAGAATATTTCACCCAAGTGTTTATTCCATTCGACAAAATATAGAACTAATTTATAGGTACAATTGGTTATGATCGTGTGATGGTTTTGACTTACTTAAATTAGCTCGAGGCGCCCAAGCGTCAGTGTTAATTTAGGGATGTCGATCAATTTAAAAATTGATCAACCAAGAGTTGTTCGGACACAATTGGTCTAGGGACCTACCCATTATATTATTACAGTGATCAGCCCAAGCTGGGACTGTAATAGTATGAATGTGGATCTTGACCACTATGATTGTAAAACATTCCATGTTCCTTTTATTGGGGTCAGAGAGCATGTAAAATAGTGGGAGCTAAATAATTAAAAGTCCATATTATTTAGTTAACTAGATGTGATCATAGGAATTAATATATGATTTTAATTCCGTTCTATTTGAACTTCTTTAGGCTTTTAAGTATGTCGAATTTATCATTGAGAAGTATCTTGGATACAAATAATTTGATTGAACCAAACATTCTAGACTTGGAACAAAATACGCGTTTCGTTCTTAGGCAAGAAAATATCGAACATGTATTTGATACATGTGTACCCGATATCCTTGATGTTAGCTCTTCTGAATTAGCCATGTTTGACAAGGACATTCAGAAGAATCACATTGGTAAGGTACCAAATGATGTATGTCTCTACTGCAAAGAGACAGGACATTGGAAGAGAGATTGTGAGATATACAGGACTAATCTAGCCAAAGCACCGAGTGCTTCTAGCTTAGGCTTTTTTGTCATTGATATTAATATGTCTACAACTAACTCTCACTGTTGGGTATTAGATACGACTTGTGGCTCACACATTTGCAATAGTGTGCAAGGCCTAAATGACATTAAAGCAGTTAGGCTGGGTGAGATTGACCTACGTGTAGGAAATGGAGCAAAAGTTGCTGCTGAACGTGTAGGGACTTATATATTAGATTTACCCAGTGGTTATAGATTAGAATTAAATAATTGTTATTTTATTCCTTCTATAACAAAGAACATAATTTCCATTCCTATGTTAGACATTGAGGGTTTTTCTTTTCATTTTGCTAATAACACTTGTTGTTTTTCACAAAATGGTATTGTGTATGGAAATGCTCCTCTTATGAATGGTTTATATGTTCTTAATTGTAGACATGACATATTAAATGTACAAAATAAAAGACCAAGGTTAAGTAATCTGAAAAATACCACATATCTTTGGCATTGTAGGCTTGGTCATATTAATGAAGCCAGAATAGCGAGGCTAAGTAAATTAAATTACTTAACACCATTTGATTTTGAATCATATGGTAATTGCGATTCGTGTCTCTCAGCTAAAATGACGAGTAAACCTTTTCTTGGAAAAGGACTACGGGCCAAAGAAGTGCTTGAATTGGTTCACACAGATGTGTGTGGGACCATTCCCAACTCAAGTTAGAGGAGGTTTTTCTTACTTCATCACGTTTACTGACGATTTCTCTAGGTTTGGATTTGTGTATCTTATGAAACACAAATCAGAAGCTTTTGAGAAATTCATGGAGTATAAGGCTGAAGTAGAAAAGCAACTTGACAAGAGTATCAAGACTCTACGATCTGATCGTGGAGGGGAATACTTGAGTAAGGAGTTTCTCGATTACTTAAAAGGTCAGGGAATTCAGTCACAATTGACTCCTCCAAGAACACCTCAATTGAATGGTGTCTCTGAAAGGAGAAATAGAACCTTGTTAGACATGGTTAGGTCCATGATGAATTCCACGTCTCTTCCAACATCTCTTTGGGGGTATGCATTGCAAACTTCGATATACATTCTGAATAGAGTTCCATCTAAATCAGTGCAAAAGACACCATATGAGTGATGGTGTAATAAGAAGCCTGTTCTTTCACATATTAAAGTGTGAGGTTGCCTTACATATGTGAAGAAAATGGACATTGACTAGTTGGGACCTAGAAGTGAGGGATATTATTTTGTGAGATATCCTAAGGAAACTAGAGGATACTAATTTATCTTCCCGAGGGATATAAAATCATTATTTCCAGACAAGAGAGATTCCTAGTACAAGACTTGGTCTTTAAGAAATGTAATCGTGGGAGGATAGAACTTGATGAAGTTCAAGAATCACAAAATAACATAGAGGACGAAGACTTGTTAGATGGTCAAAACAAGGATTCAGTGGGAGAATTGAATGGAAGCATGTCTCTAGGAGGATGTCTTTCAACTAGTGGGAGTAACATAGGAATCACCTTGCACCAGCAAGTGATTCTTATTAAAGAAAGAGTGACATGGTTATCATTCCTTCTGCACCCACTTCTCTTTCTCTGGAAACACTTAAAAGTGTAGCACTAGAAAACTCTCCGAGCATTGGATAGTCCAATGAAAGAGAGCCTCTTCACAATCAGAATGAATGGCCTGAACAAAATGCAAAACTTTCAACTCTGTGGGTCTACAAGAATTCGTCATGAACTAACTAGGTTTGACTTCCTCATGGAGGATCATGATGATGTTGAGATTCCTAATAAGGATGAACCGAAGACCTACACTAAATCAATATTAGATGTTGATATAGAGAGGTGGAGAGAAGCAATGAAATCTAAAATGGACTTGATGTATATCAATCAAGTATGGAACTTGGTTGACTTGCCTGTTGGGTTAGACCCATTGGATGCAAAGGATTTTCTAGAAGAAAATTGATGCTGAAGGTAAGGTGCAAGCATACAAAGCTAGGCTAGTGGCTAAAGGTTATAGTCAAAGAGAAGGAATTGACTATAGTGATACCTATTCGCCAGTTGCAAAACTCAAGTCCATTCGGATTTTGCTGGTGATAGCTGCATACTATGATTATGAGATTTGATAAATGGATGTCAAAACCCACTTCCTTAATGGAAACCTCAAGGAGGAGGTGTACATGGTACAACCTGAAGGTTTTTGCATCCAAGTCAAATTCTAAATCACTATGTTAATTAGAGAAATCTATTTATGGGCTAAAACAAGCCTCTGGGAGTTGAAATATTAATTTTGATGAAATAGTCAAATCGTTTGACCTCGTCAAATGAAATGAGGGTGCTTGCGTGTTTAGAGTGCGCAACAAGGATAGCGTGATCTTTATAATCATATATGTTGATCATAGAGAATGATATCCCCTCATTGAAGTCCGTGAAAGAATGATAACCCAAAATCTTCATGAATATCTTTTTGTCTATGGTAGATAGAAAGAACTAGTAGAATTTAATTATTCTAACATTAGTTTCATGTATGATAAGAAAGACTACGAGTCACAGTCAGTATATGTTTTTAGTCTCAATGAAATAGTAGTGCTGAAAGAGTTGCAAGTAAGAAACTACTATAAATTCGACAACTAGAGCCTAGTAAATTGTTGCATTCGATGCAACTTAGGTAAACGTTTAGATACGTTAGTTCCTTAAAGAAATAGGGGTAGTTCCTAGCAACAGTTATCCAATAATTGTTATTGTGATTATACCGGTGCGTTTGCACAAGCTAAGGAACCAAGATGCAAAGTAAGGAACTAGAAAATACCTATGTGCTATCATGTTTTTGATAACAAATAGCAAGAGGAGAAGTTGCAATAGAATGCCTTCCCATAGAGGACAATTTGGCTGGTCCATTCACCAAACCTTTGAGATGCGAGAAACATACTAGATTTTTGAGAGTCTAGATGTTAGACGCATCGGTGATTGGCACTAGGCCAAGTGGGAGATTGTTAGTATATATGTCCTAGCGACAATCACTTTTTAGAGATATATGTACTTGATCACATTCAGTTTTACATATTTGATATATACGGTACTACACATTGATGATTAAGTATTTCGATTGTCAATATCTTATTCATAATTGTGTTCCCTTGGACTTATGTTGTCAATAAGTAAGTGAGAGCTTATATGATATAACATAAGGTCCTAAAATAGCCCCAATCAATGATCATCAAGAATGGGATATTGATGATATGCGATAAGATTAGTATGTGGACTGCATCATACTTTTAGAAAGTATAGTTGATCTCACGACTATGAGTTCCTGTAATTCATGATGGTCACATAGATATTTTAGAGAATATTGGCATACCCACCGAGAAACCATTTGATAAGTTCTATTCATGTGTCTATGGGATTATCGGCGTATAGAGTAGTGTAATAGTCCTCCGACTTGAGGTCAATGCGTACTACATGTGCGGAGTGATGTACTTTGACCATGACCAACGCTTGCACTCCAATCGGGGTAGATACGGCATGTGTTGGGTGCATCACGAAGCATATGGAGTAGTAGTTGAGCCAAGAAAGGATTCATTCCTCATAATAGATTAAGAGAGAACATTCTACTTCTCATATCTAGATGGATCATAAAGTCATTGGCCAATGCAAAGATATATTCGTTTTGGATATCGAATATGATCGTTATGGATCACCTAGAAAGATTGAGAGACAGAGATTGAGTTATTGGGATAGACACTATATCATGTTCTAGACTTAGTTGAATGTTCGTTGAATGAAATGACCGTATCACTATGAGCTCTATATTACAGGGAGTTTGAATAGTCCTCGCAAACGTCCTTATATATTAAGTTTGCCTGGTAAATCGTCTAGGGATTCTACTAAGACCTTAATTTGATTAGTGCTTAATATATAAGGCCCTATGGGTCACACAACAAGTGATTATACCTTCTGATTGATTTGTTATAAGGAATTAAATATTATTAATTGGATCAAATAATATTTAATTAGTAATACTGAAAATGGATTAAATATTAATTAGATTAAACATATTTAATTCATGAAGCTGAAGGAGAGTTCTATTTGATAGAATTAATTAAGTAAAATAAATTAGATTTATTATACTTAATTAAGATGTATATATAATTAAATAAAGTTGGTATTTTCTTTTAATACAATTGGAATTAGATTAAAAGAAAATTCAAAATAATAATAAATAATATAATAATAATAATATATATGGAGTAAAGGTAGGGTAGCGGCTAAAGCCACTCCCTGGCCTTTCTCTTATTGTTATTTTATTATTATTATTTATTATTTATATTATTTAATTAATATTTAATTAATAAATGAAATAAAATAAATAAAATAATGAGGGTGGAAAGTGGCGTGCAGCCCACTTCCCCCTTATTATTAATTAGTTTGTTTTATTTGTTTATTTAATTAAATAAATCAAATTTGGTCCTAATTGGATTAGAACTCATTAATGAGAAAGACTTTCATTGTGATTGGGAATCTAGTTTAGAACTAGTATAAATACATTATCCCTCTTCATAATTCATAGACCAGTTTTTCCAGATTCAGTATTACCAGTTTATTTCCCTTCGAAGAGATTTCCTAGCCTTTCTCTATGGGAGATCTAACCGTTCTTTCGGAAAGGAGAAATCATGTGGATACCTAAGGTCAAGGATTATTACCGCTAGGCTGGAAGATCTGTAAGTTCTAACTCGGATCTGTTATTATTATCATATTCGTTGTTTTGTCATAATCAGGGAAGATCTGTTTGGAAAAATTTTAAACTTCCGCTGCTGTACTTTCGAGGTACGTTATATCAATTTCCTAACAGCAACCCCTATTAAAAAGATGAAAGATATAAGAAAGAAGGGGGACTAGGCCATAACCTCCCAAGAAATACAAAAAAGTGACCATATTAAAATGGATATAACCAAAATATCATCTCACATGCTGCTCTCCTTCACGCTCGACGTTGAAGAGCTCCATGCCGCCGCCCTCATCTACGACACTGACATCTTCGCAATTTTCGACAACCATAGCCTCGCCTACCCCACATTGAATTTCTACTTCTTCTCTTTACATTCGGACGATGAGGAAGCAGTTGGGAATCGACGAACGTCGTTTTCATCGATGGAACCTTGGTAGCAGTTTGGGGATACAAATGGCAATTATCGACCATTAGTGCAAATTGCTAGGTTTTTGGATTGGACGGAAGCAATGCAAAACTAGAGTTTGCCTGGTTAGGGAAGGGGCTGGATGGATGCGGGGAAAGAGCGCGAGGGGCGGTGGAAATGAAGAAGGAGGGATAGCGGCATTGTGGTTTGGGATAGTGCAATAGCGATGGGGTTGGGGCAGTGGCACCGTCGTAGGTGCAGACGGAGCAGGCAGAGGAGGTCTCGAACAAGGTTAGGGATGGGGAGGTGGTTGGGTCAGGGCTAGGGCTAGGGCTAGTGGGGGACTGGGGAGCACTAGTTGAGGGCTAGAAAGGTTATGGACTGGGGTTGGGGAGGGGCATGTGCTGGACGACGTCAACAGTTACTTAACTAGCCGTGGCAGTGGTCGAAGTGGTGGTCACTGCACAGAGCGGGGCAGCGGTACTAGACAAAGCGGTGGTTACTGGAATGGGCAGACGATAGTCATCGAACACGCCGGGCATTTGTCACTGCACAATGGACACTATGCCGGTAGATGGGCGGTTGTCACTGTGGCCAATGAACAACTAATCTCGGTGGCCAATGGGGAGCAGGCGATAGTCGCTATGCAGTACTAGTTTATAATTGTGGTGTTAATCTTTTTAGTCACATTTTTTAAAAAATTTAGAAAAATATCAATCTTTTATCTATTACTCACCTTTCAGTAATACTAGTACCCTACCCGTGGCACGCATGGATATAATGTATGAAAATTAATGGAACAATTTAATTAAAATGATTTAAAATTTGATTTAGGGTATTTTATTTTATTACTGAAATATGAATTATTGATTCCAGAGATATAGAGTAATGAAGCATATATAATCCAAAAAATGTGAATGATGCATACATTACATGAGAAATATAGACACGTAAAAATCAATAAGTATAATATCTTTCTTCTTATTTGAAAGTTTTACTTGTTTTTGGTAAATTGTTTCTTCACAATATCAAGTACATTATTGAAACGTAGATATTGTGGTTGATATTATTGACAAAAAAATTGATCAGATACACCTAAAATCATGGAAAGAATAAAATGAGATAGAAATATCATCGATTTATTCTTTTGTATTTATCTCTCTCATGTAATATAAAGAGCATATGCATTTATGCACATTGTAACATTGGAATTGTTTTTAGAAAAGGACAACATTAGTTGTATGGAATAAGATACTTCATATTCTAATTCAAGATTACTCTGTATACCTTTTGGTTAGCTAAGAAACATTATTGAATCGTTGAATTTAAAACTAATTCCCAATTGGTACCAATCCTCCAATTTAAAGAATGAAAAATGGAGAGTGATCCATTAGAACTCATATGTAATGAGCATTATTATTTGGTCTAGATGAATCCATCTCAGGAATAAACATCTCATGAACTAACATTGTCTTAATAATACCTAGTATTTTAATTTCAATTGTCTCTTAAAGTGAAAGAGCTGAAATGGAATTTAGTAGAAGAAGCCATTTCTCAAGGGGACATGAATTATAGAAGATGACAATTGACTTGTGGGAATAATGCAGTCGATTATAATAAATTTATATTGAAAGAACCGAATAATGGTAATACTAAAATAAACATGCACCGTAATAGCTTTGGTTAGATCCACATAAGCATATTAATATTACCATATAATATTATCATATATCTTTAATATTTTCAATAATAGTAGGTTTAATATTAAACCATATTAATAGTCTGTATAATAAAAATATTAACATTATCATACAATATTACCATCTACCTTTAATGTTACCAATACTCTATAGGTTTAATATTATCATTTCCTTTTTTTATTCGAATTCTAAATCACTTGTTGATATTTGAATGCTGAATCACTTTGATATTAGAGTTGAAGATGGGATCATATACAGCTCGTTTGGTAATATCAAGATCGGCTAAATCGGTTGATTTTGTTGAAATTTATGAAGTTGTGGCTGAAGTGGTTGAATTGATTGTTTATGCTGATTTATGAAAAATTATATTTATATTATATTATGATTTTTTAGTAAAATAAAGAAAAAAGTATGTGTAGAAAATAGTTAAAATGATCTTCCACACTAACTGCAACCAATACAGACAGAAAAATAAATTTCAGAATAGATTTTCTTATTATTACACAATTTAGCACGCGAAATTATTTTATTACACTAATAAATGCATGTAATTGCTAGCTGATTTTATGTTTGACCTTTGCTCTTTTCTTTCTTTACTGTTACAGGCTTTCGCATGCCTAACCTCCTTTGACCTTTGCTCTTTTCTTTCTATACTGTAAGCGTTACTTCCATTCCTTTACTTCTATGTTTCTCTATTTCATGCTTCATCTGTTGTTTTAAAAAGGTAGTAAAATTAGTTGAATGGTTCAATTTTACAAAAACACTAATGCTCATTCTCAAATTGTGGAGGCTATGTCCAACCATATATTGATAAAGACTTGCTTTATTGAATGTCGATGGTGATGCCAGGAATAATGATGTCTGGCGTGTACAAATAAAAATGTTGTGTGGTTAAAGTGTAGATTTATAGTATACTGTAATACACTTTATTGATATTGACAGTCTATAATAATTTGAGTAATAAATACAAATATTGATATTTTATTTTGATTATTTATTATT
Source organism: Cuscuta europaea (assembly GCA_945859875.1). Lineage (NCBI taxonomy): Eukaryota > Viridiplantae > Streptophyta > Magnoliopsida > Solanales > Convolvulaceae > Cuscuta > Cuscuta europaea. The sequence goes on from CAMAPE010000070.1 coordinate 2,905,098, forward strand.
ATGTCTAAAATCTTTCATGGAATCAGTAACAAATAATATAATGATTATTATAATATTATTATCATATTCATATAACACCAATTTGTCGTACGGAGTATTTTTTATGATATCAATGTGTCACAAATTCTCATATAACAATGTGTCACAAATTATCATGATACCAATGTGTCATAATCTTGTATTCATTAATGTGTCACTATTTGGTGACACTATTATGTTTTACGATCAGTGACACTATATTTAATGTCACTAGCTGCCACTTTCTCCGACGTTTTTTAGTGTCGCTGAAACTTTCTGTGACACTAAATTAGTGCGCGCCTATATACTCCATCGCAAACCAAATCTTATGAAACCTCTTTTAGAACAATGTCTATATACTTCATCACAAATCATATAAGATTAGGCTAGGTTGGATCAAACTTATACAACAATGAAATACACACAAAATATACCCTTTTCAAATCACACCCTACTTGACTAAATGAGTGAAGACAAAACTGACACTTCTTAATCCAACAGTTTATGTTCAATCTAAAGCATCCTAAATTCACTACAAAAAGACAACGATATTGACACATATCGATCAAGTTTGGCACGAATGGTAATATATTTTTGACACGATAATGTGCCAAAACGACATTGACATGATATTTGGGTTAATTTGATGTATTCATGACAAATACTCTATACATCCATACCAAATATATGTGCCAAGTCAGTGTCAATATAAGAGTTTTACATATGACTCATGAGAAAACCTTATTGTGCCCTGTCTTCCACCCAAACCCCATATATGTTCCAATTGTTTGTTTCGTACATGAGCATTCAGATGTTCCGTGTACAACATAAAAAGGTGAAGAAGGGATATATGATGGATTGTCTGCATTGGATTGGAATATGGTGAACCCAGCAAAACCCCAAACTCCTATGCGACAGAATCCACACATCCATCCAATAGAGTGCCTCACATAAAAGTCGTCCTGGACGGATGGCCGGCCGAATCCTATTTTGACTCACTACATGATTATATTTTCAAAATAGGAAATTACCCGAAATAGAAGCAAATGATACTTGGAATTCCAAAAATAGGACTAGTACATTTTTCTTCTCGAAATATAAGTTATTAATGTCATATATGAAAAATACTGTCATTAATTATAATAAATAATGTTATGTTAGATGTACTTTACTGCAACTATTTAGCAGTCACGACTACAAGATGACACTAAATACTGCCATGTTAGTCCCATTTCGGGGATAAAAATAAAGTAGTCCTATTTTAGAATTTCAAACTTCATTTACTCCTATTTTGGGAAATCTCCCTTTCAAAATATTATCTCATTTGTTAACGCCCGAATTTGACTATAATTATATTTAATCATTTGTTAGTAAATACTATACAATGTTATTATTTTGAAAATTCACATTAATAAAAATTTAATAACATTTCATACATAATAATTTGATTTTATATTAGTGCAAATCGAATCAAAGTAAGGTGTGTGAATAGTGAAAAAATCACAATGTTGCAACTACAGAGTATTAGTTAACGGATGAAGTATAAAGAACTCCAAAAAAGAGTTTAGGGTAGCTCAGTGCACTTTAAGGTCAGGGTCTAGAAAAGGGTCGACACTATAAGAATGTATAAAGAGCAAGTATTTGATAGGGGCATGAATATTGATTTGGTTCAATCGAACTGAACCATACCAAATCGAACTGAACCGAATCAAAACCGAATCATATGCAATTCGGTTTGAGTTTGATAGTATTTCTTTCAAATTGTATCAAACAGAACCGAACTGATACCGATAAAAACTGAATAAAACCGAACTGAACTAAAGAAGTTTAATAAAACGTTCATATATTATTAGGAAATACTCCCTCCACCCCATTCTACATGTCCGACTTTCCTTTTTGGTTTGTCCCAAAACAAGTGTCTCATTTCCTCTTTTGGAAAGAAATATGTGGCCTACTTCATTTTACTTTATTATATTCAAATCTCAACCACAACTTTTATTTTTTCAACTACTTTCTTAATAATTGTGTCAAATCAAAGCGAGACACATAAAATAGGACGGAGGTATCAGTAAATTCAAATCGAACCAAACTGAACTAAACCAAACCGAAAAATAGTATAGTTTTTGTTTGACAATAATTCTCCCAACCAGTTTCCAACCGAAACCGATAAAAACCAAACTGAAAATCGATGTGCCTACACCTAGTACGTAGTATTTTATATCAAATTTGACAAAAGATCATTCTAAAGATTTGAGTCCATGAACTCTTGGTCAAATAGCAAAAACCTTAATCAATGCGCCAAAACCCCCCTTCACGTAAAAAGAAGAATAAATTCCACTTTTGATCCATAAGTATCACACCAATTCTTTAATTGGTTCACATCTTTGACTTTGACCATTTTTTATACATGAATTTTAGTTATTAAAGTCACCGAAAAATGACCACAATTGATCAAGAAACATTAGTCAAATACTCAAATATAAAAAATTAATAAGTTTAAAGACATTGACTAAATGTGAAACTGACATAAAACTCATATGATCAAAGTGAAATTAATTCGTGAAAATAAGAATGATTTTCTGAGAGTGTTAGTTTAAAAAGTGTCGACAATGCAACAAGGTAAATTAAAAAACAAAGTGACATTGTAAATAAGGAAACATACAAAGAATGTAGTGTGGTGGAATAAAAATGAAACTCCACCCTAATTAATTATTGTTTTGTATTATGTTGGGACTTGTTTGTTGGCTGGAGTCATGTGATGAGCATGATGAATGAAACATAGCTTTCGAATCCTTCTGAGAGGAATTTGATAACAGCAAACTTACAAGCAGCTAGAAATGTGAAACAAACACGCACTACATTTTTATTTTCACCCCATCCATCAAAGCTACACCTCCATACCTGGCCTTCTCGTGCATGTACTTGTTTTTGTCAGATATCTGCTTTATGCTAACAAGTCAAACATGATATCAACCATTTCTTTTGATCCAAAAGGTGTAATCTCCCACCCCGGAGTCCCCCACACCCAGTACCGACAGGGCACGTGGGAGGATGTAAATCACGGTGACTCAGTCACTGAAGTGGTAGTAGGCCCATATACCCGTGCGCGCCAGAGATCCAGCCCATTTCAGAGGTTGTAACCTCCACACGATCGTTGCGTGATTCGAACTTTGGTCCCTTGATCCAATTTCCCACCACTCAACCAACTGAGCTACCCGTGCGAGTTTATCAACCATTTCCAATACTACTTCATACTACCTCCGTTCCAATTTGATGATACTATTGCGGTTTACGATGTGTGACCGACGATAAAGAAAATGGATACCTGTCCGCACTCAAATTATTTTTTAGAAAGAAAAATTACATATTTAGAAAATGTTAGAAATCCGGACCGGCTCAGACCTCAAACACCACAAAGCCCAAAGGCTTGCTCACACTCACCACCAGAGTTACAACCAGGGAAGACGAAGGGCGACAACCAACAAACCCTCACACTCAGAACCCAAACCCCAGCCCAACACTACCAGACTAGAGTGAAGACCCCAATAGGAACCCCAAGGTCTCACCGGAGCATAGCCGGAGCTAAAGCTCAGAAGAAATCGGCACTCTCTCACTCTAGGTCTAGGGTAACAGAACGGGAGCTTCATCGGATAGAGAGAAGGAGGAGCGTCTGAAATAGGAGATTCCAGAAGAACCGGACAAATATATCAAAGGGCCACAAATGGAACGGGCTGGGTAGAATACAAATAGGGGGAGTGGGCTTGGTCGGGTAGACATCCCAAATTGGGTCAGGGTAATAAATAGGAGACCAACTCCTTAAATGAGGTGGACCAAAAGGCAACTCAGGGATGGCCCAGTGAGGTGGACCAATACCAACTACAATCTCCACCTTATTGGTCCCCCTGGTGGTGTAGAGCACAACGTGAAAGGGAGAATCATCATCGCCGGTTTTTCTTGTTTTACAGTTCTTATCTAGCCACAATCTAAATTAAGAATACGTTTACAAGACAACAGTTTTTCAAAAGTGAGACATTTAGTCCCCATATCAGCAAGGTTAAATTCAGAAGGTATCTTGGACAGCTCTATCCAACCTGCATCCACAATATTTCTTATAAAATGAAACCTGACATCAATGTGCTTGGTCCTGTCATGGAATACAGGATTTTTGCACAATTGGATAGCAGACTGGCTATCAGAGTAGACTGTCACAACCTGCTTAAGAAAACCAATTTCAGTTAGCATTCGTTTAAGCCAAATAGCCTCTTTAAAGGCCTCAGTGGCTGCCACATATTCAGATTCAGTAGTGGATAGTGCAACAGTAGGTTGTAGTTGAGATTTCCAACTTATGCAGGAACCATAAAGAGTAAAAATGTATGAAGTAGTAGACTTTCTATTGTCCCTATCATTTGCATAATTGGAGTCAACATAGCCAGTAAGTAAAATGCCAGTTTCAGTTTTAGAAAACACAAGACCATGAGAAGATGTACCCCTAAGGTATCTAAGGAGCCATTTAAGGGCAGTCCAGTGAGACATACCGGGGTTTGCCATATATCTACTTAAGCAGTTAACAACATAAGCTATATCAGGCCTTGTGCTTACCATGAGATACATGACTGACCCTATAGCACTGGAATAGGGTACAACCTTCATCCTATCTATCTCAGGAGCAGTCCTTGGGGATTGATCCTTGCTTAGCATAAAATGGGGTGCTAAGGGAACATTCACAGGTTGGCCAGAGTCAATTTTGAACTTTTTCAAGACCTTTTCTAGATTGGAGGTTTGGTTCAGGGTAAGGGTACACCTACTCCTATCCCTAAGTATATTAATCCCTAGGATTCTCTTAGCATTTTCAAGGTCTTTCATAGCAAAGTTTTCACAAAGGCACTTTTGAACAATCTTAATAGCATTCATAGAGGGGCTAATGATAAGCATGTCATCAACATAGATCAACAAGAAAACAGGTACAGAGGCAGTATTCTTAAAATACAAACAAGGGTCAGAATCAGACCTTTTGAAACTCAGGGAAGACATACACTGGTCAAACTTGATATTCCATTGTCTGGGAGGCTGTTTCAGACCATAGAGGGCCTTCCTAAGTAGACAGACATGTCTAGGATACTTAGGGTCAACAAAGCCCTCAGGTTGGGTCATGAAAATCTGTTTATCTAGTTCACCATGCAGGAAAGCAGTGGTAACATCCACCTGCTTCATCTCCCAGTCATTATGGGCAACTAGGGCAAACATCATCCTAATTGTGGTGAATTTTACTACGGGAGCAAAAATTTCAGCATAGTCTACCCCTTCCTTTTGAGTGAAACCTTTAGCCACTAACCTAGCTTTAAACCTAATGTCATTAGGTTCTTCTTTAACTTTGAAAAGCCATTTGCACTCAACAACAGAATAATTAGGAGTCCTAGGAACTAGGGTCCAGGTTTTATTCAACTTAAGAGAATCTATTTCACTTTGCATAGCACTTAGCCAATTTTTAGATTCTCTAGAGGCAAGGGCTTCCTGGTAGGTTTTAGGCTCATTCAACTCAAGAGTTTCAAAAACAGAGAAAGCAAATAAAGAAGTATCATAGAGGTGAAAAGCATAGTCAGTCATGCTATCAGAAATCTTCTTTATGTTTCTTCTAGTCCTATCTCTGGCTAACACATAATCATCTAGACTTTCATTCTCAACTAGGATTTCACCAAGTTCTTCATTATCAGCAAAATCAGATTGAACAATCACATCATGCAAATTTACATCATCATTATTAGATCCACTGGGCTGCTCCACCTCACTGGAGGTGGAGTGGGTGTCATGCATAGTGTTGGTCAAGTCAGGAGTAATAAACTCATTTAATAGAGGGGCAGCAGTGGTCTGGATAGGCTCCACCTCACTGGGAGAGGTGCCATCATGCACAGTTTGAGGGTCAGTCACATTTTTAACTAGACAGGGAAAATCACTTTCATTGAACACAACATTTCTGCTTATAATGACCTTAAAACCACTCTGGTTCCTATCCCAGATCCTATACCCTTTAACACCTTCAGGATATCCTAAGAAAATGCATTTCTTAGACCTAGGGTCCAACTTATCAGTCTGTTGGTGTACATAGGCAGCACACCCAAACACCTTTAGGTGTGATAGGTCAATGGGCTTCTTAGAGAAGACAGCCTCAGGACATTTACCATCTAAGGGTACAGAAGGAGATCTATTTATCAAGTAGGTGCCAGTGTTGACAGCTTCTCCCCAAAACTTCTTGGGGAGGCCAGAAGTGGCAAGCATACTCCTAACCTTATCTAGGAGGGTCCTATTCATTCTCTCAGCCAAGCCATTCTGTTGGGGAGTATAGGGCACAGTTTTGTGTCTCCTAATCCCACTCTCAATACACAACCTATCCATATCCTTATTGCAGAATTCTAATCCATTGTCAGTTCTAAGGGTTTTAACCTTACATCCAGTTTGATTTTCTACCATAATTTTCCATTCTTTAAACCTAACATACACATCAGATTTATGCTCTAACCCAGACTTTTCTAGAAAAGTCATCAATTATGGACAGAAAATACCTCCCACCCCCATGGGTAGGGACACTGGAAGGACCCCATACATCTGCATGTATGTAGTCAAGGACAGCTTTGGACTTAGGCTCACTAGGATAGCTAGAAACAGGAAACTGAACCCTATGTTGTTTACCTAAGACACAACCTTCACAGAAAGGTATAGGTGACACCAAGTCATTACCAAAACATCCAGTTTGTTTCAAAATGTTTAATCCTCTTGATATAGTATATCTAGAGAGAAATGAGAGCTAGAGAGAGAAGTGCAATAATATGCTTCAATAGAATGAATTTGTAACCCTGATAACTACCTCCAGAGGAAGTATTTATAGGGAAAATACGGGCTGGGCTCCCAAGCCTTGGGCTTGGGAGGCCCATTTACAACTGGACCGCTACTGGGCCGAATACAAAGCCACTAATGGGCTGTACAAATGAGTAAGTGTGAAATCCGGTTCTGTAGGTCTCCCGTGGCCGACGAGGGCACGGCCGACGAGGGCACGGCCGACGAGGGCACCCGGGTTCCTTGGCTTCAAGACCATATTCTAAGTTGGTACCTTTCCGGCCGACGAGGGTCCCTTGGCCGACGAGGGCACCACTCAGTGTCTTGTGCTTTCTGTTCTTCTGAGTATGTGGGTCCTGGGGCTCAGACCCATATACTCCATCAGGAGTCCCCCACTCTCTAAGTTGAGACGTAGACGAAGTGAAGGAGAGTAGATTCCCGCGCTTTAGTGCTTTTGGCTGATGCGGGCACTCCCAGGCCGTTAGCTGTTGCGGTGTTGGCGCTGTCTTCATTCCGGTGATCTTGTTCCGTGTTTTGGCCGTTACCTGCTCCTCGTTGTGGACGGGGGGCCGTTGCTTCCTTGGTGTGTCCGTTTGGGGACGATGAGTGCCCTGCTTCGATGGTGGCCGTTGAAGGCGCGTTTTCCCTCTCTTGGATGTTGATGGTTGAGATTTACATTTGGGCTGATGAGGCCGTTGGGGTTGAACCTTTCTTCGAGGATGATGGGCGTCCTTTCCTTTGGGTGGCCGATGAGGGTGCTTACGCACTCCTTTTGGTCGTCACTGATTGGCTTTCATGTTCTTGGCCGAAGAGCCCTTTATGATTAACTGTTGGCGGAGGACGATGAATGTCCTTGCCTTAGGTGGCCAGTTGGCCGTTTCTGATGATGTTACGTGCCTTTGGCCGACGAGGCGCAGTGTGATACATGGACAATGTGGCCATGCTTTGTGGTTACATTTGTGTCCTTTGCATTTTTCCTTTTTGTTTTGTTGAGGCCGATGTAGTCCCCCAGTCCTCCACTGCTTCAAGCCGAAGGCTGTGAGGGGTGAAGGAGTTGCTTGAGTCCCTGGACGAAGCGGCCTCTCCGTAGTGCCCCTGGATCCAACCCTTATGGCGATTTTCTGGCCAAGGTAATCCTGTGGGAGAACCCTTGTGCGCAGATCGCTTGTAAAGAGTTATCATCAAAGGTCGTTACGGAGAGCCAATGGGTGCGGGTTCTTTGTTCCTTTGGTTCTGTGGCCGTCACGGGCGTTCATGACGTTCCTGGCCGTTGTCATCTCTTTAATGTTGGCATTTGTAAACTTGGCAAGTATATAGGCCGTTGTGGGCGCTCGTTGTCCGTGTGATCCGTAGGCTTTTACTCCGCTGGTAGGTTGGCTCATGAGCCCGACCCATTTCTGAAGAGGTGGCGCCTCATCGGCTGCTGGGAAGGTGACCGCTGAGGTGGCCATTGACATGGTGCCACGTGTAGTGACCGTTGGAGATTTGTCTATAAATACCCCCCCTCCTCCGAAGCGGTTCCTTACTTGCATTCTTGAGATATCGAAGTGCTGCCCGAATTTCTAGAGAGAGAGTCTTCAAGGTATTCTTCGAGTTCTTCATATCTTCAAGGTTAGTTCTTGACTTGTTCTTCAATTCCTTTGCATACTTTGCTTCCCTGAGCCTTGATCTAGTGTTAGTGAACAAAACGCCTTAGATCCAAAGTAATCCCCCTTAGGCTCGTAGTAGTTGTTATGATGAAGAGCTTAGACGAAGAATACTATCCGTACGACGACCAGCCCTCCACTAGGTCTCTCGACTATGAGGTGCTTGAGGAGTTCGAGGAAGAGATAGAGCGTTTAAGTCCTTACAAGTCCGGAGAGCCGGTGGACGACGAAGGTGAGGACGAGGAGTCCGCCTCGTCTTCAAAAGGTGAGGACGCAGGTGCGTCCCGAGTGGTGGACGGGGCGTCCACTTCCGCTGTTATTCCGTGCCCGAGACCGGTGTCTGCCGTGAAGGGAGCAGATAAGCCGAAGAGAATAAGGAGGCCGAAGAGTGGGTCGGGCGTCTCCTACCTGGATCTCACAAATATTTTCCTGATCAAGCCGGAGAGCAGTGCGGCTGACTACTTAGTTGCCCAGATGTACGTGGGGCCGTTCGGGAGGGTTAGGGCACCCAGGCCGACGGACCATGTACTCCATCCGCCACCGGGATACTTCGGAGTATACCCGATGAGTTTCGCTAAGGGTCTGAGGTTTCCCCTTCATCCCTTCATCACTGAATATGTGGACATGGTGGGACTCCCTCCGGCCTTGCTGACCCCGAACAACTACTCGTTGATGGTGGGGTTCTTGCTCCGCTGTGAGGAGTTGGGCTACAGACCGACGACGGCCCTGTTCATGAATCTTTATCAGATCGGCCGAGGAAGCCACAAGAACTGTGCGGCCTATGCTACTCTCCAACAGCTGCCGAAGAAGAGGAGCTTCACGGACTTGCCTTCGTCCATTCATGGGTGGAAGAGCAAGTTCGTTTTTGTATCCCTTGGTGAGAATGGCACTGAGTTTCCCTCTCTCGGCCACACCGGGAGGTTCAATCTGCACGACCCGCCGAGGAGTTCTATCTTGGACGCTCAGGTGGAGGCGTTCTTGGAGGGGGGGCCGAGGAGCGTGAAAGACTACATCACCGAATATAAGATGACCGCCCTCGGCTTCTTCAGATACTATGTGTATGGCGATAAGGATCAAGATGTCCAACTTTGGCCGAGGATGACCACTACCTTCGAAGAGGCCGACGGCCCGGATTTGGGCATTCCTGCTGAGGCCGATGGTAATACTTTCTTCGGCTTCCTTCCTTTGTTATTTGTTCTTTTGCCTTGCTAATCTGTTCATTTTCCTTTGTGTAGATTTTGTTATGGATCGCCGTTCAATCATGGCCATAGCCAAGGCCAAGGCGGCCGAGGAGTTGGCTGCAAAGGCGGCCGAGGCGGCCAGACGTGCCGCGGCCAAGGGGGCGGGGTTACTGCTGGTGCGGCCCCGAAGCCTGCCCAGTCCAAGAAGAAGAGGCCTCCCACTGACGGCCAGAAGAAATTGACCGAGGCTGGCCTGAATGTCACTAAGAAGACGAAGAGGGCACCGTCTCCTTCCCGTGCCGATGAGGTCGACACTCTGACCGTCCCGAATGTGGACGATAGTGGTCCCGTTGTGGATCTTACCGCTGCTCCAAGCGATGCTGCCCAATCGCTCCCTCTCGTCCAGGAGCCACGGACGAAGAGGGCCGGCAAGGAGATTACCGCTGCCACCTACCAGAAAATGGTGGAATACCCCGTCGGCGGGGGTGTCTTTGACGATGGCGTCCTCGGCCATGATGTGCTGGCCCAGGCCATGCCGGCCAAAGATCGGGCCTACCTCAAGAGGCTCGGGGACGTCAAGGTGTACGAAGGCGGGATGGACCTCATCGTCCAAGTAAGTTCCCTTTCCTTTTATTTGTCGTTTTTCTCGTCGTCCGGGTGAAATCATTTTCCTGAGTCTTTGTTTGCCTTTGTTGTGCAGGGTGCCTTCATGCTCATGGAGAGCCACAAGAGGCAGCAACGGGAGATTGCTCGTATGAAGGAGCTTGAGCAAAAGGCTGCCTCGTCCGATGAGGCAGTGGCCTGCTTGGATCGGCTCCGGGAGGATGCCAAGGCTCTGCAAAAGAGGGCCGATGAGGCGGCTGCAGCCAGGGACGATGCCCTGGCCAAACTTGAGGAGAGCCAGAGGGCGCTTGAGGCTGAACGGCGCAAAAATGAGGAAGCCGTGAAGGCAAAAACTGAGGCCGAGGCTGCCGCTGTGAAGGCCGCTGATGAGGCCGTTCAGCAGTTCCTGGCCGAGGGGTGGAAGGCTGACGAGCGGCTCCCCTGGTGTTATGAAGTGGTGGCCGCCAGGCTTGAAGATTGGGGAATGAACTCCCCCGCCGGCCAAGAGTACTTTGGCAGGGAGATGGCCGTGTACTACAACATGGGCCAAGAGCGGATGCAGAGGCTCCTGTGTCGGCGGCTATCGCATGCCCTCAAAGCCATGAACTATACCTCCGGGTGGGCGAGGCGGAACCTGAAGCTTCCCAAGCTGATGAAGGATCCCGAGGAGCAGGCTAAGCTTCCTCTTTCGGAGCGGGAGCCCCCAATCGGGAGTTCCGGCCTCGGCGAGCCAGATTATGACTAGTTTGACTTCCTGGATGATGCCACCAGTTCTGCGGCTGCCGCCGACCAGGAGACTGAGGCCGAGGAGGGAGCCGAAGATGCCGAAGAGCAAGCCGAGGATGGAGGCGCCCAAGAGACTTGATCGGCTACTCCCCGCTCCCTATCTTGTAATTAATTTTCTATTTTTGCCCATCTGATGTAATGGCCGAAGCGCCCACCAATGTACTTAATTGTTTATGAATGAACGTTTTGCTGTCCTGCTCGGCTTTGAATGTCTTGTATGTTTATTCCCTTTTTCTATTTCAATTTTGAAATTTGTCTAAGTGTAAAAGTTACAACTTAGGTCACCCGCGAGTGTCTGCTACGTCCGTGAGGTAGGCCATTCAGTCTGGTGGCCTGGTCGGCCTGTCCGGTGTTTCTTTGCTGTCGTAACACTTGGGATTTGTTCAAAAAATTTCTAAGTGTTTTAGATCCACTTAGGTGTTTTCCTTTCCATCCCTGGCTGAGGTGGGCAAGCTGAGGTGTCCGCTGCGTCCTGGCGTTGTCCCATTCTTCTTTTTTGTTTGAATTTTTCTAAGTGTCTAACTTCAAGTAGATGGGTGTTCTCATCGTCCTGGTATTGAATCTCTCTTAGTGTTGACAAATGATTTGGGAAATTCCCTAAGTGTTGAACCAATGTCGTTGTGGTCGGCCCAGTGTTTTTCGTGGCCGTCGTGTTCCCTTGTTCCTGATCTGATCAGGAAGGTCGGCCTGGATCCTTGTGTTGTGGCCGATAAGGGCACCTTGAACTTAGTTTTTTGAACTTAGAAATTTTTCTAAGTACACATGCAAGACACAGGTAGCTAACGGCCTGCGAGTATACAGATGCCCGTTTCGTCTAGAGTTTCTTCATTTCAATACTTAGAGATTTTCCTAAGTATAAATGCAGGACAGTTCCTTCTTTGCGGTACCGTTGTCGGCTAAGAGATGGCTCTACCTTCATCGGCCAAGGTCTGGCTTTGTGGCCGATGAGGGTGCCTTTTGTCTTCCCCAAACGTTTCTCTAAGTGTCGGAATTCTCTTAAGGAACCTTTTTCCTCCGGAATTTTCTCTAAGTGTTTGCTAAACACTTGGACAAATCTCCAGCTTGGCCAACAACCTGGGTTTCAGTGCCTGTAACGGCCATCCGGAATGCTGTGGCCGGTAGGGATTGTTGCTTGAATGCTTAATTCTTCCGCGGGTGTGATACTTCCCGCTTCGTCCTGGTCATCTTTCAGGATTGTAATTCTTTATTTCATACTAAGTGTTGGTGCTTCAAAGAGCTGTGGCCGATGAAGGTTACCACTCGGGTGTCACCCAACCACTGGTTAGGGTTTTATAGGCGTATGCTTCGTCCTTGACGATTCCCTTGTCTGTGATGGTCGTGCGGCCATATCGTCCATGTCACCTGTTAGTGGTGCTACACTTGTGTTCAACTGATATGTACTTGGCCAAGGTTGGCCTGAGTTGTGGGGATTTTATTTTTTCATTGTTCGAGGCCGGCAAGTGCGCGCGGTCCTCGGCTTCCCTCCTTTTTTTTGTTCCCTATTTCAGGGGAGTATCCTTCTTTCAGGCTTCGGTCGAAGGGTGTGCTCGTCCTTCGGTCGGTTCGGACTTCGTTTGTAACGTCCATGATCTCAGTGCGGGTCCCGTCGCCTATTTATGACGCGGGCTAGACTTTTGGTTGGTTTCCAACGGCTGTCGTTGCCCATCCCTGAGTTTTGGGATTTTGTCACCTCGGCCATGATTTCAGGCCTGTCGTCCTGCGATCCGGCGCGTGGACGACGCGGTGAGCTTCCCGTTTCAAGACGTGGGCCGTTTGCGGGCCCCTCGTCCTGGAGACATCGTCGGCCATACCTGAGCGTTTCACTTCTAGGATTACGGGGCCAGGACGATGTGCTCTCTCAGCTAGGCCTGAGCCCTTCGCTGATACAAAATACAAAGGAGCGCCTGAGCTTGTCGCTTCGTAGGTTGCAAATGCAAGGTGCCATGTCGGCCATACCTGAGTCTTTCGCTCTAAGGTGGCCGATGAGGGCACCTGCTAATATTTTACTTTAAATTCCAAAGAAAAAATCAAGAGCATGATTTTATTCATAAGTGGCTCGAGGCCGAGGGTGGCGTTCAATCAGTAACCCGTTAAGGGGTGAGGGCTTCGCCGTCTGCACCTCCTTCGGATTACTGATAAAACTTCACCAGATGGTGTACATTCCACGTTCGTGGTACATTGGACCCATTCGAGCGTTTAATCTTGTAGGTGCCGGGTTTGACCACGGCACTGACGATGTAGGGCCCTTCGTACTTCAATGCTAACTTGCCACCCTCTGTAGGTTGGCTTGCTTCCCTTCGGCGGAGGACCTAGTCCCCCACCTGAAATTCCCGGGAACGTACCTTGGCGTCATAGTATGATTTTACCTGACGCCGGTAGTTCTCTGCTCGGACGTAAGCTTGCTCACGCCTCTCATCGACCAGGTGCAGGTCAATCTTCATGTTTTCTTCGTTGGCGTCAGGCTCGTATTGTTCCACCCGTCGGCTGGGGATGGCAACTTCCGTGGGTGCCTTTGCCTCAAAGCCGTAGCATAGGGCGAAAGGCGTTTCACCTGTCGCCCTCCTCGGTGTGGTTCTGTAGCACCACAGGATGTTGGGGAGCTCGTCGACCTAACTACCTCCTGCGGCCTGGAGTTTCTTCTTCAGCCCCTCCATGATTGTTTTGTTGGCGTTCTCGACCTGCCCGTTGCCCTGAGGGTAGGCAACGGAGGAGAAACGATGCTTCACCCCAAACTCCCGGAGGAGCTCCTGAAAAGGGGCTGCCTCGAATTGGGTGCCGTTGTCTGATATAATCTCCTGGGGGACGCCGAAGCGTGTGATGATGTTCTTGTAAACAAATTTTTGGCATCTGGCCCCCGTGATGCTGGCCAGGGGTTCCGCCTCGACCCACTTGGTGAAGTAGTCTACGGCGACGATGATGTAGCGGTTGTTCCCGGCGGCTCTAGGCAGGGGGCCGACCAGGTCAATCCCCCATCTAGAGAATGGAATTGCGGTGCTGACGGGGGCGTAGTTGACGGCTGGCCGACCAGGGGCCTTTTGGAGCACCTGGCACGTGGTACACTTCCTGGCCAGGTCCGCACAGTCTCGCGCCATCGTCGGCCAGAAGAAGCCCTGGACGGCGAGACGTCGGGACATGCTGAAAGGGCCCTGGTGCGAGGAGCATACGCCACGTCGGCCTCATCCTGGTGCAGGCATCGGAGGAGAGTGCCATTATAGGATCGTTTGTAGAGTTTTCCATTTTCAATGGTGTAGCTTGGGGCCCTAAGTTTGGCAAGTTTGGCCCTCTCCTCGTCCGGGGGTAGCTCCCCCGTCGTGATGAAGGTGACGATGTCGGAGATCCAGTCCTCTGGTCGCCGTTGGATGCATAAGATGGGGCTGGCATGAATGCTAGACATGCTCAGCTCTTCGATGTTGGCTATCCTGGAGATGTGCTCTGGAGTGTCTTAGCTGAGTTTGGAGAGGGTGTCGGCTTCGGTGTTCTCGGCCCTTGGGATCTGAGTGATCTCGTGGGTTTCAAACGCTTTCAGTAACTCCTCTGCTGCCTGTTTGTACTGTCGCATCCGTCCCTCCTTTGCTTCGTACGATCCCTCCACCTGGCCCACTACCAGTTTGGAGTCGCACTTGATTTTGAGGTGCTTGGCCTTGAGGCCAGCGGCGAGTCTGAGACCGCTGAGGAGGGCCTCATACTCGGCTTCGTTGTTGGATACCCTGAAGTTGAAGCGGATGGCATAGTAAGCTCTGAATCCTTCAGGGGATATGAGGACGACGCTGCCACCGCATGATTTCGCGGCCGACGAGCCGTCAGTGAATAGGATCCATGTACCGTCCAGCTCCGGCCCGGGGTTGGCAACGGCCGTCTCCCTTGTTGTGCATTCAGTGACGAAGTCGGCCAAGGCTTGCCCTTTGATAGATGGCCTTGGCTTGATCTCAATTTGAAATTGGCTGAGGAAGATCGCCCATTTCACCATCTTTGAGGAGCTAGTGGGGGCTCCTCATGAGTGCGCCGAGAGGCTGCTGGGTCAGCACATGGACGGCATGGGCTTGGAAGTAGTGCCCCAGCTTCTTCACCGTGTGGACGATGGCTAGCACCGTCTTCTCAACGGGGGAGTACCTGAGCTCGGCCTCCCTGAGCGTCTTGCTGATGTAGAAGATGGCCTTCTGCACCCCTTCGTCCTCACGGATGAGCACGGAGCTGATGGCCGACGTGCTCACCCCTAAGTACAAGAAGAGGGTTTCGCCGGCTTTGGGCTTGGAGAGCACGGGCGGGGACGATAGGTACCTCTTCAACTCTTCAAACGCTTCCTGGCACTCCGTCGTCCACTTGAAGCTGTTGGCTTTACGCATGATCTGAAAGAAGGGGAGTGCCTTCTCGGCTGACCTGGAGAGGAAACGGTTCAGGGCCGCCAGGCGCCCCGTCAGGCGCTGTACTTCCTTGACGTTGCGGGGCGGCTCCATGTTGATGATAGCCTGTGTCTTCTCCGGGTTTATCTCGATCCCTCTCCGGCTTACCATGTAGCCGAGGAACTTGCCGCCTTGGACGCCGAAGGCGCACTTCTTGGGGTTGAGGCGGAGCCTGAACTCCTTCATGATTTCAAAGATTTCCCGGAGGTCGTCGGCGTGGGTGGAGGCTTGCCTGCTCTTGACAATCATGTCATCGACGTATGCCTCCATCGTCCGGCCTAGGACTGCTCTGAAGATCTTGGCCACCATCCTAGTGTAGGTGGCGCCGGAGTTTTTGAGTCCGAAGGCCATGACGAGGTAGCAAATGATTCCCTCTGGGGTCATGAATGCCGTCTTCTCGGCGTCATCTTCATGCATGGAGATTTGGTGGTACCCTCTGAAAGCGTCAAGGAACGACATCAACTCGCACCCCGCCGTCTCGTCCACCAACTGATCAATGTTGGGGAGAGGGAACGTGTCCATGGGGCACGCCTTGTTCAGGTCAGTGTAATCAACACACATTCTGAATGTTGGCGGTTTCTGGGCGAGAACGACGTTGGCCAGCCACGTCGGGTACTTCACCTCTTTAATGTGTTTGATTGAGAGGAGCATGGCGACCTCCCCTTTGACGAAGTCCCGCCTGTCGGCGGACAAGTAGCGCCGCTTCTGCTTGACAGGCGCAAAGGCCGGATCGACGGTCAGCCGCTGAGTGATCACCTGGCGGCTGATGCTTGGCATATCGTCCGGGCCCCACGCGAAGACAACGGCGTACGACCGTAGGACGAGGAGGATGGCGTCCCGCTGGTCCTGCGAGAGTTGCTTCCCGATTCTGAGGACCCGCTCCGGTCGGGAGGTATCCAGAGGGACTTCCTCGACCTCCTCGGCCGGCTCAGCATGCGGCCTCTCCTCGTCCTTGGCAACGGCTGCCGTGATGGTGTCTATCCTCTGACCTTCCCTTTCGGCCGGCCTCGTCAGTTTGAGGTAGCATGCTCTGGCTATCCTCTGGTTTCCTCTGGCGTAGCCGATGCCGTCATTGGTGGGGAACTTCAGACACAAGTGCTTCATGGAGATGATGGCCTCCAAGTCCTCCAGCGCTGGCCGCCCTAAGATCAGGTTGTGGGCGCACTGGAGGTGGACCACCATGAACTCCATGTCAATTTTGGCGCAGTGGGGGCCGTCACCGACCTCCACGGGGAGGACTATCGTGCCCTCGGCGTTGATAGAGTCCCCGGTGAAGCCGGATAACGGTGTCTTGATCGGCTTCAGCAGAGCTCTATCCAGCTTCAGCTGCCTGAAGGTATCCAGGTACATCACGTTGACGGAGCTCCCCGTATCGATGTAAGTGCGGTGGATGATGGAGTCACCGATCTCACACCGGATGACAAGGGCATCCCTGTGTGATTCCGTACCCGGAGGCAAATCCTTGTCGGTGAAGGTGATCACCTCCGTTCGCTGCTTCTTCGGCTGGGGGGGGGAACGTGGGACACCTCCCCAATGTAGAGGGATTGGGCCCATTTCTTCCTTTGGGTGGCGGAGTCCCCCCCAGTATTCCCACCCACAATGAGGTGAATGTGATTCTTCTTTGGCGGGGGCTCTTCGAAGTCCTCGTCGTCGCTGAGCCTACCAATCTCCCGCTTCTTCGCAGAGGGTTCGCCCCCTTGTTTGCCGGTGTTTACCCATGTGTTTTTGCGTGGGCTACCTTTAACAAACTGGGAGAGTTCCCCCTGACGAATAAGACGCTCGATGGCCTTCTTCAGCGTGATGCAGTCGTCAGTGTTGTGCGAGGAATTCTTGTGGAACCGGCAGTATGTGCCGCCCTGCTGGATGGCAAGAACCTCCTCGGCCGGCCGAGGAGCCTGCTCGATGAGGCCATGCTTCTCGGCATAGTCGAGGATGATGCCGACCGGGTGAGTGAGGGAAACTCCCGGCCGTTCCAACCTCGGTCGCCAGTGGCGGTCTTTCTTACTTTGTCCACCAGAGCCGTGACGGCCCTGGGCACCCTGGCCGGCCGGGGACGGACCCGGGGCCGGCGAAGGATTTGTCTTCTTGGAGGGATGGCCTCCCTCTTTCTTGTGATTGTGGAGCTCGTCGGCGTCGGCGTACAAGCTTCCACGCTGGAGTGCTTTGGCGTACGACCTCGGAGGGTCGGTGATGAGGCTCCTTGCGTATGGGGAGCTGCGGAGGGCTCCTTGGTACAGGGCGAGGAGGGTGCGCTCAGGCCGACGCTCACCAATCCGTCCTGCCATCCTCTCCGAAACCGGACGACGGCGCGTGTCACCTAGCCTGTTGAAGGTAGAGGCTTTTCCACGCGCTGGGGTGTGCCCAGGCCGAAGAGGGGAAGCAGGGTGGGAGTGGGACGACGTCGTGTCCTGGGCCATCACCCCTTCATCGTTGCCTATCTGGACGGCCAACGGTTGGGGCTGAGGAGGTGGAGTGACGTTCCCCCCGGTCCTTGGCAAGAGTGCACTGAGGACGGTGGGGTTATGTGCCAGACTGGCGATGATGACCGACAGCGCGGCCTGGACCTGTGGATCCACGGACGGAGAGGCCGCGGCCATAGGCTGGGCCGGGGCGAGGTCCGTCTTCTCAGCTCGTTTCTTGTCCAAGCCGATGCGGGCGTCAGGGGCTCCGCCGTTGAGTTGGTTGCGGAGGTCCGTCGTGAGGTTGAAGGCCTCCTGGAAGACGTCCCCTCCGCCAACCTGGTCGGCCGTGGCGTCCTCCTCGTGCTCCCTGGCCTCTTGGTCCTCAGGGATGGCCTTGCTGACGAGGTTGCGGTTTGATTTAGTTCTTCCCATGATCAGTGGTTAGCTGTGCTTGGTAGCGACGAAGGGTGCTAACTTGATTGTTCTAGCTCTCAATGAAAGCACCAAATGATAGAGTATATCTAGAGAGAAGTGAGAGTTAGAGAGAGAAGTGCAATAATATGCTTCAATAGAATGAATTTGTAACCCTGATAACTACCTCCAGAGGAAGTATTTATAGGGAAAATACGGGCTGGGCTCCCAAGCCTTGGGCTCCCAAGCCTTGGGCTTGGGAGGTCCATTTACAACTGGACCGCTACTGGGCCGAATACAAAGCCACTAATGGGCTGTACAAATGAGTAAGTGTGAAATCCGGTTTTGTAGGTCTCCCGTGGCCGACGAGGGCGTGGCCGACGAGGGCACGGCCGACGAGGGCACCCGGGTTCCTTGGCTTCAGGACCATATTCTGAGTTGGTACCTTTCCGGCCGACGGGGGTCCCTTGGCCGACGAGGGCACCACTCAGTGTCTTGTGCTTTCTGTTCTTCTGAGTATGTGGGTCCTGGGGCTCAGACCCATATACTCCATCACCTCTATTACTCATGTGACCTAGTCTTTGGTGCCAAAGCACAGACTTGTCACTAAGTACAGCATTAGCATTTTCAGAAAAAGGTTTGACATGCACACCATAAAGGTAATTTTGTTTCAAAGCTTTAAACAAAACAAGGGAGTTTTTCAGAATTTTCATACACTCATTACCCCATTTACCCTCAAGACCAAATTCTTCAAAAGCAGAGACTGAAAATAGGTTATGCCTTAGATCAGGTACATGCCTGACATTTTTAATTTGAAAAACAGTTCCATTTTCAAATTTTAGGCAAATGTCACAAATACCAAGGACCTTACACCTTTTACTATCAGCTAAGGAAACAAAACCAGTTTCCTAAAAGGACCTTACACAATTATAGGAGGAAAACAAATTCCTAAAAGGGGTCATATGGTAGGTACACCCAGAGTCTATTAACCATTCAGATTGAGTTAGACTACTAATCACAAAATTGGCTTGATCACAGACCATAAAGACTTCTTCCTCTACAGGTTTACTAGTCACAACATTAGCCTGGTCATTTCTCTTAGGTTGGGTGCAATCTTTTATGAAGTGTCCTGGGTTACCACAGTTATAGCAGACTCTTTTCCTAGACTTATACCTCTTCTTACTAGGTTGTCTACCATTCTTATCCTGATTGTCCTTTTTAGGGTGTCTAGACCTGCTTTTAGACCTTCCCCTAACAAACAAAGCTTCCCCAGATTTCCTATGATGGTTCCTAGAATGTTTTAAGTCAAGTTCTTTACTTCTCAGGCCATTAATAACAATATCTAGGGTTATGTCATCCCTCCCATATTTAATGACACACTTAACATCATTATAGGAATCAGGTATAGCATTCAATAAGACAATGGCAGTGCAGTCATCTATATGTTTATCCCCAGCCTGCTTAATGTTTTGGATTAGTTTATTAAAAACATCTATGTTTTCATCAATATCTTTTGTTAGGTCAAGTCTGAACCTAAAAAACTTTTCCAACAAAAACAGTTTGCCAGGAAGGGAAGTATCAGTATATAAAGACTCAAGTTTATCCCATAGGTCTTTAGCAGACTCAATGACTCCAACCTTTCTAAGGAGAAAGTCAGACAAGTTTAAATATATGGTTGAGCAGGTTGTTTCATTCATTTCAACTTGTTTAGGTTTTTCTTCAGTTTCTAAGTATTGTCCAGTAACAGCTCTATGAACTTTCTGTTGTATTAACACACATTTTATTTTCTGTTTCCAAATATCAAAAGCAGTCTTACCATTAAAAGGCATCATACCATACTGGTTTGAAGCCATGATAACAGTCAAGCACACACAATTAATGAGCCAAAAGTAATGCAGAAGCCTAGCCCTAGAAGGTTAGGCTGAGGACTAAGGGACCACGCAGATCCGGGGCCACAGAGGTGGCTGGCAGGGAATCCCCTAGCCCTAACCTCAGGTGCCTTAGCCAACTAGGGTTTTTCAGCCACAGTATTACAATGGATAAAAAACTATCAACACAGGTAAAGAAGTATACTGGAAACAGATAACAGCAAACAACAGAGGACCAACAAACAAGTAGAAATCACAAAGGTGCTCAGATAATATCATAGACAACAGTGGGCTAAGTTCGACACAGATTAGCACCACCCATGCATTAGTTCAACAAACCTAGGATTTCTGCAGACCTGTCTAGACAAAATCTACACATGCAATGGTTAAGAAACTAGGGTTTCTAATCGGCAGTTCCTGAACCTAGGGTTTCAGAACCACCCATGCATCACAGAAGCCGGTGGCACTCCGGCAGCCCAAGGGTTAGGGTTTAAGGGTTATACCTGAGCGGGTTTCACTGAGAGACAACCCGACTTACCTTCTCCGATGGAGTCTCCAGGCGTTACCAGTGTGGGAGTTCTCCGGTGAGCTTCCAGTGTCCGAGAGAGGCAGCAACGTCCAGGCTCTGATACCACTGTTAGAAATCCGGACCGACTCAAACCTCAAACACCACAAAGCCCAAAGGCTTGCTCACACTCACCACCAGAGTTACAACCAGGGAAGATGAAGGGCGACAGCCAACAAACCCTCACACTCAGAACCCAGAACCCAGCCCAGAAGTCCCACCGGAGGAGTAAACAACCCACCACACTACCAGACTAGAGTGAAGACCCCAATAGGAACCCCAAGGTCTCACCGGAGCATAGCCAGAGCTAAAGCTCAGAAGAAACCGGCACTCTCTCACTCTAGGTCTAGGGTAATAGAACGGGAGCTTCATCGGATAGAGAGAAGGAGGAGCGTCTGAAATAGGAGATTCCAGAAGAACCGGACAAATATATCAAAGGGCCATAAATGGAACGGGCTGGGTAGAATACAATTAGGGGGAGAGGGCTTGGTCGGGTAGACAGCCCAAATTGGGCCAGGGCAATAAATAGGAGACCACACTAGTACAAAAAAGGTTTTTTACATCTCCTTTTCTACATGTGTTATTTTAAAACACATGTCGAATACTAACATGGGGTCATTTTTATAATTTTTATAAACATTTTTACATAGGTTGTAGTTATAACCCATGTGAAACACCAAAACGGGGTACTTTTTAAAATTTTAAGAAATAATCTAAATCGGTTATAATTGCAACCGATGTGAAAAAAAACGGGGTAATTTGCAGAATTAATGAAACTTTATTTTAGATCGGTTAAAACCGATGTGGGAGAAATTAAAAAAAAAGAATCGTTGTTATTCTAGATCATTGTTACCCGATCTAGATGAATTAAAATTTTTTAGGGCCTGCACTTAGCCGATTTCAGAGAGATAGAATCGTTATCTGCGTGAAGGAAAAGAAGACTGAGAGATTGAGAGACGGAAGGGCGACAGAGAGATTGAGAGTCGGAAGGGGGCAAGTTAGAGCAGTCCGCGCCTAAGCGAGTTAGGGCTTTGGACGGACTTTGAGCAGTCAGTGGACGGCATTCGAGCGGCTAGTGGACGGCGTTCGAGCGGCCAGTGGACGGCGTTCGAGCGGAAGCGGACGGTGCTCGAGTGGATGTTGGACGGCATTCGAGCAAACGGCTGAAAGTGTTCGAGCAGACAACGGAAGGTGTTCGAGCAGATAGCGTTCCAGCGGCTTTCGAGGTCGAGTAGGCAAACCTTCCTCTTCGGCCTATCTTTGAGCGAGCGGACTTTCGTCAGTTGGCTATTTTCTCTAAAGGTATAATTTTATTGGTTTTCTAAACTATTTTTACCATGATTCTGTTGCTATATTTGAAACTAAATGTCTGAAATCTGCCGTTGCAATGTTAGGGATTGAATACTTCATAATTCTGGAATGAGTACTTCATATTTCAACTATTAGAAAGCTTATTGTGGTATTGAATACTTCATAATTTTAACTAGACCAGTTTAATCTTTTTTTAGTAGATTATGTGAGATTTGGAGATTTGTGAAGTATATTATTTTAGTAAAAAATGAAGGATGTAGATTATGGAATATCAAAAGTTATGGTATGGAATAATCTCCAATTGAATATAGAGAGCTCCTGTAATTGGATATTCATAGTGATTAGGTTCATCGACAACACTGATCTGGCTGGCATTGATCATCAAATAACACAACTTGGGCTAGAGCTGGCATCAACACTTGTTATTGTGACCTCTAAGAGTGGAGACACCCCTGAAACCCGAAATGGTCTACTGGAAGTACACAAGGCCTTTCATCAAGCAGGGCTTGAATTTGCAAAACAGGGAGTTGCCATTACGCAAGACAATTCATTGCTTGACAAGACTGCTATAAGCGAAGGATGGATTGCCAGATTTCCTGTGTTTGGTTGGGTTGGTGGTAGAACTTCTGAAATGTCTGCTATTGGTTTGCTTCCTTCAGCTCTTCAGGAAATTGATATAAGAGATATGCTTGCTGGTGCTGCATTAATGGATAAAACAAATAGGAATATTGTTGTTCGTGATAACCCTGCAGCGCTTCTTGCCCTATGTTGGTACTGGGCGACTAATGGAATATGAAATAAGGATATGGTTATTCTTCCATACAAGGATAGCATGTTATTGTTCAGTAGATATTTACAACTGCTGGTCATGGAGTCACTTGGAAAAGAATTTGATCTGGATGATAATTGGGTGAAGGGATCACAGTATATGGAAACAAAGGGAGCACAGATCATCATGCTTACATCCAGCAGCTGAGGGAGGGGGTGCACAATTTCTGTCACTTTTATTGAAGTACTACGTGATCGGCCTGCCGGTCATGATTGGGAGCTTGAACCTGGTGTCACCTGTGGTGACTACCTTTTTGGAATGTTACAGGGAACAAGGTCAGCCCTTTATGCCAATAATAGAGAGTCTATTACTATAACAGTACAAGAGGTGACACCTAGATCGGTTGGTGCCCTAATAGCTCTCTACGAGCGAGTTGTCGGTATTTATGCTTCACTAGTCAACATTAATGCTTATCATCAGCCTGGTGTAGAAGCTGGGAAGAAAGCTGCGAGAGAAGTTCTAGCGCTTCAAAAGCGTGTTCTTGCAGTACTTGATGAAGCCAGCTGCAAAGAGCCTATTGAACCACTAACACTTGAAGAATTAGCTGATCGATGTCACGCCCATGAAGATATTAAAATGATCTATAAGATTATACAACACATGGCAGCAAATGATAGAGCTTTGATTGCCGAAGGCAGCTGCGGTTCACCTCGTAGCATTAAAGTGTTTCTGGGCGAATGTAACGTGGATGACTTGTATGCCTAGTTATATTTACAACATAAAAACATTTAACCTTGTATGCAAGCTACTAAGGTTTTGCCGAAGAAACAAACACTATTCGTTCCAAAATAAACTTCCTATTTTCTATTCAAGGCACAACAATCTTCTCAAAAAAATATATAGAGAGAGCCTCTCTATATTTTTGAACTAAACCAATTTATTCCATACCACAAATCTACTAAACCAATTTATTCCATATCATAATTTTAACCATTTTAGCTTATTCCATATTGGAGGCTCATTATCTGATTTAGTAGATTATGTTCTAGCCTCGTTAGAATTTGAGGATGTAAAGCTTGTTCTGGATGGAAACTCCTTAGATGTTGTTGGTGCAAAATTAATTGCTCAGAAAGCAAAGGGAATGTCCCGAATGAGTATATCACTCAGTAAACTGGTTGGTGCTGCTTCATATTCATATATGTTTCTTGTTAAATTTTGAAGCGTGCATTTGTAAATAAATTGCAGGTTACAATTGCTTTTTACGGTCACCTTATCACAATTGAGACCGAAGACGGAAGAGCAGTTCCGATTTAGAGCTTTGGACAGACTTCGAGCGGCTGGCGTTCAAGCGGACGACGTTCCAACGAACGGCGGGCGGTGTTCGAGCAGCGGACATGTCATCGTCTTCAGCAATTTACGGTAACTCCCAAACTCTTAAGTCGTTTCCCTTCTTCTACGAACTGGTCTGTAGCTTTACCTTTGCTCTTCTCTGTTTCTCTGTCGGTATTTGAACACTGCTGTATAGTACTCCGTCTGTATCAATCTGTAATACTCCAACATCACATGTATTTTCTCAAAACAATTTACCCTTTGCTTAGCCTGTAATTTCCAATGTTAAACTGATGCATATACTCCGTATTACTTTTCTTTTTTCCAATATTATAAAACAATGTTACATATTTTCCAGTAGTTTTAAGGGTATAAATGTAATGGATTACCTTGAAATTAATAATGACGGTGTTATAAACCTGCACAGTTTTACTATTTATTTTCAAACTTGTAATGATATATAATTAGAATAATTTCCTTTGCAAATAACATTTGTATACATGTTGCTGTGCACAGTTTATACACACAATGTCAAAGGGTCATAGACAATTACTAATTTATTACACATGGAGTTGGGCCATAAATAAATTGTGTGGGAATAAATTGGAGGGGGGCTAGTGGAATGGGAAGGGAGTTGATGGGCTGGGGTGGGGGCTGGGGAGCTGAGGATGGGGTTGGTGGGATGGGGAGAGTTCTGGTGAGCCGGGGAGGGGCTGAGGAGGGGCCTGTGGAGCTGAGGATGGGGCTGGTGGGATGGGGAGGGTTCTGGTGAGCTGGGGAGGGAGCTGTGGAGCTGGGCAAAGCGATGTTACTTGGCTCCTTATTACTTCCGGTAAGTAAAAGTTACTAGAACACATATTTGGCTCCTTGTTGAAGATAAAAATATTTTTTATGTATTATTTTTTTTTTAAATTATTGTTTGTCTTTTATCCTTTTTTTATGTATACATGAATCATTGGGAGCTCTTTATCCTGTCTCCTGTCCAAAACACTATTGTCTTCTTGTGTTCTTTGGGGAATAAACCAAATAGACAATTCAAAAATATTATTGATGCGTAAGTATTTTGTACATTCCGTTTTATTTAATTTTTAAATATATATTGTATATCTTAATTACATAAATAATTTATTATATATATATATATATATATATATTTAATATTATAAATTACACAGTGCAATGGAGGCAAGCCGTAAGCTCAACTCAAGAAAGGAAAGAGTGAAATGGATTATTCCTATGGTAAATACTTACTACTTTACTTTGTATGTTATTTTTACTTTCATTTGTGTAGCACCAAGTCGAATACCGTAATTTCTGATTAGTAATTATGTTGTTCTAATTTTTAGTCTCAGATGGAAGTTGGAAGTTATGAATGTGATTATTATGTGATGTTGCATATGTTGAATATTGTTTCAGCGGTAATTCTTGAAATGTGGGATGAGGTACGTTATTATTTTATTTACATTCAATAGGATTGCTCCACATGTAATGTTTTTTAATAACCTTCTTATTTAATTTGTAGCTATTCGCCAATCCGGAACCATTCTCATCAGAAGAGATTGATGAAGTATGAACTCGTTGGGCATCATATTTCTTAGAAATGACGCAATCCATGCACATGATGAACGTGTTTGTTTCAGTTTTTGAGTGATGATGAGACTTGTAACTTTATATAATGGATTATTACTCTAGACTTGTGCAAAAATTATTTTATTTTAGCTTATTATGTACTAAGTTGTTACTTGAACTTGTTTAATATTTGTGGAAGAATTGAAAAATAGTTTGTGTTGTTGTTTTAGTTGGATCAATTGAACAGGTGAAAAATTGTGCTATAGTAGTTGATGATACTGTTAATGATGTGATTATAGTATAAACAAGGGTCATATTGCAAAATTTTTTCGTGAAAAATACCAAAAAAATTGAAGCTTTTCACATCAATTGTAAAATAACCGATGTGATTGCTTTTCTACATGGGTTATAACCGATGTGAAAGACACATGTTCTGGAAAAAAAATGAAGCTTTTTACATCAGTTGTGAAATAACCGATGTGATTTCTTTTTTACATGAGTTATAACCGATGTGGAAAACCTATGTTCCGGGAAAAATTGAAGCTTTCCTACATTAGTTGTAAAATAATCGATGTGGTTTCTTTTCTACATGGGTTATAACCGATGTGAAATATCATTAAAAAACTTTTCACATCGGTCAAACAGTCGATGTGGTTCCAGCACATGTGAAATATGTAGAAAGACTTTTCACATCAGCTGTTTGACCGATGTCAAAAGTCAATACTTTTCACATGTGCTGGAACCACATCGACTGTTTGACCGATGTGAAAAGTTTTTTTTGACCGATGTGAAAAACCTTTTTTGTACTAGTGGGCCAACTCCTTAAATGAGGTGGACCAAAAGGCAACTCAGGGATGGCCCAGTGAGGTGGACCAATACCAACTACAGAAACTACATTAAAAACTTTACAAAGTCACAAAAAAAACCAGAATCAAATTTGATAAAAATTTGATATATAAAGTAAGAGATTAAGAGTGATTTGTGTTGACCAAGAATAAAAACTGATACATTGGGACGAAAGTAG
Source organism: Cuscuta europaea (assembly GCA_945859875.1). Taxonomy (NCBI): domain Eukaryota; kingdom Viridiplantae; phylum Streptophyta; class Magnoliopsida; order Solanales; family Convolvulaceae; genus Cuscuta; species Cuscuta europaea. Next base: position 2,931,808 of record CAMAPE010000070.1, read on the forward strand.
TACTTGTTAAAACTTTTGATTACTACTCCTCACTTCAAAAAAATTATAAAATGAGGAAATTAAATCAGATATTTTTTCGTTTTTTCTAAAATGTACTTCAATCTAATATGCAGTACGAAGTGCATCCATAAATTGATTTAGCCATGCATTACAGACTTGCAGGGGTGAGTTTTTTAGTTAAAGAACATGGACAAAAATGTCTTTTTATAGCTTAATCGTAGAAAAATAAATTTCAGCTGAAAAAGTAATTATATACTTACTTTTTGAGCTCAACATAAAAAACAGATAGATCAGCCCATTGAATGAGTGTTTAGTTATGTTTATAGATTTTGAGACTTATAAGCCAATTCCTAGCCCTCCAAACGGACACTGTGTATTACTTATCATATTTATGAAAAATATTGATAAAACTATAATGTATGTGCCCTGGACTAATCCTCGCCTGGGCGCTTAGGCGTTAGGCGCCCGTCTAGCTGCCTAGGCGCTAGGCGTTGAGCATGCACCCAACTAGTGCCTAATACCTTTTAGAACATTGATCATTATACTCTTATTACTAAATTAATATAAAATTTACGTGATTTTTTGAAATTCAATTTGTTTTTTGACATGTTTCTCTTTTTCTAATAAATATTGTAGAATACGAAAAATTTATTGCACATATGAATAAATATGTAGGAATATGAAAAGAACATGGAGTACATTAAAATTGAAAGAGAATATCGTCAAATACATCCTCGTTCTTTAACGAAGAAGTCAATTGAGTCCTTCTACTATTTTTCAAGTCATTTAAGTCCAGCAAGTTTGAAAAATTAACCAATTTCGACATTTGAGCGGTAAGTAGCTAGTAACTTCCGGTAGCTTCTGATGTGGAGGCCCACGTGACAATATTTTTAGTTTTTCCATTTCTTTTCTTTTTTGCTTTTCTCTTTCTTCTCTCACAGGCCACCTCTATTTCTTCTCCTAGTTAGTTAAATACGGTACGGGAATTAAACAAGGTTTAATACATACGTGTTTTATTCGGTATAATTAATTAAAAACGGTCAAAAATTCGTTGAAAAATACGCTGACTTAAAAAACGTGTAAATACGTATACATGTATAATACGGTATATATTACAAAAATTTGGACAAAAAACGGGGTACAATATTGAACATTTAAATTATATACTTCACAAAATAACATATATAGTAAAATGAAATAAAAGTATACACATATTCAAGTAGAAAATTCTATTACTACATAAAAGAATAATTCGTGGTTGCATAGGTTGATAACAAAAATAAAAATAGTAATTAAGTCCAAGTTATATATTTTTGCAAACTAATGTCAACAAATAAGACGTATTAACAATAGAATGAGATTAAGTTAAAACGATTACCTTTATATAATCATCAAATAACACTCAATTTAAATTCATCATTTTCATGAAGATGATGGAGGACATGTGAGAAAAGTTGTGTGACTGCTACGCGCACTTATTATTGTTTTTGTGTAAAAGTTTATATTAAAAAAATGTAAGGTTTATAAAAACTTTAATTTTGACATGCTTGTTTAATTAGAAAAACATTAGACATCTAGTAATATTAAAGTTTTACTATTTTAGCATGCTAGTTTTAACCTCCATGCAATTTATTTTAGAAAAAAATGGCCTCTATATTACAACTAGAGTTTTCATTTCCAAAAATATGACAATTTTTACTTTTTCCAAAAATATAACCCCTTAAAACACTCCAGAGGCTAAGCCTCCGCTTATTTCCGTTATCCCATCTTCCCCCAGCGAAGGTCATCCCATCTTCTTCACTCCCATCGAAGCATCAGCGAATCAGAGGCGGAGCATCCACCGAACTTGGAACTTGATGTGCACTTATCGTGAGGTGCACTCAAAATAATTAATCGATACAACACTAATACATAGTATAGTGAAGTAAGGCTCGTATCCACAGGGAAAGGAATACTTTTCTTTTATATAAATAGTAACAAGGGGGGTTTTAAGTTTGATTTGATTTAATTTAATTAACACTAAGATGAACGACTTATATGAGTTTAATTTATAGAGATGAGGACTTGGTTTTGCTTTTATCCACTTAATGAAATTTTCGTCGATCCCGGTTATATCTATAACTATCTTCCTCTCGAATACTCAATCGAGGAGTATATCCCGTTCATCGAGGGTAGTTATTAATAACGAGACGCGTTCATTAATAAAACTTACTACCGAATCAATATAGAACACACGCCGTATATTAACACGATAGTAGCAATAAACTTGAGATGAAAACGAATGAGATTGATAACCTCAACACAAGTGGTTTATCGGCTTAATCAATATAATTAATTCCCCTTAGATTATTAACCATGAGACGCATGCATTAATAATCCAAGTTTACTACCGTTGAAGGAACCGAATTAATAACAAGCGTATTAATCGATTTATTCTAGTAATAATTAATATATGAAACAAAACTAGTTGATCCTTTAAGTAATGCTCAAAATATTAATATGAAATATGAATAGGAATTAATTAATACTCAAGGAAAAATATTAAAGAGTGTGAATCCTACTATAGTTAATATCAAGATGTTAACTAATTGTCATCTTAGTAACACTCCCCAATATTAACATATAGGAAGAAATAACTATTACTATAACTAATGTCAAGATGTTAACTAATTGTCATCTTAGTAACACTCCCCAACATTGATATAGAAATAGTATTTAAAGGAAGAATTAATATTCAAGGAAGAAAATTAAAGAGAATAACTCACAACTTACAAATTCATTAAGCTTCAAAGTAGCAAAACCAAGATGGAAGAGTTTAGCTCCTCATTTGGAGACTAAACATGAAGAAAATATAAAGAAAGAACTTGTCTAAACTGAGCTAAGAAGTATATGTAAATTGGTGATTTTTGTGGGAAGGAAAGGGGGGTATTTATAGGCTTTTTAGGCTTGCAGGGTCGTGTACCCGATCGGGCTGTAAGGGCACTCGATCGGGTACTTGGTTGCTTCGCGGAAGTAAAAAAACTGGGTGATACCCGATCGGGTATGTCGGCCACCCGATCGGGTATGAACATTCGATCGTGCCAAAATCTCCCCTGCATGTTGCCTTGTTCCCGGTTGATCCGATTCAATTTTTTCAGCGACTTACCCGATCGGGTATAGGTCATACCCGACCGGGTACAACACTAAAAATCAGAATCTTGAGATTTTTTCACCTTCCTTCCATTTGTGATGTTCACCAATGGTCCCTAGAGTGATCTTGGACCTGTTTGAGCTCAGTATAAACCTAATCTAAACAAATTATAAACATTTTTACAAATTAAACTATTACACCAAAAGTGTGTAATTTCCAAAGTAATAATCAATCAAAACTAATTAAAAACAGAGAAATAAATACGGAAATTACATGAATGTCAACTCCCCCACACTTAACTTCTTTACTCGTCCTCGAGTAAAGTCAAATGTTTACTAGTTCGAAGTCCTCAAAAGTTTAACAATCAACCAGAAAAAGCAAAAGACCACCAAGGATAACATATGAGTTTAACATTGAGTGTTTAGCTCAAAGAACAATATCTTCTTGGGTTTCATGGCCTTCTATGCTCATCTTCTCTTTTTTCTCCTTTCTTCTTCTTCTTTTTCTTCAAGAGATTATGTCCTGCAACAACAAATATATCTCTCATATCTCTCATTTTGCCTAGGAGCCTTTTCAGATTTTCATCCTAGCATCTCTTTTTGTTTTTCTTTCCTTTCCGACTCACTCATTTTTTTAAGCCCTTGTTGCTTAGATTGCCCGTTTTTGGGTTTTCAACCTAACTAGCATTCATTTTCTTTTTTTTGTGGGTGTGTGTGTGTGTGTGTACAAAGAGTACAAGAAAATAATGCTTAGTATGAGGTAAAACAAAAGGGAATTTAACATACCGAAAAATGAGTCTTCCTCCCCCACACTTAGATCAAGGCACTATCCTGAGTGTCCGCCTTCACCACCATAAAAACTTCCTCCAAAGCCTCCACCGGTGCCGCCCTCATTGCCCCCTTCACCCATGGTAGTGTCGTCTCCCATCCGGTCATCATAGCCCCCTCCATCGTAGCTCGAACCTCCAAAGTTACCCCATTGAGAGGGGTCATACCAAGACGGTGGTGGAGGAGGAGTGACCATAGAAGAGAAATTCCCGTGATGGGCCATATATGAGTACATAGGACCATAAGTCCTACGATAGTCCTCTTCATAGCGGTGGAGGTCGGCTTGTCATAGCTCTTCCATTCTCTTCCACTCAAGTTGTTCACCCATGTATGTGTAGTTGAGGTTCATTGTGTTGAACCCGGCAAGTAGTGCTTGTTGGCCCTCCAAGAGTTGTTGGAAATAGTCGATTGTAGGAGGGTTGTAAGGAGGATTGGGGATGTCTTGTGGTGGTGGGTTTTGAGGGGGGTCGCGAATATCATGTTGGGCATTTCCCTGGGCTTCTTGATGCTCAATTTGTTCGGGTTGTTCGTCTTGGGCTTGAAAATGTGGTGGTATGGCATTAGGAAGTAGGTAATGCGTGATTTCAAAACTTGCCCTTTTATACCTAAGTTTAGGTATTTCTTTGGAGGGGATGGGGAAGTAGATGGTTGGTTTGGGTAGAATATGCCACTTATAGTGGTTTCTCCCGTTGTAGTCTTTGTGGGCGAAGGAGATGCACCCCGTGTTTCCAAGCCAAGTCAAATTCATCAAACAATGATCGACTATTGGTTCATTATCCACATAGCCGAATTTGGAGGCCAAATGCATAATGACCCCCCCCCCCCCCCCCCCCCCCCCCGACAACAATATTACTCGTTTTGTTGCAAGTTTTCTCCAAATGATCCCACATTAGGTTGCAAAGGTTGAATGGCACGGGTATTTGAAAGAGGGCTAGGGTGAGGATGGCCACATCCCCCATCCGAGTGTGGTGGTTATTAGGGCGACCGAGCAAACAATTGGCCAAAAACTTTAGGAAAAGTCGGAGAATAGGATGTTGAACGTGACTAATGGAAAGTTTAGACGCGCTCACATTCAATTGTCCGGTCATTTTAGCCCATAAAGTGTGGCCATCTATTGTATTTTCCGGTATTCCCCTCTCATGGGCTACGGGGATGCCAAAATGTTGGGCAAACTCACATCTCGTTATTGTGTATTCATTGTTGAATAAACGAAACGTGAGTGTGTCGTTATTGAACTCCTCCCCTTTCTCACGTTCAACAAACTTAGCCGAGCTCAAGAATTCATATATCACCCTCTCATTACAATTATACTTCATATCAAAAATCAAGATCATATCCAACGCATGAAACAAATTGCGCATTTTTTCAACAGGCCTAAAGCAGTGAGAGCATCATGACATAGAAATTTGGAGAGGATTACTTGCCTTTTTATTTGAGCCAAGAATCGTTGCCTTTGATTCCCCGGGCCGAACCGGACATCCTCAAATCCGGGAATTGGTTCCCTTGCAGTTGAACTCTCAGCCATGTCTCTTTTGGGTGCCATTGGTGTGCTTGTTGAAGCTTGATTTTCGGAGAAGGGGTGAGATGGGTAGGGTTTCGGGTTTTGTGGTATATGGAGAGAGAGATGGTTTTGTGGGTATGAGGTTGTAGAGGAGAGTGAGGGGAAGATTATGGTTGTTGTATGAGGTGATTTGGGTCAGAGATAAGGGAGTAATTGAAGAAAGAAGGTTCGAAAATGGTGGGTTTGGGAGAGAGGTTTCGAATTTGGGAAGTTGGAGAAGATGAAGTGGCCGATTTTTTGGGGCCGATTTGGGTTAAAAGTTGGTGTACCCGATTGGGTGGCCCGATATACCCGATCGGGTATGCGTGTATTTCTTCAAAATCCGGGCTCCTATCCGATCGAGTTGGGGTATACTCGATCGGGCGATTTGGTGCGAACTAATTCCCCGGAAAAAATTTAATTTACCCGATCGGGTACTTTGCCACGAACTAAATTAGCCTTTTTCAAAATACACCCGACCGGGTACATGTGTACACCCGATCGGGTATGTGTTTGTTTTATTAAATTCAGCCCAGGAGTTGATACCCGATAGAATAGGCCGGGTACTCGATCGGGTAAGTTGCTACGAGATTTTTTTGAATTTTTTGAACAATACCCGACCGGGTGGGTAGTGGTACCTGATCGGATATGTTATTATTTTCAACCCCTGAGCCGATCGGGTATGTTATTATTTTCAACCCCTGAGCCGATCGAGTATGGGTTACCCGATCCAGGCCTATTTCAATTTTTTTGCCTATACCCGACCGGGTAGAGACTGTTGCCCGATCGGGTATCATGCCTTGGATCTTTTTTTTTTTTTGAAAATGTAAGAACACACACAAAAATGAATGAAAATAACAAAATATAAACTTGGGTTGTCTCCCAAGAAGCGTCTTATTTAACGTCGCGGCACGACGTTATTCACTTTTTTTTTTGTTTTATGTGGATCATGAGCATCCCTTGTTTCATTTTTCAAGGCCCTATTTGGCCATTTTTCATTTTTATTTTTCGGCCTTTTCCAGTAAGGCCGAACTTTCGTTCTTGTCAACATCTCAACCAATGATGACTTTCTATGTTCAATTTTCTCCTCTTCTCGAAAAATTGGGATTTTATAAGATTTCTCCAAAAATATCGCTTGCTGTGGTTCAAAAATATTTAAAGAGCACAGAGAGTGATCTTTAATTTGGTCTTTTATAGAGTCAAAGATATTGAACTCTACTTTTTGATCATTGAATTCTAAGGTCAATGAACCACTAGACACGTCAATTTTAGTTTGAGGTCTTTAAGAAGGGTCTACCCAACACGATAGGTGTTATTTGATCATCATTTCCCATTTCGAGGACATAGAAGTCGACAGGAAAAACCATATTTTCCACTTCTACTAGACATCTTCTATCACACCCTTCGGGTAAGTGCTAGAATGATCCGCTAGTTGAATTACTACACCGGTTTGATGTAGTGGGCCAAGTTGTAGGGATTTATAAACGGAATAAGGAATGGCATTTATTGATGCCCCTAAATACAACAAGGCCCTAGGAAATGTGGTGCCCCCTATCGTGCAAGGAATAGTGAACATGCATGGATCGCTACATTTTTCGGGGAGTTTATTTTGGAAAATAGCTGAGACATGTTCACTGACCTTAACCTCTTGTTTCTCTTTAAATTTATTTTTCCTTTTTGTTTTGCATAATTCTTTTAAAAATTTAGCAAAACGAGGAACAGTTTTCATTGAGTTAAGGAGCGGAATGTTTACCTCACACTTGGCGAAAGTCTCATAGATGTAAGAATCTTTCTCCGGCTTCTTTGTCTCTCTCAGTGCCTCAGGAAACGGGGCTACTGGTTCATATGATGAAAGTGGAGGGAGCTTGGCTGTTGTGACCCCCTCCTCTGGTTGAACTTCTTCTTGAGGGTCCACCTCCTTAATTTCTTGATCTACCTCCTTCCATGTCGCCTCACTTCTCAACATGATGGCATTCACATGTTGTCTCGGGTTTTGCTCCGTTTGAGATGGGAGTTTACCCGAGTCCTTCGTTTCAAGTCGGTTCACGGCATTTGCAATTTGACTAACTTGAGTTTCCAAATTGTTAATGCTTGACCTTGTCTCATGTTGAAATTGTATCATGGTTTGTTGAAATTGTCCCATGTTTTGTTGCATGGTAACCATGTTTCAGGTCAAAGTCTGGATCATGTCATCAGTTGACATACTAGATTGAGAAGATGAGTTGGATTGTTGAGGGTTTCCATACCTCAAGTTAGGATGATCCCGCAATCCAGGGTTGTAAGAATTTGAGAATGGGTCAAACCTCTTCTGTTGATGGCCTTGGAAACCCAAGGCGTTGACTTATTCTTCTTGGAGGGATGGGCACGAATCAGTGGGGTGCCCGGTTGCTGTGCAAATGCCACTAGCTTTGACCTCCTGAGTCTTTGGTTTCAGAAGAAGTTCTTTGACCAGAGAAGTCAAACCGGCAACTTGGCTTTCCAACGAGGTGTTGGATTCTGCTGCGGCAACCCTTCGAGTTGAGGGTCGCCCACTGTAATGTCTGGAGTTCTCGGCCAACTCCGAGATGAGATTCCTTGCTTGAGAAGGGGTTTTGTTAACGATTCCCCCTCCACATGCCGCATTCACCATGCGCCTATCTTGATCCGCAAGACCATCATAAAAATAGAGGATGAGATCTTGCTCGGTGTACTCATGATATGGGCAACTAGCACACAACTTTTTGAAATGCTCCCAATATTCATACAATGTTTCATCTTCTTTTTGCTCAATGTTGCTTATTTGATTTTTTAAAGAAGATGAGATGGAGGCGGGATAGTACCTATCCAAGAAGCATTTTTTCATTGCCGCCCATGTGTATACTTCCCGAAGGAAGATAGAATAGCCAATCCTTGGCAGTGTCTTTGAGGGAGAATGAAAAAGCCCTCAATTTGATTTGTTCTTCCGAGACACCACTGGGGCACATGTTTGTGCACACAATATGGAACTCCGAAAGGTGTTTGTTCGGATCTTCTCCTCTTAGGCCATGAAAGGGTGTAAGTAGATGTATGAGCCCAGATTTTAGCTCAAATGTATTACCCTCATCGAGTGTAGAGAAGGTAATACATAACGGTTGTTGATTCAAGTTTGGAGCTGTGAGCTCCCTCAAAGTTCTTGTTTCAAGAACCATAGTTATGGGCTCTTCGGTCTCGCTAGAATGAGAACTAGCGCTGGATGTATCTCCGGTAGATAATTCCTCCGAGTCGGTATTAGAAAATTTATTTTTCAACCGCTCAAAAGTTTGCTCTATTTCCGGATTTGTTTGATATGTGATTTCGTTTATGGAACAATGTTTAACCATATACTTCACCAAGCTCAGAAATAGAAGAAATAAGAACTCTTTATATTTTTATTTAATATTTTTTTTATGTTTTCTTGAAATACAATAAAAGAAAAAATAATTGCCTTTCCCCGGCAACGGCGCCAAATTTGACGTGCACTTATCGTGAGATGCACTCAAAATAATTAATCAATACAACACTAATACGTAGTATAGTGAAGTAAGGTTCGTATCCACAGGGAAAGGAATAATTTTCTTTTATATAAATAGTAACAAGGGGGGTTTTAAGTTTGATTTGATTTAATTTAATTAACACTAAGAAGAACGACTTATATGAGTTTAATTTATAGAGATGAGGACTTGGTTTTGCTTTTATCCACTTAATGAAATGTTCGTCGATCCCGGTTAGATCTTTAACTATCTTCCTCTCGAATACTCAATCGAGGAGTATAATCCGTTCATCGAGGGTAGTTATTAATAACGAGACGCGTTCATTAATAAAACTTACTACCGAATCAATATAGAACACGCGCCGTATATTAACACGATAGTAGCAATAAACTTGAGATGAAAACGATTGAGATTGATAACCTCAACACAAGCGGTTTATCGGCTTAATCAATATAATTAATTCCCCTTAGGAGGCTGGGAGGCTTGGAGGTATGACTAGAGGCAGGAAGCTAGGATTTGGGAAGCGCGGAGGCAGGGGATGGGATCTAGGAGGCTGGGAGGCTTGGAGGGGATCTGAGGATAGGAGGGGGCAACTACAGGGGTTTGGGGCTGGGGATGGGGCAGAGGAGTAGAGGAGGAGGGTTGGGAAGTTGGGGAAGGGACCAACTTTAGTGGTATCCGACAGTGGCCGGATGTGGTGGTCTCCAGCGATGGTCGGAGGGTGCTGGTTATGGTGTTTAGGGCAGGGTGGTGCAGTGATTGTGTTGAGGGGTGGGGCAGTGACAGTGGTGCGAGTTGGGATCTGGTGCGTAGGCTAGCGGCATGGTTGGGAGCCGGGTGGGGATCTAGTGGTTAAGGCTTGAAAATTGTGGACGGGTTAAGGGGGAAGTTCTGGTTGGGGTACGGGTGACGGCGGTGGAGGGAGAAGCGGCGGTGCCTAGGGACAGGCAGAGGCAGCTTGGGCTGGTAGGGCCATTGACGAGGTGGCGACAGCCTGAGTTACTTCTAGCAGGCGGTGTTACTGAAAATCGAGCATCACTGTGGCGGCAGTCACTATGAATGGAGCAAATCACTGAGCGGAGAAAGGTGGTCATGACTATGGCCGGAGCAATTCACTGAGTGTCGGTCACTATGGTCGGCGCAAGTCACTGAGCAGCGGTCACTATAGTCGGAGCAAGTCACTGAGCGGCGGTCACTATAGGCAGAGCAGGTCATTGGGCGGTGGTGCGGCAAGACTGCTCGAAGTCTAAGACTGCTGGAAGTCATATTTTTGGTCTTTTGAAACTTAACTCGCTTAATTGGAAATTCTTAAATTAATAGTAATATTTGAATAAAAATGCCTTTATTTTAGCAATACAAAAACATGGGGTCACATGTATGAGTTTTTCTTTTTTGCTAATAAACTTTTGTTGATCACTTATCTCTTATGCATTTAATGGATTCATTCAATTGATCGATTCGAAAAATAGTAGAATAACTCATTTGACTTTTTTATGAAAGTATGGGGACATATTTGACAATTTTACCAAATTAAAATAATGATTCTTATATATAATTGATCATATGTGCATTGTACAAGCTTGAAATATATTACTATTGTATTAGTATATAAAGTATTACGGAGTATAAAACACTAGATGAAATTTTTTCAAACTATACAATTTGGTATAACCAACTTGATAAAGTATTCCATCATATTAGGGGTGGATTCGGGCCGGGCCTAGGCCCGGTCGGGCCGCCGGTTCGTATCACATGGGCCCTGGACCGACCCGAGGGTTGGACGGGTCCGGTTCGGGCCGTGCCACCCGCCCGGGTCATGGGTCGGGCCACCCGCCGGGCCGGGCCGGGTCAGTTAAATATTTTTTTTTTAATTTAGATTTTTTACTTTATGGTTTTATACAAGTATTAAAAAACAAACTTCAAGTGCATTTATTTGAAATGAAATAGGAACTACATTTGAAAATTAAATAAGAACTATAATTGTTTTTAAAACATGAAATACTAATCAATCATTCAATATTGCAATCGGAATCTCCGGCATAGTTAGAGCCACCCTCGGTTGTAGATTCATCCATAAAGTGTTGGGATGGGGTGATGTCAATTTCTTGAGCTCTACGGGCTGCTTTCAACCAATCGTGGTAGCATATAAGCATCTCAAGAGATTCAGCGCTCAAGCTCGTTCTGGTTTGTGTTAGGACATTGTCGGCCGAACTAAATTCTTGTTCCACGGCAACCGTTGAAACCGGCATTGATAGCACTTGCTTAGCCATCTTTGCTAAAACCGGGAACATTCTTTCTTTTCCCTTCCACCAGTTTAGTACGTCAAAATCATCATCTTCAAAATCAACATCATAAGTTAAATACAAAGAAATCTCATTAATTGTGCTTTGTTGTGTAGCGGGAGTTAATTTCGTTTTTTTTTAATAAGATTGGCAAACGTAGATTTGAAAATTGATTTTCCTTTAGATGATGTTTGTGTCGGGGGAGGGGGCGCATTGCCATATTGTGCATGAAACTCATTGAATAATGCATAAAATATATCACTAACCTCGTTGTATTCTTTTTTCGGATCAATTGGGTTGTCCTCATACATTGGCAATTGACCAAAAAAAGCAGCATAATAATAATTCAAACATTCTTCTAAAGAACCAAGTCAAAAACGAGGATCGAGAACAAATGCAATACCATAAATATGCGGAATATGTGAATAATATTTTAAAAACTTTTCCTTCATAAAACTAGCAAAATAACTCACATAATCAGCATTCTCAAAATTTGAAAAAGCACCGGCGAGATTAACAGCTTCACGAATAAATTGGTTTGAGGTGGGTTTATAAACATGGCTAAAAGTTTCAGTTGCATTATTAAAATATATCAAAGCATTACAAATTTTTTCACAGGTGTCGATCTCAGCCGAGTTTATAATATAATTATCATATTGTTTCATAAAAGCAGGAAAATGTTGTTTATATCTAAGAAGAACTCCAATTAACTTATAGGTACTATTCCAACGAATAGACAAATCTTTAGGAAAAGCCACATATCTCTCACCTCTTTCTATCAAATAATCATGCCATTTTTTTCTAAGTTGTTCATTACCCCAAATACGTCTAATCCCCCCCTTGACTACCTCCAACGATGCTCCCAACGCTTTTAGACCATCTTGCACACATAAATTTAGAACATGACATGCACATCGTTGATGAAAAAATCTACCCATCAAAGAAGTAGAACCACACAATTCACGCAATCTAGGAATAGCAGCAGTATTATTAGTAGCATTATCAAAACCAATAGCAAACACCTTATCAATTAAATTATACTCAATTAAAATACGCTCAATCAAAATATAAATATGTTCAGCGGTGTGACGATCATTAAATTCACGGAAAGCAAGAACACGTTTATGCATATGCCAATCATTATCAATATAATGTACAGCCAGACCCAAATAATGAAAATTATGATAAGTATCCTCCCATATGTCAGAACATACAGTAACATGTCCATCAAAGTTTGCAAAATAATTTTGTAACCTTACCTTTTCCGCACCATAAAGCCTTGAAATTTCTTTCTTAACCATTTTGCGACTATAACCTCTGTATTGCGGATTTAAACAAGTCTGTGCATAATCACGAAAAGCAAGACTTTCAGAAAACAAATAAGACAAATTTTCTTCAACAAGTAAGTTAGCCGTACCTGTCAAATTTTGTGCATCATTGTATGAGAAATTACCAAAAGCTTGTTGGTTATTTGCAAACCTCGATATTTGCGTTTGCTTCCCCGTTCCGCCGCCTAATTTTGCATACTCCACCGGGTGTTTGGACTTAAGATGTCTTCCTCCACATCGTCGTCCTCGTCCTCGAGCTCTTCTTCGTCAATGGTCCTCGGTTGGTCTTGAAAAAAGCGAGAATTATGTCGGTGCAATTCTTGTTCTAGTTGTTCGTCGGTCATCGCATCCCCATCCCTCCTTGCGTAACCCGTATCAAAATCATCTCGACTTTGAGATGAAGAGCAGATATGTGATTTACCTTTGCGGGATCTCTTCCTCGCAAGCTCTTTCATTCGGTTGCGCTCGAGGTTACCCATATCAACCGAATATCTAGGACGATCCATCTAAAAAATGTAGCGATTAATAAAAAATTGTAAAAAACTAATTAACTATTTATGTAACTATTAAATCGAGTTATGGCAAATTAACTAGTGAATTAACTAGTTTTGTGTACAACATATTTTTTAAACTAGAGTCAAATGTAGCAATTAATAAAAAATTGTAAAAAACTAATTAACTATTTATCAAACTATTAATTCGAGTTATAGCAAATTAACTAGTGAATTAACTAGTTTTGTGTACAACATATTTTTTAAACTAGAGTCAAATGTAGCAATTAATAAAAAATTGTAAAAAACTAATTAACTATTTATCTAACTATTAATTCGAGTTATAGCAAATTAACTAGTGAATTAACTAGTTTTGTGTACAACATATTTTTTAAACTAGAGTCAAATGTTGCAATTAATAAAAAATTGTAAAAAAGTAATTAACTATTTATCTAACTATTAATTCGAGTTATAGCAAATTAACTAGTGAATTAACTAGTTTTGTGTACAACATGTTTTTTTAAACTAGAGTCAAATGTAGCAATTAATAAAAAAATTTAAAAAAGTAATTAACTATTTATCTAACTATTAAACTAGAGTCAAATGTAGCAAATTAACTAGTAATTAAACAAGTGTAAATAATAGAATAATTTCGTACCTCTTTCGGACTTTCGGTCTTTCGGATGGGAGTAATAGAATGACTTCAAATTAATTAGATATAATTCCAACTATATTAATAGATATAATAAATATATAAGTGATGGAGTATATGGGTCTGAGCCCCCGGACCCACATACTCAGAAGAACAGAAAGCACAAGACACTGAGTGGCGCCCTCGTCGGCCAAGGGACCCCCGTCGGCCGAGAAGGTGTCAACTCAGATTATGGTCCTGAGCCCAAGGAACCCGGGTGCCCTCATCGGCCGCGCCCTCGTCGGCCGTGCCCTCGTCGGCCACGCCCTCGTCGGCCACGAAGACCTCACAGAACCGGATTTTACACTTACTCATTTGTACAGCCCATTAGTGGCTTTGTATTCGGCCCAGTAGCGGTCCAGTTGTAAATGGGCCTCCCAAGCCCAAGGCATGGGAGCCCAGCCCGTATTTTCTCTATAAATACTCCCCTTGGGAGTAGTTATAGGGGTTACAAATTCATTCTATTGAAGCATATTATTGCACTTCTCTCTCTAGCTCTCACTTCTCTCTAGATATACTCTATCAATAAGTAGTATATAATTAGATAACAAATATAAGTAATATAATACTATTTATATATATTTATAGTTTATATAAGTAGATAATTAATATAAACTATAAATAATAAATATAATATATTGGAGAATGGAGAATAAGAGAATTAGAGAGTAGAGAGTTAAGAATAGGATTTAGGAAGAATTGGAGAAGAGATATGAAAAAATGTTTAAGATTAGGAGTATTTATAGGTTTTTTTACCCCCCCCCCCCCCCCCGGACCCCCCTGCACCCCACCCAACGGCTATATAGCCGTTTGGGTTGTCCCCAGCCAACCCATAATGGCTAGTAGCAATTTAACAAAAAAAAAAAAAAAATAAGACCGTTGGACCCGGACCCGGGCCCGACCCGGCCGGGCCGAGTCACATTTTTACGGAACCGTGCCCGCCCCGCCCCGCCCCGCCCATTCCCACTGGTTCGGGTCCACACCCGGTCCCGGACCGCCCGACCGGGCCGGTCCCGGGCCCGCACAGTACCGGGCCGGGCCGGGTCACGGGCCGGGTGGCCCGAACCGAATCCACCCCTACATCATATACACAGAAATTCAAAGTTACAAAATATTTCAAATGTATGTATATATTCTCTAAAGAGAATGATTATATTCCTTGTAAGTTATTTGGAAATTGATACTTCATGAACTTGAAATATAGTATTAGTGTATAAAGTATTATACGGAGTAAAACACTAGATGGATTTTTTTTCAAATTATACAATTTTGTATAACCAACTTGATAAAGCACTCCATTATATAGACTGAAATTCAAAATTACAAAATATTTGAAACGTTTGGATTCTCTTTAAAGAGAATGATTATGTTCCTTGTAAGTTATTTGGAAATTGATACTCCATAGTCCATACTATATTTGGATATCAATACTATGCATTAAGAACTAAATTGCAACTAATGACTATTCATTAATTGTACTCAATAACAATTGTGAGTTAAATCCAACATTAAACAGTAATAACTGTTTAAACTATAGAAATAAATGTATGAACACCCTATTTTAATGTGGAAATCCGAAACTGTGAAAATCACGAGACTTTCCACTCTAATGTCCAAGTCACTCTCATTTTCGTAAGACCCTACTCAACATTTGCATGGAGAGAACAATGTTGTCCAATTGTAGTGAACATTAACATACGGAAGAAATAGTTATTTACGGAGTATTATTTAGTTTGAATATTATCTAGCTTCGATATTCAATATCCTTCAGAAATAATTAGAAAATAGGAATTGCATTATTGGTTAAAGAAACTGTGAAAGTTTCATCAGTTTCATGGTTTAAAAGACAGTTCATTAAGAGAAAAAAGAACAAGATTATGAGAGCCTAAAGGTAAACAAAATCAAGGGCCAAAAAAGACAACATTATTAATTGTTGCCACACTATAGTCTGTACACATGAAAGCGAAGCTAAGCCTCAGTTTAATTATCCCATAATTGACAGATAATAACCTTCACATTCTTTAATCTTAACTACATACACTACCCTAGCTAAGCAAAAAAACTAGGCTTCATTTACTACAGCCCACCAAAGTCCCACAAATGAATTGTTCCATCCCTAGAACAGGCTGTTAAATGCCTTTCATCTACAACCAACGAATGAATGTCCAAATTTCTCTCCCTTAAACTCCGCGAGTACAACCCTACATCCCCTCCCTCAATACCCCAAACCCTAATCACTCCCCCGGCTACTGTTATAGCAAACCCGCCATTCATGCATCCCAAAACGCCCCCATGCGATGCGCCTCGGACGTTAAAAGAGCATCTCTGTGTTAGGTCATCCGCGCGACGCACACTGGCTGAACCACGGCTGTCAACGATGAGGAACGAGTCCTTACATGCATCAAACGCACCAATGACTAGTCCCCGAGGGAACTGATCTTCCTCCCCGATAATCACGCCTTGGTTTGAGAGGTCAAAGACAATAAATTGGAGGGCGGTGCAGGCCACGGCCGAGTCAAAGCTCGTGACCCTGACTCGGCCGATCATGTGGGCCTCCTCCGTGAGAAGGTGCCATCCCATTACTGCCTCCGGATCACTAAGATTTCCGCCTATGAAGACTAGCTCTTCACTTGCTGTGTTCCATATGTGAAACGCCCGCCCTGGAACTCCTGAAAAAACGTCCAATCTATATTGATTCAAAATGCTTTTACCACTTGATTAAAACAGATGATTTTGCCACTTTAATCATAAAACGTCCCTTTTCAATTGAACTTTTCTATGGCTCGAAATTATTCAATTTTTACAAATGAAATATGCACACGGTTCAACTTTTTAATAATACTCGTGAAAACGTTTATAGTAAAAACTTAGTGAAAACAGTATTCATAGTAATAACAAAATCCAATCTTAAAAATAGGAGTATCATCTAGACTAGTTTTCATTTAGTTTGGCATGTTTGAGTGTGAGGTCAAAATGTTCATGTTCAATGTTTTTTTATAAATAATTTTCATGGTTTAACACGTTTAAAAAAATTCTTTAAATAGAAATAAAAGATAAGTATATACAAATAAAATCATCATTCTTTTTTTTTCAAAAAAAGAAAGTTTTCACTTCTATTTAAGTAAATTTCATGTTTTTAGTAAATTTCATGTTTTCACTTCTATTATTTGTTCATTTGGTTTTTGGCAGTTCATTACCAAACATAGTTTGTGTGAAAACAAAAAAATTAAGCATAGATACTCGGGACCTCTCCCTTGTGGCACCATTTCCTATCAGGTGACTACGCCCCGCCCCCGGTCAACGAAAACGTAGATACTCTAATTTATGCACTTTGTGTACATTTTATTCCAATTTTGAGCAATTTTCTTAATATGTTTTCAATATCTTCAAATATTACTCTTCTGGTTTTATACCATTGGTATAACGTTTTTCAGAAATGTTCTATATGGAGCTCAAAATAGACAAAATATATAAAAATAATAATGATAATCTTATTTGAGCAATTTATGTTTAAAGCTTATTTATGGAAGTATCTCAATGTATTTTGATTTACTTTCTTGTTTTTTTTGGCAAAGATTTACTTTTTTGCTAGTCCCTAAAATTTCAGGAACAATCCATTTAAAAAGGCATGGAACATATTAGAGAGATGATTTTTGCATGATTTTTATAAAAATTGGTGTGCAATAAGATTTTTTAAAATGGATTAGAAACATAATTAAATTTTTTTGATAGATTAAATTGATTAAAAATTGATCAAATTTAAATAGGTTTACTTTGAAAGCCAAACGGTTAGTGCACCTGCATAGAGTCCAACCCACCAGCGCTCGTTACCGGCAAAGTCAACCAAAGATCCGTCGTTGACCACGTCGCCAAAATGTGCTCGACGCGGCGGCACGTGATCTCCGATGGCCACCACGTGAACGTCGCCGTCGAGGGAGGCAAAGACGAGCTTCGAATCCGTTAAAATGATCCCGGACACAGCGCAGGAGAACCGACCGAGGCGGTCACGGTGGTGCGGGTGGAACGTGGAGAGGTGGAGCCGTGTGGGGATGTAGAACAGCCGAACCGATCCATCGGAAAACCCGGCGGCGAGGTGGTGGTCAGAGAGTGAGAGACGGCGGCACGAAAGCCCGTCGTTGCTGCCGTTGTTGGGCGGTATAAAATGGAGGGTGCTGTAAATGTATCGGCCCATTCGGAAATTATTCGCCGTTTGATGCCAAAATATAAACTCGTGCCGCCACGAGTCGCGGAGGAGGTGGCGGCGGTTCCATATCCGGGCGGTGAGGTTGTGCCATAAAAGGTTTGAATGTGACACTGCTTGCCATGTGGAACACACCTGCATCGTAGCCGTCCATTTTCAGTTATTCATCTCATTAATAATTTGCCCTAATCTTATTCTATTTGGAATTCCACACCTATCAATAACTAAGAACATTTTTAAATAAAATTTTGTTTTGCTTTGATATTAAAATTGTATATGTATAGTTCAATTTTTTTAAAAGTGACATAAATATAATCATTCATGAGAGTCTTACCTAACAAAGAAATAAAGAGTTCATTTTGGATATTCCTGAAACAGAAAAGTAAAAAATTGTTTTAGGTAGGAGGAAGAAACATGACATTCAAATTAATCCATTTTTTGTCTCCATTAATTTTTTATATTGGAACTAATAATGAAATAGGGAAATAGAAAATAGTTCACAAAGCAAAGGAAGACATACCCATTAAAGATTAAAAACGAAATTTTGCCACAAATTAAAAGTACATTAAACGAGAAACAAAATCTAGGGCAAAAAATAGACTTTTGTTTATTTACCTTTAGAGTGATCAAATAATAGGGAAGGTATCGCAATCTATAGTATGTAATCTATGCTATATCTGTAGTACGTCGTATGAAATACACAATGATGTTTTTATTACTTCTTACATCAGAATTTAAATTCTGATGTGATTTGATCTGGTTTGATATGATCTAATATGAACGGATCTGATTTGAATGTCTGATCTTTATGTAATTAATAACTGAAACTGTTCCAGTATAGTAGGGTCTGGGATCAAAAAAAATCCAAGTAAAAATATCCAAGTCACGATATATATAATTGAATTATAATTTTCTAGTTTACTCTAGTCTGATTAATTTAATCGTAACCTAGTCTAAAATGTTTTATTCAAATCTAATCTAATCTTGAAGTAGTTTGATGTGATTAATTTAAATATGATCGAGATTGGGATTGAAACGAGCCACATTATACACATCCAAAATCAAACGGGCATTATAAAAAATGTATCGGATTCTAATACAAAGTACTTGTGATTTATTTATTCTAATATCGGATTGATTCTAATACAAAAACATGATACTCCTATTTTGGAATTTCAAAACTTTTCAATTATTTAATTCAGGGATAACTATTTTCCGGACTTTTTCTGTTATTCTTTTCGAATATCCAAACGTTTTATTCCTTTGTATTGTAACATAACAAATAAAATTGAAATATTGATGTTCTTTTCCACACTGACCATCGCAATTCCCCAATTCGTGTAATGACTGATTAGACGCATATACTACTAGTAATTAATGCTACGTACTAAGATCTATGAAAATGAAAAAGCAGCCGCTGCCAAATAAATTCCCGCCGACCTATGGTCGCATAGTATAGGTCTTTGGCCGCGTATAAATAATTATTACTCCGAGTCTTTATTGCTCCTTAGCAATCCCATATTAATACTTTGCTCAATTTACAAAACAAAAGGCAACCCTATTTTTAGAATTTAACATTACCTTCCTTCCAACTTAGTATAATTTTTGAAACAAATACAAAAATGTATAATTCTCAATTTTGTATTATACAATTAAAATGTCCAAAATAGATTTTACAAGTAAATGAATTGCTCACTCCACTCTTTGCATATGATACTATTTCATTCTCTCAAAGATGATTTCTCTCTCAGTTACCCAAGAACACTCCCTAAAGGGGCCTCATACATTTGACAAATCATAAAAAACTAAAGCGCTGAATATACATATCATAAGAACGGCGTTTGGTACATTAAAATCATTTGGAACACAGTTAAGATATTCGACTCGGTGATCAAAAGTTGTACCCTCGATTATATTATTTTTACATAATACCTTTCATCGTAAAGCAAAAGATTCATTATTTTTTGATTTAAGATTATGATGGAGTAAAGCAAAATGGTTCACTGAAATGTCTGCGCTTCTTTGTTATGAAGCAGCAGTCAGTCCATGCAGTTTTGGGCGGGATTTTCACTATCGGTCATCCGGAAACCGTCTCTCTGTGCTTTAGTACAGGGGTAAGATTGTGTACATTCGACCTCCTTACTTCATAATAGGCTGGGAGCCTTTGTCACACCGGAGTAAATGAAAATGAAAAATGAAAATGTAGTACGGAGTACCTATCATGGTAATTGTGAGAATTGGAACCCCAAACTTACCGTTACCGGCACCCGATGGAGTGGCGGCATGCGTATCTAGAAAATCTAGAGTGAAAAGGCAGGGATATTGATGTGATCGAGGAGAGGTATAAATAAAAACGTAGCTCAAAATGCAGTATATGGGACGGAAAGAGTTGCCGGTGGGCGTAGTTCAACTGGCAGGAAGGGTGTGTCACAAGGGTTAGGTCCTGGGTTCGAATCCCGGCGACTGGGATGAGAGGTTACTATGCTAAAAATGCATAAGACCTCTGCAAGTACCGGGGACAGAGCCTCACTCTCTACCTGTCAGATTGGGATTATAATTCAATTTACATCCTCTCAACGTACCGTCCGGTCGGGGTTGGAGGTGGGGTGTCATCCTTTTTTTATGGGAGGGAAAGAGTTGCTTTAACTGGAGGCCAGGGACGGAATAAGTATGGTACGATCACAGAAAGCCAGCTTTGTTGAGTTGCTAGGATCGAGGTTTAGTAGAAAGAAGATGGATGGATGGGATCTATCAATTCAATTCATTACTATAGCTTCTGAGCTATCTATCTAGCAGAGCAAAGCTACTCACTTGAATTCCTCTTTCATTTCCAAGAACAAAAAGGAAACCTGACCATATCCATCCTTTTTAAAGCTTTCGCCTTGCACCGAATCTTACTCCATCTATCAAATGTCAACTTAAATACCCTTTTTGCTTCTCCTCTCCCTCTAGTCTCCAAACGGTACTTACTCCGTACCAAATTTGCATTTGACCAATCCAATAACGTCAAAAATTACCGAGCATTACGCTACGAAAATATTACGAGATTCATACAGAATTTGGCATGAAATTTGGCATGGATTACCGATTTTTTGTGCCATATAGGTCATGCTAAAATATTTTTTGCTCGAATTTGACATTTTCCTACCAAAATCCCAGCCAAATCCCGTGTTTTTTTGTAGTGTTAGTAGACTAAGGTTAGGATAGTGAGCCAAACAATTTGACGCAATAATTGAGCGAAGTTGCTAATGACACGAGACAATTGGGCGTGCACAAAAAGAATTTTATGTTGGAAGCAACACCTCACCTAAAATGCTCCACATATGGGTCGTTTCCACCAAACACTAGGATATTCACATTTTAGATTATCTTTTACAAAAAAAAATTGTACACGCTCTTATACACACTTTTGTACACAACTATATTTGTGAAAGTTTTTTTTGTCTGTGAACATCGATTCACAGACAATGTTTTGCAAAAATAAAATATAGTTTATGAACCGGATTCACAGACAAAAAAAAATGCTTTACAAAAATGGTGTGTAGAAGGGTGTGTACATCAAGCAACTTTTTTATTTCCTACGTCCCGCTAGAAGGTTCGTCTGAACGGATTACGATGCTTGACTGACGATAAAGCAACTTAATCCATGTTCACACTGTGATTGTTTTTAGTAAATAAAATTAACATATTCAGAAACTACATTAAAAGCGCTGCAAAGCCTGATAAAAAAAATATAAATTTGGTAAAAATTTGATTTATAAAGTAAAAGATTAAAAATGATTTAAGTTGACCAAGAGAATAGTGGACGGGAACCTTCTAATGGGACATAGGGAGTATCATTTATGATATTGAGAAAATGAATTTTACTATGTCTATTCATTATTACCATGTAAACCGTATCCCAAAATGTGGAATCATCCACCCTAAGCGCCCTCATAACCGGTTCCGACAAAATGAAGGAGAACTAAATCTTACCTAAACTCTTCATATGTATATATGGTGCGTGTTAAAGAACTTTATTTCTTTAATTTATTTGGCATGAAAATGTAATTCAATAATAATTCTAATATTTGTGATAATTAGTAACCGAACGGCGTCAAACGATGTTAGAATTGAGCTAACCACTTTTTTTTAGCCCTAAAACTGACATTTCAAGAACTTAAAATATAGAATAGTTTCCTAAATGTTCGTGTTATTGAAATTAGAAAGTTCTTTAACAGAAAGGTTAACACACAAAATAAAGAAATTGAATAAGAGGCTAGTGTGCATAACTATTACTCCATCCGTTCCTAAATAAACTTCCAACTTTCCTTTTTCGTTTGTTCCAATTAAAACTTCCACTTTCCATTTTTAGTAAAGAATTTGTGGTTCACAACATTTCTTACACATTTCTCTCTCCTCTGCACAACTATCCACCACACAATATCCACTATCTTAAATTATGTGTCAAACCTATTTCGAAGTTTTAATAGGAACGGAGGGAGTAATTTACAATTGAAAATAATCAGCATTTTAGTCAAATCGCTACTATCCAAACAGGGGCCTATACTACATTTAGAGGATAATTTAATACACAAAGTGACAAAGAGCTCTTTGATCGTCCTGTTTTTCATCTTTAGAGTTTATCAATCAACTTTTGCATAAAATGCGTGACTTTTGATTTTGTGTATTGAATTATGTAATCATTTTAAGTTAGAGTTTTTTTTCTATTTAAGTTACTATAAATAATCATTTAACTATTTTTATATTTTTTTCTTTATTTCATTAATAAAATAAATTTTATTTTATTTTTTAAATGAGCCAATCATATCACTTCAACTAAACTTTCAATAGAATCAGTCAATGGAACTGATTTAGATACTCCATATTATTAAAGGACGTCTTTTTTTATATTATTTGTTGACTGCTGGTTCGGTTTATATATGAGTAGATGTTAAGCTTATATATGCTAATATGCACGTCATGAAAATGCTAATATTAAGTCAAAATTAGCATATAAGGAGATTGAATATTGTCGAATACATGATTTCTTAAAGTGATTTTAAACAGTAATAGCGCCATGAAAATGCTAATATTAAGTCAAAATTAGCATATAAGACCATCTCCAACAATCACTAAAACCTTCACCAAAATAGAGTAATTGCCATTTTTTAGCTCCAATAGTTACACCAAATCCTACCCTATTTCATTAAAATGGTGGAGGGGTTTATTTTTTACGCCATATTTGGCGCAGAGTAGGGATGCGCCATTTTCTCCTTCTATTATTTCTTTTTACAAAAGTGACCCAAAGTTGGGATGCGCCATATTTGTGTAGAGATAGGACGCACCATACTTTGTCTTTATTAGCATTTTATTAATGAAGTAGGAATTATTATAATATTATTGTAATATTTAATTTTACATGATTTAGCTTGTATTTGTAAAATATTGATTATTGTATTTTAATTAGTGAAATGCGTGAAAATACATATTAAAATGGTGTATTTTAGTTTGTATGTGTGAAACAATGTGTGAAATGTCAAAATATTAAATGAGGGGTTAATGTATAAATATATGATAATTAGATACTTAAATAGAAAAATGGTAAAAAGTTAGTAAAAAAGAATAAAAAGGGAATATTCCTTTTTGGTGATGAAAATGGTGTAAACTGTTGGAGATAAAATACTGTATGATGTGATGTTTACACCATTTTAGTGTAGTAAATGGTGTAAACTGTTGGAGATAAAAAACTGTTGGAGATGGCCGGGGAATGAATATTATCGAATATATGATTTGTAAAAGTGATTTTAAACAGTAATAGCGCCACAAAAGGGGATCTCTTGTTATCCTTTCGCCGCAAACTAAAGCTCCCCTACCTACTTAATACGGAATACTAAAGTGGCATCCCAAAAACAATGATTGAAGAGTTTCATTCTTTTTTAGGATATCGTTAAGGGTGGACATGGTTCCGTGACCTAATTGTGTACATATGCCTTTTGTTTTAAAAAAGACAACATTGTATGTCAAATTGAATATGTACATAAAGAATGAAAATGGGGTATTTATTTAAGGTATAAAGAAAAGAGAGTTCTTTATTTTCTCGGATCCCATATCCTGCCTTTTCCTTCCACGTGAACGAAACCTACATTGATCGACACATTTTTCCTTTGACAGGTGAATGACATTCTTCTATATTCATACATTTTGGCCTTTTCCGTTGTCTATGTGTTTTCTATGAAAAGACAAATGGTCTAAAATGAGAGAGAACAAATTAGTGTTATTCTCATACCTATCATTCTGCAAAAAGAAAAAAGATTTGAAATAAAAGAGAAAACAAAGTTCTAAAATATTCTTTAAATGCGCAAGTTTGAAATGAAAGTCTATTCTCAGCAAATAAAGAGTCATCTTATCTGTCAACTCTTGTTATAGGCATATCTTTTACCAGTTCACCTTTCTAAGGTTATGATTACACAAAGAAAGGAAAAGTGACAACCTAAAGGTGAACTGGCAAATGAAATGCCTAGAACAAGAGATTGAAGAAAATGGCACCTCCGTATCCCCCGAGAATAGACCTTTGCATTTCAAACATTTGCATTTAACGAATGGTCTTAGAATTTTGTTTCTCTTTCATTTCAAACCTCAAACCTTTTTGAGGTTGAGAATAACATTATTTTGTTCTATCCTTCATTTAAGACCTTTTGTATTTTCAAAAAAAACATAGATAACAGAAAAGGCCAAAATATGCATGAATAGAGAAGCATGTCATTTACCCATCAAAGGAGAAATCCGCCACCGAATGTGGATTTCGATTAACGTGAGAGGAAAAGGGAGGACATGGGACCAAGAAATTAAAAAACTCCCTTTTCTTTACACCTCAAATAGATACCTCATATTATGTACACCTCAAATAAATACCCCAATGTACACCGCAAATCACCTACATGAGAACCATACTAAGGGCAGGTACGCCCACTGTACTTGGAAACAACTAGATTTGAGAATGATTCTATTTCTCCAAAATAAGACATATACATTCTTGTTTTGTATTTGGGTTAGGTGAATAGGATAGAAATAATGTTATGCCACAACCCTATTACACCCAAACTTAGGGGTGGACCCAGGCCAGGTCGGTTCCGGGCCGGGCATGGGCCCGGGCGGGCATTTTTTTTTGGGAAATAGTGAACCGGAACCGGCCCGGGTTGATACCGGGTCCGGGCCGGTCCTGTCCAATGTTTTTTTTCTTTCTAATTAACCCCCGACCCCCCCCCCTCCCTCACCCCCAGCCCAGACCGCCCTGGCCGATTCAAGAAAAACATGGCCCGAGGCCCGGCCAGCAAGGCCCGGCCAACCCAGGCTAAAGCCCGGAACCAGCCATCCGGTCTCGGTCCGGTCCGGGCCGGGCCCGCACAGTAGCAGGCTGGTCCGGTTCACGGGCCGGTTCGGCCCAGCCCAGTCCACTCCTACCTGAACTGACCTTGCCCATAGAATTCCAGTTCCTCTTGTAATGGAATATGAGGTCAGGGTGGTAAATGAACGAATGAGAGCTAACTAGATTGCAACGAAGATGAACGCCCAAGCAGACTTCCAAACTCCAAAGGTTGTAGCTGTAATGCTGTATAGAGTTGTGCATGAATTTTGTTTAAAGGTAACTCAGTAGCTAGGCATGGAATCCACGAGGCTATGTTAGGAAGCCACATAAGGTAGACTCTTGGCATTTGACATATCAATAGGCTCTTTACGATGGAAAACATTTGTCACGATGATGAGATGCCGTTCTTGGGGCCTTTTATTTAATTTTGAAAAGGGCCTTCAATATTTGAGGATCAACGTTTTTCTTCTGTAACTTTTATGGTTCACTGTTTCAGCCATCCATTCCGCATGTTTAAAGCAATAAAAATACAACCATGCTTGATGTACACACACTTGTACACACCTTATACACACCATGTTTGTGAAGTTTTTTTTTGTTTGTGGACCAGATTCATAGATAATATTTAGTTTGTGCAAAACATTGTCGGTGAATCGATGTTCACAGATAAAAAAAAGCTTTCACAGACATAGATGTTTACAAAAGTACGTATAAGAGTGTGTACAAACATCATTTTTTGATAAAAATAACCTTAATGATCATAGGTTAGACTTTGGCTTCGAGTTCATCTAAAAAAGTGGGTCAAAGGGATGGGATTGAGTTTACTGGTCGAGATCTTAAAGAGGGAGATTTGGCAAAAAATCAAAAAAGCCCTTTTTGGTCTTTGAGATGCAACAGTTTACCAATAATAGGCACTACCCAAAAAATGGACTATTTCAGAGATAACAAAGAAATAAAAGCTATCACTACACTTTTCCATCTACAGCTACAATTTATAAGCACACAGCTTTGCTGTTATTATCTCATATATAGGAGCCCTGATCCTGAAAAGTACTCTACATGAAAAAATCCTAACCCTAACACCCTTCTTTTTATTGTTTTCTTGTTTAAAATAAAATGAAAATTATCAAAACAAGAAAAAAAAACAAGAATGTAAGAAAAAACCATTGGTTTTCATTCTTTAGTATTATCATTTGCCCTAACATTATTATTTCTTGCAGGTCTTTTATTCGTTTAAAAAACAAAGAAAACTAAATTTAAATCTTAGTTGGCGCAATTAATTAGAGAAGTGTTTATGGGTGGAGTTGATTTGGTCAAAGATACGCACTCATACTAAGTCCCAAGAAAAATGATTATTAGTATGATCTCCCAACTAGCTTTACAATTATGATACCAATTATCTTGGATTAAAGATCAAATCTTTTTCGTCATTGTTCTCCATTTTTTAGTGTTAAAGAAAATCTTTAAAGAAAACTGTTCAGATAAGGCGAAAAAGGGGCTTAATAAGCGCAATAAACGGGCCATATTAGAAGGATCAGAAACAGTGTTGAAGAAAAAACACACAAAAAATGCATACCTGGAACAGACTGGCAAGAACTGGGGCAGCGGCTAAACGGCCGTTGGTGGTAACGGCGTCAACGGCGACTTGATAAGCTAAAGCCTCCACGAAAGGGCCCGGCCAAACGCCGTTTCCGCCGCGCCGGCGGCTGCGAGATGAAGACGACGGCCCTGCTTCGAAACCCATCACTCTTCTGTCAACCCGTTCCGAGGAGGAAAACGAAGACGACGACATTTTCTTTCACTCAATTAACTACGTAAGAAATACTGTAAAGTATACCATGAATGAAGAAGGTGTTATTATATGAAATGAATATCATCATATCTATGCATGTTATATATACATTTGAATATAAATGTGTATGGGAAGTAGTCTTTCTTGAAGTGACGAGTAAACAAAAAGGCTGGTAGAAATGGACAGCGGTGAGAGATAGAGACAGAAAGAAAAGCTACTCTTTGAGTGTTTCAAGACAGTAATAAGCGCGCAGTTGAAGAAGAACTAGCTAGTTACAGCAGATACTTGTATTTATTTACATTTATTGGCGAGGGATTTGAGGAATCGATGCTGGATTACAAGCGTTTATGTGTTTTGGGTTTAGAGTAAGTAAATAAATAGAGAGAAAACAAACAAATAGAAAGTGATTTGCATAAAAATGGTTATGGAATGTTGGGTAAGCGATCGAGCATACGTGAATGGCTCTACCAATTCGTGAATGAAGCATGGATTTATTTGACTACATACTAGCGACTAGCGAGTACACAGTCCCCGAAACAAGTTAATGTAGAGTACACTGTTTTGTACCGTTCAAATACCGTTTGTCACTGTTTGACACTGTTTTGATGTAGATAATTAGCCAAATAAGGAAAGTAAGGAAGTGTGAACTTAATCTAGGGACTGCCCAAAAAGGAAAGTGGTATCTTAATTGCGGGACGGAGGGAGTATTTATGTTGCGTTTTAAATGATTCACAACCAATAAGGTAAATAGATCTCTGTTCTCAGCTCAAATTATTTTTAAATTTTTTTACAAATTCAGAAACTACATTAACATCTTTACAAAATCGCAAACATCAAAATCAAATTTGATTAAAAAAATCATATATAAAGTAAGAGATTGATAGTGATTTGTATTGATCAAATGAATAGAATCCTGAAACATCAAATTGGGGTTGAGCTAGTACATCATATCGAACTAGATCAAATTTAAATATATTAGATTGGATTTAAATAAATCAAATCAGATCAAACTAGACTTAAACTAATTAAATTAGACAAAACTTCATCATTTATAAAATACACAAAAGTCAGACATCTTACAAATATACTTGTGTGCCACGTCAACAAAGTCACCGTGAATTAGGTTCCCACATATGTGTCACGTGAGAGGGTGATTTGGTGATGTGATAGATAACCTTCCAAAGAATTCAAATACGTAGTATAAAGTTCAAATATTTGATTAATAGATAATCTTACAAATATACTTTTGTGACACATCAACAAAGTCACTGTAAATTAGGTGTCACATATGTGTCACGTCAGCAGGTGATGCTCGTTTTTATAAAGTTCAAATATTTGATTAATTTTTTAAAAAATCTAAGACCCTAATTGACATAAGGGCACAAATGGATAGTTTTCTTTAAAAAATGAGACAGGAGCTAAACTAAACTCAGAAAAAGGGACATTTAAACTTGAGAGTGTAAAGAGGTATGAAGGCTGCGGTCTCTAGTCTTAGTACTAATACATTGTCAATCTAAACAAAAATTACATTTAGTATTTTGATTTATTATTTACACATAAACAAGACCCTATTGAAGGGTATAGAGCCCGTGGTGTAACATTGAAATTGGCTGAATTGGTTGATTCTGCTAAAATTTATGAAGTTCTCGTTGAAGTGGCTGAATTGACTGATTCAACTATTTTATGAAAAATTATATTTGAAATATTTTTCATTAATAAAATAAAGAAAAAATTATATGAAAAAATGGTTAAAATGACCCTCTACAATAATTAATCCAATACAACCACAAAACTAACGCTAACGTTACTTTTTCTTATCATTGTCAAATTGTTAGTAACAAGATTAACCCCAAACGAAGTGGGTGGAAATTCAAAAGACCATAGAGTTTTTCATATTAATTTTAAAAATATGAAAAAGAAATCATTAATATTTCTGAAACAATATGTCTTCTTGATATATGAGTTCACTAGTTTTATTCTCATTCTAACAGCTCAATGACATCCATGTTGAGTGGAAACGATATGCACAATGAGTGAAAATCGCCCATGTATGCACAATTGTACTCCCTCTGTTCCTAATAATTTTATCAAGTTTGACCGACACGGGGAATAATAAAGTAAAAACTATGTGGTTAAGGTTTGTGCAGACGAGAGAGAATTAGAGAATGAACTGGAACCACAATATCTTTACTTAAAAGGGAAAGTGGCAAAATTAGTGCGACATCCAAAAAATGAAAGTTGGAAAAGTTATAAAGAAAAGAGAGAGTATTAAATACTATTCCTAAAAATAAGGAAATAAGTTTACATATGGTAACCGCTCCATGTATGTCATGTTAAGTTTGATCATACCTTACATACAAAAACATGTATGTATAGTCATATTTAGGATGAGTCTCGGGTTTTACTAATATTGAAGTATTAATCCTTAAAAACATTCTAAAATAAATAAATATTATTTTGATTTCTCTATCATTATATAGAAATTGAATACGTAAACAATTGTTAAGAAAGTACATGTCATTTTTTGTTTCTCCTGCCACGACGATCTCAAGACACGTGTCGCGCGGAGACCAACAAGCACGTAATGATTACGGTTGCCTAGGAAGTTGAACCGGCCGCCATAACTGTCACCTAGGATTTCGGGAGCTGCCTAATGAACCGTCACGCAGGATCATCGTAGGGCTCGGGTTGGAGTAGACACACATACTTCCTTATGTCCCACGCACGCTCGGAACATCATAAATGGGGGACTTGTGTTGGGTTAATAGGTCCAACAGTGGATTGGCCCATTACCCCTAACGAGAAAACCATCAAGGCCCCGTTGGGAGGGGCCTAGCAAGGGGACCAACCAAACGGTCATCTAATCGCCGAAGACACTCGACTTTACTTGGCTTGGGCAGAGAGGTCTAGATGATGACCCAAGAGCCACGGGGAGAGAAGTCGGCGTAGGCCGAACGGAGCCTCGTCCTTGTGATTACTTGGGCCCCTGATCAGGAGACCAGGGGACGCTCGTCTAGGCCCTTGGCGGGATAGGAAGATGTTGGCGGGAACCACATTTAATGCAGCACATTTGGTGGTGGGGAGCTAGCTACTCATGAACCTCCACATCATCACTACGACCTACCCCTTGGTAGTATAAATAGTAACATTTATTTCATAGTTAGGGGTTTGTGATTCCATTGGTTTTGGAGTCTTAAGTTTTTACTTTTAATTAGTTTTTGTGGTGTGTTATTGTGGTAATTGCACATTTGTGGTGCAACCTTTTATTTTTCTAGTTTATTTTAATTTATTAGTTTTAGAAGATCTTGAGCTTGAATAAATAAGTCTACAACAAAGGAGCATGGAAGATATCTTACAAGATCAAAAGAATGTGCAAGTGAGCAAGAAATCATGCAAGAAATGTGATTTAGTAACTTACCCAGTCGGGTAACAAGTGACTTCAGGCAAAACGACTTGCTGAAGAACACAAAGACGTGTGAAAATGATATGATTTGACCAATACCCATTCGGGTATCTCAAATGCTCGGTCGTGTATCCGGCGCAACACCTTCAAAACAACTATAAATAGCACTCTTTTCCTTCATATTAATCATCCCTTCTTCCATATACTTGAGCTCTACTTAGAATAGTAATTTCTTCATATTTTTCTAAATGAGGAGCTAAACTTCCAATTCTTGATTTTTGCTCTTGAAGTTTGTTGAATGCTAAAGTTGTGAGTTATTTTCTTACTTCTTCCCTCGAATATTAATTCTTCCTTTATTTCATCTTTATATTAATGTTGGGGAGTGTTGCTAAGATGACAAATAGTTAACATCTTGACAATAATTACTACTAGACGCGATCAATGATCTGATGGTTAATCATCGATGGTTTCACAAGTAAGTAACTTCGGATTATTAATCCACGGTCGCGGTTAATAATCTTAAGAGGGATTAATTGTGTTGGTTAAACCGAAACTGTGGTTTTGAGCTTATCAATCTCAATTGATTTCATTAAGGAGTTAAGATATTAAAAGCTACTATCAAGTCAGTATATGGCGGTGTTCTATACTTGACTAATAGTAAAAGTTATTAATGAACGATCGTTGTTAATAACTATCTTCAATGAATTGGAGATACTATTTGATTGGGTATTCGATAGGGAAAAAGTTATATATATATAACCGGGATCAACAAACATATCAACAAGTAGAAAGTAGCAAAGCCAAGTCTTTTATCTCATTAATTAAAATCATATAAGTCGTTCATCTCAGTGTATATTTAATTAAAATCAAAAAATCCCAAAAAACCCTTTTAATTACTAGTTACATAAAAGAAAAGTATTTCTTTCCTCCTAGATACGAACTTTACTATGTTATACTACGTATAGGTGCTATTGTGCTAGTATTGAATTTATTTTGAGGCACATAACGACTATAGTGCCGTCAGTTGGCAACTTGCATTCTCTAGCAATAGCAACTATTCCACCTCTTCCCACCCCATAGAGACGATCTGTCTAGCGACTTGTAGTGAAGTGTGTTGTAATAGACCATTATTATTGATTAATAAGATACGGCTCACTTACTAGAGTCTTTACTTGTTCATTATTTGCTTGTGTTTCCCAGATACTCATAATCCACGAAAACTATTCCATTCGAAAGTCAAGGGAAGGTGTTGGGCCTTTGAGGTTGAAAGAATAAACTCATCAGGCTTCTTTACTTCTTCTTCAATATTTACAATAAACAGCTTTCACGTTGTTATAACTGCAAGGGTGGACATGTTATTTTTACGTCACCTGCCTAAAAGTTGTCATTCATAAACAAATTGAATAGATCGCTACCACTCGAATAAATTGAGACTGGTCCAGTACCATCCTTGATTGTGTTAACGGTCACCCCCACACATGTGGACAGAGTTGTTAATTTACCTACTAAAACATCATTTGGCTCTACTCATGATCTCTCCATTGTAAATCCATTTATATTTAAATTGTGAAATTAATAGGCTTCTAAGTTCTAAATGGGGTGCGATTTGTGTAGGACCTTCTCGAGTACACTCCAATCCCTGAAACAGCATTCTTCAAGTCTCCAAACGCAATTGATTAGCCCCAGTGAGCTATTTTTTGTTAAAACTCAGAGCAGTTTCGTGAAAATCAACTTCTAATATTGAACTTTTTTAATGACCTTCTCTAAAAGAACAACGTGAATCGATTACCTTCAAATGAGCTATTTTTTGTTAAAACTCAGAGCAGTTTCATGTACGACACTTGGCTCCATCCGGTCAACCGCAACAGTTTCCTGAATTGCAAAATGGGATGCAACTTCTCTTCGAATCATAACCCCCAAGTCACCGATATTCAACCCGATTCATCCTCCGCTAGGGGAGGTACATGCGCCGGCCGCGCCGCCAATAGGCTAACATCGATAATGCAAGCCATGTAACTCAAGAGAAAGCTATCTTAGCAATACCGCATGACCCCCTTCAACCCTAGGCCAAAGCGGCAGTAAATTGCACTCATGTAAAATTTGCCACATAGAAAAACAACACACGAGTAGAGACCTTAATGAGGCATAAAACGGAAATCTAAACCAAACTATAAATTTAAGAGCTCGTTTGGTGATCCTATTTTTCGGCTTATCAATCAACTTCTCACTAAACTCGTAACTCTTGATTTCGCGTTTTGAGTTGCAATAATCAAAATAATTAATGTTGAAGTTACTCATTTGACTGGATTGGTTGAAGTTACCATAGAGAAAATTTTAACTACTCTTCATATAATTTTCTTTATTTTATTAATAGAATATATTTTAAATATAACTTTTCATAGTTCAGCAGAATCAACCAATTCAATTATTTCAGTTAGAACTTCATAAATTTCAGCAGAGCCACTCGATTTAACCAATTTCACTGTTACCAAACAAGCCCAAAAAGTAATCCAATAAAATATAAAAGTCTTATTTATGCAATTCAACATTATTTTATGAGGTGTTATGAATTAATAATGCTTCTACCTTTTTTAAAAGTCATGTAGAATCAGAATAAACCCTTGGAGAGTGTTTGCAACTGCTTTTGCTACCCGTTGGTTGAGTGGTGAGAAAGTTAGAACATTGACGAAGGGTCTAAATCCGCAACGACCGTGTGGAGATTACAGCTCATGTATGATGGGTCAGATCTCTGATGCGCATAGATATAAGGTCTACCACTATTGAGCTGACTGAGTCATCGTGACTTAAAATCTCCCAAGTGCCTTGTCGGATCGGGACGTAGAGAGTCTTGGGGTCGGGGATTCAACCTTTTGAAACATGCAACTGCTTCTGGTTTAAAAAATCATTTGTAAAGTGATTTTGGAAAAAATGCTTAATAGTTAAAGTTAGTAATGTTTGGAAAAAATTATTTTGAAAAAGTAAAAGTTCGTAGTGTTTGATAAAATATGTGGTTTTTGTGTAATAGAAAAGGTGCAAAGAAGATTATTGTTTTTATTTTAAGTGTTTAATTAATTTAAGCAGGAATTATCGTTTTCAATTTTTTAAAGCCAATGGGTGAAATTTAAAAGAGTTATAATTATTTAAAATTTTAAATAAAATCTGTTTATCTCTCTAGGGTTTTACCACTAAAGCATTTTGTCTGCTATCGACTTTTGTCGAGGAGCGGTGCCGCTTCGGCAATTCCTGTTACGTTAGTGGCTTCGGTAGGTGGAGAGGGCAGCGGGAGTCAGCGTGGTAGCGCTTCATTTGATTTGGCAGTGAGGAGGTCTGATCAAACTTGGCTCCGACAGAAAGGTTTTCCCGTCGAGGAAGAGGACGGAGTCCGAATCTGGTCAAGAGGTTTCGTTTGTGGGATAGGAGGCATCAAGGGCTGCATGGAGAAGATTATTGACTAGTACAAGAAGATGAATATAGGAGAGGAATCGGAGGAGCTGGATCTGGATGAAGCCGAGTTCGAAGATGTCCCAGTTGAGGAGGTTCAACCGAGCTACTCGGTTGTGGGGGTTTTGCTAACAGATAGAAAAATCAAGTTTCCAGTGTTCAAGGAGCTTATGGCATCCCTGTGGAGGCCGGGGAAAGGTGTTTCGATCAAAAAAATTTGTGATAAGAGGTATCTATTTACTTTATACCATTCTGTTGATATGAAACATGTGTTTGATGGAGGTCCGTGCCAATTTGAGAGAAACTTGTTGATTTTAAAAGAAGTTAAACCAGATGATATTCCGCATAAAATTTGTTTAAATGAGATCGAGTTTTGGTACAAATTCATAATGTCCCGTACAACTTGATGATTTAGGTACAACTAGGCGGGTTGGTAATTTTATTGGGAAGTTTGTCAGCTATGATAATAATCAATTTGGTGAAAAATGGGAACCTTACTTGCGAGTTAGGGTGTGTATGAATGTGGAAAAGCCTCTGAAAAAGGGTACAACTCTTAAAAAAGGAGGTATTGGTCCCTGAGTGGATTTTATGTATGAAAAGTTGCCCAATTTCTGTTTTGTCTGCGACATTATAGGGCATTCTCATAAATCCTGTCAATTGGCATATGAAGAAAATCTGGTGTTGGAAAAACTTTTTGGGTACATCTTAGGGCATGTAGTGGGGTGAAGACTAGTCCTACAGGAGGAAATAAGTGGTTGGTGGATGGGTATTCAAGCTCGAGCCAGTATCCCCATCAGAGGGAGGACAACAAGTCGGATGTCAGGATGGGAGGGGGATGGAAGGAGTCTACATCAGGCACGACTAATAGCTCAACTAAAGATGCGGAATTGGGAAACCATGAGGAGGGGTGTGGAGAGCAAAAACGCAACGCAGCTGGGAGGCTAAGGATACAGAGAATCATGTGGGAGATAATAAGTCTCTAGATGAAACAAAAAACGGGGACGACGCGGGCTTCGAAGCAAACATGGAAGATAGTGATGATCGGGAAGCTCGGACAAGACTTTTATTTTTTTCGCATTTAGTTGTTTTGATTGCCTAGATTTTGTAGTTTACTTTCGGTTTTTTATTTTTTCTACCGTAAGACTATGAATTTAGATGTGGGTGATGGAAGGACCGCGTTGATCGTCTTTGGCTCATTTGCGTTCATTAATGAATCAACGTGTTATATTGCTTCTTTTGAGGTGATAAACTGTGAGTCTAAGTCGAGGGTCGGCGGCTGTCAGGAGTCTTTTTGTCGTTTTAGCCACTATCTGAATGATGTGTTATCAATTTAAGTCTACTTCTTCTACACACAAAAAAGCCAACGGCTGAAAATCATTTTTTAAAATTGTTTTGCAAACATACACTTGAATATGTATTGTGGTGGACTTTTTTTAATTTGTGGACTTTTAAAGAACTCAATGGACTTTTAAATCCATAGACTTTTTTATGAATGAATTCTGTGGACTTTTAAATCCATGAATAAGTTTATTGACTTTCAAAAGGTCCATAGACTTTTAAATGTGGACCAGCACGGTTGGTCGTCGAAATTTTCACCTAGATCGCCGCTACTGATCTGTCCATCCGCCTCCGTCACCCGGAGTTCCCCGTTGTCGTCATCAGACTGATCCGCCACCAACAAAATTGATTTGGTTATGCAAGGGAACTACAGACAAGTAAAAACTAAAAGTAAAAACTACCATTAAAGCAGCCCAATCAAGACTTATTATATCCATATTCATTATGTCTCCTATCCTTATAACTCGTTTATTTTTACTAAGTTCCTCATCAATTATAAGAAATTCATACGAATAGTGGAATCCCGCACGTAGAGTACGCATAAAAAATGAAAAAGGGATTATGGAAGATGACCTAAAAAGAAAATGCAAAATATGCGAAACTACAAAAGGATCTGACGTTAATTAATTAGATTAATTAATGAAATTAGGGGTGAATATGTAATATTTAATCCTATTTAAGGAAAATCAAACATACGATCATACTTTAAGAAGAGTTCTATGTTTTAGTTATACCCCAAGTAATTTTCTCTGTATAATACGGAGTATGATAAGAAACAAACAAATAAACAAACAAACAAACAAACAAATAAATAAATAAATAAATGTAATTCATATAGCAACACAAAGTTCTACAAGAATAAATGAAAGATAAGAATCCAAAATTATTTATATTAAAAAAACTCAAAGTTTCAAGAATGCTCAAGAATTTTGTTCATTTTATTAATAAGTAAGAACATTAACCATTACACAATCATTACACTGATTGCTACATGTGGTACAAGCATAGTTGCAATCGAGTTTTTCTTCTTAATAATTGTTTTCTTTTCACTTCTATCTTGTAAAATTTTATGTACTTATTTACGGTTATAAATTTATTAATTTGAAATTATATTTTTATGTGCTAGCGATGAAAGAAAGTAATAGTTAAAATATTTATTTTCTTAATGACTAAGTGACGACGTACCAGAATTGCACTGATGTAATACTATTGATTCTTATATCAGTTCTTCTAGAAACTTCTATAATCAAACCAATATGGGATTAACGAATCGAGGGGGTCGGGTGGGGCAAGCTAAAGAAGAAAAAGAACGAAAGGAGAGGGGTGGGGCGAGCTGGGCTGAAGAAGAAGAAGAATGATCGAAGGGGAAGAGGTGATTTGGCTAAAGAAGAGGAGAGTTGGGGGAGGGGAGGGATGAGGTGGGACGAGACGAAGAATTGATATAAGAAAAGTCCACTGAAATCTTTAGTGAGAGAAGAGACAATTGAAAAGAATTAATGTACTAAAAATGATTTATAAATTCATGAGAATCCATGATTTTAGAAATCCATAAAAATGAAAGGAACTTTGAATACATATACACCTACATTTTTGCATACTTTTAAAAGTCCATATCGAATACACTAAACTTTTAAAATCTATTTATTTTTAAATTTTTGACACTAAATCCTAATAAGGTCCCCTCTAAATTTTGAAATAAACTGTCGCCGGAGAGAAACAACGTTTATCGGCACCGGTAAAAGGAAATGGCTGCCGGAACGAGGAGCCTCCTTGCATCCGTTTTCGTCCCACCACCCTCCTCGCTACTCAAACTCAGGTCTGCTAGAAACTCTACTCGAATTTCAATAATTCAATCTCTGAAACTTCATACCACTGCTTTCCCGACCGTACCTACCAACCCTTCAATGATTCTTGGAAATCGTTTCCTGCGAGAACGTCGGTCTTTACTCACCAATCTGAGTTCACAGAACTCCGGTGTGGAAAAGGATGAGCTAGGACGACAGGATAGAAGCAGTGGCGGGAATGGAGGTGATGATGGAGATGGATGGAGCTGGACGACGTCGTTTATACTTTTCGGGTTTTGGGCCGGTCTGATGTATTACGTGTTTTTCGTCTCTGCTAACCAAACCCCGGTACTGCAGAAGTACTACTCATACTAGTCTATATGTTTGTCAAGTTCTTTAGATATCAGAAATTTATACTGAGATTGAGATTGACTTTATTTTCCATTTTATTAATACATTTTTAGACGTAGGGTTCGTTTAACATGACTTTTATGGAAGGAAAATCAGTTGGTAATGTTGATTTCAACACCTATTTTGATTCTTCTGGTGATAAGAAAAATAAGCAGATTAACCAGATTGATGCCACCAAACAGGGTCTTATAATGCGAAATTTCTATGACTGCTTTTCATATTGGGATTCTCCATATTCAGTTTTTCTAGAATGCTTTTCTTATGCCGAATTGCATATCAGTATGGCATTGTTAGTTTTATGCTGTGATAATAAAGTTTCTATATGTATTTATAGTTTTTTAGATTTGGTTGCTTGTCTTTTAAAAACTATGAGTCTATTTGAATCTGGGAGGTACTAGATAATGATGATAGGAAGGATCACATTCAGGCCTTAAAAGTGTGTTGTGATGAATACTACTTATTGCCTTTGCTATGCCATAAGGGACTAAGGGAGGAGGGGGGAAGGGGTAAAGTGTTGCAATGTCCCTTTTAGGCTCTTCTTCTTCGGTGAATAAGTTTTACTATTTTAAGATTATAATCTTTGTATATTGCAGTCAACAGACTTGTATTTCCTGAAAAAGCTCCTCAATTTAAAAGGAGATGACGGATTCCGAATGAATGAAGTTCTTGTATCCCTCTGGTACCTAATGGGTTTATGGCCAATCATTTACAGCATGCTTCTAC
Source organism: Cuscuta europaea (assembly GCA_945859875.1). Taxonomy (NCBI): domain Eukaryota; kingdom Viridiplantae; phylum Streptophyta; class Magnoliopsida; order Solanales; family Convolvulaceae; genus Cuscuta; species Cuscuta europaea. Next base: position 2,970,026 of record CAMAPE010000070.1, read on the forward strand.
TTCCTACCGCTAGAACGTGAGCTTCATGATAAACCATACTTCTTCAACTTTTGCATATTTAACCTTCAAGTAAACGGTTTTTGGTAAGTAGGCACACCACATCTAGCTTGATCTGCTACCCTTCGTAGGAGGTCCATTTGGAATCCATAAAATGTTAGTGAAAGAAGGAAAAACATGGGGTTAAAAGATGAACCTCAATAACAATATTTTAGGGGATCCAAACATATACAATAGAAGCGAAGAAGCTGTCCCTGATGAATTGTGTAAATTTTATAAACTCAGAAATAGTTAATCTTATTATAGTTTTGTTTCTGAAGGCAAAAGAACAAGGTTCCTCTATGGCCCTTTCTCATCCTTTCATGCTTTGGTGGTGTGTATGCTCTCTTTCCTTTCTTTATTCTATGGAAGCCCCCACCTCCACTTGTTGAGCAAACTGAACTCAGAAGATGGCCTTTGAATTTTCTTGAATCAAAATTAACTGCCGGGGTAAATATGGAGTTATCGGTATTCAACTGATTTTTTTATATATTTAAGGTTTATTGGTTAGGTCTTCATTTTCTGATGCCATAATTCATCCTAACAATGGTGTTTCAGATTGCGATGGTTTTGGGACTAGGGTTAATAATTTATGCAGGCACTTGTAATGGGGACGTCTGGAAGGAATTTTATCAGTACTTCAGACAGAGCCGATTTGTAAGTCCTTGTTCTTGAAGCTTATCACAAGCTGAGAAGATTATCTCACTTTAAATGCATCTATCTTTTTTTTGTACTAACAATTATTTGCTTGATTTGTTATTTTGCTTGTGTTTATTCTATGGCAGATCCACGTAATGTCAATTGATTTCATGTTACTTTCAGCATTTGCCCCATTCTGGGTGTTCAATGATATGACAACTCGAAAATGGTAAGTCTTTGTTCGGACTTTGGACACTAATGACATGTTTAGGATGCGGAAAGGAATAAAGGAAGTCTATAGTGTAAATTATAGGTAGAAAGAACAGAGATGCCCCCAAACTATATGTCACACAGTACATATATGCCTCTTAGAAAATTTAAACAAAAAAGTTATGAAACTGGAATGAATATGCTCTTATGTCCTATAGTTGAGGAGTATGTATGTTCTTTGATTATATGATTCAACGATGTATTGGTTACAACTTTACATCTTTGGTGTGTAGTTTTTCTACAAAAGGTTAAGGGGCGTAAATGTGTCCATTTTCCCCCAGTTGATGGCACCTAAACTTTGCTGAGCGCAGAGGCACATAAGGCTTTTTAGAGTACATGCATATAACTTATGAGATACCTGTTTAACAAATTGTAGGTATGACAAGGGTTCTTGGCTTCTTCCTATATCAGTCATCCCGTTCTTGGGTCCTGCAATTTACATTTTCTTACGCCCATCCATGCCAGCGGAACTTGTTTCCTCGGGCTCATGTACGAAGACGAAAGAAGCACCACACTAAGTTCTGTAGCAGAAAAAATTGATCACTCTAATCCCCCTTGTAGAGGGTCCACTTTTATCAATCCCAATTACATACTGGTTTTGTAGAATTCCATCTGCTAAAACTGTTGTTTTGTAACTTACATCATGTTACCAATTTAAAAAAGTAACAATCACTTAAAAAAAATCTGAATTATCACATTCCCTTTTTATTATTCCGAATCAGGAAAATTAGTTACCAAGTTAACAATTAAAACCAGAACTCTGATACCATATCTACATTTGGATCAAAATTTGCTATATGTAGTGGTTAACAGAATCATCAAATCATATGCTTTGTATCTTTTTGTATGTATGGGTGCCAGGGGTGGTTCAAAAACTCTTCAGTTTTTTTCTTGAAATATGCAAACGTAGTTAAGATATGAGATATGTATATGAACTATCGAGATGGTTCAATTAGTCTGACTTTATCAAAGTTGTGCATGTTATTGACCGTTTGGTTAGTTGTGTTACCCAAGTAATTTCAGACTTTGAAACAAAAAATAATTGATTGATGGGAATATGGGATTAACAAAAACACATGCGACACAGTCACACAGTGGACAAACAAGCGCAAACAAGTTATTCCATTGGGATTTTACAGAAGTAATTTATATTTCTAACTAATAGAACAACAATTGGATTTATTGTTTCAATTTTTCCTATGAAAGAATATAGTAGTTAGCACAAATGCTTGTCACTAATGACTAATCACCATAGGTAAAGCAAAATCACAACATCCGTTAGTCAGTAGAGTACATATATATATATATATATATATATATATATATATATATATATATATATATATATATATATATATATATATATATATATATATATATATATATATATATTTGAAAACTAAAATTGAATTAATGAAGCTACTTTTTCTACCAGGAATTAGCTGAGTTACTCTTACTTTTATTGAATGAATTATTTCCATTTTCAAAACCGAAGGTATGTTTAGCTTTCAAGATGATGTATAAATAAAGTGAAGTAAAACAAACCCTCCAACACAACTTCTTCGAACAACTGTTGCAATAATATCAATAATTAAGGCTAAGGTTTATATCAATAATTGTACTAGATCAGTTCTATCCACGTTGAACACAATCTTCAGCTCGTGTCCAATACTTGCATTCCATATTTCCATTGGTGGTAAAATCATCCAATGGTGACTAAATATAACCGCAAAAACTCAAATGTAAGATTTTAAACAATTTCTCTTGTTTAGTTGATCTTTTTAGATAAAACAATGAGACTTCAAGCCTTAATGAAGTGGCTGTATTGGTTGATTCTGATGATTTATGAAAAAATTATATGAAAAATAGCTAAAATGATCATCTACATACAATTGAAATTAACTAAGAAATATTGCTTTCTCTTATATTCTATATTGTTTGATGTCATTGAAAAACAACACATGCTCTTAGTAATAGAGACTATAAATTTACCTGTGCATTGTGAAGTATGTGAAGTATTGTTTCCAAAACGCAAAAAATGACGTTTTCTTAGCATCTCCCAACCCACTTCCTAGAACTATCTAGGATCCAAACATAACCTGAGTGGTGAATGCTGGCTTATTGCCTATTGCAATGTCATTGGGGGGGGGTGGGGGTGTTGCAGTCTACCTGCTTTTTCTTTTTCAGGTTTAATGCACCAAATCCCCTCGTGATATAGAAATTCAGCGCATTAGCCCCATGTGATTCCCCTCGTGATATAGAAATTCAGCGCATTAGCCCCATGTGATTTGAAAAATGCGTCAAACCCTCATGTGTTTTAATTAATCATGCACAAAATCTCTTTTATGACTAAATTTGATGATTTTGAGATCACTTTTTCTAATATTCTGATTGAATATGCAAGTAAATATGTCAAAACTCTAAATCATACAAAAATGTTAATAATTTTTCTTATATTTGACAATAAAATTTGTTCATAGAAAGGATTTTGCGCATAATTAATTACTAGTAAAACACAAGGGAATTTGACGCATTTTTTAAATCACAGAGGGTTAATGCGCCAAATTTCCATATCACAGGGGGATTTGGTGCATTAAATCCTTTCTTTTCTCGTAAATGGCCACACCACATCAAATATGGACATATATGGTCAGTTTGGAATCCGCAAAATGTTAGTGCAAGAAGTAAATATAACACGGGGTAAAATAAAATAAAATTAACAAACTCAATAACCATATTTTAGGTGATCCAAACATATGTCATAGAAGCTAACATGTTGCCAAGAACATAGCTCACTTGGTAGAAAGAGTGTCCAAAGGTGATGTCTTGGGTTCAATTCCAAGGAAAGACTTGGAATAGAACTTCACTCTCTTTCTATCAATATGTGATCAAAGCTCAATTTAAATTCTCACAAATAATTGTTTGGTCGGTTCTAGGGTCTTCAGGTGTCATCATTTGTTTAGAAGATAACATATTGTCCCTCATGAACTACCTAAATTTTATAAACTCAGAAATAGTTAATCTTATATAGTTTCGTCTCTGAAAGTCTGAAGGCAAAAAGCAGGATTCCTCACTTGCCCTTTCTTCCCTTTCTGTATTCTATGGAAGCCTCCACCCTCCAGTCCTCCACCAGTTGAGCGAACTAAACTCAGAAGATGGCCTTCGAATTTTCTTGAAATAAAAGTAACAGCTGGGGTTAATATGGAATTTTCACTTTTCAACTGATGAGCTTCAACTGATCAGCCAGTCTCTCTCTTGATCAACATATTCAACAAAATCACTCAAATATCAGTTTTTCAGTAGAATATCTAAATACTCTGCAATATTTTATAAAAGGTTAATATGAAAAAGATGTGAATTATAAAAAAGGTATGGAAAAAAGTGATAAAATAATTAAGACTGGATTCTCGTTTCAAAACCATAATCAGCTATAACGAGTTAAAACAGGCTCCAACATAGGGATTTTACAAAAGTAATCAATAAATTGGATTGATAAAACAATAATTGGAATAATTGTATCAGATTTTCCTATGACCTGCTATAGCAATATAATGTTTTATATTGATCACGACAGGTAATGCCAAACCACAACAACCGCTAGCCAGTGGAGTACATATATATCCCTGAAAAACTCAACCTGAAGCTACTTTTGCTACTACAACGAATTAACTTGAGTTACTCTGTACTTTTATTGACTGAATTATTTCCATTTTCAGAACTGCCAAAAATTGTTGCTTTCAAGATGATGTATTAATGTGAAGTGTCAAGTAAAATCCACAACACTTCTTGGAACAACTCTTGCAATAAAATCTGCAACAAAGGCTATACACACTTTGAAGAGGAGGCTGAGGTTTATCCATTATATTAGAATCAGTTCGATCCACGTTTAGCGCAATCTTCAGCTCGTGTAAATGCATTTGCAAAAACATCAATTGTCCAGTCCTTCACATCCTCCTGCATAAAGACGTCAGTATAAGGAACAAAATTGTTGCTGAAGTATCTTCTTACGAAGGAAATAAAATAAAAAGAAATGCTACAGAATCACATTCTGGCGCAGCTTGAGACCGTCATGGTCCCTATACTGAACAGTTTTGCTCGTGAAGTTAAGGTGAAAAGGACTCAATATTCTAAAAGGTATTAAACTGCCTAGGGGTCTTGCCAAGTTAGCATGACCTATAAAATTAAAAACAATAGGCAACAGAAAAACAATAAAGTGCCAGTTTAAGTTGTAAGACATCCTATAACACCTAATTGTCGTCGGATTGATACACCATGAGGAACAGCTCTTTAAATTTTAATACTCCCTCCGTCCCTTATAACTTTGACGTCTTTCCTTTTTTGGATGTCCCAAAAACTTTATCACTTTCCTTTTTAATCAATGAATTTGTGGTTCCTGTTATTTCTCTCTCCTCTGCACACATCTCAATCACACAGTTTTTACTTTATTATTTCTCGTGCCGATCAAACACGCCAAAGTATTGAGGGACGGAGGGAGTACTTTTCAAAAAATAAAACATAGACGGAGCCCTGAGCCACAGTGATGTCTGGGCTTCTTTTAATAACACTGGGAGGATCCATGCCAAAAATGCAGCGTTGCAGCCAGTACAAGAGCAAAATTGTGATAGAAAACCTTGAAAAGAACTGAAATACTCTTAGAGCTACAATCTTACTCCATAAGAGCACAAGTCCACCTTTTTTTAGGTTATATGAAATCAACACTGCCACACTACGATATGACATATTTGTGACTGGCAAACTCAAAGGATTCATTAAGGTAACATAAACTCATGCTTCTTTGCTTCAATTTACCAAAAACATTTATCATTGGGATCATGGATGATATAGGAACAACCCTTAAATCTTAATTATGTCAAATTTCTGATTTCATATAGCAGAAAAGATCAAAGAATAGATTAACTCGCTTAACTAGAATCCCTTGAAAGATACAAAAAGAAAAGAGCAAGGTTATAGGCAAAAAAAAGTTAAAAGAATGCTGGAACCACACTTGAGAATGAGTTATGGAAGCCCACACCACCACATAAAAGGTATTCTCATCAAATCCATTATCCATAGCATTCCCTGAATCATGATTTACTGAACCTTTCCCTTGACTCTTGCTTAATTGAAAAGAGAGAATGGAGCATTACCAAGTGCAAGGGTTCACCGGTACGTATCCGAGCATTTGGACGAGCAAACCGAGACTCGAATGGAGTCCTTGGCCGCACTTCTTGAATTGCATCCCATTCCTCACGGGTAAGCATCCTCACAGTTCCTTGACCTTCAGGAGCATCATTAATCTGCTGCTCAATCCTCTCCTGAGACTTCGAGTCATCATACTACAAAGAAACACAATATCAATATAGCATCCTAACACCATTTAGTTCCAACCGTATAAATTTGTTCATGCTCGGCAATTTGTTGCATTTAGGATTTGTTCATTTCACTTAAGCTAGACAATTAGGTAAAAATCAAACTGCCAAAGAAATATCTAGAAGCCCTTTATTCCAATTAGGGGTTTTACAGTTTTATTAGGCAACAAAATACGGAAAAATCAGCATACAAATGAAAATTCTAGGAGCCCTACCCTTCCGTTAGGAATTTTGCAGTTCAGTTGGGCTATATAATTAGAGAAAATCAACATACAAAAGAAATTCCTACAGGCCATATCCTGCAACTAGGATTAAGCATTGACATTATAGAAAGCGATCTCGAAACATTTCATTATCTTTTAAGGTTAGAGTCAAGCTAGTTTAGACATACCATCATCATGAGCTTTGCTAAAAGCGCAGTGCCAACAACGGTGAGTATCATCGGCATGGTGGGAGTGTCTAGCCATGCCAATGATTCCCGCACCTGGACAAATGTTTGGCTCTTCCTATAATTATTGCCTTTCCTCTTCCTTTCAAGTTCGGCTACCTTTTTCTTCAAGGTCTCGCTGGGACCTTGCAAGGATCTTGTGTGCACTTGTCTCCATAACCGGGGCACCGTTTTACAAACCCCATTCATGCTTTATTAACAAATAAAAGCTAACCAAATCCTATTGAATTTAAACTGCTAATCGAGAATGACAGTTCTGTAATTTGAGACTTTTTTCGAACACCTTGGCTGTACAGTGGATACCTGGATTGATTAATGAATCGCTGAACAATAAATCACAACAAAAGAATATAGATCCTGGATAGTTAGGAATAATTTAAAATTGTAGTGGCTCAATTGCAATAGATTCAATCATACGGTATGAGTCATACAGTGATACGAGTAGCACCCGATCATATGTTTTTATACGACAAAATATACTCCGGTAGTACTATTTCAAAGATTATTTGGTAATTGGTAGAATGAAAATTATGGGATAGTTTATGAGGTTACAATATAATTATGATATGTTATGTTTAAGAGTTCGTTATAAACCTAGAGTTTTAGAGAAGTTAATTACAACCAATTTTAATGAATTATGGGGTGGTGATGATGATGATAGTTCTAATTGGAAGACTATTTATTTTTTTAAAATATTTTCAATTGAAGTCCTAAAAGATATTTTAGTTATCAATCATATATCTGAAAGATAAATATATGAACTGTTAATTTAAGATTCTAATGATTGAAATATCAATCTAAGATATAAAATAGCATGATTTTGAGTTCTTTAATTATCAACTTGTTTCTATGCTACTACATATTTTTTATGACCAAAACAAAATATCAAATGGAAACAAGACTTTATCACAATGACACTAATGATATTTTCACAATGACATCAATAATGATTATATTGCGCATGTATTTTGTAGTGAATATCATTGTATTTTGCACCAACTATTGTGATCATAGATTCAAAGTAGTCATTTTAGATGTTCTTTTTAATAATATTATAACAAAGTACTCCGTATCTCTTTTTATCATAGGAAACAATCACCAAAGATAATTGGATGATTAACTTGTTTAAATACTCTTATCAGTTATCAACCACCATAGTAATTACGGGCCGTCCAATGAATATGGAGGTCCTAGTTCCAAATGCAAAATTGAGACCCTGTTTAATTTTAATAATTGTTATTAATATTGCAATACTATATAATATAATTATATTATAATAAATGATTTGGTCAGGTGTGATGTAGATTATGTCAAGAAATATAGATTATGTCAATAAAATTTACGCTTAAATTTTGTTGAAGTGTATGCACAGTGTTTCAATAACTTATTTAATTGAATTTCCGATTAAATTTTAAATTGAAATTTTGTGGACATAATCTAAACTTCATAAAAAACATTCTCACAAAATTATATATAACAAATCGACTCGAAAGATCTTCAAACAGGCTTGTCCGTATGGACAAATCATCTCTCAATATAGGAAAAAAGGTCAAATACACCCTTCTGCAGTTGCAGATCGGTCACTTAAACTCATGTACTATAAAAAGCATCATATAAACCCATCTACTCTCAAAAAACAATCAACTAAACCAAAATACCTGATGATAACCTTTAATAGCAGGTCCAACCTCACTTTTTCTCAAATATTTATATTGTTCAATTTCTTTTTATTACTTTAGGCCACCCGCCACCAGAATGTTTTTAGCTAGCCTACCCAAAAATTTTATAAAAATTTGTCACAAAGGGATTCGAACCCTGGTTGCACTTGAGGAATTGAGAAACGAATACCATCTCATCTACACATTCGTTGTGTAAATAATTACATCGCAATATATTTATCATAGTAAGGCTCACACCATTATTATAAAATACGTAGTATAAATTTGTAATCCTTGGTAAGCCCAGGATATGGTGGGAGATGGCTTACGTGGCCTGCTAATCTCACTTTTAAATAAGACAATAAAAATAAAATGAAAAATATAAATATGAGAGAGAAAAAGTGAGGATGACCTGCTATTAAAAGTTACCATCAGGTATTTTGGCTTAGTTGATTGTTTTTTGAGAGTAGATAGGTTTATATGATGCTTTTTATTGTACATGAGTTTAAGTGACCGATCTAAAATTGTAGAAGGGTGCATTTGACCCTTTTTCCCTCAATATATTGCAATACTACTATTTAAAAAATTGGGGCCCTTGAAATTGGTGGGCCCGGTTCTAAATGACCGGTAGAACTTGTTAAAAAATGGCCCTATAATTTGATTACCTATACTTTTCTGGAGTTCTATTTGTATTGTAGTTAGGGGCCCTAAATTAGGAGCCGAGAAAAGGGATGGAAAAGAGGTTATACGCGGAAAATAGGTAAATACCGCTACTTTTACCTTCTCTGAGTTAGACCGTACGCGAAAAATAGGTAAATACCGCTTCTTTCCAACACAAAGCGAAATAGAACAAAAATAATAATGGTAATAGTAATAAATTACTGATAATTTGTGTTGAAATTTGAGTTAATATTGACCATGATAACAAAACAAATGTATTCATTAATAATTTACATTTCATGAAAAAAGAGACATTCTTCGAGCCTATTTAGATGCAAAGTCATCTACCAAACTTTCAATGTCAATCTCTTTGAGTTTTTCTTTTGAAACTTCTGATGTCCAGATTGATGTTTCTTTGGAAACATAATTTTTATAATCATGTACATGTTTACAAATTTAAGTTAAAAATTAATTTAATTTTGACTTAAGAACTTTAAAGTTTAAACCCACAACCTAATAAGTTATAAGTAATAATATACTTATACATTTATACCAATTTATTAAATATAAATAGTTTTATTAATTCATCAAAGAATTACACAAAATAAAAAATAACAACCTAAATTCCAAATTTGTTAAATTTCATCATAGATTAGGAGGCCTAAGGGCTAATAAATAATCTATCAATAATCTAAACATTAAAATCAATGATTCAAATATACAATGTTATGCGTAGTATAATTTAAAAGTTTAAATGGTCAAATAGATAAACTTACCTGCAGTGGCGAGTAGGCGGCGTGCGTTGCAGCGGTGCTGAAGGGCTGAACAAGGCTGAACTGGTGGCGTGCGGAGCCGCCGGGCTGCGGTGCTCGACTGCTGGCGTTCTGCGGTGGCAGACCTAGAGGCCTAGACGGAGGTCACGGAGGACGGAGGTCGCCTTGGCCCTTGGTCGACTTCGTTCAATAGTTCGTTTTGTTCATCATTAATCACAGAGCTCAGGCTTTCTGGCTCTCTATTTTGGACTTTGGACTACTCCATAATATTACAACTAATTTTTTTGTGGGCCTTCTTTTTTTGAGGCCCTGTGCAATGGGCTAGTTCTCCCCCTTGGACCGGCCTTGAAAATAACCGTTCAAAATTAATACATATGAGTGTGTAATATTTTTTCATCCTAATATACATCTTGTTTAGACCAACTATTTTATAGCTCAAGTAAGATCTCATTTGCCATTAAAATAGCTCAACGTGTGTGTAAATTATGTTATTCTTTTCTTTAAGATAATTTATATTACTAGTATATTTTAGTATAGATTTAAAGAATGCTAAAGTTTTAAAAATAATTAATGATTACTCACTTCTGGTATTGTAATGTATATGACTATTTGTTGTATCATATTTGTGTAGTTTTGTAACTAAATTAATATGATTAAAATCTTATCTTCCACGATACAACTATGAATTAGAACTAATATTCAATATAGAATACAGTAGGCGGGAAAAATCGAAGTGAAACCCGAAAATCGACCCGGGTTCGGACCGCAAAATTTTACCGGGCCGGACTTTTTTATTTTTGGCGGGCCGGGTAAAAAAAACCGGACCGACCCAGAATTACGAGCCCAAATCCGGTCCATGAAAATTACAAACCGGCTCGGATCGGCCAAAACTCATCCTGAATATTTCATTATAATTTATTATAAAATATTAAGTATATGTAATAATATATCGGAAAGCCAACGGTCCCAACCGTTTCAACATCTCCATCAGCCGATTGGGTATCTGGGAGAGAAATTAGAAGTCTAAAGGACAAATATGGGATGCCATTTAGAATTCCAGAGAGGTAAAATTTATGGAATTTTCATGTTCCCAAGGAGTAATCAATCCTACAAAAACTAATCTTCGAGACTCCGGAGATCATCGGAGTCTGCAACTGGGGTGGGAGGTTCAGGCTCTTCTCCCCGTTCCCTGGCCCGGGCCCGGGCTTGATTGCGAGCCAGTTTGGCGGCGGCCTCCACTAGCTCCTCATCCGCGGTATGATCAGCCATGCAGAACTGGTCCCCTAAGCCCTTAATAAGGAGGATCGACATCAAAGCCTCCACAACATCGTAGTAGCCTTTTGCAGAGCTGTCACCGACAAGGTCGAGCATGAACCGGTTGCTGAGCGGCGTATCCTTCACGAACCTTCCGAAGCTTGACCCCGTGACCCAGACGCTCCTTCTTGGTCTGCAGGCGCAGATCCTCCTCAAAGACGTCCTCGGCAGTGCCCCAGGCATAGTGTTGCGCGACAAGCTCGAACTTAACCGTCTTCTCGTACCTCGTGGTGTCCATATGCCAGACGGGGGGCGCGGCGACGGCCTGGGAAGGACGGACAGTGACAGTACCGGCCTCCGCTTCAGGCGCCGGGGGAGGACCAGGAAGGAAGGAAATCTCGTGTTGCTCACCCACGGACAGCTTCCCAAGATCAGTCTCCAGCGCGGCCTGGAGCTCCCTCTTTTCCTTGGCAGCCGCTTCCCTTTCCAACCGAGCGGCCTCCTGCGCCGCCTTCAGAGCATCATCGGTCGTCTGCTTCGCCAGAAGGGCATCCGCGTCCTTCGAGTTCTCGGACTGCAGGATATACAGACCGGTCTACGGCAAAAGTAAAAATAAGGAACCACGACAAGAAGGAACCACGACAAGAAGGAACCACGACAAGAGTAGAAATAACTCAAGCAGCAGACATGCATACCTGGAAGTTGGAAGCACGTCGTCAAGGCATTGTTGACGACTTCGAGGGATGGATGCGGGAGCAATTGCATCCCTGAGTGAAGGGCGAATTCCCTTCATGCCTTGATGGTCGGGCAGCCAAGAGGGGGCAGGCCGGTATCCTGAGCAACAGGGTCGGAGGGTTCAATGTGGGGCCTCTTCCCTGACTTCTCTTTCCCCGCGCCCATTCAGCGTGGGACCACAACCAAAATAGGCGGTGCGTCCTGGGCAGGACCAAAGTCAGCAACATGCCCTTCAGGGGTGGGCTCAGGCGTGGCCGAGGCAGCAGGCTTCTAGGCATTCTTCTTTCGCTTATCGGTCTGAGAGGCTGCAAAGGAGTTGGCCTCTGAGGATTGGGCCGCCTGGGCTGCAACCGCCTTCTGCTGAGCAGCGCAGGACTTAGCATTCTTGGCCACCCTCTCCAACTTCAGCGCGTTGAGGTGCATTTGTTCTTGAGTGGGATAAGGACCTGAAACGAAGGAATAAACTATTAGGGCCGAGTAGTATGGATCCAAGAAGGATGCTTAACTCACAGGATGGGACCTTCCGAGATCTCGATGTGGTTCGGGAGGGGGAAGTTATCCATCCCAAAGTAACAGGCGGTACCTATTCCTGCATCGGAAAGCGCCCAAAAAGTGAGGTAAGGATCTAGACGTTCAGTGTAACACCCCGTCCCCGCAGGCCCCGAGGTAGTTACTCCAGACTTCTAGTACTATCCTCACAAACCGCCACAAGCCTTTAACGCGCACTTTGTCCTCACTCGCGCGCGCCCTGAGAAACTTCCCAAGGGGTCACCAATCCCAAGACTACACCCATGCAAGCACGCTTAACTCCGGAGTTCTTGGTTAATAAGCTCCTTTAAAAGGAGATGCACCTTGTTAGTATGAGTAGTACTATTAATCTTTTTAAATTAATCTCAAATGTTACAATCACCCCACTTAGGATTGCAATGTCCTCGTTGTGCCCATAAACCAATTCAAACTCAATCATATCCCATAATCTTTTCCCCGCTAAGTGCATGCCTGATATCCAACGGTTCAACACATTGTCGCAGGGTTGCTCTGATACCATCTGTAACACCCCGCCCCGTAGGACCCGAGGTAGTTACTCCAAAATACTCTCTAGACCTCTAGTACTATCCTCACAAACCACCACGAGCCTTTACCACACACTTTGTCCTCACTTGTGCGTGTCGTGAAATTAATTTAAAAAGATTAATAGTACTACTCATACTAATAGAGGTGCATCTCCTTTTAAGGGAGCTCATCATCCAAGAACTCGAAATTTAAGTGTGCTTGCACGGGAGTAGTCTTGGGATGGGTGACCCCCTTAGAAGTTTCTCAGGGTGCGCACGAGTAAGGACAAAGTGCACGGAAAAGGCTAGTGGCGGTTTGTGAGGACAGTACTAAAGGCCAGGAGGGTGTGTAGGCGTAACTACCTCGGGCCCTGCGGGGCTGAGGTATTACATTCGGATCCCTCCTCTTTTACATTGTTGATTGCCTCCTCCAGTTCATCACTAAGGCGCGGTAGCCCTATATTCGGTGGATACACATTCCACCGCACAAGGAACTAGACATCGAGAAAGCGGATGAAAAAGAAGTGATACTTCCATTCGTAGATGGATGTAGGAGCTCCGTGGAATAGTCTCCGCCCGGTTCGGGCACTGATACTCAGGAATCCATCCGATTTCTGGGGAGAAAGCTTAAAGAAGTGGTGAAACAGATCTAGGCTCAGGACTATATCCCTATCTATGCATCAGACGATGAAAGCTGAGATGAACTAGAAGGAATTCAGCATGAACTGGGCGGGAACGACCTGGTACCGGCGAAAGAGGTCTAGGTAGAATGGGTGAAAGGGGAAATGCAGCCCGGCCTTTACCGAATCCAAGTGTACCATCAACATACCTGAACGCCTCTTTAGTGGATGATCTGCCGCACGCAGGTTGTAGACGATCAGTCGGGGGAGGTACAATCACATCTCTTAGAGAGCCTTATCCGTGAAGAACTGCTCGCAACCCTGGGTGTTCCACACTGGTACCACATGTCAAGGTATACCCTCGGATTGCCTCGGTAAAAAACCGTAAGATCATCCCCGGAGAAGGCCTCCTCGCCGGAATCATAATCTTCCGGTTGTGCCTCGGAGGCGTCCCCTTGCACACCCTCAGGGTCAAGATCATTACTGACCGACACCATGGTCCCTTCGGCACTCCCACCAGCCGAGGTTGAAGAGGCGATGTTGTTGGAGGTACCAGTTTCCCCCGAGGAACGAAAATCTGAGTCGAACTCGACAGGCAAACGAGAATCCAATGATGGCTCTGATGGGATCAACATCAAGAAACCAAAGAATAATTAAAGATGTTGGGAAGGGGAATTACCTTGGAAAAAACTTGGAGACGAGAAAGGGTGACCGGGAAATCCGAACGAAAAATCTGCAAACACTTGAAAATGGAAGAGCGAGAATTTGGAAATCCTAAACTATTCAAGGGATGTGATATTTTTAAGGGACTTGACCGCCCAGCAAACCAGTAAGAACGCGATGGGTGACAGGGAGCGTGTTTCAGGACTTGTGTCGCACGGGGCTCAACAGGCGCGTAATGATTACCTTTGCTTTGGAAGTTGATTTGGCCGCCATAACCGTCACATGGGATTTTGAGAACCGCCTAATAAGAGGTCACATCGGGACTCTCAAGGAGGCTCGGCCCGAGAGAACTTTCTACTTCTTCATGTCCCACACTTTCTCGGAACATCAGAAGTGGGGGACTTGTGTTGGGTTAATAGACTCGATACTTGATCGGCTCATTACCCCCTAGAAAGAAACCCATCAAGGCCCATTTAGGGCATGGATGCATGATCCGACAAATGTATCAGTCAAACGCACTAGACGCTCGGTCTCAGTGGTCTTGGACCAACAAGGGCCAGATGACATTCCATGGCCTCCGGCAGGACAACTCACAAGAGCCGAGCAGAGCCCCTCCCTTATGCTCAGTCAGAACCAGGATCCATGTTCCGGGGGATGCTCGTTGAGACCCCTTGACGGGAAACCAAGATATTGGCGGGAAACACATTTAATGCAGTAGATTTGGTGGTTGGGAAGCTAGCCACTCATAATCCTCCACATCATCAGTGTTACCTACCCCTTGGTAGTATAAATAGTAGCATTTATTTTACTATAAAGGTTTGACAACTTATATCTGTTAGCAATATCAATTATCCCCCCCCCCCCATCTCAGCTAGATTAGACGATCGGCCTAGAGTGGTTTGTAGTAGAATGTGTTGTAACAATCCTTATTCAGAGTAATAAGATAAGGCCCACTTACTAGATTAACTAATTGCTTGTCCATTATTGCTTGCGCTTACTCACCATCCATAATCCATTATATACTCCACTCGAAATCCAAAGGAAGGTGTTGGACCTTTTGGGTGAAGGAATAAACCTCAACCAAGTGCATTATATATATCATGCAATAATGCCTTTGCTGAGGTTTATTCCCTTCAACCCGTAGGCCCAACACACAAACTAAGGGCTTCGAGTGGGTATTTTAAAAGAGTAAGATCAAACAAGTAAGATGACGCCAAATAAGAAGTCTCAATAAAATTTTATGGCGTGAAGCCGTTCGTCCAACTGCTATGTTACGAGCTGCTAAGAATGCTATAAGACTAGAGTGCTAAGTTCCGATTCTTACAATGAAATAAATGCTCCCTTTTACACCGCCAATGGGTGACTAGATGCATTGAACCCAGCTGAGGATGATTTAATCTCGACTACCAAATATTCTGTATTAAATGCGTGACCCCCAGGATCTTGGCTCCACGCCAAGGGGTGGGCACGTTCATCCCGACCATCATATCTTCTGCATTAAATCCGCAACCACCAAATATCCCTTATTAAATGCAGAATCCCATCAGGATCTTGGTTGTCCGCTACGGGGAAGGGACGTTCATCCCCATGAGCTTGCCTCTGGTTTGCCGTTGGACCTGAAGTCCTTCAAGACGTACGTCTAGTGCTGCTCCTGGGCCAAGGTACCTATCACGCTAGGATACGTACATCCCCTGGATGGGGAATGGTATCCGGCTGTCCTGGGCCTTCTGGGGACGTTCGTCCCCATGGGCCTCCTGCTAAGCAAAGTCCTTCGAGACGTACGTCTAGTGCTGCTCCTGGGCCAAGGTACCTGCCACGTTATGATACATACGTCCCTTGTATGAGGAATGGTATCCCGCTGTCTTAAGCCTTCAAGGGATGTTCGTCCTCATGGCCCTCCTGCTAAGCAAAAGTCCTTCGAGACGTACGTCTAATGCTACCCTTGGGTCAAGGTACCTGTCACCCCAGGATACGTACGTCCCCTGGATGGGAAATGGTATCTCGCTGTCTTGGGCCTTCTGGGGACGTCCGTCCCCATGGGCCTTAGTGGTTTATGGGCCAAACCCCATTGTGCCATTAACCCAACACAAGCCCCCCACTTCTGATGTTCGGAGCATGCGCGTGACATAAGGAAGTAGAATTGAATCTGACGTACATCGGATGCTAACACCCTTGGCGCCTCCCAAATCGATGAGCCATGTCGTGTCTCCTGATGTGCGTCCCCTGAGATGGGTCTTGGAATGCAGTTATCTTCCTTTCGGGTTCAGTGCCTTGGAGCCGATGTCCCCTACGGAGACGAACCCCTTTTCCAGGGGGTTTCACCAGAAGGCTTGGGCTTAGGGGACGGCTGTCCCGTGCATTTGAAGTAAAACTGTTTCCGTCATAATGCCTTTAGCCGACGCCCCTGACGTGACGGTTGCCTGTTGTATTCTTGATATCTGAATGTCTTGCTTTCTTTATTCACTGGATCTCCGTACCCGGCCATCTATGTGAACGGGCCTTGGTGGCCCGTTGGGGACGTACGTCCTCCAGTCTAGAGGGAGGGTATATGATGTTTAATTGTCTCTGGAGACGTTCGTAGGGTGAGTGACCCAACACACATGAGACATGCCGCACAGCTTAAGCCCTGGGGCCGTACTGCGCTAAACCGATGACTTTGGTGGAGACGCTCGTCTATGCTAGGATTCATTTTGAGCATCCTCCATTATCCTACATCCTGGTCATGAGCTTATCTGCATAGTGAGCCTGACCGTACATTGGACACGATGGCACTAAGGGGCCGATCGTACCGTGAATGATGAATATCGGACGCCAGGATTTTGACTTCCCACACCTTTGGGAGACGGACGTCTTTTGCGTCCGTGCTCGGCATTTTATGTCATGGCGGGCATGAACGTCCCTGGGCAACTGGTTCCAAATGTGTTGGCTAGCTGACCCTTTTGGCTCGAGGATTGACGTCGTACGTCGCCACTGCAGTAATTTCTGTTTTTTGATCGTCACTTTTCTTCGCTCAACCATCGTCTCACCGGTCCTCCGTGCTGCCCCTTGGTCTTATGTTGCGCAAGGCCGATGACTTGATGACGAACGGGTTTACCCCCTAGGACTCGCTGGTTTTTGCTCAAACTATCTTCTCACCAGGCCTCCGTGCTGCCCTTTGTCTTATGCTACGCGAGGCCGATGATCTTGATGAAAATCAGGACGTCATCCTGGCGACGAGCAGGTTCCCCTGGTTTTCATTCAACCATCTTTTCACCGGTCCTCTGTGCTGCCCCTTGGTCTTATGCTGCGCGAGGCCGGTGATCCTGATGAAGAATAGGTCTATCCCCTGGGATTCCCTAATGCCTTTTTTAAGGGTCTTCATCTTCGTTCAACCATCTTATCATCGATCCTCCGTGCTGCCTCTGGGTCTTATGTTGCGCGAGGCCGATGATCCTGATGAAGAATAGGCATATTCGTTGGGATTCCCTGTTGCCCCTCTTGTTTTTTTGAGGGGTCTTCATCTTCGTTCAACCATCTTATCATCGAGCCTCCATGATGTCCATTGGTCTTATGCTGCGCGAGGCCGATGGTCCTTATGAAGAACAGGTCTATACGTTGGGGTTCCCTAGCTCCGGGAGTTATGTCTCTCTCTTCCCCCATTTTTTTCGGGAGGAAGGAATTTTGTAAGATGGTCTCATTGATAGAATTTCTTTAAGTGTTATACATTCCATACGTGTGAGGCCTTCCCTCCATTGTGTGGAGGATGAACGTCCCATGAGCATATTTCTTAAATACTTTGTACGGCCCTTCCCAGTTCTTGGCCATTTTGCCGCCTTCCCCTCCAAGTGCTTTTCTCTCGTTTCCTTAGGACTAGGTCCCCGACCTCTATTTCTCTGATCCTCACTGCCTTATTGAAGTATCTCTGGGTGGCTCGGTGGTATTCTTCCATCCACCGGGCGGCGAGATCTCTTCATTCCTCGATGAAGTGAAGCTCCGCACGTAACATGTTTTCATTGTCTTCTAGCTGGATGTGCGTCGTCCGTTGCGTTGGTATGAACACTTCCGTAGGGACCTTGCCTTGAAAACCGTATGCTAATGCAAAGGAAGTCTCCCCGGTAGCTGTCCTCGGGGTGGTCCTGTACGTCCACAAGACGTAGTTTAGCTACTCTGGCCATGTGGAGGCGTAGTCTTCCAACTTCTTCTTGATTCCATTCATGATGGTGCAATTCATGTTCTCCACCTGGCTATTGGATTGGGGGTAGCCCACTGAGGCTTTGGAGTGCCTGATACCCCATTTGGCCAGATATGCCTCGAATCCCTTCCCGACGAACTGCCGTCTGTTGTCTGTGATAATCTGCTCTGGGATTATTCTGAAGCGGCACAAGATGTTCTGCCAGACAAAACGCTGGCACTGCTTTTCTGTGATTGTTGTTAGAGGTCTGGCCTCCACCCATTTCGTGAAATAATCGATTGCCACAATTATGAACTTCTTCCCTCCAGTCGTCCTGGGAAACAGACCCAACAAATCAATTCCCCATCTCGTGAAAGGTAGTGTTATGGTCATCAGGGTATAGAAACTAACCGGGCGTCCTGGCATTGGCGCATATTGCTGGCATACCGCGCACTTCTGAGTGTCATTAAAACAATCTTGTTGAATCGTTGGGCAGTAATAGCCCTGCAGGATGATCTTCCTTGCCAATGTTCGGGGCCCCTGATGGCTACAACAGATGCCTTCATCGATCTCCTCCATGACTGCGGCAGCTAGGTTCGGTGGGAGACATCTGAGATTCTGAGATATGGCCCGCCAAACGTCTTCTTGTATAATTGCCCGTCAATGATCTCAAATCTCGGAGCCCGCCTCTTGATCCAGACGCCCCTGCCAGCAGGTCGGCCATCTGGATCCAAAGGAAGGGTTTCGTTCCTAAGGTAGTCAGCCACTTTGGTCGTCGAGTTTGGGTCTGCAAAAGAAATGGTTGATACCTGAATAGTCATTGTTGTCGCGCGGAGGAGCACTTCGTGTTTGACAAACCCCCTTATGTGCCTGGGGACGAGCGTCGCCTAATCCTCGGCTAGAGGATTGCTTAGTTTGGACAGGATGTCCGCTTCGACATTCTCTACTCGAAGCACCAGGTCGATTACCACCTGCTCGAACTGCGCCATCAACTCCTCGGCCAGTTCCTTGTAGGCATTCATCCGCTCCTCCAGGGTTTCGGCAGTGTCGTTCATCTGCGTGACCACTAGCTGGCTGTCCATTCTTACCTTCAGACGAGCTGCGCCGAGGCTTTTTGCGCATTTGAGTCTAGCAATCGGAGCCTCGTACTCAGCCTCGTTATTGGTAACCTTGAAATCAAATTTCATTGAGATACCCGAAATAGGATCAAAACAGTTTGAAAATTCCAAAATAGGACTGTCATGTTTTTATTCCCAAAATAGGACTAATTCCTGCCATGTTTTGGCAGTACCAGACTTCAAACATGTCAGTATTTTCTAAACATGGCAGTAATTAGTCCTATTTTGGGAATAAAAACATGGCAGTCCTATTTTGGAATTTTAAAACTGTTTTAGTCCTATTTCAGAAACTTTCCCAATTTCATTTAGTAGTAGGCCTTGAATCCTTCGGGAGATGTGACGAATGCTCCCCCTCCACACCCCTTCGCACTTGAGGCTCCATCGGTGTACATCTCCCACCAGTTGTCAAAATCATTTACCCCATGGGAGCCATCCTTCGTGCGTGTCGTGCACTCCGCAATGAAGTCCGCCATGGCCTGCCCCTTGATCATCGGCCTCGGTTTGAATTCCACACTAGACTGTCCGATCATAAGGAACCACTTGGTAATCCTCCCACTCACCATAGGGTTCCTGAGGATGGTGGTGAGGGGTTGCGTGGTGAAAACCGTCACTGGGTGCACCAGGAAGTACGGCGCCAATCGCCCGATAGACGTGATCAAGGCGAGGATCGTCTTCTCCATCAGCGTGTACCTGGTCTCGAGGCCGTTCAGCGCTTTGCTCACAAAATATATTGGCCGTTGAACGCCATCTTCTTCCTTCAACAGTACGGCGCTTACGACCAGGTTGGCTACAACAAAATACATGTACAGCTGCTCCCATGGGTCCGCTTTTGTGAAGAAGAGCGGAGAGGAGAGGTACGTCTTGAAGTCTTCGAACGCTGACTGACATTCCGGGGTCCATTCAAATGGATTCGCCTTCTTCATGATCTTAAAGAAGGGAATTGCCCTACCTGCCAGTTTGGACATAAAATGACTCAGAGTTGCCAGTCGACCGGTAAGCCTCTGCACATCCTTCAAATTCCTAGGGGCTTCCATGTCCATGATGGCCTTCACCTTTTCAGGGTTGGGCTCAATTCCACGTTCATTCATCATATATCCGGGGAACTTGCCTCCTTTGACGGTGAAGGTGCATTTCTTTGGATTCAGTCTCATATTGGCCTCCTGCATAATGGTGAAGACCTTCTCCATGTGTCGTACCTGGTCTTCCTTTTTCTTGCTTTTGATCAGGATGTCGTCCACATAGGCCTCCATAATTTTGCCGAGGACCTCCTTGAACAATATCCTGATTATCCTCTGAAAAGTTGCCATGGCGTTCCTCAGACTGAACGGCATGACCACATAAAAGTACACGTCCTCCATCGTCACGAACGCCGTTTTCTCTGCATCATCCGGGTGCATGAAGACCTGATGGTACCCTCTGAAGGCATCCATGAAGCTGAGCAGCTCGCACCCCGCTGTCTCATCCACAAACAGATTAATCCTAGGGACCGGATAAGGGTCCATCGGGCAAGCTTTGTTGAGGTACGAATAGTCGATGCACGTCCGCCAAGTGGGACCCTTGGGTGCCAGCACTACGTTGGATAGCCATTCCACGCGGATGACTGGTCGGATATGGCGAATGCTGAGCAAGGTGGTCACCTCTGATTTGATGAAGTCCCGACGTTAGACCGCGATGTACCTTTTCTTCTGTTAGACGAGTTTTTTGTCGGTTCGAATGGGGCACGATATCTGCCCGGCGGGCGGTTTCGGCAATGCTATTGACCCGCATGTCACG
Organism: Cuscuta europaea; assembly: GCA_945859875.1. Taxonomy (NCBI): domain Eukaryota; kingdom Viridiplantae; phylum Streptophyta; class Magnoliopsida; order Solanales; family Convolvulaceae; genus Cuscuta; species Cuscuta europaea. Next base: position 2,991,244 of record CAMAPE010000070.1, read on the forward strand.
GTCATTAACCTTCTTCATAGCCTCCTGGTAGCAAGCTCGGGCCGTGTGCGGATCTGTGCGGGCCACCTCCACCCCAGTCTCCGTGGAGAATTTGATGCAGGAATGCCGCACGGAGCAGGTGGCTTCAAGGTCTTCTAGGCCCGGCCTCCCCAGGATGGCGTTGTGGGCACACTTCAAGCGGACGATGACGAACGTCATGTGGGTCGCCGCCTTGTGCCATCCGTCCCCAATCTCCACCGTCAAGGTGATTGTCCCTTCAGTGTCTATGCAGCCCCCGGTGAATCCAGTCAATGGAGTTCGCAGAGGGGTGAGCTGAGACCTACTGAGATGCATTCTCTCGAAAACGTCCGAGTATAGGACGTTCACACTGCTGTCCGTATCCACCATCACCCGCCGGACGGTGGCGTTTTTACGTCCATGCTGATAACTAGCTCGTCCCTATGTGGCAATGGGTATTTGGGCAGGTCTTTTCGGCCAAAGCATATAGGCTTGGACCTCTGCTTCTTGGTAGGGGGTGCGCATATGGCTCCCACATAAAGGGCCCTCTCAACTGGTTTTGTTAAAAGAACTAAATTGTTAGGAAATTAGTTCAAAAGTTTGGATATCTGAAATACCCGAAACCCGACCCATACCCGAGGGAATCCGAAACTTAAAATATCCGAAATATTTTTACCATTTTCTTGAAGGGTTGGGTTAAAGAATATAACCCCGATACCTGAACGGGTTTACCATTTCGCAACCCGACCCGCCCGAACCCGACCTGTGCTCTCCCCTAGGATTCCCCAGTTTCCGCGCCCCCGAAGATTACTTTGATCTCCAACCTCTTCTTATGGCCTTCCGGCCCCAGGGACCCCTCGAGCCGTTTGTCGGTGTGGCGGTAATCGACGTCCCTGACCTCTGCCTCCCGCCGGTCGTCCCGATGCCAGGTATGTGACTTCTTCTACAGCTGCATATGGTTCTGAGAACCCGACCTTTCTATGAACTCTCCGAGGTAGCCCCTCCAGATGAGTTGAACGATGGTTATCTTGAGGTTACGGCAGTGATCCGTGTTGTGCCCGGTTTTGCGGTGGTACTTGCAATAATCCCTGTGGTTCCTGCGCATCGGCCCATCGGAACCTCGCGGCTCTTCGAGCATCCCCTAGTCCTTGATGTCCTCAAATATTTGGCTCACCGTAAATGCCAAAGGAACATACCCGGGATCATTCCACCGTACGTCGGGAACCTGCCCCTGTGCCCCCATGGGACGTAAACGCCGTTCATCTTCTTCTTTTTTGCCTCGTGGGATTCTGATGGCCCCGGCCCCAGGTGATCCGATATCTTGCGAGTCGCGGGAATGGAAACCCCATCCCGCTAGGCAATCTCATCTTCGACTGCCGCATACTTTTGTGCCCTAGCCAACACTTTGGCGTAACTCCTCCCGGGGTTCCTCCTCAGATCATGGTAGAGATCCCCGATTACGAGTGCGTTGGTGAAGAGGGTGTTGCCCACACACTTTGTGAGGTCATCAACCTTCAGAGTTTCGTCCCTCCATTTGATGAGGAAGGTTGATAGGGACTCCCCCTTATTCTGGTGGACGTTCGTCAGCTAGCTGAAGTGCTTCTTCGGTGTGGAGCTGGAGACGAACTGCGTCATAAACTACCTGGAGAACTGTTCAAAACTGTCAATGGATCCGGGTCTGAGCTGCCCGGACCATTCCTGCGTCGGCCCTCTGAGGGTGGTGAAGAATAGCCTGTAGATGGCCTCATCGGAGGCTCCCGACATGGAGAGTTCTCCCTGGAAAGAAATGAGGTGAGCTTTAGGGTCCCCCCGACCCGTTATAAGTCAGGGCGCCGGATGACCTGATGTCCCCAGGAATCTCCGCCGCCATGATCCCAGCGGAGAAGCGAGAGGATAAGGAAATCATGGACTGAGCTGGATCAGTATCCGTTCATCGGTCCAACTAATTGATCTACCTCTGAAGGTCCACGAGCATCGCGTCTCGTGGGTCGACGGAAGTGATTTTGGGGATTTCCAGCGTCAAGGTATTCCCTGGACGCATGGCGTCAGCGCCATGCTGCTTGTTGATGACTCGGGCCCCTGCCCCAAGCCGTTGATCATAGGGTCTGCTCCCTAGTTACACGGTCATTACGGGGCATCAATTGGGTGGCAGCTGCATATCAAGGGCCGCCTCATTGAATCTCTTGATCCATTCGGCCGCAACGGAGATGTCTCCCGTTCCATCAAACGGTTTACATCCCAAGTCTCTTGCCTCTTTGAGGTACTTCGAGATATTTATTATAGGGACCTCGGCACCTCGCCCTCCTCGGGGCTCTACACTCTCTCTAGGAGTCACTCTACTTCCTCTTCTTGAAGCCCCCCCCAAATCACGCCTTTCCCGGCGCCTTTGGCGATCCTGTTCGTATTGCCGAAGCAATTCTTCAATCCTCTCGAGAGCGACATTATCATCGCTCTCATCACTAGCATCGTCATATTCCCCATCATACGGGGTCTCAAACGGCTCAGTTTCTAGTTGATACGTCGTGTCCTCCTCAGATACATAGAACTCATCTGTGGTTTCCACGTGACTGTCACTCACGGTCTAAGCTTGGCCTCCACGGCCTTGTCCCCTGGACACTCTAGAAGCCCCTCTACTTCCTTGCATGGACCCTCCTGGTGCTCGGCCAGTTGGGTTCCTTCTAGTCACTTTTCCGGTACGTTCCATTTCTGAGAGAAATCAAGAATGAGTCATTAGACTCGTAACAAATGTCAATTGACAGATAGGCACTTAACGACATCATTTGGCTCAAATCACCGCCATACCAATTGTTAAGGGTACCATCTTAACAATTGGAGACATTGCAACTCAAATACCAAAAGTTCTACAAGTACAAAACTTCTTTTGCTCATGGTTTTCAATTTCATTTTCAAAAAAAAATTGAAGCTTCATTATGATGTTTACGGACTAAGGCTCTGATACCAATTAAATTGTCACACCCCGGACCTATCCGGACACGTCAACAACCCGCCGTACAGTACAAATAGTCAACCGCAGTCCAACACATCCATACTATACAAGGCGTCTGGAATATCATTCACACATAGTACATCCATAAAGAAACATAATGTAAAATATTAATTTAAAGCAGCGGAAACAATATTACAAGTGTTCAAGACACACTTGGCATAACTAGGCATACAAGCCCCCAAATGATTGTTCAGAAAATAATATCCGTGAGCATTATTATAATTGTTTTTGAAACAGAAATGGAGGAAGCACGATCCACGTCTTCTCTTCTAGAATCTTCCCGAAGCCACGGGCACTGGTAGCAAGCTCAGCTCCTACCTGAAACTATGAGGTGGCCTCCCCCGTGAAGGGAAGGTCAGTATTTGGAAGCATTTGACAAGTACAATGACAACTATACTAAGTATAATCTATGTTTCAAACTCTAAGACCCTCAATCTAGGGATGATATTATATTATAGGCCATAACCCTCAGTTACCCCTTTTCTTTTTAAAATCACACTTACTTTACATAAAGTCAAGTAGCCGGCCCGTGGGCCCCTATTCATTTAGAATTTACCATTTTCATTCCCCGTGACCACAAGCCACGACAACCCCATAGGGTTCCTTTGAGACCCAATTGTATAGCAAGGGCTCGACCCAACTTCGTTTCTATACAATCCTTTAACTCAATTTAACACATCAAAATTTGTATGGCAAGGGCTCGGCCCAACTACGTTTCCATACCAACCATAACTTCGTGGCAAGGGCTCAGCCCAACTGCGTTTCCACGAAGATAACGAATACATGACAAGGGCTTGGCCCAAATACGTTTCCATGCTAATCACATTACATGGCAAGGGCTCGGCCCAACTACGTTTCCATGCAATCCAAGAGTCCGACTCTAATTTGTTTTCATATTCCAATTCTCAAGCAAATCCTATGCCTAGAATCAATTCACTTGGGTAGTCTTTAGGCCTACTCCTAACACACCTTAGTGTTTGTATAATTGGACCTTAAAGTATCACTTAAGGCTACTTAAGGCATCCCTATTCACAATCCTATCTCTTAGGATTAATTCCATCTTTTATTTATATTAATCTCCCAACTAGTATTTCAATACTAGTCGGATACTCTTAGAACAACCAAGTTCTTAATTCATAGCCAAATAATTCATCTCAATTGATTTTCTCATCCAAACATGGTTTAATCCCAATATACAAAATATCACTTTTATGCATTCATGAATTCCTTACATGAAGTAAAAGTATATTTTATCAAAACATTTCATAGTTAATCCCATCATCATGCCATCACCTTCATATCACATAATCATACACAATTTATTCTAAATTTGTATATCATGTTTCACTTACTAATGTCAATAGTATTTTCATTTAGGCATTATTAATCATTAATAATCCATGAAAATCACATTTAATTACCTTAGGCAATCTTATAAAATTAACTCACTAATTATAAGCAATATAGTCAGCCATCCTCACCTAGAATGAGCTTTAAGAAGTTCTACCCTTCTCGGTTGAACTCCGGCGAACTCTGGCGATACTCCGGCGAACTCCGGTGATACTTCGGCGACAGTTAGGAACACTTTAGTCAAGCTCCTAACAAGGTTTTATCATCAAAAAACCCATATCAACACAAATAACCTCTAAAAGGTTATTTTCCGACGAAACGGTCATTTGGCTTCTAAGTTCGTTCTTGGACTTAGAACTATCTTCCAACCCCTTGTTCTACACTTCTAAACATGTAGAACAATCCTAGGGGTCCTCCATATGATATATAAGTCATATGATAGATAAGAAAATAGAGGAAAAGTTATTATAAGGTCATTACCTTAATCTTTCACACTTTTCCTATCTTTTTCCTTCTTTAAGTCTTCTTCTTTGAACTCCTATGGCTTGAGCTTCGAAAATTGCAGCAATGGAGGCGGGTTTGAGAGTTTCCTTTCTCTTTCTTGATGGCCTTGGTCGAGCTCTTTGGTTGGAGGGAGGAGGGGATGACACCTTTTGTCTCCTTTGGTCAATGAGTGAGGGAAAAAGGTCCCCCTTGTACTATGATGCTCATCACCTCACTCCACCTCACCCCTAAAGTCAAATCAGCCCCCCTCACATTAATTTGAGCACACAAAAACGTGGGGTGGCCCCCACTCATGTGTGAGGTCATCCCTTTGTGTCCAAAACTGTACAATCGGCCCCGAAAGTTGTATTTCTCGGACTGTTTTTAATTATATTTTATTTTATCGGGCAAAATAAAATATATCACACGTTCCTAGTTATTATAGGACTTTAGAATAGATGTACATTCTCCAACTTTAATTTAGGAGTCTCCGAAATTCATTTAGGGCTGTTATCTGATAAATTACCAATACCGGTATTTGGGCCTCGTTTGACCAACGGGTCAACTCTATGCTCTTTCTATGGGCCTACTAAAATTATCCACCACCATATACATATCATCTAGACTAAGATGAATATAATATGTTATTCTGGACTTATGGGGCGGTCCCCGTTCCCGGTGTGGGTCCCACGTGCAATTTACTATTCACGCAAAAGAAATAATAAAAATTTACAACTTCGCAAATTTGTGATTCATTCATCAAGGTTTATTACATAATTTACTAAAAGGTAAATGTGCTCGGGGACGGTGCTACACGGATGACATCTGCCATCTCCCTTAGGGCATCAAGATCCCTCCTGAATTCATGGGGTATCACGTCAGTAAGCACCCCAAGGTCCCCGCGCCTTCACAAGCTGCTGGACCGGGTGCCTGTCGCTTGCTGGTGGGCTCTCCTGCCGTGTGACTCTTGGATCTCAGATCTGGTTATCGACGAAGAAGATGGCGGTTTGGACTGTCGAAGAAGATGGCGGTTTGGACCGTAGAAGAAGATGGCGGCTTGGACCGCCGAAGAAGATGGCGCCATGGCCGTGCGAAGAGAGAAGCCTTAGGACTTCCGACGAGGTGCAACAGAGAGGAAGACCGGCAAAGAGAGAAGCGTTCAGACCCTGTGCGGAAGGAAGATCGGCTGCTAAATGTTGCTTCGGGCATGGGAAGAGAGATTGATGGAAGAAGCTTCCCAGAGAGGGAGATGTCTTGCACGGAAGAGAGAAGGTCGAGTTGTTTTGACGGGAAGGAGAAAGGGAGCTGTTTTGACGGGAAGGAGAAACGGGAGGGTATGTTTTGTGTCAATTCAAAAAAGAGTCATATCTATGCCATTCTTTCTTAATATAATATGCGGTCCCGACAGTACCGGGCGGCCCCCACTTCTGGTGTGGGCCCCACGTGAATTTTACTAATCACGTAAAAGAAATGATAGAAATTTACAATCACATAAAAATGCTTTTATTCATTTCTCAGGGTTCAATACATAATTTGGTACAGTACAAATACTCGGGGGTGGTGTTACAATATGTCCCCTATATGAGGAATGGTATCACGCTGTCTTAAGCCTTCAGAGGACGTTCGTCCCCATGGCCCTCCTGCTAAGCAAAAGTCCTTCGAGACGTACGTCTAATGCTGCCCTTGGGCCAAGGTACCTGTCACGCCAGGATACGTACGTCCCCTTGATGGGGAATGATATCCCGCTGTCTTGGGCCTTCTGTGGACGTCCGTCCCCAAGGGCCTTAGCGTTTTATGGGCCAAACCACATTGGGCCATTAACCCAGCAGCCTTCATAAAGTGCATTATTTTTCCCGGACGAAAGTAGTGTAAAATGCATCTTTTTTTAAAAGGGCATTTGTGTCCTTCCAAAATCAAAATTTAATGTAACGAAAATTTCTTCCTTTTTCGTTTTTTGGTCATATTTCAAAAAAAAATATAACTAGTCACATTTCGGGAAACTCACTTTGTTTTAGTCATATTCCGGGAAATTTCCCTAATATTTATGGAAAATTTCCCTAATATTTATGGAAAATTTTCAATTAAAAGGCCATAACTAGCCAATATTAAGCTTGATTTTTCTTCTTCTCGTACTTCCCCATTTTTTGAATTGCAACGGTCCACTTTCCATAATTGTCAACGTACAAGTTTGATCATTAATATCTTTCATTCCTTATTAGTTAAAAAAATTTTTAAAAAAATGATTTTGAAAATTTACAATGAGAGGAATTTAAAAATATTTTTAAAAAAATTTAACTTAAAATACATTAATAAATAAAATACAATCAAAGTAGAATATGTGAATAGTGCAAAGGGTTTTCCAAGAGAACGAAGTAGTTTTATACAATTTTCCATGTTTATTTCTTAATCACGTACTTTTTATAAAAAGTGCCACACAGTTTTCAGCCACAAAATGTCTTTACTTTTTCTTCTAAAACTTCCATATATATATATATATATATATATATATATATATATATATATATATATATATATATATATATATATATATATATTCCGCATGAAAAAACATGTACTCATCTTTGTTTGGGGGCAATATCTTGAAAAATAAAACATTGGGGGCATCGGCCCCATTCACATGCCTTAGCTTCTTTGTGTCCGCCATTATATTGTGTATATATACACTGATATTTAGAATTTAGAAAAATAACGTGGGGATGTTTATGTTGAGAACGTGGCTTTTCACCTACTAACGAGGTTCAACATGGTGGGGTTCATCGTGGCATGTAATGGTATTGAAAACGATATATAGAACGTCCATATATACATGTAAATCAATTAAAAATCATTTTCATTTTGTGAAAACTGAAAATATACGTAGCACGGAAACTCTCGAGAAAGAGTATGTTTCCCGTTTCGGAAATTTCCGGACACTCTTTGGAAACTCTCCAAATAAGGGTTTTTGAGTAAAAGTTGACGTTTCTCGTTTCCCGTTTCCTTATGATTTTCGCGTTTCCGTGCAACATAGCTGAAAATCATTCACTTTTAAAAAGTTCAAAAACTGTTTCACATATCGACTTAAAGGGCATTACATTCGGGAAAAAGTGAACGATGTACAATTTTCGGGTCGGTTCTTATTTGATCCGAATCCTATGGCGAGCCGTTTGGTTGAATCTTGAAAGGGATAGGGGTCAAGTTGGTATAAGACCGGGGTCCATTTGAGCATGCATGTGGCCATGTGGGGGTGGGGTAGGGGGTCTGGGGCCAGGTATACGGTTAAGAGTTTGTTATCGTAGTTTAATTCGGTGGAGCTATTACACAGGCAAGGTACGTAGGGTAGCTAGATAGGTTGGTCTTGAGGGTTTCTGTCCAAAATCCAAGGAGCTGCGCTTTACAAAATTAATACAATTAATGAAGTGCCCTACATGCATGTTAATGGGCTATTTGGCTCCATCAAAGAGGTAGCTAGCTAAGGGATGCTGCAAGTTGGGAAGACTTCAAATTTGAGGGTCCATGCATTTCAAAATTTTATGGAAGTAAAACTTATTGTGATGGGTGAAATGATGGGAGATCAGCCAACCGGTGAACGTAGCTCAACTGGTAGCGAGGGAGCGCCACAAGGGTTAGGTCCCAGGTTCGAATCTCGGCAACTGCGATGAGAGGTTACTATGTTAAAATGCATAGGGCCTCTGCAAGTACCGGGGACAAAGTCTCACTCTCTATCTGTCAGATTGAGATTATAGTCCAATTTACATCCTCCCAGCGTACCGTCTGGTCGGGGTTGGGGGGGCCCTCAGAGATGGAGTGTCATCCTTTTTTATGGGAGATCAGCCATGGTGGGGTAACTTTTTTATTAAAATTTGTCGTTTGATTACGAGATTAATCCAACGGTAGTGAAAAGAAATGTGCCAAGGATGTTTTTACTTGAACTGTAATTTGCTGGTCTCTTCTGGTCTGGTCCGTTTAAGTCTGGTCTGGTAAACGTCTGGTCTCTGTGTATTTTATAACTACGGAAGTCAAGTATGATCTGATTTGTTTAAGTCTGATTTGATCTGGTTAGTCTATGTTCGGTCTGGTCTGGGGTCGAAAACGGTCCAAGTAAAAACATCATAAAATACATGTTAGTCGGTGTAGACTTAATTATTAAGATCTAATTGCAGATTAATGTTTGATTTGCTTTGTTAACATACTAATAATTTCAAGCCTCATCTTAATTAATTAAAAAAGTTCAATCACTCGATGTAGTGTGAATATTAGTTCAAAATTATACACTTAATATGAACATGAAAAGTGAGTTATGAATGATATAAGTGTATTGTGTAAAAAGTGTGTAGAGAACTTTTTCATTGGCTAAAAGACATGAAACTGGCCGGATGCCATTGATGTGGACGGGATGCATGGATTTCATGTGATAAAATATGAAAATGGAGGTAGCTAGACATATTCGTGTATGCATTCTTTTAGCCTTTTTCTAGATTATTATGATCACATTAATTACAAACTTAATTACGCTGGGATTGCATTGAAGTGAAATGCACTTCAAATTTTTTCTATATTTGACTATGCTTGTTGACTTTCTTTGCCTTCTAGTTTTTGTGGATGCATGTTTTGAATCATTATTTCATTTATTACTCCATATTTAAAGTTATTTTCTCCACAAATTAACAAAAATATTCTGCCAGTATTGATATTACAATTTTGCTTGGTGTATACCCAGAATTACACTCTAGGATACACTATATATAAACTCCTCTCATTTTTTACTCCCCCATTTTTACTCTCTCCTTCCTCTCTTCTAATATACTCTCTCTTTCTCTCTGTCCTTTCTTTCTTTCTCCTTCTTCGTCATCTTCTTCTTTTTCTTTCAGTCTCTTTTTCTTCCTTTTTACCTTTTATTCACCATTTTCCATCATCTTTGACCCTCATCTTCACCATCATCTTCCATCATATATAAAAAATTATTGTTTTAGAATAATCAAAAATTCGCCGAAAAGTCACCGGAAATTTAGAATCGCCGGAATTTTGTCGATATGGTATATAAATATTGTTTGTATCATGCTAAATAATAATAAATATTGTCTGTGGTGAAAGATGAAACTAAAAAACTAGAAACATTCTATAAACTTTCATCATAGACAAAAAATGTTCATATACAAATATTAGTTTTCTTTCAATGTTTGTGTACACTAACAGAAAATGTTATAAAAAGTCATGGTTAGATTGCACTGAAACAAATGCATGTGTACATAGACAAAAAATGTATACATACAGACACTTTTTTGTCTACACAGACAACTAACAACTAATGTTTGTGTACACAAACATTGTTTCTCGTGCAACAACCCTGACATTTTTACATAAAGATATGCCTATGAATGTTATTTACACGCAAACCAATATCTCCATACACAAAATTAACATTTTTGTTTGTGTACACAAATAACTTAATCCTGATATTAGTTGTCTGTACTCATAACTTTTTTGTCTGTGTACATTGATATTGATTTCTGTGCAACCAAGCTGACGAAACTGCAAAAAAGATACACCGGTCACTGTGATTTACACGCAAATCAATTTTTGTTCACAATGACAATTTTTGTTAAAAGTGTCTATATTTGTACCTTTTTTGTCTGTGAAAAGCAAATAAAAAGGGTGCAACCCAGGATGTAAATCAAGAACCCATTTGGTAACACTAAAATCGATTGAATCAGTTTATTCTACTGAAATTTATGAAGTTCTAATAGAAGTGGTTGTGTTCGTTGATTCTGCTGAATAAATTATACTTAAAATATACTCTATTAATAAAATAAAGAAAAAATTATATGTAAACATAGTTAATATGATCATCTATTGTAAATTCAGTCAATACAATCAGACAAACAACTTTAACCTTATTTTTCTTATTATTACACAATTTAGCGCAAAATCAAAATTACATGTTTGATTAAAAATTTACCGATAAACTTAATAATCTAAAAAAAAAGAGTCACGGAGCGGATACTAAGGAACCCCAAGCATAACAGTTGATTTTAACCAATGGAGGACATAGCCACATACGAACTTTTTAAATCTTATGAAATGGATTAATTGCGCCAAACCCCCCGTGAAATATAAATTCAGCGCATTACTCCCTTGTGATTTAAAAAATGTGTCAAACTCCCCTATGTTTTAATTAATCATGTGCAAAACTCCTTTCAAGAACAAATTTTACAATTTTGAAATCACTTTTTTTAATAATATGGTTGAATATGCAAATAACTTAGTCAAAATTTCTAAATTATGCAAAAAAAACTAATCATTTTTCATTATAACACAGGAGGATTTGATGCATTTTAAAAACAACCATTCTTGATGTACACACCCTTGTACACACCTTATACACACCATGTTTGTGAAGCTTTTTTTTGTCTGTGAATCCGGTTCACAGACTATTTTGTTTGTGCAAAACATTGTCTGTGAATCGATGTTCACAGACAAAAAAATAAGCTTTCACAGACATAGATGTGTAAAAAAGTGTGTATAAGAGCGTGTAGACATGCAAGTTGATGACTTGGTTTGGCGCAATTAACCCATTCTGAAATATGCAACCATGCAAGTTGGTGTAATACAGTAGCGTTCAGACGCATTAACTGCATCTTGTATTTACGTCACGTGGAGTTGTTTCATTAAATAAAGTAGTGGGAAAAAAAGTAGTGAGAAATAATAGGGAGAAAGAGGATTATTTATCATTAATTAATAATATGGACTCCGTAATCTTTAGTCAATAATAAAGTTCGAGGATCACCTAATTCTTCTGTTTATTATTACTCTCCTAATCACTGCCTAAAAATTCTGTCCCAGGAAAAAAAGCAAAATCATAGACATTTCCTCCAACAAACGCCACCCTCAAATTTCACGACGATTATCATCGGAAAAACTTTTCCGATTTTCAATTCAGGTAAATCCTTGTTTAATTTAAACCATTTTTAATCTTTTGTTCATCATCATTACTTAATAATTTGTCATTTGTTGTTTATTACGAAGTATGATCCCCTCTCCCTTTTAGGGTTATGAAATTAGTAATTGGGTATTCAAAATCGTAGGTAATTTATCGTCGATCATTCAAATTTAAACAAGAATTTATGATACAAAAACATTTGGGGTTGTCATTCTCTTTGAAAAAGGTTTTGGGGTTAATTTTTTGAATGAATTGTTTTGCAAGAAAACAGCTTTCGTGAATAAAGTTAAAAAAAATGTCCAGGTTATGTTAAGATTCTTGATTTCTTTCCATCAGTTTTATCTTTCTTTGTAATTATGAAAATACAGCCAATTTATAATGATATATTGATATACCAGTAGTTTTTATCTGTACAATTTGACTCCTTGTTGATTAAGGCCTGCATTGTTTTTTTATGAAGGATGTCTGAACACCAAGCCATTGACTATAATCATAATGATGATAAAAGGAAGTTACTTGTGTCACAAATATGCATGGAGGCAGTAAAGAACTTCCCGCCGTCAGCAGCGTCAATGCCATCTTCCCCGACGGGCCACCGGAAAACCTGCCTCTGCTCCCCCACCACTCACCCCGGCTCTTTTAGGTGCCGCTACCACAGGAACACCAAACTCACACGCGCCACCATGTCTGTCGCCTCCAATCTCTCTGAGCTAGGAAGTGCTTCTGTCGCCAGCAAGCTCTCTGAGCTGGCCGCGCGTAAATAGGGGCCCCGCGTATGAGGTGGCATGTGGTTAAAGAACTGTACATTTTGAAGAACTTGTGTTTTTATTATGATTGATATATAAACTATTTATCTTCTTGTTCTTTCGTTTATAACTATGTTCATTTTTGTAATAATATATTATGCACAGTTGACAGCAAATTCGATGGATATACATACACACAACACTTGCTTGCCAGAACCTTTTTGTTTCTATTAGCAACTTGCTAAGACATTTCCCACTAGCCAAATATATAGATAGAAATCAACATATAAGATTATTAAGTTGACCTTATGATATAAAATCCCAAAGTCCAACTTAATTCTGTTCACATGAGTAACTTGATCAAACTAAGACCAAAAAAGAGCATATGGATTTCAAGATTGATTTGCTTCAAGTCTCTAACAAACAACCATCTTGAAGAGGCAAAATTGTGTCTTACTGCCTCGGAGTTAAACATACGAAATCGATGGTATATATAGTGTTTCCGAAAGAAATGACAATCATTCCACACATGAGCATGGAGATGCTGCTGTAATGCCATGAAAGGAAATGATCATCCACACCAGTGAACTTGAGGTAGGGAAGCTATTAACATTTTCTTAAAACAGGTGAAGTAAGGCAGGCTTTATTTGAAAAGCTGGCAATTGGCACTTTGTCTACAAACCGATTTTGGAAAAATAGACATTGAAGAAAGCAAGTAACAATAGCATAAGAATTAAGACTAGTAAAGATTAAAGGGAGAGAAGGTTCTGAATTGAAGAAGATTACTATTATATAATCTTATAGAAAATGTACAGCAATGCATAACAGTCACAAGGACCCGTCGCTATGAAGGACGCAACCATTGCCGGATAAAGATAGGTACAACACTACTATTCCATAACGCAACAGTCAAGCGTCCATATATAAAACTTGATCTGTGATAGGGTGGGCAATACACCTAAAGCTATACACATGAAGGTGGGTGGACTTGGACAAACCTCTAAGCGCTCACATAGGAGGACAACCATCATCTTCCTCACCTACTTGGGGGGCGATCATGTTATTCCTGCAAAGAGGGCATGTGAGATTCCAATACTTCAACCACTTCTCAAGACACGCCATGTGGAATACGTGCCCGCATGGCAATCGGTTGATTTCAGCCTCAGGTGCAAATTCTGTCAAGCAAACAGAACACTCTTGTTGTTCCGGATGGTTCTTAGAGGCGGCGCACATCGAGTCATAACGGATTGCAGGAGTTTGGTGCCGAAACTCCTCCATGTAGGACTCCGATGGAGTTCCACGGCATTCAAGTGTATTGTCCATCATTGTTCCGTCAATGGAATAGTCTTCCCATGACGAAATCCGGATGCCGATGATACTGAGGAATGAGCGAACCATGTCTTTGACAATTGAGATGGATATGGCAGTGTTGACCAAAATCACACACAAAACTCCAGCATCATTCGGAGAAGAATAAGGTGAGAGACCCATAATGCACCAAAAACCTGCCAAGAAACATAAGCTATGAGAATGAATAACAGCATGAAAACAAATTAGTAAGACTTGAGGTTCCATTCGAAGATGACATTATAGGAGTAGTTCAAGATTATATTTGTTTTACACACAAAATATTATATGTACAGTTTGCTTATTTTGTATTAATAATTCTGGTAAATGAATGTAATCACGACTCTAAGAGAGAGAAATTCTTTAGGTCATAATTTTAGTTTTTTTATTGCATCTTGATTTTCTCTAATATGTATAACAGTGAAAAAAGTTATCTTTAAAGGAAATCTGATAAGAAATCACATACCTCGAAATCCTAGAAATTGCTTGTACAAACTACAATTTGAATGAAATATTATATTCATATTTTGTTTACTTATCTTTTAATATTAACTTGGTAGATAAATAGGATCAACATCTCCAAAGAGGAAAATCAGATGGGTGGCTATTTTAGAGTTAATTTTGTTATTATCTTGATCATCTCTTGTGTATATAAACCATGAATTAAATAAGACTCTTTCAACTCATATTATCTTCATTCTTTATATTATTATTACACTAAATAATTAAGACCACACCACCTTGTTCGGTTGGGGATTTTGGAGGGGATGGCAATATTTGTTTACTTAAATTAAACTACGAGTATTATTTTAGTTTTGTTGGGTGAAACTTGGAGGGGAAGGGGTCCATTAAGAGAATAGGAGATGGTTGTTCCTTGATATATGATAGCAGTACAGCACCATTAGACAGGGACTCCCCAGGAAAAAAACAACCAAACAAGCCTTGTGAGATTGTATTTTACAAAAAAAAATACCTTTTTTCCTCTGAAACTATGGAAGTGAGATTCTTCAGAAAAACAGCAGAGCTAAACACACAGATCTGCAAAAGAAAAACACAGATTATTAGCCAATTATATAAATAAAACTGCACAAGATCACATCCGCCTGCATAACTACACTTCTGTGAACAAAGAAGGCTGTTCTTCTAGTATGAAGATACCCAGAAAACAATCAAAACCCTAAATCCTTCTAATTCTGATTTCAGATCCACCAATTGAAACACAGGGAGCAATTATATCACACATTCACAATATATCATTCTTTTCAGTTAAAGATATGTTAAAAAGGCTTACTTTATGGAAGAAGAAAAAACCCAACTTTTATTTTTCAACAACTATGGAAGAAAAAAGGGGCAAGGAAAGAGACAGAGGCAGCTCTTGTGGGATATGTCGGGAGAGAATGATTGAATTGTAACCGGGCTTCAAACTGAGATCTAAAAACAGATTATTGAACCCACTTTACATGTGTAGCTCATCAAGAAACGGATTACCCACTTTATCTTTACTTTATTCCACACACCAGACATATAAAAAGCAAAACTTTTCGCGAACTGCAAAAGAAAGGGGAAACAAGAACAAAGAAAGGCAGAGTAGAAGCAAGAGGTGGTAGTACCTGCACGGGTGTTGGGGAAGGAGAAGTTTATCCCTTCTGCAAGTTGCAAGGACTGTTACTATTCTGGGAAGAAGATAAAGTTGGGGAGTTGGGGAGATTCAGAGGATCCCAAACTTAAAGAGGCAGGGAGGTGGTGTATTATCTATATTAAGAAATGGATGATGCGAAGCTTTGCCATAACCTTGTATGTGTAATAAAGACCGTCCCTCGGATGATGATTGTTTTTTTTTTGTTATTATTACCGTAAAGACCGTCCAAATTGAATGACAAACTTTGATGGATATAAGGATTAATAAATGACAATAAATGATGCTTGTTTTTTACATTTTTATTAATCTTTTTAAAAGTAGATACCTTTAAGTTAATGAGAAAAAGTAAAAGTATGGGTAAATTTGGCACTTTATTCTTATTTACATACTTAAAATAGAAAGTTGAAAATTATTTTGGAACAACCAAAAAATGAACTTTTACAAATCAAATTGAGACGGAGGTAGTATTATTTTTACTTTATTTTTACATTTAAATAGGAGTAATATTCAGGCGCTCTTGGGCCCGCCACAAATTTTGTCCCTTCCCCAACCTCATTAGCTGCACGTTCAATGTCGAATTCTATGGGAGTACTATTTCTACTTTATTTTTTCTTAAATTTTTTAAAAAATTAATACTATCTTCTTTCCAAAAAAGTTCATGATAGCAATGATAGCAAAATTTGAATAATGGTTTTAATTATTATATATGTATAAATTTATTAATTTTATACTTTTATGAAAATATTTTGAATAAAGAACATATTGCCATAATTTTCATATTCTAAATAATTTCTTATTAAAAAGTATCATTGGTCGAATGTGATTGCCATTGACCAAGAAAAATCAATTTTGTGAACTTTTTCAGAACGGATGGAATATAATACTCCCTTCATATTTTAAAGAGGAAATAGTAGAGGGGATTTTTTAAAATGCTTTTCATTAACACATAAATGAAGCAAAAAAAACATACAGCTAATTCAGAAGCCGAGTTAATCATAAAGCGGAGTAAAATTCAGAGTCCGTTTGGTGACTATCTTTTCGACTTATCAATCCTACTTTTTCATTAATTATGCAACTTTTGATTTCACACGCAAAATTATGTAACAATAAAAAGATTAATAAAACTTAAGTTATTTTTATGATTGAATTGCTTGAAATTAATGTAAAAGACTATTTTAAATAAGTACGGAGTAGTATTTTTACACTATGTACTACATGTGTTTTTTCATAAACCACCAAAAACAGTCAACTTCATCGCTTCAATTAAATATTTATAAATCTGAGCACAAATAATCAATTCAACTCATTTCAAGAGACTCTAAATATAATTGGTATCCAACAAATTAAATTATACCAAGTCGTGCATTTTCATACTAGTATCTTAAATCACAAGATAAAATACGGATATGTTGGGATTTGGGACGGTCATTTTAAAATTAAAAGAAAATAAAGCTGGGACCCTACCTTCAATGTCCTCGTGGCTTTTGAGAAATCTGACGCATTAAGCGAAAAATTGGAGTATACATGTAAGTTGCTTAAGACATTACTTACTAATAAAAAGATGTGTTTAAAGTGACGCTTACTAAGTATATCACTCTCAATGTATTAATTAAGCGGTACTTTAAACTTTTCCAGTTTCCAAATCTACCCTTACCTTTACCTCTTGCCCTTACCCTATTGTTACCCCACTACCCCGCCCCTACCTTACCCTGACCTAACACTGACTCCCCGACCCCACCCCTACCCCGACCCCACCCTGCCCCCCGACCCACCCCCACACAATGACCCAACCATACCCACCCCCACCTTACCCCTACCTCAACCCTACCCCACCCCTTTACCCCTACCACCTTCCACTACCTTGACCCGACCCCGACCCTGACCCTTCCCTACCTCGACCCACCCCCATACCCCTTACCTCGACCCTACCCTTTTACCTCTACCACCTGCCCTTACCTCGACCCCATCCCCGACACCGCTCCCCCACCAGTACTCCTTACCTTTATCTGACCCCCCCACCACCACCTTACCCAACCCCTACCCTACCGCTCCAGCCTCTACCCCCTTACCACTACCCCGACCCTACCCTCCACCACCTTCCCTACCCCACCCCCTCACCCCTTACCCTACCCTTTAACCCCTACCACCTTCCCCTACCCCCCCCCCACCCCATCCTCCTTCCCTACCCTACCCCCAGATGACCATTACCCCCCACCCTACCCCCCACTTGTACCCCTTACCTTGACCCTACCCTTTTACCTCTACCACCTGCCCCTACCTCGACCCCACCCCCGACTAAGATCCCACCCACTCCCATTACCATACCCCGACCCCTACCCCTTTACCCCATATCACTTGCCCATACCTTGACCCAACCCTTACGAGTAGGGTGAGGGGTTGGTATGTGTGGGAGTAGGGGTGGAGGGTAAGGTCGTGGTAAATGTAGGGGTAAGGAAGGGGTGGGGGTCAAGGGTGTGGGATGGGGGTAGGGTGAGGGTATGGGTTAGGGGTGTGGGTAAGCGACTAAGCGTACGAGGTGATCCCACATATTATATTATATGCTTGTATTCATGAATGTTTGTGTGTGTATATATCTATAGGGTTGTTTTGGACATTTTAATGTTAAACAGTGTTTTAAATCCTTTGAAGTAAACATGAGCTTATAACACTGTTTATTTTATGCGCTGCTTATTAACGCGAATCTTAATAAGCACCGTTTACTAACCCGTGAAGTAAACGTGTCCTTAGGGTTAAGAGTGTAAACGATATGGGTATGTGTGAGTTGAGCTTGATAAGAATTTACGAGCTCGAGATTTATCTCGAGTTTGGGCGAGTTAATTAATTCGAGCTCGAGTTTAATTCGAGCTCAAGCTCAATTCGAGCTCGAATCGAGCTCGGATCAAGATTTGCTACTTAATTTTTATAAATTTGAACTCGAATGATGCTTGAACTCGAGCTAAAAGTACACTATGTTATAATTATTAGAGATTGTGATTATAATAATGTTGCGGGAGTATTATACTCATGCATCACTTTATCACTACCAAGCGGTTTTTAGTTCAGTAGACAACAACATTAACTATAGTAATTGACTATGAGAATATAATGTGACAAGCATTAGCCACAACAATTGTTTGATTTAGTAAATTAGGAAAATCCATAATGTATGTGTGAAGTTTCTAACAGTTCAGTTACGTTCTAAAGGGTAGAACCATTCAGTACCATGTCATTGCGAAACACTACGGTAAAATGTCAAATTAATGCTAAATGTTTTGAAAAAAACTTGCAATTAGTATATACATCATACCGGTAAGTTCACAGGAGATGTTGATTGAATCAAAGATATGGCATTACAAATGTCAGGAAAGATTCATGAGACTTGCATTTTTGTTTTTAAGTTTGCAAATACTCAAATAATGCAACACACTTGATGAAAAATATAACAAAATGATGATACACATGATATACAAAATTTTCATTAAATTCACGTGTAAAACATAAAAAGAAGGGAAAAGTATGGATTAGATACCTGTGGTTGTGGGCGTTTTCACTTAGGGGTCTATGATGATCTTTGTAACAAACGCAGCCTCGTGTTTTGCTACCGTTACCACCCGTGGGGTCTATTGGACCTGGCCGTTAGTTAAGTGCGACGTGGCATATATTTTTTCCCAAATAGGCTCCAGCGTGGCCAATGGAGAGAAAATATTATCCGTGTTATTAAGTAATGCCAATCAAATGTCCGAATACCTCTTCCACAGGCGCTTAGGGTGTGACGAAGAAGAAAGATGAGTTCTTCAAATTCAAGCTCATCTGCCATGGATGGAAGACAACAACTAAAGAGGTGCGATTGTGGAGTACAAGCACCGATTTGGATGGCGACAACAGCGAAGAATAGAGGGAAAAGGTTTCATGGTTGTGGGCGTTATTCGAGTGGGGGTGGTGAACAATGTAAATTTTTTGAGTGGGTTGAGGAGGACACATGTCGTACTTGTCAGGAGAACTTAGATTTGGTTCTTCAGAAGGTTGGAAGACTTGAAGAACATGTCCGAATGAAAGAGATGGAGCTGGAGGGTGAAATGAAGAGCTGCGTTCGTGGAATTGGTGTTCTGAAGGTGCAGAACATGGAACTGCAATTGAAGATGGCTAAGAATGATAATCTGACTTTTAAGTGGAAGCTACTTTGTGTGTCCCTGTTATGTTTTATCTTCTTTGCAATTAGAAGGTTTTAGGTGTAAGTTTATGAAATGGCTGAACCAGATGTCATTGTGTTCACTTTCATTTGTAGTGTGTTTCCATTGTGTAATGTGTAATGAAATGTAACAATATTTGATGCCTGATATATGAACTTTGTGTGAATTTCTTTAGTGTATGAACTAAAAAAGAGCTGAAAAAAGAGCTTTGTGTGAAGTTTGTTATCCCTAAAAAAAAGAGCTTTGTGTTTCCACATATACTGAAAAACAGAGCTTAATAAAACATCCCTGAAACATTCGGTTTCACAAGGATTCATTCACAAATACAGACCATTTGGTGTTACAAAAGAAACCTATGAAACATAACACTTGGTTTGATAACATCCATTAAGAGCATATATATATACCCAAATGATTGATAAATGTTTGAACAATAACCTATACAAAACAACATTTGGTTTGACAGCATCCATTAAAAGCATATATATATACCCAAAACTAGAACAATAGGTATCACACAATCCATATGTATACACCTAACACAAATTACATGGCACTGTCATTTCAGAACTTCATAACATAATGTGAAGTTACTTCATAATATACCCAAAAGAACTTAGATTCGAATGTCATACAACAAGTTCATAACAATACACATGGCAAAGGTGTTTCTCACATAAGTTTCATTACAAAACACATGCTCATAAAAGGCATGATTGACGAGTACATAAAAGTGAACTGAAAACATAGCATATCTTCTAAACTACCCAGCTTCATCTCCTTAGACTCCATTAAAACATAGCACATCCTCACAACTGCATGATGACTTCTTTCCCATCACTCCATCCTTAGTGTTTTGGATCCTGAAATAAGTAATAACATCATAGTAAGTGTAAAGACAACACACTAAAGATTAGGTTACAGTAAAAATGAAGAACAAAATACTACCATTGAGGGTTGTGAACTTGAGGACCTAGTCACTCTTCTGGCTGCTGGGTGGGGTGGTTGTGAACTGCTTATTCTTCTTTTCTTCTTTGTTCTTCCTTCACCCCTTTGGGAAACTGGATCATGGGCAATGGGAGTTGACATATGAAGAGTTTCATTATTGCCAGTCTGCTCTGGGTCATGAGAGGTTGGGTGAGCTGTGTGATCATCACCACCTAGGCTTGTTTGGGCAGATTTTTGCTTTCCTAACCTCTTTCTCCTTTGCCATGGTGTTTCTCAAGTTATGGATGTCTTACACCCTCTTACATTGTGGCCCACTTGCTTACAATTGCCACATATGACCTGCTTACTTGCCCTAGACACCTTATAGGGATTCCTAGTTTCATCTGGTTGTTTAATCCTTTTTTTCTTGGGTCTTCCTGCAGGTTTTCTAGGAATTGGGGGCTCAATATCTGGAGTATTTGACCTCTCCCACTCATATTTACTTGATAGAGGATGGATTATGTGTTTATACACAGCCAAATAGGTGGATTTAGCATAAAAAGCACTCACATAGTCTTCAGGTTTCTCTCTATTGGCATATATAGCAGACACTCCATGCTTACAAGGGATCCCATTCAAATCCCACCTTCGACGTGTACAAGTCTCGTGTCTAAGATTAACCACATGGCTAGTGTCATAGAAATCAACCTCAAACAGCTTGTCTCCAGCAGGCGTAGAAAAACAATTCCTACTTTCAAATTTAAATTTTTCTAGTACATCTTGCTTATTAGGACAAATATCACCCTTATACTTAGTCATGGCAGTGTATTTGACATGAAATCTAGCCATCAACCTTCTTCTAATCCACTCAAACATGCTCAAAATAGGCATATATCTAGCTCTAAGTATGTATGCATTGAATGACTCACAAATGTTATTCTGCAAAGCATCAGACTGTGCTTGGGTTGAAAAATGAGATCTGCTCCAAGTACTTGGGTCATAATGTAGCACCGTCCCCAAGCATATTTACTTTTAGTAAATTATGTAATAAACCTTGAAGGATGATTTATGAATTTACGTAATTGTAAATTTTTATTATTTCTTTTACGTGAATAGTAAATTGCATGTGGGGCCCACGTCCGGACCGGGGGGCCGCCCGACAATTCCCGAACCACATATTAGATCCATCTTGGTCTAGATGACATCTACATGGAGGTGGATATTTTATTTGGGCCATAAGAAAGGCATGGAGTTGACCGGTTGGTCAAACGGGGCCCGATTACCGGTATTGGTAATTTAGCGGATAACAGCCCGAAATGAGTTTCGGAGACTCCTAAATTAATGTTGGGGAATGTACATCTATTCTAAAGGCCCATAATTATTGGGAACGCGTGATATATTTTATTTGGTCCGATAAAATAAAATATGATTAAAACGGGTCGAGAAATACAACTTTCGGGGCCGATTGTACACACCGGGACTTAATGGGATGACCTCCCACATAAGTGGGGGCCACCCCACGTTTTTATGGGTGCTGATTGACACAAATTAATGGGAAGGAGACATCCAAAGGTGGCATATCCGGACATGTGATTGAGGGAGTGATTGGAGGTACATGCACATTCATTTAGGGCCATATCTTAGCATTATTTGCTAATTGATTGAGCAAGGTGCCTCCTCCTTTCATTTCTCATCCATACGACCAAGGGAGAGAGTGGAGCTCTAGAGAAAAAGCTCTCACCAACAAGAAGATTGGGGAGGCTAAAGGGAAGGAAATCCAAGGAGAAACTAGCTAGAAGAAAGGTAAGAACTCAACCATTTCTTTAACTAGTATTATCTTTGGTATGATCTTTAAGAAATCATATGGTGGATTAAAAACAAGGTTCTACACGTTTAAAAGTGTAGAATATTGTTATGAAGTGGTGTTAATTAACTTAGAAGAGTTGGTGAATCGATAGGAGTCGAAATCGCCGGAAACCGCCACATATAGGGAGCTGTTCGTAGTTGTAGACTACGAAAGCCGCTCGGCTTTCGTGAAAGCCGCCCGGCTTTGGCCCAGAAATCCAGCTTTTCACTTTCAATCAGCTTAGAACGGGGATTTATCGAGGGGCTTATCAAAGGCAACTATTGTAGCACATCACGAGGTGAGGATGACTGACTATATTGCTTATAATTAGTGAGTTAATTTCATAAGATTGCCTAAAGTAATTAGATGGGATTTTCATGGATTATTAATGATTAATAATGCCTAAATGAAAATAATATGGATATGAGTAAGTGAAGGATGATATACAAATTTAGAATAATTGTGTATGATTATGTGAAATGAATGGAACGGCATGTTGATGGAATTACTATGATGACATTGTGATAAAATATACTTTACTTCATGTATGTAATTCATGAATGGATTAAAGTGATATTTTTGATATTGAGATCAAACTATACTTGGGTTGGGAAATCAATTGAAATGAAATGCCAATCGGAAAATAGGAACTTGGCATGTTCTAAGATTATACAATTAGTATCAAAATACTAGTCGGGGAATTAATATAAATAAATGATGAAATGAATCCTAAGAGGTGGGATTGTAATAGATATGCCTTAAGTAGTCTCAAGAGATACTTAAGGTTGAATTGTATGAACACTAAGGTGTGATAGGGGTAGGCCTAAAGGCCACCTACGGGAATTGATTCTAGGCATATGATTTGCTTGAGAATTTGATTAGGAAAATAATTAGAGTTGGACTCTAGGATGACATGGAAATGTAGTTGGGCCGAGCCCATGCCATGTAATATGATTAGCATGGAAACGTAGTTGGGCCGAGCCCTTGCCATGTATATGTGATCTCCGTGGAAACGTAGTTGGGCCGAGCCCTTGCCACGAAGTGATGGTTGGTATGGAAACGTAGTTGGGCCGAGCCCTTGCCATACAAACTTTGATATGTTATATCGAGTCAGAGGATTGTATAGAAATGTAGTTGGGCCGAGCTCATGCTATACAATTGGGGCTCGATGGGACCCCACGAGGTTATCGTGACTTGCGGTCACGGGGGAATGGAAATGATGAATTCTAAACGAATATGGGCCCACGGGCCGACTACTTGACTCTAAATAAAGTAAGTACAGTTAAAAGAAAAAGGGGTAACTGAGGGTTATGGCCTATAATATAATAGTACCCTAAGTTGAGGGTCTTAGAAATTAAAACATCAATTATACTTAGTATAGTTGCTATTGTACTTGTCAAATATTTCCAAGTACTGACCTCCCCTTCACGGGGGAGGCCACCTCACAGTTTCAGGTAGAACTTGAAGGTTGCTGCCACTGCCCGTTGCTTCGGGAAGATCAAAGGAAGAAAACGCGGTTCGTGCTTCTTCCGTTTCTGTTTTGAAAACAATTTAAATAATGCTCATGGATATTGTTTTTGTTTTGAATAATTATTTGGGGGCTTGTATGCCCATGTTTGCCAAGGTGTGGCATAAACACTTGTCTTAAATGTTTCCGCTGTTGTAAATGATTATTTTACATTATGTTTGTTTATGGATGTACTATGTGTGAATGGTATTCAAGACGCCTTGTATAGTATGGATGAGTCGGACTGCGGTTGACTATTCGTACTGTACGGCGGGTTGTTGACGTGTCCGGGTAGGTCCGGGCGTGACAATTTAATTGGTATCAGAGCCTTAGTCCGTAAACATCATAATGAAGCTTCAAAATTTCTTTTTGAAAATGAATTTGAAAACCATGAACATAAGGTTTTGTACTTATAGAACTTTTGGTACTTGAGTTACAATGTCTCTAATTGTTAAGATGGTACCCTTAACAATTGGTATGACGGTGATTTGAGCCAAAGGATGTCTTTAAGTACCTATCCATCAATTGACATTTGATACGAGTCTAATGACTCATTCTCAATTTCTTTCAGAAATGGAGCGTACCGGGAAAGTAACTAGAAGAAACCCGACTGGCCGAGCACCGGGAGGATCCGTGCAAGGCAGTAGAGGGGCTTCTAGGGTGTCCAGAGGACAGGGCCGTGGAGGCCAAGATCAGACCGTGAGTGACAGTTATGTTGAAACAGTCAACGAGTCTTATGAGTCTGAGGAGGATTCGACGTATCAACCGGGAACTGAGCCGGTTGAGACCCCATATGATGGGGAATATGATGACGCCGGTTAGGGGAGCGACGATGATGACGCTCTAGAAAGGATGGAGGAACTACTCCGTCAATTTCAACAGGATCGCCAAAGGCGCCGGGTAAGGCGTGGTTTGGGAGGGGCTTCAAGAAGGGGAAGCCATGCGTGTTCTAGGGGACATGTGGAGTCCCGAGTAGATCGAGGTGTCGAGGTCCCGATAATAAGGATCTCGATGTACCTCAAAGAAGCAAGAGATTTGGGTGTAAACCGTTCGACGGAACGGGAGATATATCCGTTGCGGCGGAGTGGATCAAGAGGTTCAATGAAGCGGCCCTTGATATGCAGCTACCGCCAAACATGAAGATGAGAGTAGCAACAAGGTTGCTAGATGGGATGGCGTCCACATGGTGGGACGGTGTCAAGGGGAAGTACGGTGAGGCCGTAACTTGGGAGAATTTCCGACACGAATTCTTCAACCAATACTACTCCGACTTCGAGGTGAACTTGAAGAGGAGAGAATACACCAACTTGACCCAAGGAGGCAAGTATACCGTGAGGCAACTTGAGCACAAGTTCAGGGAGCTCGCGGAGTTCATACCGGAGTATGCTTGCGATGAGAACCGGATGGTGAATCACTTTTGGGATGCTTTAGACTTAGACGTGCGTGAGCGGGCAACACAATTGCCTAACATGACGTTTAGTCAAGTGGTGGAGCAAGGCCTGAAAGGGGAGAAGGAATGGGAAGAAAGAAAACTGAAAAACGCCGAGGAGGCGAAGAAGAGGAAATGGGAGAACACCGGCCCCCAAGGTTCTAGCAAGAAGGGGAACCACGGGGGAGGTGGGTCTTTCAGAACGCCCGCACCACCATCTAAGGGAAATCAAGGCCCAGGAGGGCAAGGTTCGAGGTCGCAAGGCTCGGGCATTAGCAGGTGTAATAACTGCAAGAGGAACCACGTGGGCAAGTGTCGTGATCCCCCTAGGTGCTACCAATGCGGGGAGACGGGGCACTTGAGATCAAACTGCCCACAACTTGGGCGAGTCATGGGTGCAGGACCTAGCAACGGGACTACGGCAAGTAGGAACCGAGCAGGGGCACCTCACGCGAGCACGACGCACGGAGGGCCAAGTACCAGCAACGCGCCATCTGTGAACCAAGGCAAGACCGAGGCTAGGGTCTATGCGATGACGGAGGCGGACGCACGTGCTAACCCTGACTCCGTGGCGGGTAAAATCTTAAACTCATGTTATTAACTCCATTGTATGCAATAGGAGTGTTTGTAATGTGCAAAATTTATAACCCCGACAGGCTTGGTCGGGATTGTAGGGGAAAGGGGAGGAGAAATCCCCGCCCTGGGCGAATGCCGCCCGACATTTTACGAAAGCCGCCCGGCTTTCATCTTGATTTATTGGGAAAATGCTGCGGCAACGAATGTCGGCCGGCTTCCACCAAAAACCGCCCGGCTTTCGTCAACGTTAAAACAGGAAATTTTCTCACAACCAAAAACCGGCCGGCTTTTGTAAAGACCGGCCGGCTTTCGTAAATGTCTGACCTGGAGAATTTCTCGCAGCTGAAAGCCACCCGGCTTTCATGGAAACCGCCCGGCTTTCGTTGGGCCTGGGGATTCCTGCGCTGCTGAAACCCGGCCGGGTTTCGTAGAAACCGGCCGGCTTCGAAACCATTCCATGAATAAAACCGCGGCGACGAGAACCGGCCGGCTTTCGTGAAAGCCGCCCGGCTTTCGTGATTTACATACAAGGATTTTTCTCGCAGACAAAAACCGGCCGGCTTTCGTGAAAAGCGGCCGGCTTTCACCTGGAACGGTCCTAGAACGGTTCTAAGGGTTACAGACCGGAAAATTTCGGAAGGGTGTCGAACGGACCCCACCTGAACCACAACCAACATACCCTACGACTTAAGAAACGAACCTATTAAAGAGATAGTGTGTCTTACATTACTTATGAATGTAGGAACACTAAAGATAAACGGGAGAGACGCAAGGATCCTTATTGATATCGGGGCGCAACGATCATTTGTGAGTGAGGCGTTCGCCAGCGGATTCAACGGACCACTAGTACCGATGAATCAAACCCTATTGGTGTCCACGCCTCTAGGGGATGTTATCGAGAGAGATAGCCACTATCCATCGTGTGAGGTGGAGGTGGAGGGACAGAACTTGACGTGTGATTTCGTACCACTGAGTATGATCGAGTTTGATGCAATCCTAGGAATGGATTGGCTTGAGAAACATCATGCTATGGTTGATTGCTACACGAAGGTTCTTGAACTCGAAAGTGGTGAAGGATTGACCTTACGCTTTGAGGGGGATAGAGGCAAGTCAAACAGTTGTATCATATCCGCCGTGAGAGCAAGGAATATGATGAGAAAGGGATGCCACGCATATCTAGCATATGTGGTGGATAAAAACAAAGAAGAGATAGATATCAACGACGTGAGAGTAGTGTGCAAATATCCGGATGTCTTCCCAAAAGACTTGCCAGGACTTCCACCCGATAGGGAGATTGAGTTCGTGATCGAGGTTGAACCCGGCACCAAACCAATCTCTATACCGCCATACAGAATGGCACCCGCTGAACTTAACGAATTGAAACCCCAATTGCAAGAACTATTGGATAACGGTTTCATAAGGCCGAGTCACTCTCCGTGGGGAGCACTGGTCCTTTTCGTGAAAAAGAAAGATGGGACACTTCGAATGTGCATTGACTATAGTCAATTGAACAAGGTCACAATCAAGAATAGGTATCTCTTGCCTAGGATTGATGACTTGTTTGATCAGCTCCGAGGAACGACGGTATTTTCGAAAATTGACTTGAGGTCGGGGTACCACCAACTGAAGATAAAGGAGGATGACATACCGAAAAGTGCATTTCGCACGAGGTATGGTCATTTCGAGTTCCTAGTTATGTCGTTCGGGCTAACCAACGCCCCGACGTCATTTATGGACTTGATGAACCGAGTATTTCATAAATACTTGGACCGGTTTGTGATTGTGTTCATAGATGATATCTTGATTTACTCAAAGAGTGAAGAAGAGCATGAGGAGCACTTGATACTTGTTGTTGAGACATTACGGGAGAAGCAACTCTATGCCAAGTTTTCTAAATGTGAATTTTGGCTAAGGGAGATTGGCTTTCTTGGGCATGTGGGTTCAGGATCAGGGATTGCCGTGGATAACAAGAAGATTGAGGCCATTACTGAATGGGAGAGGCCAAAGAACGTCAAGGAAATTCGTAGCTTCCTTGGATTGGCAGGGTATTACCGAAAGTTCATTGAGAAGTTCTCAGTTTTGGCGTCGCCATTGACGAAGCTCACTCGAAAGGGGGACAAGTTTGTATGGGATGACCGATGTGAGAAGGGATTCCTTGAACTAAAGAAGAGATTGACCGAGGCACCGGTACTTGCATTACCCCGACAGGGTATGGGGTACGATGTCTATAGTGACGCGAGCATCCAAGGGCTTGGATGTGTCTTAATGCAGGATGGGAGGGTGATTGCCTATGCTTCACGACAGTTGAAGAAGCATGAGGTAAATTATCCTACTAATGATTTAGAGTTGGGGGCAGTGGTATTTGCGCTGAAGATTTGGAGACATTATCTCTACGGGGAAACATGTCATATATACACTGACCACAAAAGCCTGAAATACATGTTTACTCAAAAAAAGTTAAACATGAGACAGAGATGGTGGATGGAGTTGATAAAAGACTACCATCTAGTTATCGAGTACCACCCCGGTAAAGCCAACGTGGTAGCGGATGCCCTGAGCCGAAAGAATTCGTCTGGGGCATTGTTGACTAGTTTGAGGGCATTGAGAGCGCGATTGGAGGTATCTAGTGACGGTGCTTTGTTAGCTAGATTCGAGGTGAGACCTACATTACTTGATGAGATCAAGAAGGGTCAAGAAACTGATGAAGAGCTCATGAAGGTCCGGGAACGCATGCTAGCGGGACCGGTTGAGGATTTCAGGGAAAGAGACGATGGTCTCTTATTATTTCGTGACCGAGTGTGTGTGTCGTTGGATGATGGGCTCCGAAAGTCCATCTTAGAGGAGGCCCATTCATCAGCATATGCCATGCATCCGGGAGGCACGAAGATGTACCGTGATTTGAAAGGAAGTTACTCGTGGTCGGGTATGAAGAGAGAAATAGCCGAGTACATCAGTAGGTGTCTTACTTGTCAGCAAGTTAAGGCAGAACATCAGCATCCAGCTGGGTTGTTACAGCCATTATCCATTCCTGAATGGAAATGGGAACACGTGACTATGGATTTCGTGGTAGGGCTGCCACGGACGATTAAGAACTATGACGTTGTATGGGTTGTGGTTGATAGGCTCACGAAGAGTGCACACTTTCTACCTATCAACACCACCTATGCATTGGAAAGGTTAGCCAAGTTGTATGTGGATGAGATCGTGAGGCTACATGGAGTTCCTATAACCATTGTATCCGATAGAGATCCGCAATTCACATCACGATTTTGGCCGAAGTTCCAAGAATCTATGGGGACAAAACTGAAATTCAGTACAGCTTTTCATCCACAAACGGATGGGCAATACGAGCGGGTTATACATATATTAGAGGATATGCTGAGAGCTTGTGCATTGGAGTTCCAAGGGAGTTGGGACAACCATTTGGCACTCGTGGAGTTTGCCTATAACAACAGTTATCAGGCGAGTATAGGCATGCCTCCATATGAGGCATTGTATGGGAGGAGATGTCGTACACCTTTGTGTTGGGAGGAGGTTGGCATGGCCAAACTCGAGAGCACGGAACTGGTGGAGATCACCAAGTCAAAGGTGAAGATGATTCGTGACAGACTTAAGGCGGCACAGGATAGACAGAAGAGCTACGTCGATAAGCGCTGGAGAGCCCTAGAGTTTAAGGTTGGAGATGAGGTATTTTTGAAAGTTTCACCTTGGAAAGGAATCATCCGATTTCAGAGCCGAGGGAAACTTAACCCACGCTACATAGGGCCATTTGTAATTCTTGAGAGAATTGGGTCCGTAGCATACCGATTACAATTGACTCCGGAATTGGAGAAAATACATAATGTATTCCATGTGTCTATGCTTAAGAAGTATATTCCGGATCCATCTCATGTGCTAGAGAAACCACCCGTGGAAATACGGGAAGACTTGAACTACGCCGTTCAACCGGTAAGGATACTTGATAGACAAGTAAAGAAGCTAAGAAGCAAGAAAGTTCTAATGGTTAAAATCCTTTGGAAGAGTGACCGAGTTGAAGAAGAAACTTGGGAGACTGAAGCCTCGATGAAGGAACAGTACGCATTTCTGTTTGAATAATCGTTGTGAATTTTGGGGACGAAATTCCCGTTAAGGGGGGGTGAACTTGTAGCACCGTCCCCAAGCATATTTACTTTTAGTAAATTATGTAATAAACCTTGAAGGATGATTTATGAATTTGCGTAATTGTAAATTTTTATTATTTCTTTTACGTGAATAGTAAATTGCATGTGGGGCCCACGCCCGGACCGGGGGGCCACCCGACAATTCCCGAACCACATATTAGATCCATCTTGGTCTAGATGACATCTACATGGAGGTAGATATTTTATTTGGGCCATAAGAAAGGCATGGAGTTGACCGGTTGGTCAAACGGGGCCCAATTACCGGTATTGGTAATTTAGCGGATAACAGCCCGAAATGAGTTTCGGAGACTCCTAAATTAATGTTGGGGAATGTACATCTATTCTAAAGGCCCATAATTATTGGGAACGCGTGATATATTTTATTTGGTCCGATAAAATAAAATATGATTAAAACGGGTCGAGAAATACAACTTTCGGGGCCGATTGTACACACCGGGACTTAATGGGATGACCTCCCACATAAGTGGGGGCCACCCCACGTTTTATGGGTGCTGATTGACCCAAATTAATGGGAAGGGGACATCCAAAGGTGGCATATCCGGACATGTGATTGAGGGAGTGATTCGAGGTACATGCACATTCATTTAGGGCCATATCTTAGCATTATTTGCTAATTGATTGAGCAAGGTGCCTCCTCCTTTCATTTCTCATCCATACGACCAAGGGAGAGAGTGGAGCTCTAGAGAAAAAGCTCTCACCAACAAGAAGATTGGGGAGGCTAAAGGGAAGGAAATCCAAGGAGAAACTAGCTAGAAGAAAGGTAAGAACTCAACCATTTCTTTAACTAGTATTATCTTTGGTATGATCTTTAAGAAATCATATGGTGGATTAAAAACAAGGTTCTACACGTTTAAAAGTGTAGAATATTGTTATAAAGTGGTGTTAATTAACTTAGAAGAGTTGGTGAATCGATAGGAGTCGAAATCGCCGGAAACCGCCACATATAGGGAGCTGTTCGTAGTTGTAGACTACGAAAGCCGCTCGGCTTTCGTGAAAGCCGCCCGGCTTTGGCCCAGAAATCCAGCTTTTCACTTTCAATCGGCTTAGAACGGGGATTTATCGAGGGGCTTATCAAAGGCAACTATTGTAGCACATCACGAGGTGAGGATGACTGACTATATTGCTTATAATTAGTGAGTTAATTTCATAAGATTGCCTAAAGTAATTAGATGGGATTTTAATGGATTATTAATGATTAATAATGCCTAAATGAAAATAATATGGATATGAGTAAGTGAAGGATGATATACAAATTTAGAATAATTGTGTATGATTATGTGAAATGAATGGAACGGCATGTTGATGGAATTACTATGATGACATTGTGATAAAATATACTTTACTTCATGTATGTAATTCATGAATGGATTAAAGTGATATTTTTGATATTGAGATCAAACTATACTTGGGTTGGGAAATCAATTGAAATGAAATGCCAATTGGAAAATAGGAACTTGGCATGTTCTAAGATTATACAATTAGTATCAAAATACTAGTCGGGGAATTAATATAAATAAATGATGAAACGAATCCTAAGAGGTGGGATTGTGAATAGATATGCCTTAAGTAGTCTCAAGAGATACTTAAGGTTGAATTGTATGAACACTAAGGTGTGATAGGGGTAGGCATAAAGGCCACCTACGGGAATTGATTCTAGGCATAGGATTTGCTTGAGAATTTGATTAGGAAAATAATTAGAGTTGGACTCTAGGATGACATGGAAATGTAGTTGGGCCGAGCCCATGCCATGTAATATGATTAGCATGGAAACGTAGTTGGGCCGAGCCCTTGCCATGTATATGTGATCTCCGTGGAAACGTAGTTGGGCCGAGCCCTTGCCACGAAGTGATGGTTGGTATGGAAACGTAGTTGGGCCGAGCCCTTGCCATACAAACTTTGATATGTTATATCGAGTCAGAGGATTGTATAGAAATGTAGTTGGGCCGAGCCCATGCTATACAATTGGGGCTCGATGGGACCCCACGGGGTTATCGTGACTTGCGGTCACGGGGGAATGGAAATGATGAATTCTAAACGAATATGGGCCCACGGGCCGACTACTTGACTCTAAATAAATTAAGTACAGTTAAAAGAAAAAGGGGTAACCGAGGGTTATGGCCTATAATATAATAGTACCCTAAGTTGAGGGTCTTAGAAATTAAAACATCAATTATACTTAGTATAGTTGCTATTGTACTTGTCAAATATTTCCAAGTACTGACCTCCCCTTCACGGGGGAGGCCACCTCACAGTTTCAGGTAGAACTTGAAGGTTGCTGCCACTGCCCGTTGCTTCGGGAAGATCAAAGGAAGAAGACGCGGTTCGTGCTTCTTCCTGGTGGTCCCGTTTGTAGTAGGAACAGTCTAGAGGGGGGGGGTGAATAGACTGTTCAGGAATTTAAACTTTTTTTCCAAGTCAAGTCTGACTTAACAGAGATGGTCGAAATCTGGTGACAGAGATGGTCAAGTTCTGATGGCAGAACTAGACCAGGCAGCGGATAAGTTTCTGTCCGGGTAGCCTCTAGAAGAAAGCTAAGGCAAAATGCCTTTCTGATAACTCTGAAGGAAGATCTGCTGGACACAGATTCCAACCTAAAGAGTTAGTCAGTAGAATCTTAAGTGCAGAAAGTAAAAGCTGAAAGTAAATGACACCGGGGTTTTTATAGTGGTTCAAGAAACAACTCGTTCCTCTAGTCCACTGTTCCACTAAGCTTGCAAAAACAACAGTTTACAACGCCTTAGTCCCTAGAGCTTAAGAAGCACTCCTCGTCTTCTTCAAGTCTAGTAGCCACCCGGGATGCAGTCCTGCTTCCTGATGGCTGGTCTCATTTCACTGAGTCTCTTGAAGTATCTCCACTTCACTTACTCCAGCTAATTTGAGACGTCCCTTCTTTTTCAAGAAGTGTTTGATATAGAATCAGTTTTCTCCAACGTTGCTTCTTCACAAAAGATGAGTATATGAAGCTCTCGAAGTGTTGAAGAACTGAGTGACTTTGCCTTTGCAAGTTGGATGAAGGATAGGAATGTTTATCTTCCAACTGTAGCCTTTTCTTGTTAGAAAGGAGTTTCAATCTCAAGAAAATTGTTCACGCAAATTTATCTTGGCAAAGGTTATGGCAAAAGTTATCTTCTTTGTTCTTCAGAGTGTATCTTATATACTGGGAGCGGTCTTCCCGTTGGAGTGTAGAAGACAGCTTCATTAAATGCATGTACTGTTTGACTTGACCGTTTGGTCCTCCGACTTGCTATTTTGGGGGCGTAAAGATATTCGCATGGTCAATCATCAGCTTTAAATATCTCTTCGTACGTACAGCATTAAATGTGCATTTAATGCGTGTACAGTGCCATGCTTCCGTTGAAAGGTTCGTAACCGTTAGGGGATTTCCCGTTAGTTTAACGACCGTTGGAAGGGCTTCCGGAATCTGATGATACTTAGCAGAGTCTCAAGAGGTTCTCTGGTCCAGTCTCTGAAGTCCGTCTCTGGTGCCAACTCTGGTATCTTTCTGATAACCAGTTTCTGAGAGCTTCTCTGGTGAGCAACTCTGGGAGCAACTCTGGTAGAGGCAATATGGAACTCTGGCAGGCAGATTAAGCTAAAACTTACAAAAGAAATTCTAATACATAATTTCTAATGGGGTACTTTCAAATTCTAATTAACCTAGCATCATCAAAATCTAAATACATTTATTCCTTACAATTTCCCCCTTTTTGATGATGCCAAAATCCTTTAACTATTTCCAGAGAAGTGCCTTTCACCATAAAAGTATAAAGTTAAAAACTTTTCAATAGAATCTTGGTGGGCAACTTAGCATAGGAAAATAGTAAGAGTACGATACATTCAGATAGCAATAATCAAGTATAACAGAATATACACAAGAAAGTAAATGAGAACAGATAAGGAGCCAATCAAACAGAGAGGTAGAGATGGTATCTTATTAAACTGTTAGAGAAAGTAAAGCATTACAGAGTTAGATAAAGAATTTAGATATCTTCTTCATCTACCTGTGGTCCTGCTCTGTCAATTCTTTCTAGCTCAGCATTTACCTTTGCTCTTATTGAGGCTAAATCCCTCGGATTCTGATAGTCAGCCCAATGAGGTGCAAGTTTGCAATCCAGGTAGTTTCTGACAGCTTCTGCTGAATTCTTGCCATTCAGAATCTTCATTCCGTACCACATCTCAGCTTCTTCTATCGAACCACCATGGTTGATCTGGACAAGTCCATCACTGTCCATGAACAGATTCTCTCTTTGAAGAGGTGTCATCAATTTTCTCATCTGTTCAAACTGAACTCTGTCTGGCCTTGACAGACCACTCTTCATCCAATCAGTGAATGAAAAGGATGAAGACTTTTTCTTTGAGCTTCTGGGAGGAGGAGGAGGTCTGGTGCCTGTAGCAGCTAGCCTTTTCTTTCTGGTAGCATCAAAGTAGGGAGTAGGATCAACAGAGGAGGGTTCTCTGATAGAAAGAGCTCTGGTGCTGGTGCCTTCTCCTTCTCTGGTATCTTCCCCCTTTTTGGTATCACAAAGATCACCAAGGAGAAGTTCAATTTTGGAAAACTCAGAGGCTTGAGCATCTTTGATTTCATCAAGGGTTTCTGGCAGTGTCTGAGTGACAGAGGCAAGACCTTCAATCAGGCTTTGTTGCTTGTTTACTGCAGATTGGAGATCTCTGGTGCTGACCTCTAAAAGCACCATCTTCTGGTACCTTTCTCTGTCAGATTTGAGAAGAGCTAGGCCTTGCTCTTGATGTTCCTTGCAGAGAAAATGTAAGATGTTGAGTTTCTGGGAGGAACTATCAGCAGATTTCTGAAGATTGTGAACAGATTCTGAGATCCTGTTGATTGTCTGATTCTGGGCAAGCAGAGCTTGAGAGTGAGAGTGGAGAACAGAGTTGAGTCCACTAACATCTCTGGAGACAGAATCAATCCTTGAGTTAGAGGAATGCATGAAGTTGTGCAGATTCTCTGTGAGAGCAGCAACTTTATCTGACAGGTGTTGAAAACCTATAGTTATTTGCAGATTGGTATGGGTGAGTTCTTCATGTTGTTTGTCATTTAATTCAATAATCTTGCTCAGATCTTGAACCAATATTCCACCAAAAGTTTCAACAGACTTCACAAACTGGGTGAAGGGGATTTTGGATTCTTCAGGTGTAAAGTCAGGTGTTTCCAATCCTCTGCCTTTTGGTAATGGAGGAGCTCTGTTGGATGGTGGAGGGGAAGGAACTCTGGGGGGTGTCCTTCTCCTTTTGGAGGTTTCATCAGCAGCAATGGAGGAGGTGAGGAATCCATCATTGTCATTTGATGAGGAGGGAACCCTGAAGACAGGTTTCTTCTTGGGTGTAGATGCTGCAGAGTGATGTGAAGATCTCTGAGGTGAGGCAGACTTGGATGTTGGTGAAGAGTTCTGGTGCTGTGGTGGGGAGTGAGTAAGTGAGGCATTCTGTTGAGGAGGGGATGGTGGAGGTGAGGGTGAAAGGTTTCTGAAAGGGACAATTGCTCTGCAGGGAGATGCAATTTTTTGTTTGAGTGAAGATGATCTTGAGTTGGGTTTCTGGTGAGGTGATGTTCTGGTGGAGAGTGAGGTTTTCTGTTCTGGTGATGGAGTTTTCTGTTGGGGTGAAGGGGTTTTCTGGTGAGGTGGGGATGAAGGTTTAGATGCAGATTTTGAGGGTGAGGGTAGAGTAATAGGAGATTGGGGAGAGGAAGAAGGAGGTGTAGGAATTACCTCAAGTACAATTTCGGAGTACACAGATTCTCTCCACTCCTTGATCAGCTGCTCCATGGTAATAGCAATGTCATTCGCAGTGGATGGCTCTCTTTCCTCAAAAGCACTATGGCGAAATTTGATCATTGACTCTTTCCTTTTCTTCTCCATCAACCAAGCATCAAAAGTTTCCATTTCTTCTTCTTCTAAGGCTCTGACATGCCTTTCTGGAGATAGGTCAGATGTGGGAGCTTTTCCTTGATATCTGTCTTTCTTCTTTTGTAGCACAGAAATCAGAAAGGTAAGATTGAAGCATTTTGACACATCATCTGTGCCTACCCAGTGAAGAACAGCAGCTTCTTCTTCTTCATAGGCATCAAAGAATTGGATGATTTGTTGAAGAGGACCCATTCTCCATCTTCTCCAAGCTAGAACTCTGTCAAACTGCTTTTGCAGAATGATGTTGAAGTCTGTTTCTTGGTCCATTTCTGGTGATGCTTCACGCTCTGGTGAGAGAGCAGAGTTGGGCAACTCTGGTGCAGAATCTTGGTGAGTTTCTGGTAGAGTGCCAGATTCTGGTGCAAGTTCCCCCTGAACTGCTGAATCCTTGGCAGGTGAGACTACTTTAGTCTTCCTCTTCTTCTGCCTTGGTTTGGTGCTAGAGTTGTCAGAATCACCACTTTGCACAACCATCTTTCTTCTCCTCTTCTGCTTCAGTTTTCTGGTAGTAGATTTCTTGGTTGCCTTTGGGGAGGGCATCTCTGGTGCAGCCTCCCCTGCTGTTTCCTTCTCTGGTAGTAACAGAGTGTCACTTTTCTTCTTCTGTCTGACCTCCCTTACAACCTGTGACTGCTCAGATTGTTTGGGCTTTTTGACAACTTTCTTGGCAGGTTTGGCCTTAGCAGCCTGTTCTTCCCTTTTCTTTTCCAGTCTTTCCTCTCTCCTAAGTTCAGAAGAGATGGCAATGTTGAATTTTGGAGAAGCTGTGAGGAAGATGGTCTTGGTGTGGTCAACTGGGATAGGATCCCTGAGTTGAACTCCTTTTGCAGCAAGGATGGCAGAGATAAGAAGACCATGTCCCATCTTAGTTGAGAAAAGACCTGTTTCAGAGTCTTTCTTCTTGATGAACTCAGTTAGAGAGCCAAAAGTTACCTCTCCCCAGTTGATATTCATGCCATGGTGCACTGCAAAGATTGCCTTGGCATTGCTTGTGTTCATCTCGTCCGTTGAGGCAGTTTTGCACCACAAGCAACGGTGCAGAATGGTGACAAGCTTCTCATAGTCCTTCTTGAGTTGAAATTTCTTCATGTAGAGTTTATCCAGTCCGGCAGCCTCCGGACGGCAGTAAGTCTGGACAAAACCTTCAGTGGAGACTTCCACTGAGTCAAGAGCAATGAGATTGCTGGATTCCTGGTCTTGGGAGTCAAGTTGAACTCCAAAGAATTCATTCAGTGCATCTGCATTCAAGAAGATGCGTTGACCCTGTACGGATGAGTGAACTCCGGTCCTGGAGATGGTGGCGTTGAGGTAGAACTCAGCCACATCTTTGATGCTGAAATGCTCATAGGGATGAGCAACCACCTTAGAAAGTTGTGAGTCAGTCATCCCTTGGATGATCTTCTTCATCCTCTTTTGATTTTCTGCCAGGAGGGGTAGGGAGGACATGTCAACTTTCATGCCTGAAACAACGTTGGCGATGAGAGTTTTTGCTTCTTCCTTAGAAAGATCGTTGATGCTCAGGAAGTTCATCTTGAGTGACGGTTAAGAAAATTTCTGGGTAGTGGAAAGTTTTTGGGATCTGAGAGCTTTGAATGTTAGAGCAGTTTAAGAGAGATGAAGTTGCAGTAGGGATTTGGGTCGAAGACGGTGGATATAAAGGAGTTAGGAATAGTGGACGTTTGGTATATTGGCAGTTTCGAGGCAGCATTTAAAGAAATGCGGGCGGAAACGTTTCCGTTAGAAGAGTAACGATCAGGGGTATTTTGGTAAAAGACCGTTTCAATTAATTAGGTCTAGCCCGTACCTCGAAATATTGTTAAGTCCACTTCCGTATCTGTTGTCTTCGGTCGAGGAACTCTGGTCAGAGAAGGGGAGGTTCTCTGATGTGAGATTCTGATGATCAGAGATAGTGGTTCTCTGATCCGAGTTTCTGGTGCAGAAGAATGGAGTTCTGGTTCAGTGAATCTCTGGTTCATGCATTTCTGGGAAGATCATCCATCATTCCCAATTCTTCCCTAAGCTTGTTAAACCTTGCCTCAGGTAAAGGCTTGGTTAGGATGTCTGCAAGTTGATCTTCTGTAGGTACATGCTCCATACTGATATGCTTCTTCTCAA
Organism: Cuscuta europaea; assembly: GCA_945859875.1. Classification (NCBI taxonomy): domain Eukaryota; kingdom Viridiplantae; phylum Streptophyta; class Magnoliopsida; order Solanales; family Convolvulaceae; genus Cuscuta; species Cuscuta europaea. Next base: position 3,029,445 of record CAMAPE010000070.1, read on the forward strand.
CATGATCTCTGATGAAGTGATGTCTGATCTCAATGTGCTTTGTCCTGGAGTGAAGAACTGGATTCTGAGTGATAGCAATGGCACTAGTGTTGTCACACAACAGCTTGATCTCCTTTGCTTGAATTCCATAGTCCTTCAGTTGTTGCTTTATCCAGAGTAGCTGAGCACAGCAACTCCCAGCTGCAATGTATTCAGCCTCAGCTGTACTTGTTGAGATGGAGTTCAGCTTCTTGCTAAACCAGGAAACAAGCCTTCCTCCTAGCAATTGGCAGTGACCAGAGGTGCTCTTTCTGTCTAGTCTGCAACCTGCAAAATCTGAGTCAGAATAACCAATTAGTTCAAAGTTACCTCCTTTGGGATACCATAAGCCTGCATTTGGATTTCCTTTGATGTATCTGATGATTCTCTTTGCAGCACTTAGATGGCTTTCCTTGGGTTTTGACTGATATCTGGCACAGATTCCAACAGAGAACGAGATATCTGGTCTGCTTGCGGTTAGATACAACAGAGATCCAATGATCCCTCTGTATGTTGTTGCATCTACATCTTTTCCTTCATCATCTGGACCAATCCCTTGTGAAGTGTTCATGGGAATCTTCACTGATGATTTGCCTTCCACTCCAAACTTTTTGATCAGATCTCTGGTGTACTTCCCTTGATTGATAAAGATCCCTTCTGGAACTTGTTTGACTTGAAGTCCTAGGAAGTAACTGAGTTCTCCCATCATACTCATTTCAAATTGACTCTGCATCACTTGAGAAAATTTCTTGCACAGTTCTGGATTAGTACTACCAAATATAATGTCATCAACATATATTTGTACTAACAGAATATGATTAGCAACAGAGATTTGAAATAGAGTTTTGTCAACCTTTCCTTTAGTAAACCCATGGTTCACTAGGAAAAGAGACAATGTGTCATACCAGGCTCTGGGAGCTTGCTTAAGACCATAGAGGGCCTTTTTAAGCTTGTAGACACAAGAAGATTGAGTAGGAATGACAAAACCTGGTGGTTGTTCCACATAAACTTCTTCTTCAAGATCTCCATTCAGAAATGCACTCTTGACATCCATCTGGTAGACCTTGATGTTGTTGTAGGCAGCATAGGCTAGAAAGATTCTGATGGCTTCAAGTCTGGCAACTGGTGCAAAGGTCTCATCAAAATCTATTCCTTCTTCTTGGCAGTATCCTTTAGCCACTAGCCTTGCTTTGTTCCTTACAATGTTGCCATCTTCATCTGCTTTGTTCTTGAATACCCATTTGGTTCCAATGACATTCTGGTGCCTTGGCCTAGGACCAAGTTCCCACACTTTGTTCCTTTCAAACTGAGCGAGCTCTTCTTGCATAGCATTGATCCAATCTGAGTCTGCAAGAGCTTCCTCAACTGTCATAGGTTCCATCTGAGATATATAGCAGGCAAGCATTGCTTCTCTCCTTGATGTGGATCTGGTTTGGACTCCATTTCTGATTTGTCCAATTACTTGATTAGGAGGATGATCTCTTAACCAAGTTAGATCAGGTTCTGATAGGGGTTGCCTTGGATTCTCTTGTTCTTCTTCTGATTCTTCATCACTATCCTTGCTTTGCAGGATGGGATTCTGATGATTCATTGGTATGACAGAGTTGGTCAGCAACTCTGGTGTATCTACCTCTGGTGGATCCAGTTCTGGAGATTCTTTGAGATTCGTTTTCTCCAAGTTTTCAGTTATGCTCTCAACAGAGTTGAGATCATCAAACTTGACATGAATCGATTCTTCAACAAGTAAAGTTCTTTTGTTGAGTATTCTATAGGCTTTGCTGGTGCCAGAGTAGCCTAAGAATGTTCCTTCATCAGCTTTTTCTTGAAACACCTTGAGGTGATCCTTCCCATTGTTGAGTATATAGCATTTGCATCCAAATGCATGAAAGTAGCTGATGTTGGGTTTTCGTCCTTTCCATAATTCATAAGGAGTTTTCTGATGAGTCTTGTGAATCATGCTCCTGTTCTGGGTGTAGCATGCAGTATTGATTGCTTCAGCCCAGTATCTGTAGGGTAGACCTGATTCAGCAATCATGGTCCTTGCAGCTTCCTTTAATGTTCTATTTCTTCTTTCTGCAACTCCATTCTGTTGTGGAGTTCTGGCTGCAGAGAATTGATGCATTGTACCGTTCTGGTCACAGAAATCCTGAATGACCTTGTTGACGAACTCTGTTCCTCTGTCTGATCTGATGGCTTTGACTTTCTGATTCTGCTCATTCTGTAATAGCTTTAGCAGAGATGGAAGTTTCTGCAGAGTCTCATTTTTCTTGGTCAGAAAAATAGTCCATGTGAATCTGGAGTAGTCATCCACCATGACTAGGGTGTATTTCTTGCCACCAACACTTGGGGTTTCCACTGGTCCAAACAAATCCATGTGGATTAGATTCAGAGGACCAGTAGATAGGTTTCCAGCAATGGGTTTGAAGGAATTCTTCACTTGTTTTCCTTTCTGACATGCACTGCATAGTTTCTCCTTTTTGTATACAAGGTTGGGTAGACCTTCAACAATGTGATCCCTTGCCAGTTTGTTGATTGTTTTGAAATTCAAGTGACTCAGTTTCTTGTGCCATTCCCAACTGAGTTTTGAATCTCCTTTGGCTATCAGGCAAGTTCCATCTTTTGCAATTGACCAAACGACCACATAGATGTTTTTCTTTCTTGTTGCTGTTAGAACCACTTCTTTAGTTGTCTCATGCTTGACAGAGCATCCTTCCTTGGAGAATTCAACTGTGTAGCCTTTGTCACAGAATTGGCTGGCACTCAGCAAGTTGAATTTCAATCCCTTGACATAAGAGACATCATCAATGATTATCTGGTTCTTTATCAGCTTCCCTCTTCCTTTTGTCTGGCCATCTTTATCATTACCTCCAAAGATAACTCTGGGCCCTTTGACTTTCTGGAACTCTGTTAGGCAACTCTTGTCACCTGTCATGTGCCTGGAGCATCCACTGTCAATGTACCAATCTTGCTCAGAGATGGCTCCAGCACACAGTTCCTACAAAATTAAAAGGAAGATTTAGGTACCCAAGCAATGTTGGGTCCTAGGGGGTTATGCAGTCTTGGCAGCCGGTACCACTTTGGTCTCATCAAGTGAAACCTTGGTGGGTGGTACCCATTGTCCACCTGGTAGTCATAGTAAACGGAAGTGTGATTCACTTTGGGCAGATGCTTGTGAGGATCATGCTTCCGGTTTACATACTTCTGCATAGCCCTTTTAGTTGGGTAGAAGTCCCATATACTATCAAGATCAGAGGGGCGATTAACTTTGGGCTTCTTAAGTTGACCAGCCAACCTTTTCTGCCTAAAGTTAATTTTCTCTTGATATCTGCCTTTCTGGTGATCATCTCTGACACGATTATCATGAGTTTGTCTGTTATGGTTCTGTCTTTGATTTTTGGTATTCTGAAAATCTTTCCTGTTGTTAGTTCTTCTGCCAGATTTATTAACTTTTAAAATGGGTTTCTGTTGAACCTTTATCTTTTCCTTTTCTGGTCTGACATTCTCATGAGTAACCTTGGTGCCAGATACACCAGCCTGACAAATGGGGCTAGAAATCAGTGGCTCTATGACCTTATCTGCCTTAGCAACTCTGGTGCTAGGCATTACAGAAGGCTCACCTGATTCTGTTGAGCCATAATCAAGACCAAAGCCAGTGCCAATCTGTTGATCAAGCACAATCTTTTCCATGGAAGACTGGGCCTTCTGGTAAGCTTTGTACTTAATCTCAAGAGGCTCTATCTCTCTTATCCTCTTTAGAAAAGAAACATTTTCAGCTTTCAGCTGATCTCTTTCCTTAATAAGAAGATTGATTTTGATCTCAACCTCCTTTCTTAAGTCAAGAATCTCAGCCTTAAGCGTACTGTTTTCTTTTTTAACAGAAGAATAAGTGGTTTGTATGGCTTGAAACTCTTCCCAAAATTCTGACATTGAATCAGAATCAAAGGCTCTGCCTACCGAAGAAAAACTAGAGTTGGAAGTAGAAGATACCTCATCATCAGATTGACCCATAAGACATAGGTCTTCAGTTTCTGTGTCCAGGCAACAGAATGCTTCATCAGATTCTGATTCCGAGCTGGATTCTGTCTCAGAGAGGGGGTCCTTCTCTGGTTGTTCAGTGATGAGTGCTTTCCTTCTTCGGTGCTCGTACTTCTTTTCTCCTTCCTGGCCTTGCCTTTTGGAGACAATGGGGTGTGGACAATTGACTTTGAAGTGCCCTGGTTGTCTGCAGTTGTAGCAGAGAAGCTCTCCACTACTTTCTGATGGTTTGGACTTCTGGTGTGGCTTTCTGCTAGAGTGTGGACTTCTGCTATCCTTCGGCTTTAAGAATTTCCTGAACTTCCTAGCAAAAGCCGCCATATACTCGTCAGTTAAAAGAATAGAAGGGTCAAAATTATTTACCTGAGAGGTGCTGGCCGTGAGGGCAGTAGTTGTTCTGTCCTCAACTTCTTCTTTCTCTTCTTCATTCATCTCAAACTCATAAGATTTGAGATCAGAGATGAGTTTCTCAGTGCTGTAGGTTCTGAGGTCCTTGCTATCTCTCATGGCAGTGACCTTCATCTTCCATGGTGAAGGTAAACCTCTGAGAACCTTCAGATTGATCTCCTTGGGAATGAGCTCCTTCCCAAGTTCTGATATCTCAGCAGTGAGGGTGAGCAAGCGTGCATACATCTCAGCTATGCATTCTTTGGGTAGAAGTTTGAAATCTTCAAACTTTTTCATGGCAATAGTAAGTTTGTTGTCCTTTTCTTGCTCATCTCCAGCTCCTATCAGGGTGAGAGTATCCCAGATTTCCTTGGCAGATTTGCACTTCTTGATCCTGGTGAAGTACTTGTCATCAATGGCCTTGTAGAGGATATCCTTGGCAATGTTGTCAAGGTTGTACTTTCTCCTTTCTTCATTAGACCATTCATGGCGCAGTTTGGTGATCATCTGGGGTTGACCACTACCAGTGATGTATTCAGGGTTGACTTTGGTGAACTCTGTGAAAGGTCCTGCATCAAGAACTTCCCACATTTCGTCATGGAGTGCGCAGAGGTGAGCTTTCATGCGGATCCTCCAGTCATCAAACTTTGTTACTGAGAACATAAGATTCTTTGAAAGAGTGTTATCCATAATATGAGATTAAAGAGGCTAAAACAAGTGGATCTCTTGTTTAGTAAGTAACCTAAAAGATTACAAGAACAAGGAGGCTCTGATACCACTTGTTGGTCCCGTTTGTAGTAGGAACAGTCTAGAGGGGTGGGGTGAATAGACTGTTCAGGAATTTAAACTTTTTTTCCAAGTCAAGTCTGACTTAACAGAGATGGTCGAAATCTGGTGACAGAGATGGTCAAGTTCTGATGGCAGAACTAGACCAGGCAGCGGATAAGTTTCTGTCCGGGTAGCCTCTAGAAGAAAGCTAAGGCAAAATGCCTTTCTGATAACTCTGAAGGAAGATCTGCTGGACACAGATTCCAACCTAAAGAGTTAGTCAGTAGAATCTTAAGTGCAGAAAGTAAAAGCTGAAAGTAAATGACACCGGGGTTTTTATAGTGGTTCAAGGAACAACTCGTTCCTCTAGTCCACTGTTCCACTAAGCTTGCAAAAACAACAGTTTACAACGCCTTAGTCCCTAGAGCTTAAGAAGCACTCCTCGTCTTCTTCAAGTCTAGTAGCCACCCGGGATGCAGTCCTGCTTCCTGATGGCTGGTCTCGTTTCACTGAGTCTCTTGAAGTATCTCCACTTCACTTACTCCAGCTAATTTGAGACGTCCCTTCTTTTTCAAGAAGTGTTTGATATAGAATCAGTTTTCTCCAACGTTGCTTCTTCACAAAAGATGAGTATATGAAGCTCTCGAAGTGTTGAAGAACTGAGTGACTTTGCCTTTGCAAGTTGGATGAAGGATAGGAATGTTTATCTTCCAACTGTAGCCTTTTCTTGTTAGAAAGGAGTTTCAATCTCAAGAAAATTGTTCACGCAAATTTATCTTGGCAAAGGTTATGGCAAAAGTTATCTTCTTTGTTCTTCAGAGTGTATCTTATATACTGGGAGCGGTCTTCCCGTTGGAGTGTAGAAGACAGCTTCATTAAATGCATGTACTGTTTGACTTGACCGTTTGGTCCTCCGACTTGCTATTTTGGGGGCGTAAAGATATTCGCATGGTCAATCATCAGCTTTAAATATCTCTTCATACGTACAGCATTAAATGTGCATTTAATGCGTGTACAGTGCCATGCTTCCGTTGAAAGGTTCGTAACCGTTAGGGGATTTCCCGTTAGTTTAACGACCGTTGGAAGGGCTTCCGGAATCTGATGATACTTAGCAGAGTCTCAAGAGGTTCTCTGGTCCAGTCTCTGAAGTCCGTCTCTGGTGCCAACTCTGGTATCTTTCTGATAACCAGTTTCTGAGAGCTTCTCTGGTGAGCAACTCTGGGAGCAACTCTGGTAGAGGCAATATGGAACTCTGGCAGGCAGATTAAGCTAAAACTTACAAAAGAAATTCTAATACATAATTTCTAATGGGGTACTTTCAAATTCTAATTAACCTAGCATCATCAAAATCTAAATACATTTATTCCTTACACTTCCGTTTCTGTTTTGAAAACAATTTAAATAATGCTCATGGATATTGTTTTTGTTTTGAATAATTATTTGGGGGCTTGTATGCCCATGTTTGCCAAGGTGTGGCATAAACACTTGTCTTAAATGTTTCCGCTGCTGTAAATGATTATTTTACATTATGTTTGTTTATGGATGTACTATGTGTGAATGGTATTCAAGACGCCTTGTATAGTATGGATGAGTCGGACTGTGGTTGACTATTCGTACTGTACGGCGGATTGTTGACGTGTCCGGGTAGGTCCGGGGCATGACACATACTGCATAATCCAGTTGTAAGCACCCTCATCAAACTTCTTTATTCCTTCCATCTGCCTCTCCCATGACCTCAGACTTCCGGTGCTAGCTCCAAACCACAGCTTCTTTTTGTACTCAGCCCCTGTAAAGATTTTCTTGTAGTTCTCATACATGTGCTTCACACAGTATCTGTGTTCATTTGCAAGTGGCACAACCTTGAATGCCTCAACTAAACCCTGAAAAGAAGCTAGCAATTAAAAACACAGTATACAGAAAGAAGTTATTCACATATTTTAAACAAGAAATAAGTACTTTTTTATTACCTTTTGTTTATCAGACATGAAAACCCATTTAGTTTCCTCTGGTCTGCCAAAGTCTTCAAACAATACTTGCAAGAACCAAGTCCATGAAGCTTTATCTTCACTATCCACATATGCTATAGCAAGAGGAAACATGTTTTCATTTCCATCCCTTGCTGCAGCACATAGTAGTTGCCCTCCCATAGGTGTTTTCAAATGGCAGCCATCTAACCCAATTAAGGGTCTAAGACCTGCAAAATACCCCTGCTTCTGTGCACTAAATCTCACGTACATGTACTGAAGCATCAGAATTTCATTGGGTATTCTTGGACCACCCACTGCATTAGCACCTTCTACAATCTCATCCCTAGCTTCAGTTTTTATTTTGACTACACTCCCAGGATTGAATTTAACTACAGTCTCTGCATAATCCCTCAACCTCCTATATTGTTCTTTTATGTCCCCTTGCATCTTTGCCTTTACCTTTCTTCTAGCTCTATAACACTTTGCCAGACTTACCTCTGCCCTTAATTGTCTTTGCACTGACTTTTGCATAGCACTGACATCCCATTCAGGATTTTCCCTCAATTCATCCATGTACTTTTTAGCTAAATATGTACTATTGACCAAGCTGTTTCTATTACTGAAAGGGCATTCATGTTTTGGCCTAAAGGTCTTAATCTGAAAGGACCCACACTCAGGAAGTTTAGAAGCATGAACTCTGAAAGAACATATGTCCTTGTTTTTGCATACCACAGTGATTTTAGATCAATTGTTCTTCACAAATTTAAATTCAAATCCACCCTTGACAGCCCAATCCTTAAGAGCATTTCTAAAGGAGGTATGTGTACTAAATTTCAAACCTTTGGACAATTCTGGATGTGTAGCACCTGTTTCTTCATTGAACTCTTCATATTTGGCATCACCTTCATCAGATCCTACAATGCTATGCAGGTCATCACTATAGCAGAGCCTCTCATTAAACTCCTCAAGCTGCTCTTCATTCAGATCCTCAAGCCCAAAAGTGTTGGGTTGTGAAGGTGGTTTAGGATCTCCTTGTGGTTGTTGGTTTAATGTTGCACTTTCATGATTAAAGACATCATCTTCACTCCCTTCTAGTTCTTCTTGGGATAGCCGGCTAGCTTCACTGATATTGGGATCTCCTTCTTGGGAATGCTCCTCTGAATCACTTTCAGAACCACTTTGAATTACATAGTCTTCATCTTCCTCATCACTCTCTAATTCTGTTTCCACAAATGTAGTTGATACACCCACAAATTGATGTGCATCTAGAGGTTGTGGTACTGCAGGTTGGTCTTTACTTGGTGTTGTACTTGGGACAGAGCTTTGGGTTTCCTGTGAGGATTGGGTTGTATGTTGTGGTAAAGTACCCACCACCCGTTTGTTACTAGTGTTTGCAACAAAGTACAAGTCAACATGTGGGTCCATGATGTTACACACCAGCATGTCTTGGACATCTTTATCACATACTATCTCTTGCAAATTTACTGGCCCACACAACTCCCTTATTGAGAATCTTCTGAACCACATTTGGACCCCATTTGTATAACCCAAATCTTCTGCATACCCATCTAATTCAAACTTGCTCAAATAGTCAATGTCAACTTTTTCTTTAAACAAAACCTGGCCTCCCACATAAGTTTTCTTTTGTCTTGGACAGTCCCACTTTCCACCATGGTGAATTTTCAAATTCATGTAATCACTCATTCCCAACCTGCAAATACATTGAACGCGGACAACCTAAACATCCCAAACCATAAAAACATGACAACTTAAAGTGCTACTCTGCAAAACTACCAACCGGGTTTCAAAACAAACCCATTCACACATTAATACACCAACCAACCAGGTTTCAAAACACCATTGACGGTGCAACCTAAAACTCTAAAGACGACCAGTCCTTTGCTCAAAATAAAGACCATTGACAGTGTAACTTCAAAATAAATAATAGTTGGAGTACTTACTCTGATCTCAGGACGTTAACACGAAAGTAGCTAAACTTCCATACCCCAGTCCGTGACTTCTTATCCTTTGTCTCTTGCGACCAACAGTCATTCTTCTTTCCCAACGCAGGTGAAGAACCAATGTCAAGAAGAACTTCCTATCGCGCCTAAATCGTATTTTATTAAGCCCTATTTTGACTTAAGCTTTTGGTTTTTTAAGAATTCAAATATTTGCTCTCCATTGGCCACGCTGGAGCCTATTTGAAAAAAAATATATGCCACGCCGCACTTAACTAACGGCCAGGTCCAATAGACCCCACGGGTGGTAACGGTAGCAAAACACGAGGCTGCGTTTGTTACAAAGATCATCACAGACCCCTAAGTGAAAACACCCACAACCACAGGTATCTAATCCGTACTTTTCCCTAAAAAGAATATCATCAAATTTTTAAATATTACATGAAATCTCATCATCATTCTTCTTTATTCTATATTGAATATTAGTTCCGATTCATAGTTGTATCGTGGAAGATAAGATTTAAATCATATTAACTTAGTTACAAAACTACACAAATATGACACTACAAATAGCCATATACGTTACATTACTGGATGTTAGTAATCATTAATTATTTTTTAAACTTTAGCATTCTTTAAATCTATACCAAAATATAATATAGATTATTAATAGTATAATTATTTTAATATAAATTATTTAAAAGAAAAGAATAACATAATTAATAATTTACACACACAAATGAAATTATACTTGAGCCATAAAATTGTTGGTCTAAACAAGATATTTATTGGGATGAAAAAATATAAAACACTCATTGTATAAATTTTAAACGATTCGGTCCGATATTTTCAGGACCAGCCCAAGGAGGAAAACCTGGCCCATTCCCATTGCACAGGGCCTCAAATAAAGAAGGCTCACAGAAGAAATTAATTACAGTATTATGGAGTAGTCCAAAGTCCAAAATAGAGCAAGCCTGAAAGATTTAACAAAACGAACGATTTAACGCCCTGCGTCGAGGCAATCACCCAATCCGCAGGCCGCAGCAGTCGACCAAGGGCCAAGGCGACCTCCGTCCTCCGTGACCCCCGTCTAGGCCTCTAGGCGACAGGCCTGCCACCGCAGCACGCCAGCAGTCCAGCACCACAGCTCCGCGGCTCCGCACGCCACCAGTTCAGCCTTGTTCAGCCGTTCAGCACTTCAGCACCGCTGCACCGCACGCCGCCTACTCGCCACAGCAGGTAAGTTTATCTTTTTGACTATTTTAACTTTTAAATTATACTACGCATATCATTGTATATTTGAATCATTGATTTTTATGTTTAGATTATTGATAGATTATTTATTAGTCCTTAGCCCTTAGGCCTCCTAATCTATAATGAAATTTAACAAATTTGGTATTAGTTTGTTATTTTTGATGTTGTGTAATTGTTTGATGAATTAATTAAACTATTTATATTTAATAAATTGGTATAAATGTATAAGCATATTACTCGTATTACTTATCACTTATTAGGTTGTGGGTTTAAAGTTGTTAAGTCAAAATTAAATTAATTTTTAACTGAAATTTGTAAACATGTACATGATTATAAAAATTATGTTTCCAAAGAAACATCAATCTGGACATCAGAAGTTTCAAAAGAGATTTTGCATCTAAATACGCTCGAAGAATGTCTCTTTTTTCATGAAATGTATTTATTAATGAATACATTTGTTTTTGCTATCATGTTCAATATCAATTCAAATTTTAACACAAATTATCAGTAATTTATCACTATTATGATTATTATTTATGTTCTATTTCGCTTTGTGTTGGAAAGAAAGGCCCAATTTTGTTAGTCGCACAAGGTCTCTATTTTTTCATGACCGGCCCTGGATATTTTTCAATTCCCAAAAACTAGAACTGATCTCGTACTCATTCTAAATGGTACAGTTGCGGTTCGGGATAAAATTCTATTGAACCGTTTAAATACCCAATATTTTTTTTGGTACCATTAATTATCGGTTTGGTACCGGTTCGGTTTGGTTCGCTTTTTATGCTCACCCCTAGTTTGGTTTATCCTTGATGCCTTCATTTGCTCGATATATACTTAGCTACTATAATAAGCATTATAAGCATCAGTGCATCACACGTAGTACATTTGTGGGGTGTCTCGCTTTGGTAGATTTTTTGTTTAAGATATTTGAGTTTTAACTTTTAAGCTATGAATTAGTTGCTTGAAGTATTGAAGGATGTTATGTTATTTGGATTATGTCACATTTTTTTTTATCACAAAATCGTTTGTATACTTTTTGTTAATTTGGATTTTGGAGAGAGATGTTTGTTGATGCTTTTAGTTTTATGCTATCGTTCGTTATTGTTACCACTAATTTGTTTTTTTATATGCTACTATTAGTTAAGATATTTCATTGTTATCACTATTTTGTTTGTTTGTATAAAAAAGAATCAAAAGACCCGAATTGGACCTATCCGTTTCAAACTGGGCAAGTTAGGTGAGGTTCCTATTATATTATAGCAATGGATGTATCTGGATCGGCCCAACCCGTTCAAAGGAACTATAGATTCCTTAAAAAAGCTGAGTGAATTTGAAGTGATATGAAATGTGTCCACTCCTAACTTACATGTCGTAAATAAATGTACCTAGGCCTGTCTATATAGGATTGAGATTTCTGTCAAATATAGATCACTAATCTTATACTCCCATTGTCCCTTAAAACTTGATCAAGTTTAACCGGCACGAGAATTAATAAACTAAAAAATATGTGGTTGAGGTTTGGCAGAGGAGTACTTAGTTACTTAAAGGGAAAGTGACAAAGTTAATGAGACAATCGAAGAAGAAAGTTTTAAGAGAAGGAGAGAGTACTTTGTACCATTCATTTTTTGTTCTGGGGAGCTGGATCCATCGATGTGCATGCTTGGGAGGCATAAGTCCATCCCTTCTAGCTTTTGTACTATTTAAAAGCTTCTACTTGTATGTTTGACATGTCAATTTTTAAATGCTTTTTAAAAAATAAAAAATCTTTTTTGAGATTCTACAGTGAGTAGCATATGAGAAAAGTCGGTAGCTTATAGTATTAATTAATCCCAATAGCTTGTATACCAAACAGAACTAAATCAAACGGTCAACTTTTTATCAAAAAACTATTACCTTTTTCTTTTAAAATCTTTTCAATCACCAAAAGCTATCAGATACTAAAAAAATCATAAGTGTATTTCAGCTGGTTGTGCCAAACTACCTATATATTCTCACAGTTTTTGCTTTCTTCTTCTCTTCCCTGCCATCTCCCCCCAGAATAGTTCCAGGTTTCAATCTGCTCTAACTAGCTCCACCACCGTTCATTTCCACTCAAACTTTGATTGTGTTGCGTACGGGTCTAACTCAGAGAAGGTAAAAGTAGTGGTATTTACCTTTTTTCGTGTATAACCTCTTTTCCATCCCTTTTCTCGGCTCCTAATTTAGGGTTTGTAATTAAAATCGAAGTGGATTTTTGACTTGTTAGGATTCACTCTCCATGTTTTTTACGAACAAATATAGCATTTTTATGTGCTATACAAGCTGTGCGTGTGCAATATTTATACTTCTTTTAAGTGTTTTGTGCTTTTATGTTGTTTGGTATGACCTTTAATTCTTTAAATTCCAAGGGTTCTTTGGTGGTGCTAATTTGGAAAAACCTTGCTACTATTTATGGGGAAATTCACGGTGTGTTTGTGCCTTTGCATTTATGGTGATATGGTATAATAGCTTATCTCATGGCTCAAGAAGTAGCTGCATGATATCACACATAATGGGCTTTTGTTATACATTATTGTTCTTATTTTTTGTGGATTTTTTTCTTTAGGATAAGGAGTATATTATCCTGCGGGGATGTTTGTGCTGGAACACATTAGGAAATTTCTTTTGATTTTATATATCAATAGATGCTTAGGGTTTTGTACCAGAATGCTGAAAAGTAAAGCAAATATAAAAAATGAGACAGACACTCAAGCAATCAGCATCGGTGTTTCTTTGCCAGAGAGCATGCCATTATTTATGTTACTATTTTCCTGTTAGTTTTTGTGCAAAATGTGGCAAATTAACAGTATTATTATTATTATTAATTTATTATTATTATTATTATTATTACATTATGTACAGATACAAGGGAATGTTGAAATTAGTCCGATTTTTTTAATCGGAAACTTGCTAGACCAACATATTTGTTTTCTTGAAGAATTAGGGACAATGACAGAATTACAGAAGGGAACGAACAAACGAAATATTGGGAGCAAGAAAAAAAGTGGAAAAACGAGGAAGAAGCAGAAGGTGATGCCATTTAATGAGAAAAAAACTAAGATAGGCAATAAAATGAAGAAGCTATTTCAAAAAAGGGCAAGAGAGTACAATTCAGATGAGGATGATGATAAGAATGATGAAAATGGAGATCCCACCCAGGTGGCGGGAGACACGTCATTACATGGTGAAAACGATGAATTTGACGACAACTCTTTTGATGACAAGGAAGGAGATGGCAGGGAAGAAAATGGTGAATCAGAAGACGAAGGTGGGGAAATTCAGCCTGGAATTACCAAGTTCATGGAGGGATGTAAGGCATTCAAAATGGCCTTCAAGAAAATACTAAAAAACACTGCTTCTGATGATATATTGGTCAGTAGCCACCTCACACTTTAATTATTTCTTATTTCAGCTGCGCTTAAACCTCTTAGTCCCCTGCTAATCCCAGTGTAACCTAAATAGCCTTTATTACTCAGTCTACCCCATAATCTTTGCTAAAGCCTAACACTTTTCTGAAAGATGATGACAAGTGTTCTTGTTGATGCTGGGAGGTTATATAGTTATCATAGATGTAACCCTACACCGGGTATCCAACCTTTGTACTATATTGCTATCAAAACAAGTACTCCCTTACTCCCAAATTAATAGTTGTTTAGCCAAAAAAAATCCCAAAACAATTATTGTTTTTAGAATTCAATGCATATTTACCAATCATCCCTTTTTTGTTCATGTTAGCTCTTCAAACATAAATTCCTTTTATACCTTAAAACAAAATAAAATGAATTAATATTCAGATCAAATATGGGTAAAATGGTCATTTTGTTAGACTCCTTAGTATATGTGCACAGCGTACTTTTCTAAAAAATAGTTGGGTCTGATTTAATCATTTAGTAATGGCTTATCAAGGGAATAAGCAATAGCTGACAGCAGTGTACCTCATAGAGTTTTAAAGCTTAAAGTTAATAGTCATCTTCATGTGGGTTTGGTGCTTTATATATGCATGAGTGATATTTGTGTGTGTAATACTACAATACAAAAGTTGATATTTTTTATGATAATAATGAGTGAAAGGCCTTTTGCAGGGTCCGGTGTTATCAGCACATAAGAAGCTTGTAGCAGAGAAGCTTGCTGAAGAAGAAACAGAAAGGAAAGTGAAGGGTGATGCAAAGAAGGAGAAACACTTGGTATATATACTTTTATTACTACGTATATAGGTAGTATAACATTTTCACATGCTTAATTAATATTGTGTTCTATTCTCATCCATCCTCACCTGTTTACAAGATTGGAGAAAAGAATCACGTCAAACCTGCTAACTACTTGGATATTCATGAAAAGTTTCTGATAGGAATTGCTACGAAAGGAGGTACCATATTAAGCTTCTAATAAGTTAGTTTTATTAGGACATGAAACTAACTTCCTTCTATATCCCCTTTCTGTGTTGCTGAAATGCCAGTGGTCAAGTTGTTCAATGCTGTAAGTTGTTTCTCAAAGTTCTATCTTTAAACAGCCACTTTATGATATACATGTTTGATGTTTCCATTGGGTGAAACTTTTTGAATTTATATGGCTAATTGTTTCTTTTCTATTCCAGGTTAACAAGGCTCAAAATGCTCAAAGAGGCTTAAATCCATCAAGGTCAAAAGATGAAAAAAGTAAGTGAAATTAACGAATGTTTCTGCGATTCCTTTTTCAAACACCTATCCTTTCTTAAGTAGTGTGCTGAAACCAAGTGTTGCTCGTAAGTTGTAGGGGTGCTATATAAGATGACTTCATTTAGTAATGAACTCTTATAGTCCAATGTAAGCATACACCTGAGATCATTTAGGTCCTCTTTTTTGCTTTTGTTGTTGGAACAGTTAGTATGTTTTTCTTGTGGTTCTCCACTCAATAATCAACTTAAAGGCCATTCAAATTGGAGAAGCAAACAATAGCTAATCCCTCTGTTCCAAAATCTTCTTTAGTTTGATTTTCCGTCCTTATTAAGAAAGTGAAATTGTGGCACTGGGGTAATGATGATGAGTGATGGATGAATGGATGATTAAGAAAGTGAAATTGTATGGTTGTCCTTGGAGTAAAAAGCAGAGTAGAGTAGCAATATCAACCACACATATCTTTGCTTATGGAAATATAATGCAAATTTCGGGAAATTGCAAAAAAGTAAGAAGAAAAATATGGAGCGAAGGGAGTATTAGTGAGTAATATATAAACATCGTGCATGAATTGATGTACAAAAAACTCTGATTTATTATTCCTTAAATGCTGTTATTGTTTTCGGATCACATTTTGGTTCGTAATACTTTTTAATGGTCTGATCTGTTAGTAATAAAGAAGCGAAAGAAAGATGCTTTTTTGTCTGAGTTGGGGAAGACCTCATCGCAGTCTCCAGCTAGTGTTTTTCAAAAGGTATTCCACCGTGTGCTCTCTCACCTATTTGCATGTTCAAGAATCACCACTACTTTTTAACTCTTCCTTTCCAAAACATGCTTTAATTTTTCATGTTGCCATTTCTCATTCAATTGCTATTCAGTTAATGAATATTCTTATTTGCATGGAAGCAGGGTGAAACTTCTTCTGTTGGGTCAAAAGGCCCTGCTTGGGCTCCATTGAGGGACAATTACATGATAACCACGAATCCGAAGTTGAAAGACTGGGATAAAAAGCAGGTGTGAAATATTCATTATATTAAACTAATGGTTGCAATCTTCTTGATGTTTTGTGTCTGGTGCCATAATCTTTGACTTCCTGCATTCAGGATATAGCAACAAGAGATGACTTTGGGATGCATGTAGACTCAGATTCGTCATCGGGTGATGATCTTAATTAGTTTATTGAATGTTTAGATGCGGCACTTGAGCTTAGTAACCATCATTTGCTCACTACAGTGAGATTATCACGATGAAAGAGTTCGTTTTTCCCGTTTGGTTGAAAATATGGTCTAAACCATGATGGCAGCATTAAATAGATGGGAGCAGTCAGGAGGAATAGGGAGTCACCTATTTGTTTTTAGTGTCAAGAACATTGATTACCCTGAAGTATGATTACATAACATTGATATGTATGCTCGAGGTTGTGCTAAAATTACATGAACTTCAGTTGGTGCGATTCAGGTCCACTTATCTCATGCATAATGAGGCTGGGATGAAATGGGCTCTCATTAAATCAGTTTTCTGGTTCTGAACTGGAAAGTTGGGAACTTGTCCAGATCAGTTCCAGTTCCAGTCCCTCCAAAATAAAACTTTGCTGTTTCCTTTTCTGATTTTTATAAAACAGCGTGAAACAAAAAGAATTATAACCTGGAACCACCCCTTGTATGCTTGCGTATTTGGTTGCAGTTGAACTGTTGTTAGAAGGTGGTAGTATAGTACGATGTGGACTAGGACTAAAACAATGAATTGGTATAATATACGGAGTAGTTTGCATCTCATTTTAACCTAAAATCGAGTATAACCCCATCTTAAAAACCATTTGTATTTGTAATCTAAAAACAATTTCTGCTCTCATTTTTCTTCTAAAATTGATTTTGCATCTCTCTTCAGCATATTTTGTATAACACTTGTTAGACTTAGGGGTTTTATCTTAAAAAGTCAACATGATAGGAGTAATTTAAATCTTATTATAGTATTTAATTCTTTCAGAGATATTCGGTGTGAGACCTTAACACCCTCCTCATGATTGGACATTGCGTTTGGATTGTGTTACTCTCTCCGTCTCAAAATGACAGTCCTGTATTTCTGTTTTGGGATGTCCCAAAATGATGGTCTTGTTTCCCTTTTTGGAAAGAAAGATGTGGTCCATATCATTTCACTTTATTATGCTCAAATCTCAACCACAATTTTTACCTTTTCAACCGCTTTATTAAAACTTGTACCCAAAAGAAATAAGATTATCAAATTGGGACGGAGGGAGTATCATTCATTTTTTTTATCGGTTCGTCATTGTCCTTTTGTAATAATCGTGTTATCATTTTTCATAAGAGGGCGCACTCCATGGATTGATTTGGTTATGATAACATGTTAAGATTCGGGGTTTCATTCTAAAAGGTTAATCTCATAGGAGTCTAGGAGGAGTATTTTAGATTTTATTATACTGTTTAATTCTTTCAGAGATATGAAACTTTAACAGCTCTAAAATGTATGAACTAATGAAAGTTGGTCTAAAATAATCATTCTTAAAGGCCACAACATTTGATTCAAAAGTAACAATTGCAACCTTTTATTTATTTCTCCTAATGGCAAAAAACATCTTTTATAGAATTATAGTAAGAGGTCGAGGAATGATGTCAAGAATCATCACTGGATAAAAAACGTAACTAAAACTCTTGAAAACTTGCGGTGCATTTTATTGATTTATTTACTGGACGATTACATATTTAGCAAATGATTGTAGATTCGTAGTCGGTTAACTCAAAAATCGAAAAATTAATTATGCCTGTTCTACATAATACATACGGAGTAGTATAATTCAACACTTTAAGAAAATGTGCTTTTCTAAACATCATTCGGTATGAAAATATTGTGGATTTAAATAAAATATAATGTGTATTTACTATATAGTGCTATTTCGTAAAACCCTAGTTTTATGTCAGAATTAACAATGACGGATAACTCGGTACAAAACTATGTAGCATGGAAACTCTCGTGAAAGAGTACGTTTCCCATTTCGGAAACTCCCGGAAACTCTTTGGAAACTCTCCAAATAAGTGTTTTTTGAGTAAAAGTTGACGTTTCCCGTTTCTCGTTTCCTCGTGATTTTCACGTTTCCGTGCAACATAGGTACAAAATGATGTCAAAGATTTCATATAATTTAGAGCCCGTTTGACATCTCTATATTTGGCTATTCAGCTTAGCCGGTTAATTTTTTACCCTAAACATTTGATTTGATTGATTTTGCTGAAGAAGGTAAGACTGTCGTACTAACTTTTATAATTGAATTGGCTGGTTTTTTTTTTGAAGAATGTAATTTTAATTGTTTTCTTTATTTGATTTAAAAAATGGAATATATTTTTTTCTTCTTATTTTACAACATTCAACCAAATCACCCATTAGAGCTCGATTTCAAGCAGTTTCGTCATATTCAATTGCTTCATCCAATTTCAGTGTTACTAAACGAGTTCTTGATTCTAATTCAAATATATTTTATATAATCAAAGATCATTAAATAACTGTGACTTTGATTTTGATAGACCTCAGTTTATATGAATGAATGTAGAAAATTATTTTAATTTTGATTAAAATTGTTATGACTTAGTTGGACATTTTACATTATAACACCCATTATTTTCATTTTTTATGAATTTGCGAGCATCTTTTAGTTGCTTTAAACTCAAATGCATTTGTGTTGTTGTAAAAGAGAACTGATTTTTTATATTTGTTAAAGTAATTGGTCGACTAGAAACAGTTATAGTATTTGTTATTACTTGTGTACCAGCACACAAATTAAGATAGTTTATATTGTGTGATGGAGAGTTATGCAGATGAGAGACAAATATGTAAGAATGTGTAAGAATTGATGTAAAAACAAAAATTATTTGCATAAAAGGGAAATAAGAGATAATTTCGGGATGAACAAAAAAGGAAATTAAGTTTGAAAGTAATATAGGGACGGATGGAGAATGATTTTTGATAAATCAATGAGTTTTAGATTTATATTATTGATTAGTCTCTAATTCGATAGAAGTTATTTTCCCAAATTCTATTAATAAGACAAATTATAACGAATCATAATTAGCCATATATCTCCCCAGGTTTTCAATATGTGATTTGGTCTATTGAAATGGGTCATAAACTCTGAAACAGTTACTTCACTCAAGAATGAAGTAAGAGAGAGTGGTGAGATTTTTTTAAAAAACAGAGAAATGATTGATAATGAATTGATAAAGTGAAAATAAAAATTAGAAATGGGCAATTTGTGGAGTGTGTATACATATTTTTCCTATATTAATCTCGTCTCTAGTGAGAAAAATTGGACAATTATGTGATTGATAATGAAGGAAAAAGAAAATTTGGACAATTATAATAGGATAGAGCAGTGTAGTTTCAAAATATGAATGTTATGATTTAAATATGTCATGCATTTTTATATCGTGAATTCATGTGTATACATACCCATTGATTTTCTAGAAATGGGCAATTTGCGGAACGTGTATACATATTTTTCCTATATTAATCTCGTGTCTAGTCAAATGGAGTGTTTATTACTCGTACTTATTAGGTAACTTAGGTTAGATGTGCTAGGTTTTTGCATAGCTTAGACAATACGTTTAAATAATACATAATGAAATGCCTTATTAGACAACAAGCCGGGCATTTGGTCTAGTGGTATGATTCTCGCTTCGGGTGCGAGAGGTCCCGAGTTCGATTCTCGGAATGCCCCTTTTTTGTCAAAACTCATAATTCCACATCGCCCAAATATCCAAAATATGGATATTATTTTTTCGAGGAAAAAAGGTCCTACCGGGAGTCGAACCCAGGTCGCTGGATTCAAAGTCCAGAGTGCTAACCACTACACCATAGAACCAATTGTTATTGTTTCTGATAACTTGTTATTACTTGCAATGAATCAATTACATTTTCATTATCAACGGAAGTTTTACTATCATAGGAATCATATACTTTTTTTCTTTGGTTTTTGGAATAACATTTAATTGAATTCGTATGTTGTTTCAAAATATAATTTTTTTGTTACACAAAACTTGGCTAAACTTGGCTAAATTTGACTTGAACATAGATTAATTAAGTAAAAATTGTGTTGTAGAAATTTGCGCAAAAGAGAAAGACATAACTTTAGTCAAATACTCGTTACTTTAAATAGAAATGCCAAAGTTTTTTTGGAACGATCAAAAAAGAAAATTTGGCCAAGTTTTAAGGGACAGAAGGAGTATAATTAATAATAATCTAATTTTATCATTAGTCAACATTTGATTTACGGAGTACCTAACTGCTAATATAGTCGAGCATTTTTTGAAATTCTCCAAAATGCTCAAATTTTAGGAATTTTCCAAAATTCATCCAATACCGTCGATGAAAATGAGCACGAAAACAACATATCGAAGAGATATCAGACCATGGGTAGGGGTGTAAACGAGCCGAGCCGAGCCCGAACCTACATAGGCTCGAGCTCGAGCTCGAAAATATTTATCATGCTCGAGTTCGGCTCGAGCTCGAACGAGCTCAAATTTTAATGCTCGAATTCGGCTCAATTTATTTACCTAGGTCAAAATCGGCTCGAGCTCGGCTCGAAGTTACAATAATATGCATGAAACAAAATTTAGGTTCAAGGGGGGTTCAAACATGGATTGCAATATTAACTACTTAAGGAGAACTCCATTCAATTACAAACTCATTTGTGGAAACTTTGAACTTAAATAATTATTATACCTTTTACACACACACACACACACACACACACACAAACACACACACACCAAGGATTGCGAGCAGGCTCGCGAGCCACGAGCCTAAAATAAATAGGCTTGAATTGGGCTCGTTAAATACTCGAGCCGAGCCAAACTCGAGTCGAGTTTGAATATGACCGAACTCGAGTCGAGTTTTTATCGAGCGAGTCCCGAGCGGCTCGTGAACGGCTTGGCTCATTTACACTCCTAACCATGGGTGATAGGGTTGACCAGATGACCAAGTAGTGATCAACGAGGATTTGGATTTGGATTCGTTCTATGAATTTTGACTGTCAAAGTTCTCCGAGCGACCCAAATCTTTAATTACTTAGCCTCACTCCTGCTGTCCTGCATAACTGGATGAAGACCCAGAGCGTCTTGGGCTTGGAGTAGATGTAAACGAAAGACAAATCCAGGTCCTTCTGCCCTGGGGTGCTGCCGGCCAGCGTTGCTGGATGAGCGGAAGAAACTTCGATCACCGCCGCTGTCCGGGTGAGTGGAGAGGAGCTCCCGGTCGGGGGAAGGGCTCAGTGTCGCCTCTGTTGCTTTGGTGGACGTGGGGCTCCCTGTAGTCGCATCCTCAAGAATGCCGAGTTGCAGGCTGAGGCTCCCTCACAGTAGGGATGGACTCGGGTCGGGTGGCCCGACCCGGAACCGGCCCGGGACCGGTACTGTTCCGGCCCGGCCCGACCCGGTGGCCCGGTCAGTGACCGGTCCGGGTAGGCCCGGCCCGTGGGTTTTCCGGTCCGGGCTCGGGTCACCCAAAACAAGGCCCAACCCGGCCGGGACCGGGCCGGGTTCGGGCTGAATTTTTTTTTTTTTTCAATTTTTTTTAACTTTTCAGGTTGGGCTGGGTATTTTTGGCCATTTGGGGTGGTTTGGGGTATTGGGGTGGGAGGGGGGTTAATTAGGAAGAGGAAAACAAAAAAAAATATAATGGGCCCGGCCCGGCCCGGCCCGGACCGGACCCGGTGGTTACCCGGGCCGGTCCCGGGTCCACCATTTCTGACCTGCCAGCCCGCCCGGGCCTAGGCCCGGCCCGGACCCGGCCCGGACCTGAGTCCAACCCTACCTCACAGGATCAACTTCACATGAATAAAGAAGACAGATTGTATCCATGGTTAATACTATTTCACCAACGTTGATACTTGATAGAAGGGTAGTTTAGATATTAGTTTTTTTATTTTATTTAATGGCTGTGATTAGTAATTTTAGGGCTGTGAACACGCCCAACTCAAATATAACGTTTTTTTTAAAGAAAACGTTTTTTTTATACTTGGAGTTTTTTCTTTACCCAGTTACAGCTCCCCTTACCCCAGAGGCCCAGACTAGAACAGGATAATGTCCAGCACTAGATTAACAAAACATAAAACAAAATAGCTGCTCCATCAAACTAACAATAGATATAAACTGCAAGCATAAAGCTAAACAATGTACCCATAAATACAAACAAAAGGGAAGTTTTGTATGTATTAAGTGTTGCGTTTAGATTAGGTTCAGAAGTGAAATCTACTCTGTTTTACAACTAAATGAATGGCTGCAGTGCTGCCTCACTTAAAAATCTTCCTTGTACTTCAATGGTTCAAAATTCATAGCAAGTTACCAGATGGAATAAACTTAGTCTTCAAGGCTATGGTGTGATAAATTGAAGTATATTCATGGCTAAAGAGCAATACTGCTCTTCACAGGATGCATTAGCTCATTTTGCTGGGATTGCATAGGCATAATGTGAAGCAAGAGCTGAGTCTGCATTTCCAAATCAGGCAACTTTTGGCCCGACATTGAACTTGGCTATGAAAAACCCTATCGTGTCAAGATGTGACGATGGATCGAATCTCTGAACAAAATCATCCTCACCAGGCTTCAACCACTCCCTGAGATGGTTTAACATTAAATGTGAGATATAAGACTAATCAGTCTAATTGTCATAAAATAAAACTAAAAATGTATAGAAATACAAGAATGTAATTCCAGCTGATGTCAACAAGACGCCATTGTGTTTGTAAGCCAATGAGTCTCATATTTCTCACTGTAAATAATCCAACAAAGGCATAAAGACTCACTCGATAAATCCATCAGAGAACTGGCAACAGCCAGTAAGACCAGGTCCTCCAACTCTTGGATTCTAAAAGAAAGAAACTTTATTAGAAAATGAAGAAGAGCTCATAATCAAGGAGATGCTCAATAATATTTGGCTCATTAGAAAAGACCAATCTTTAAATTTATGTGCTGATCTTTTTAGACTCACAAAGATCAAATTTCTCTTTGACATTAATAGGCTCAGATATCATATTAAGTCAACCTAATAAAATAAGTATCCAAAGACCATATATACTGGTATGAGAAAAGATATTTTCCAATGTGGATTGTACAGTGACATATTGAAACTTTGCCATACACCAAGTGTATGAGTAATATCATACACTTTCTGTAGGCTACAATTAACAAGTTAAGCAAATACAAAAGAAAGGACACAGTGTGATTCCCATCAAAGAAAGTTAGTTCTACAACCTCACAGAATAACATAAATTCGAAAAGCTTGAAATATAATATTCTCTTACCCATTTCCATAGAAATACAAGAGAATGATGTCAGGGTTACCTGCTCTGCCAGTGAGAGAAACTTATATGTATCCAATGCATATCGAACCACTGCTTCATTCTCCCCAGGGTTTATGGTACATCTGAAGGTTGAAAAATTTGAGGTTTTTATATATCAAATAAGCAGATATTTTTCATGGATGACTTTGGTAAAAAGTGTTAATATTACAGTACATAATACATAATTTATTTATTTATTTGATCTAAAAACAGCACTTGAGAAAAGCATGTGCGTGTATAATACATATGTAGTATTAAGAAAACAGGAAATGCGTGTACACTTACGTGGAATACACCAGAACTCCACCAGGCCGAACAAGCTGAACAGCCTGATCAAACATTCTTTTCTGATACTTGGCATGCTTCCTTAATGATTCAATGGTCTCCTGCATATGACAACAGCCGGTTTGGACTCTTTTGAAAAGATCATACTAAAATGTTCATTAGTGATGCAATAAGAGTAAACTTTTAGGTGAGTAGTACTCAATGGTGATCTTCAAGCCCTCTTAATTTAGAAGATAAATCATATTACCTCTAGTTCTTAATACGAGGCAGATTTAAAATTGGCGAATGATGCGTTTATAAGGCATTTTGTTTCCCTACGAAGTATTTTATTTTCTTCTCTTTGTTTGGCCCAAATAAATAGTGTTCATGTTTATTTTCTAAAAAGTATACATTTAGAAGGCATAATAAAAGAAGGTAAAATTTGAACATCATAGTATGATTAAAGAACTCAAGAAAATTAACAAGTGTTTGGTTTGTATAATTTGGTCAGTTGTGCCTTGATAAGATTCGAAGGTATATAGGGAGTATAAAACTAAGTGGTGACATCAAAGTATTTTAAATCAATGCTGCAAATTTTTTAAAATATGGTTCGAACCAGCAAAATTGGAAGAAAATGAGCTGATAATAATAATACATGTTGGTAAGGATTGTGTTGGTAAGGAGTAAGAAATGTAGCTTACCTCCCCAGTAAAGAGTCGAGGCCTCAAACCTAGAGCAGAACAAGGAGCATCAAGGAGAACACGGTCAAAGCTATTTGGAGCAAATCCTTTGGACTTTTCAGCTCTACCACCAGCACAGTTATTCCTTCCAGGCCCATTTCTCATTTTCCTAATACTCTTCCGTAATTCGGCTTTGCTTGTGTAATCATTGCTTCCCTGATGCATGGGTTCAGCTAAAATAATACGGAAGTTAGGCGCTTGTATGATAACTCACAACGTCTTCCTGTGTAATTTTATGAACATATGATTTAAGGTAATGCCATCAAAACAATTGTTGGCTCACAGTGATCGAGTGAGAGACATGATATCTTGTGTGTTTGATGCATTTGACAAGAGTTAAAATTAAAACCAAAACGCACACTAGACCACTACACAATGGAATCATTGATAATTTGAGATGCACAAAAATAGATAGCACACTAATGTGGCAAATGAAAGCACATGCTAACTAATCTTCAAAATACACATGGTGTACTAACATTTGATCTGAGATGGTACTGCAGCATCCAAACCATCCGTCTCAATGGGTTGGATTTCGCACATCCTTGACAGTAATGTATCTGATGGAGTACTCTGAACTTCATCACTGACATTGAGAATACGCAAACTTTCATCTTCACGTGTTCGACGACAAGCTTTCAGTGCATCAAGTTTACATGTAGTTATACAATTCAAACCCATCTCAGCAACCAATTTTTTAATATCAAGCACCTGCAGTTTTAGCCCGAGTTTTTAATAAAAAACAATGGTATAAGTAGTTCTGAATTAACTTACCTTCCTTCTACTTTAAAAAGTGTCTACAAGCAAGGCACATTTGTAAAGTTTGAAAGAGTATAAAACTTATCAACATATGCATCAGTACTGAACTTGGCTGATGAATTAAATCTTAGACCAATCTTGACTTAGATATACAAGATAATCAAAAGACTAAACAACGGAGGCTTCAACAAGATCTTTGGATCTATGGTTTTTGCACGCCTACAAGACCAAAAAAATGATCACATTAATTGTTGTACAAATTGCAACAGAAAAATCCTCTATTCTACATTTCATCATATTCTTTACATCAAATATTCAAACTTGTGTTTTTGAACCATCCATAAGCTTCTCAGCAATACTTATGATGTTCATTTCTGAAATTCAGCGCCCACAAGAAAGTAACATTGTCAAAAAGAGGCATAGTAATGACCATCATCCAGTGAATGCAGAAAAATAGGTGGGGTGGGCTTGCAATGACAAATCGTATCCGAATTGAATGTATATATGTGTGCGCGCTTCGTTGTTCCTATCAAATAGCTTTTAAAGCCTAAACCAGATACTGCCTGAATTATACAGACCATAATGGAGCTTCCATTATGCACTTTTCATGCACCTAAGGTCTCCAGAAGCAAGGCATGTTTAATAAATAGTGTATTATACAGATAATACAAATACAATCACCTGCCAAGTTCAGAAGGAGCACCTTGTTGTGAGATCTATCAGCAGCAATTATCTCCCCTTGGTCCTTCATAAGAATTGCAATTGCAGTGGTTTTTCCACCAGGAGCAGCACACATGTCCAATATCCTCTCTCCTGGTTGAGGATCTGAGCCAACAGGTTGAGGAAAGGAAATGATAAGCCAACAGGTGGGAATCGAGGTATTCATTTACCATTAACCACTATAATCTAACCCAGATAGACATCTTTTATGCAATCTGTTGTGCATTACCAAGATTTTTAAGGGGCCATATTATAACAAAAGTGTTTCCACCGTCAATTTACTAAGTGGAACTTCTACAGTTCAGCACATGCAAAAAAACAAATACCTAATGTGGCACTTCTTTTAAAGCAGCTCTTCTTTTACAGTTTTACATAGTGCATATAAGGGAAATAATGATTTCATGGTTAATAGTTTAATCCATTACATCATTGGCACCTTGAGCCTCTGAGTGGGTAAACTCATCATCAGTATAGTAGCTGAATTTGCATGGTTTACAGATTTTATCTAACTTTAATCATGTATGGACTAAAAAATTTCCAAACTGCGATTGATTGCTTAAATGAAAACTTATACACTTAAGCATGAAATTACTAAAATGAAACCATTATACTTCAATAACTTTGGTTCTTGGCATATCTGAACATCTACTGTGTGATTGCACAAGCCATATCATGTTATAGCACTGCAGTGCTACCAGAAAAGGTATACTCTTATAAATATCTGAGATCTGTAATATATCAGGAAATGTGCAATAAATCTCATAGATAAATTTGTGATAACAAAGTAACAAAATGTGTGATAAAGCATACCCAAGGCATGTGCAGCTACAATGCTTGGCAAATTTTGAAGAAAGATTTCACCCTCAAGCAAATCTATAAGACAGGAATTTAACTGTTAGTGTTGATTAATCAAACTACCCTAATTGACTGTGGTATTTGTATGAAATCTAAAGATGCAGATTGCATCACAAAACTTTAAGAATGAAAAAACATAGTGAAACGATAGAGGAGCGGAAACCAATAACTAGGATCTAGTGGTATATGAGAGAATATGAAAGAAATAAAATACCAATTTTCCTAGGAACAGTAATCCATTTAAGACACGATGGTGCATTACTAACAGCATGAACTTATATCTATATATGTCGAGGAAAAAAATATAGAGCCTATCATGAGATACAATGATGATACAATGGAATCTGATCACAGTTCATTATTTACATGACAAATTCAAGGAAGAGGAAATCTGTATAGCCATGCATATGAATGGCATAAAGCCTCCAAAACCTTAATGCAATATATATGAACAAAGAAGAAGCATACCATTAAAGGATGATAGTTCATACACCCTATTACGCATATGAACTGCAACTCCTCTTGATACACGAAAGATCCCGGCTCGTGACAACATTGTGGTTCCTTGACCAATATATAGACCACTTCTTTCACAATAAAGAGGATCTGAAACCACATTACAACTCGTTACCAGAAATGCAAATCCTGTAGAAACTAATACAAGTAACAAACAAAGTTATATTAAAGATATGAGTGAGGGAAGCACAAATAACTTATATAGATTGAGAAGATCTGTGAAGATTGAAAGGAAATAAAGAAAACTTGAGATTGAAGAAACATCAAACATCAAAACAGCCATTGTTTTGACATAACACCCATTAAAACACCGTGCAAATTTGAAATATATTAGTATGACACATCAGGAACAAGGCCATCCTATTCAGAGAAGATGTGTACTCAAATTCAGGAAAAAGAAAAAAGTATTAGTACCAGTTTGGGATCCTAGGAGGACAGTCCCACGTGTCATACCGATACCCCATCCGCCTTCAGAATCAGGCTGTTCCACGGCAACTGAAACTGAAACAAAATCACCTTTCTCAACATGAGCACTGCAGGCCAAAACACCAGGCACAAATACCTGCAAACCAATGATAAAAATCAATAAAAGATATCATGCATTTCTTGCCCACTTCATACATTTGGAAAACCTATACTGTTCAATGTTCATTCATGAATATAAAAAACCATTGCATACTACAGTACTACTTAGAATATTTGACAAAGAAACATGCATAAGCATGTTTTCCAAAGGAATGTTCATATCCGTTGAATATTGATATAGATAATTTAGAGGGAAAAAACTTAAAGAAGCAAATTTACAGAACTCATTGTGAATGTAATAAAAAGAAATACTCCCTCCGTCCCTTAATCAAGTTTACAATCAACATTTCACGGTCTCCAATATTAACATTTGACCATTGATATATAAAAATATACACTTACTATAATAAACTAACATTTCAATAATATACATTAAAATGAAGCATTCAAAATTATTTTATTGTAAAATAATACGGCTTTTGACTAATTAACGGTCATAACAAAGTTTGACTCAAAAAGTCAAACTGTAAACTTAAATTTGGTATGGAGGGAGCAGATTTTAAGTACATGGAACTTATCTTTTCTAAGAAACTCCATTATGCGATAGTTTCATCACATGTATATCTTTTTATGGATAAAAAGTTCTATAAAATGAAAACTTTGAGATACTGGACAGACAATGTACAAATGTACAAAGTTGTATGGAATAAAGTCATTAAAACTTTAATTTACTTGAACATGTGAAGGTCCATAATAAATGCAAAAGTAAATAATGCAGCTATGCAAGTGTATCTCACTTAGTGGCAGTACCAGAAACAACACAATAGATACATTATACACGTGGTAGAGCACAATGACTAGAACAAGATACTTACTTGGGCACCACGAAGAACAGCCTCTGCACATTTTCGGCTCACTATCACCTCTTTCAACGGTTTACCCTCTTCTTGTTCATATTCAATAGCATGTGGCCCTGAGCCTTTAATGAAAATCACATAATCTAGTCCAGGAAATGGACATTTTGAGATGCTTTTTGCATCAAAATTCGTCCTTTTACTACTTCCGTTGGATTCCACTATTGCCTCAGAGAAATTTTCTGAATCTGTACTACTTGTATTAATAGTATCACCTTCTTGCCCTCTTTCCCTTAAAATTTTCAGAAGTTTCTCAATAACATTATCACTTGTGGACTTAAGCGTATTAACACGAATACATGAGTAAGATGAAGGCCGCCTGAACAAAGCACAGAGGACAGCAGGACAGTCAAAAAATACGATATTAGTCGTGAAAGCGGATACAATTATAAAGACTGGAACAGTACGTACGCGAGGGAAGTGGAGATGCGAGCAAAGTGTTGAGCTCCATAAGCTTTGGTGAAGTAGTCCTCCACCTCGGGGTTCCAATGTAAGCTCGGATTGAAGCTGTAACGCTCGCCCATCTGTACACATAAAAAGAAGTGTATATAGGAACATTGATCGTCGAAATTGTACAGAGGGGAAGAGAGAGAACCTGATGTGCCGTGGAGAGAGGCCGATAGGTTTGCCGGAAGGTTTTGAACAAATGCTTCCCTCTTTGCATTCAATAAGAAATAAGAAATGAGAAGTGCTGAGACCGGGAGAAAGACACTCGGTTGTTTTTATCTCATTTTTTATTTTTGTATGTCCTGTTATTTCATCATATCATATTTCCTAATGTTCTTGTGATTCTAATTCCTTCTTATTTTATTCTCACTTTATCAACTCATTATCAAACACATAATTGTACTTTTCTGCAAAAACAACATCACTCCCTTCCTCTCAATATTAGGGGGACAGATGTAGTAATAGTTATATCACATTATATGTTAATATTAACGGTTAATGTCTAAATGAATGGAAAGAGTATATATGTAATACATATAAATAATTATAATTAAGGAAAATATACTTATGACTCGTAATTGGTATGAAATTATGAATAATGTTTTGGGAGAGTCTTCCAAAAAAAGTGTTTTGGGAAAGTAAGGAAAAACTAAATATTACAATAAGAAATCCGTACTCTACACACTTCAAAAGACTTCCGTGTAAACAACGTTGGTAGTATGGTTGATTTGTTCCCCGTTTTCATCGCAAACAAGTATCTTTAAACTCTTACGATTTGTTACTCACAATACTGAAACATAAAGTTGACCATGTTTAAACAATGACTTTTATAATGAGAGGTCAACATGCGACAAAGATTGACCTTGACTTTTATTTATTGTCATTGTATAAGGAGTTAGGATAGAAAATTGTCATCTTTGAAACTTGAACGATATTCTTGAATCTGATGTAGTCAAACTTAACCTTGGAATGATAACTTCATATCTAGCATGTTTCCTGCCTAATTTTTTGCTCCAATGATGTGATTCTCAAGCCCGTGTAACAATCAACATTGTTCCATTGCATATCCTCATAAAAAGGATCAATATTTCTCAGAAGCAGTATTGGAGTACCAACTTTAAAGATTAACTCGTGGTTTGGAACTCATGATGTACGGATTTTATTGAGAAATTTTGGTGTGCAAATCACCCAAAAAATCAGCATTTGAGTCTGACTTGAAGATGCTATGAGAACTCAAATATGTCCTTGACTCTTTCTTAACATTCAGAGATGTCATGTATTCATTAATTTGATCCACGACATCAAGAGTTGGAGCTAAATTGCAAGTACGACGGGTCATTGGCAATATTCTCAAAGCCCAGATAGGTGCTTTCACAATAGTGGCAATCAAATCCTCTCCACACTCTAACAGAATTTCACTTGAAATTTTAACATCGACAAATCCATCATTATCTTCGCCCGCAATACTATCTCCTAAATTGGCAATCCACTTTGCAAACTCTACCAAATCTTCATATTCATGATCTTCACTCAGTGACTGCAGCCTCATGTCCTTCGTCAAACGTAACATAATGCACTCATGTCAAATATATGAAGAATTAATTGTGGCATTTACTATGTCTTGTCTAGTACCCTTTGTAATGATTGATAAAATTTGTCAAAAATTTGATCCATAGTGTGTTGTGGTTTCGAACGGTGTAGATGACCCTATTTATAAGGGATATCAAATTCTAGTCTTAGCTTTCTTTACATTGAATATGTAATATCCGCTGAATAATAACCTGAATCATTCACGTACCTCATTTATTGTTGTTGTGAAATCAAAGGTGTTTTACAATTGAAGAAATATTATGTATTTAATGTATTTTGACCAGATAAGCAAGATACTCTCATAGTCGCTGAAGCTGTAAAGTGTAATACTAAAACCTAAATAATGCTTGGGAATCAAAATTTGTTGCTTGGAAATCGTTATTCATTAATCTCTCAAAGATCTTGGTACTTCATAAATCACAAAATTTGGAAAAAGAAATTCTCTCAATAGATGTGTACACAGACTGTGCAGACCCAGGCCCGTATTAAGCGACCCATTTTTTACCCGGTAAAATGGGCAGGGGAAGTGGTTGTTGTTCCACTTTGGTTTGTTTATAGTAGGGATGAGGGAGTTATTATTTTTTATTAATAACAACAAGTATATAGTGTTCCCTTCAATTTCAAAAAGGTAGATTCTATGGTACCCATTAGGTACCATACCTTTGTCCACATGGACCAATGAGAATGTAGCAGTTGAATTATTTAAATCTAAATTAAAAATGATAAAGTGGTGTGGTCCAATCAAATGAATGGTAGGTACAGTACCCCATTTTTTAGAAAGGTACCGGAGTTGTCACCTTTCAAAAAAGTCAATTAAACTCATCAACTAAAAGAACATCCAATCACACCCATTGATGCATTTGAAATTTTCAAATCCTTTATGTAGCCGGCTTAATGACCGATTAGCATTTGATATAAGCATGTGGCCTTCGAGGTGGCACTTATTATCGACGTAAGTGCTGACTAAGGTAGATAAAATGTATAATAGCTTAACATGGTCTTCATCTCAAAATCCTAGTTAACCCCAATTTTAAATTTGCAGAGATTAGAAGTAGAGCGTGCAGAACAACAGTAGATGCGCGCATAGGGCTGAACAAGGCTCGGAGCGTATGAAAGTGAAATTATCATTTGCACTTTAACGCATACGACAGTACTTGAACTACCCTACATATGTCGTCTTCCTATTAAAGGTCCTTAGACATGTTTGGTGTGTGCAACTTGTTTTGTGTTCACGTAATTATTTGATATTTGTTTTGATTCAATCTTTGGGTGTACATTGAACGTTACTTACCAACATGATGTTGGAACAAGTGGAACTTATCATTCATCATGGAGGGAATTTCATTTACAACCCCAAGTGTGTACAAGGGTGGTGAAGTAGATAGTGTACACATCGATCCGGATTTAACTTGCTACCCATGTGTCATGAAAATTTTGAAGGATGGTACTTATGGAAATATTGATGCACTCTATTTTAAGAAACCTAATTTAAGGACCCTATGGGGAGTTTACATGAGTTGTTTAGAGAAGTCCACCTTACATTTAATTGATGTGGCCAGAAGTTGTGGACAATGTGACATCTTTGTAGAGCACAGGTTAGACGATGTGTAGTTAGTTGAAATCCTCCCTTTACGTCCACTAGCTACCGAAGAAACACAAAATGAAAGGGACATTAGAGGTTAAAATGAAGAGACAAACCAAGAGCCCAATGAAAGGGAAGAGCACATGTCTATTGAAGAGGAGGTTGTGTACTTGTGTCTATTGAAGAGGATGATCATGAAAGTGAAGAGAGTGAAGAGGATGTATGTGAAGGGGAATCCAATAATGCAGAGGGGGTTAGGATGCAAAAAAGGAGGACTAAGAAGATATACTTCAGGAAGCACGTTTCCTTTCATATGATCAAGAACAAGAAGATATACTCCTGGATGCACGTTTGCCCTTGATTTCTTTTTGAGGAGTCGTGTTTTATTTTTGTGGTGTTGAGTCTAATGATGAAGTGGGTATAACATCATGTCACTCCCGGTATTTAGGTAGGGAATGAGAAATATCTCGCTCATCCGCGGTCATGCCATACTTCAAAATCCATCCATTATTCCTTATAGGCCACACACCCTTATACTCAAGAAGTGGTAACTAATTAAAGCAAAGCAATGAGATGTAGATTTTTTTAGAAGAGGGGGTGAATAGAGATATTTTTAAACCAATTTTGCCAAAAGAAGAACAACATAAGTTTAACATCTCTGTACAACATTTAACAACTACACAAAAATGCAAAAATTTAAAAAACAATTTCCAAATTATAACTTGAAAGCTATTTAGAGAACTAAAAAATTTCATCATTACCTTTTAGTTGCAACATTCCCATTTTCACACTTACCAATGCACAACTTTGACCGTCATTATATTTAATTCTCTGTTAGTAAAAAAGTTTAAAATTCAGATTATGAAAATTTGTAACAAAACGAATTCAACAATGTTGTTGAAAAATAATAATTTTCGTACATTTTTTTAATGAAAATACATGTAAAAGAAAACGCAGAAAAAGAAAAACAACAAAAAACAGAGACAAATAAGAGCAGTACCCAACCCAAAGCAATGAAATCACTCCCTAAAAACCCCTTAGTCCTAAGTAGAATCTTCAAAGACCCGCTCTTGTGTGATCTCTAATTCGTCTTTTTGTACATTCTCTTTTGGGTGTTCAGGTTTTGTGTGGGTAAACAATTATCTCGTGTGACCAACAAAGCTTTTTGACAAATAACTTCATTAGTATCACAATCCCAAATATGATCTAACGTTGAAATAGGAACTCTTTTCTCATTTTCCGAGACATGACCAAGGAAATTATCAGTAGAGTATGATTCTCCAAAAGCTTCCTCAGAAGTTGTGTTAAGAGTACCGCTACAGTCCATATTTGCATAATCATTCCATATTTGCATAATAATTTTCGAACATTATTATATAATATTTAATCAAATATAGAGCATGCCAATAGTTTAACATTTTGCAACTAAAAAGAAAAGAAACATATGATAGTACTTGTCAAATCTACTTGCACGTAAGTTGCACGCTCTTTGCGCGCTAGTTGCACGTGACATCCCCATTTCTATTTCTCTATCAATGTCAATTTTATTTAAATTTAAAACGTTATTGTTTTAGAATCGAATGTTGCAAATATAATCTTTTTAATAGGCACGTAAAGTTGCAGCATAAAATGATCATAAAATTAGATAAGAAGAGCTCAATCGAAAATGTCCACATTTTTACTCCTTATTAGTTATTACGAATATATATCATGTGGATAATAATTTACTAATTATGATTTGGATGTTTATGGAGCTTGCAATGTATTTTTAATAATAATCAGTTTAAGTTTGTAGCTTAGCATGATAGATCATCAAATGAGTGGCTTCTTCTTGCTCCTCCTCTCACCTTCTTCTTTCACTCATTGGTTAGAATATATGTCAGACATACATCCATACATGATACAAACACGCATACATACATGATATATACATACATATGCATACATACATGATAAATCAGCCCGTGGATAAGTGGATAACAATTTACTAATTATGATTTGGGTGTCTATGGGACTACATATCATCATTAGCATCACCATCATCTTCATCTAATAAGCAAAGTATCATCCATATAATCTTCATTTTATAAACCAAAAAAAGAAAATGCCCAACCGAAGACACTAGCTGATTGTGATGCATAGTTGTCGTCTTGGCGACTCTTGTCCTTCTGTCCCTATATGATGTCCCCATATTGAACACTGTGTTAAAAATGCAGAGCTTCCTGTTATTTGTTTAGAAGTGCAACAGGTTCAGAATTAATAAGAGAGGTTTTGTTGTTTTACACTCAGAGAGATATTTTCCAGTTTTCTATTTCTGTTTTTCGTTCTCCAATTTTCTGTTTTCATTTTCTAGTTTTTCTATCTCCAATTTTCTGTTTTTCATTTTTTAGTTTTCCATTTTCAAATCTGAAAACACGTTCATTAAAAATTTTCACCCGGTTTCAGAAGACTAAAAGTACGGTCTCATTCCGAAATCAAACCTATTACAATCCAAGTAGGGTAACAGGTCCCACGTATAGGAAAGTCGGGACCGAAACCGATCGGGCCCGATCGATCTCGACGGTTAGTTTGATGAATTCTTTTCCCATTTTCCTATTGGTTGACAATTCAACGGTTCTTTTAAAACTCTTCACTTTAAAAAGTGATTTCAAATAACTGAGACTGAATCGCCGGGTCATTGACCGACCCAAACAGGGATCACCGGGTCGTTGATGGGACTGGCCCATGACCGCTTAGTCGTGGATCGGACCGCACAGGGACCGTCGGGTCATCGATCGAAAATGATAGTGACCGCTGGGTCATCAATCAGACATGATAGGGACTGTCGTGTCGTGGACCAGACCGGACAAGGGTCGCGGTGTGTGTACTGTGTACACACCAATGATTTCTCACATTGTGAACAATGTTGATAGTGTAGTATCTTTTGACATCTAGGCCTAGATACCGCAGAGACACAAGTTCTTCTAGTGAAGATGAACTCAGAAACAACTCAATTGATCATCGCAGTGAAAGGGAAGAATCACGAAGTCCGGGTATGGGGGTCTACACAACCAAGGCAAGCTAAGCAGAAATATACACTATTGCAGGTCCCCAGGTACACACACTTTCTATAATAGGCTGAACATGCTAAACTTTTTGTGTGCTGTAGCGTTAAGTTATTTGATTACTCCGCCTATAAGGTTGGATTTATTAAAATGAAACATCAAATCTTAAGCATAAAACTAATCAGCTTTACTGAAACAGGTCTGGGGATGGCTTTTTAAATCGTGCGAGGTGAATGGAAGAACACTACTCCATGAAGGTCTAATAGCTATCGAAGATATTGTGGACGACGTTGTGAAGGGAAATTCGAAGAACCTAGATGTCAAACTTCCTGCCTTCTCCATCTTACAGTGCCTTCTTGAATCAGCAAAGTCCTATTCGGCTGGCTTGGTCATATGTAGGTGCATTGCAATTATTATTCTGTTGAGTTTGTCGAATGCAATATTTCTGAAATGTTTGCATTTTCTCGCTCTTTAGTTGATGGAGTGGAGTTAACAAAGACTAGTTGCCCGCAAGACATAATATTTGAGTGGTTTGTTGGACCACTTTTAGTCATGAAGGAGCAAATGAAGATACTTCAACTTGGAGATGAAGAAGAAGTTTGCCTAAGGAAGCTGATAATGTGTTGCCAAAATGGCAGGTTAGTTTTAAAATCCTCAACTCGGGAATTATCTTGACAGTAGGCATAACCGCATAAGCCAAATTAGTAAATTACACTAAAATATTGAATATACCAATGAGCTAGGCCAAGTGGTCAACTCAAGACCTTATGAACTCATATGCAACATCTTTAACATTTCTGTCTGGGAACTCTTAACAATAATCCAATCAATTTAATCATTATTATCTTCTATACATGAATACATAACAGGTTGCAGGGGATTGGTAAATCGATATCATGCATGCCTACATATCGGAGGCGTTTTAAGAACCTGGTGAAGCAGTTATACCTGGAGGCAAAAGAGATCAGCCTTAGCAACATTGAAGATGTTCCCAGTTCTAGCCAAGGCAGTGGCACCAAATGCAGACATAGTAGAGAAGAAGAATCGGAGGGTGGGAATGTATGTGTGGAGAATGAGCATGCTCTTCAGATCAATGCAAATACTGTGTGAATAAATAACCCTTTTTGAACCATTATAATGACAGTGATATTCTCAAATGGGGTGTTGCAGAGTGAACTTTTGGAGAACCATATAGTATTGTTATGTGATTTATTGCCTATATTTATGGTTTTTAGACTCCATTTGTTCGATCAAGTAACCTTTTGCCTTCATTAGTAGACTAAGGATGATTGTGCAAAAATGCGTTTTCTTTCAAAAAGTTCAAAAGTTTATTCACTTCAATCAAATAACAGTCTTGGTTATTAAAAGTTTATTCTATTCAACCAAACAGACTTGCATACCATTACTTGATGACTTGATATAATTTGCTTTCAAAAGCTTCAATGTACTCATTTCGGTCAAATAACTCTCACCAAACAAACTCGACTAGTCGAGATTACCATCTCATTTGCATGCTCCTTCTCATTGGTTAATATGAGTATCTACTACATGATTACATGAATAATTAAATTGATATTATCAAAGGGAAAATTAAGTAATATGATATGCACCAATGAGATTCGAAAAGTAATAAGAGGTCTTTCAGTTTGTAAAAATAATATATTCTCGTCCAAAAGTTATTGATCATTCCCGAGTAAGTAAAGCAATATTTAATTCATAAAATTATGTTCTTATAAACAAAGCTCATTTACATAGTTTTTATTTTCTTAAGCCTTTTACTGAGATTTTTTTAAAGAAATGCCATAAAAAAGACAATTTAGACTTCAATTTCACCTTTTATTATACCATATTTAATTTATGTAAAGAACACACTTGCACTACATAATTTTAGATACACATACTATGTGCTTTTCTCCTGCCTGTTTTCCGCTGCGCCAATAGAGGTTGTTACTTCAAGTTTCAAGCAGCAGTAGTTTGTTTGGCTTCAAGCATCTTCTCATATTCCTCAATAGATCTAAAAAGCTCAGAGAAGTTACCCTTACCAAATCCTCCACAACCACCCTTCTGATAGGTCTGCCCTTCCTCCTTTATCATGCACCCAATTCTCTGGATAATTTCTATAAACATTGTAGGCCTGGACCACAACAAAAAGAAACAAACAATTGATCCTGAGTTGTAGACTTATACATGGGACTTTCAGAAGGAGTAGTCATTTTAATAACTCCCTCCAAGTTTATGTGAGATAATAGACATATAGTTTCCTTCTGTCTACCCATACACCAGTCACTCATCCTTGCTTTCAACAAACATGAAACAAAGGCATGCGATGGTACCATTAGATAGATTACGAGCCTGGTTGGTTGAAGGATTCAGCTTATTAGGAGAATAATTAGGAGAATAATGAGAATAAGTAACTTTTAACCTGTTTATTTTTATCTGAGATTCTTTTCAACATATGGCTTTCCTTCCACAAAAATTAGCAGATTCAATCATTTCATTTCAGCCAAATAATGCTTGCCAAATAGACTCTATGTTGGTCTTTAAATATGAAGCATGCCTGTTTAAATCCTACCTACATCATTTACTACTTCACACTCTTTAGTTCATCTAATATCCATGAATAATTAGGCAAATTGGATCCCTACGGATCTAAGCCAATTGGGACAATTTATATACTTCGTATTAATTAAATGAGTCAGCTCATATTATTAATGGATTCGCCTTTGGATTTTTCAGACCTTTTTGAATTATTTTTTTAAAATGATTTCGCTAATATCACTTTTCCGATTGACTTTCCGATGACAAGGGTGGCTGAAAACAAAAAATAAAGATGGCCTAACGGTCGTATTATTGAGGCGCACCTTCCGGTATATTTCTTCTAATTTTTCGGGCATTTTTGAAAATCTGAGTTACTTTTAACGGTATCTTTCAGACGTTTTTAACGGCGTGATCCTCTTGTGATAACGGAATTCACACACATGAACCATTTTGATAAAGAATGAAACACATGACTCTATCTGAAAACGGGTACAACCACAAGTATCTTTTCCGTACTTTTCCCTAAATAAAAATAGTTCATATATCATCAAATCCAAAACCAAGAGTACTTGCAAGAAACAATATGATGCAAGACTTTCCTCTTTCTTAGTTTTTATTAGGAAATTCATCATTGATCGATCAATCAATGATCACATTATTTAATATGTTGACAGCCAAATCCGGTAATGATAATCAGAGTACTATATGGTAAAATTAATAAATAAATAATCAACATCACTGAGATTCATATACCTGTCTCCAACAGGTTTGGTAAAGATTTGAAGAAGAGTGCCCTGATCATCTCTATCAACTAAAATGCCCAGCTCTTCACACTCCTTAATCTGTTCATCATTCAGAATATCACCAACCCTGCCCTTTAAATTTTTGTAATATGTGGGTGGAGGAGAAGGCATGAACTCAAAACCCCCAACTGCGCTCCTTTTCCTCATTTCACGCATTGTTCTGAATATGTCCTCACTAGCTAGAGCCAGATGCTGCACCCCTGGTCCTTCATTGTACTCCAGGTACGTCTGGATTTGACTCTTCCTCTTCGTCCCGAAAACAGGTTCATTAAGAGGCATCAGAACGGTCTCTTCGTTGTTCGCTAGCACCACAGAGTTCAGGCCGCTATCGGCTGTCCCCACGTCTTCAGCCGTGAATTCCGCGAATTCGTGGAATCCTGTGAATGACTTGAGGTAGTCAACAACTGGGCCAAGCTCGTGGACGTTCCCAACGGCGTGGTCGAGTCTGCGGATTCCGTAATCGAGGTCCTGGTAAGACGCCGTCCCGTCCATGGGCTCAAAGCCTGGCAGGAACGTGACGGTGGTGGGGTCCGCTAGATAGCTGATGAATCGGAGCACGACGTCGCCGTATAGGTGGACTTCGGCGAAGACGACTTGGCTGTTAATCGTCACCGGTTCCGAGACGGGTTTCGCGCCGCGGGAGACGCTGTTGGAAAAGGCGGTCCGGGCGTCCTCGACTACAAGAGCAACCGCGCGTACGCCGAGGCCATGCGCGGCGGTGAAGGAGCGGTGAGTGGATGCAGAGAAGGCGGGGATGGAGGCAGAGGAAGGTACAGACATGGAGGACGCGTACGGAGCAGTGAAGAGGAACTGAAGCTCGCCGGAGACGGAACGGAGGAGATAGGAAGCGTGAGCTGAGTTCCCGGTGGAGAGATCGGATTTTGCAACAATAGGCATTCCTAAGCCCCAAGAAAAGCGGCGGGCGGTGTTAGTAGCATCGCCGCACCAAAACTCCACATGGTGGAAGCGTTTGACAGAGAAATGGTCCGATTTAGGATTGACACGGACGAAATTGTTGAAACCCACCAACTTGAAGCCGCCGTTGTTCGCCGGCGAGGAGTGGTGGTCAGCGGAGGAGGAAGTCGTTTTGGCCATTGGATGAACTCGGAAGTGGTGAAGTGACGTTACTCGAGTGGACTTTTAACTGGTTGACTGAGTGGCAATAATTGAAAACTTGATCTTATCATCAAACCATCAAAAGAGAATTTTTTATTGTTAACAGTAGACGGATTTGTATTTGTTGCTACGGAGTACCATCAAACTACGAAGTAGAAAAAACTGTACGGTTAATACAAGAAAAAGGTGTATGATCAGACTCGTGTGATTTCACATGTAACTTCAACAGAAATGTAAATTACACACATTCACATGTAACTCGTTGAAATGTAAACTGCTTTAATAGAAATGTAACTTGAAAACAAATTAGATGTAACTTGGGATGTGTAACTTTAGGCAAATCTTGATGTAACTTGAGTGTACCCAACATGTAAATTGAGGAAGATATAAACTAAAACAACAATTTGGTTTTCATCGCTACTCATCTCACCGACTCACCATTTCACTTCCATCGCCATTGTCGCCACTATAGGTCTGCACTGCCACTATTTTCTTCTCTTTCTGTCTCGATTCTTGTGCTGAATCAGAAAGCTACTGCAGTTGGATCGATTTGAGATTGCGAATTAGTGTGACGGCGCTCCCCGCCAGTGCTGTGGTGGTATCTTGTGGTGCGAGGGTTGGGGAGGGGGCTGCGAGGATGCGAAAGGCTTCTGTGGTGGATGGGACAACGGTGGTCCCTTTTTCTTTTCCACAGGTTTTTTAGGGACCAGGCACACCATCCTCATGGTGTGCCGGTCGTAGGGTATAAATTGCGTGATGACCCAAAGGCGAAAACCGCACGTGGATAAGAATTTCTATGGATGATCAAAAAATTAAAAATTAAAAAATCAGTTTTACTTTGAACTTTTTTTGACAACTACTCTAACTTATTGTTGTTGAACAACCGTTTTCAAAGAATCTGTTTATACCCACTTTTGCACTCAATCTCTATTTTGCTTGTGTACACAAGCAATTCTTTAAAAACAAGGGAGCATTTGTACAAATGTGTGTGCAAAAGTGAGTGCAACAAAAAGGACTAGTTTTCAGTAGTTTCAAAAGTCAAAGCCAAAAGTTACTAAATGAGTTTAAATGCTATATCACCAGTTTAATCTTGGAATAACGACAAAACTAATACTCCTTAGTAACAACTTTACATTGGAAAAAACACTCGTTTTTAATTTGAATAATAGAGATACCATGCACATGTAAACATACATAATTACCCTTATATAAATAGATAATAAATTCTGAAAAATGTTTGGTGTACACTTTTTTGTACACACCTTTGTCACACTTATCTGTCTACATAGACATAGTTGTCTGTATATAGACAAATTCTATATATCAATACTAGTGCGATGCATGGGTGTATCTAGAATTAATTGAATCATAACTTATTTAAAATACGGTGGTACATGATGTGTAATTATGAAAAATAAAAAAGAACACAAAGTTTATGTGCTATGACTTTTATTATATATGTACGTAGCAGTAGTTGTAAGAAAATGAAAATTTGAATCGTATTAAAAATTGCAAGTAAAATTAAAATAAACGATAATGTATAAAGATAACTTTACGCGACAATGAATAACTTGATAGTGCAATTAGAGCTCGTTTGGTAATACTAAAATTGGTTGAATCTACTCATTATGCTGAAATTTATGCAGTTCTTGCTGAAGTGGTTGGATTGGTTGATTCTCCTGACCTATATAAAAATTATATTTAAAAATTTTTTAAAAGGTGACTCATTTACTCCTCGGCTCCTCAAAAATCGACTCTGATAGTATATCGGCATATTCTTTATCATCACCTAATAATCCAAATGCCATTACATGCATCTTTGAATGTCTAATGCAAATTGACTATTCTTATTGTTCAATCTCATAAAGGCTTTCTTTTATTGTGGACATTGATTAACTATCATATTTACATAAGTAGCAAAGAATGTCTTCTTTATAGATATTATCATCAGTAACAAAAATTCAAGAATTATCATTGCTGCCGACTGCTAGCTAATCATTGCATTTGCTAGCGAATGGTGAGACCGATTTGTTTCGCAAAAAAGAAATATTTACAATGTATGTACCCCTTTAATTACTTTATTTTAATTACATTAAAATAATATTAATTAATTAGTTTAGTATATTTTGGTTTTACCCTTTTTAATATGTTTAGCAATCTTTAACCTAAGTAAAAGATTTTCATTAGAGTTTAGTTTTTATTTAAATTGATGTGCAAAAAAAGTGGCTGACAACAAGGTCCAAAGAAGATACATTTAATATATTTTACGTGATGCTGATTTATTTATATAAGGATATGTAGAAAAATATTAAATCATTTGTAGTCAGTTACCTCTCTTAGGCATTAAATCATATGATAATTGTTTGTACCTTTCCATTGTTATTGTTGTGGTTGATGTTGCATCATTGTTTCTTGACTATATTTGTTATATGCATTATTAAGTAATTTTTCACTGTGGATGATATTTAAGTTAAATAAACTTATGAACATTATTATTGTAGTGAGGATGTTTTTCAATTGAACTCGATTATTATTATTATTATTATTATTATTATTATTATTATTATTATTATAATTATTATAGATTTCTATAGAAGATTTCTATTTTAGTCCCATAATTTTTCATTTTGCCCGTTTATTTCTTGTAATTTCAGTCACTTGTAAACTTGGTCTTGTAAACTAATAAATATGTTCATATTGAGTTTTATTCACCGAAAAATGCTTTTTATGGAATTTTGATGTCGACGACGTCTTTTCTGGTAGTTTTTTTTGCCAGAAAGTGTACTCTTATATCGAAAAGTCCTTAAAAGGAATAGAGTTATTAGTTACATGTGTATTTTACTATATTCTGAATTTGATATGTTTAAGTCTTGTCCGATCTAATATTAGATTGAAAAAATAGTTCAATCGAAAACATATTTAAATTTATATTTTGTATTTAACTATTATTGTAATGGTTGACTTAAAATTGAGTCCAAAATGACTACTTTCATGTATTGAATATTTCATTTATTATTACTATAATTATCATCATTTTTAATAAACGATTGATTAATTTTAGCAATAGTAAAACTGTTAGCTATGGTAGTTAGAATTTAGGGTCATGTTTTCATATTCTATTCCCTTGTATTGGATGCAATATACTTTAATGCTAATATATATATATATATATATATATATATATATATATATATATATATATATATATTATTAATAATAATATTAATAGTTTTCATATTAATAGAAAACTTTAATGTTTTCATATTGTATTCCCTTGTATTAATAATAATATTTATTAGTTTACAATGCCAAGTTTACAAGTGACTGAAGTTACCAGAAATAAACGGGCAAAATGAAAAATTCTGGGACTAAAATAGAAATCTTCTATAGAAATCTATAATAATAATAATAATAATAATAATAATAATAATAATAATAAGGGAATAAAAGTGAATTATCGTCCCGTTTCCTGATATATCCAAAGTTTGTGTTGGGCTTTCGAATCTACGGGATTAAACCTCAACTATAGTTGAGGTTTAATCCCGTAGATTCGAAAGCCCAACACAAACTTTGGATATATCAGGAAACGGGACGATAATTCACTTTATAAAAGAAATATAAAAGATGATATCAACGAACACTCAAAGTCCACTTGTATTTAAGTAATTTGACTATTACACTGTAAACTACCCGAAGGGTATGTCGGAATAGTAACTAATACAAGAAATCAGAGAGATAATGTTATTCTAGGCTTGAGTATCAAAATGGTAACCCTTTACAATGAAACTAATCCTTCTATTTATACTAATGGGGGGTATGGGGTACTAATGTTGATTGGTTGCTTTATCCAGCCACTTGGAACACATGCTCCCACTAGCTGCCGTCATACTTTAGCAATTAATGCCCCCTGCCACTTGTCGGCTACCCGCTGCCCGAACGGGCAGTGAGTCTGTTGGAATCTCCGTTGATCTGGCATTACACTGGTTGACCCGAACCCCGTTCGATTTTATTGATCTGGAGTCATTATTGATCTGGCCCATTAATGATTTGGCCCAAGTATATTAATGGATCCGAACCT
The DNA here is from genome assembly GCA_945859875.1 of Cuscuta europaea. Classification (NCBI taxonomy): domain Eukaryota; kingdom Viridiplantae; phylum Streptophyta; class Magnoliopsida; order Solanales; family Convolvulaceae; genus Cuscuta; species Cuscuta europaea. Next base: position 3,073,337 of record CAMAPE010000070.1, read on the forward strand.
CGTTCGGTACATATTTTCCCAAGAGTTGGTTCATTTCTTGGACGATGGGCCCGCCTAACGAACTGGATATCTTGGGCCTTAGATCCGGGTATTGGACTTGCGGCCCAATATCCCAACACGAGTCCCCCACTTCCGATGTCTCGAACGGTAGTGAGTGCATTGGGAAGTAGAAGTTACCTGCCGAATGGCGATCGAGATCCATAATTCGTTGATTCCCCATGCCATGATTAGTACCTTTCTGATGGCTGTCGTTTGATTTCCCCCATAACCGTCATGATTACTGATCTTTGCTTCTCCACGCGACACATGTTATTTCTAATAGTTTTGGTGACGTGTCGTCATTTGGTTGGTCGTTGATACGACATTCATCAGATTATAAATTAGCCTGATAAATCCAGAATACTAACAATCAAATAATCTAAGCAGTTAAAGAAGAAGATAGAAAGATATCGAGAAGAAAAACCAAATCTGGTATACCGTATGAAACCCCGCTGCTCTCCCTGGAGAAGGAGAGCAACGGAAACCCTACCCTCTCTATCTCGCCTCTGCGTCTCTAAAGACTCTTACGATTAGTTAGGGTTCCCGTAAGTTAGCCTCCTTTTATAGGAGAAGTTAGCTAACTTACGGGTTACAAGGAAGCCCCGGGGCTGATACACATTTGTGGCCCGTATTACACGTTTAATTAATAACTACACAAATACAAAGATTTTTAACTAGATTGGACACCATAAAATATTCCTAACAATCTCCCCCATGGTGTTCAATCGTGTTGAATCAGCATTGTAGTGCAAATATCTTTGTCTTTATTGTTATTCAGCTTCCTTTTACTTTGAACTTGACTTCTGAGGAAGGTTATCTGAAGAAATCCTTGCAATCTCCCCTTTGATGTCTTCTTGACAATTTGATCTTTGATGCCGGGGGTTGAGGGACCTTCTGTATCTTGCATGTAGTCCTTGCCTTCCAGAAGTTGCTCTGGATCAGCTTGGATGAAGTCCGGTGACGCCTCTAGAATGAATATTCTTTGGAGAATAGGAGACGCCCATGGAATTCATCTTCAGGACACGAGTATTTGACCTCTGTCTCCTCCACAATGTAGTCTTTTTGACTGTTTGGAATGAATGCATTTGAGGAGAACTTGTCGGTGGCACAACGGAACATAATGATTGTTGATTTGTGAGTGTAGCTGACCATTTGATTTGAGTTGTAGAGATAGCAGAGAAGGTGTTGATTTTTGTGATGGAGGAGTGAAGTGTCCCAAAATGATTTGTTCAATGTTAACAGCATGTGGACCACTCTCCCCCTCATGACGATCCGATGAATCGAGACGTCATGCTTTTATTCTTTTATTCTGCGGAAATAAAACAGGAAACAAACAGAAAGAATAAATGATAAAAGCCCCCCGGGGTCGCGTAGACACCCGTTTTCATCACTATAGAGATAAACTCTAAAGCAATGGCCTGAAAATGTTGGTGATTCTTATGTTGCAACAGCATGACTTCCTTCCAATTATTGGTCTACATCTGTAATAGATGAGCCCTATGGAAGTTCTCGCGGGTCATGTAGACCTGCAACTGACTCTAAAAGTGCGTCTGTGTCCTAGAAAATTTCAAAACATTTGGGAGTGAGTAACTAGACACGACGTGATCAATGAAAGTTCAGTGGCATGGGGCTGAGGCCACTGTAGTCAGTATTACTTGCCTCGGAAGGAGACAGTAACGAGAGATGCGGTTCCCCGTGAAGTATGATTAAACACCTGTCTGTTAGGAGACAAGTGAGTGGTCTTGGGTAGGGTTCAACGTGCACTGTTGGACAAGATGCAGTGACTTCTACCCGGGATCTGATTAAATCAGTCCTGAACCTATTTGGGAATTGTCCAGAGTATTTGAGTGGCTAGGAGTTAATGTTCAATGGATAACAGGCAGTTGAGGTAGCAGACTCATCATTGATTATTGGTTTTCTTCTCACTTGAGCCTTCTGCTTCCTAACGCTCATAATGTTCACTCACTCACTCGCTCACTCACTCACTTACGTTCGGCTTTGTCCCTTGGGTAGGCTTAGTTGGATTTACTAAGCCATAGGGACATGTTCTCTCATTACTTTCTTCATTTTCTCTCTGTATCCCCCATCAACTGGAGCACTCGGTATGCTTTGTCATTGTTAGGCACCGCGAAGGATAACATTGAACACTCCCCCTAAAATGTTGCATCCTTTGAGAGATTCCTTGCTTTGTCGGTGTAAGGCGCCAGGAGGAGAAAACTGAAACTCCCCCTCAGAATGTGCAAGGTTTGATTGCTCACATCTTGTCATACCCGCCATGTGTGTGGAGCAATCTGAACATGTACCACACATGACGGTTTCCTTGAGCTCATCATGTAGAATTTCAGCATATTGATGATCACATAATGTTGATGAATCAGGGGAGGCTTCAGCAGTTGATTGTTGATTGTTGTAAGATGACCGTTGACGCGAGGTTGATTGAATTATCTACGATTTTCGGACCTTTACAGTGGAGCATAGAAAAGCTTTGACCTCAGGGTTGACATTGAAAGAATTTGAACAGATATGCCTAAGTTTTGACCTGGACATCGGTGATTTACAATGTTTGTCGGAAAACTAACGTTTTGACCCTCAAAGACTGTGAGTGAGGGCGCGTGAGAAAGGGTTTGCTTGTGTTCCTGCCATAAATGAACTGTAAAAGCAGGGGGTCAGCATATTAATGCAATGTTTGTTTGCTTTGGGATTAGATTGAAAAAATTTTGATTTGGAAGTTTCAGACAACTGGGTGCAGGTGGGCTATAAAAAAACTAAGTCCAAACCTCGAGATTCAAATCTCGAGATCAAGATATCGAGATCAAAATCTCGAGATCAAGATATCGAGATTCAAATCTCGAGATCAAGATATCGAGATCCAAATCTCGAGATCAAGATATCGAGATCCAAATCTCGAGATCAAGATATCGAGATCCAAATCTCGAGATCAAGATATCGAGATCCAAATCTCGAGATCGAGATTTCGAGTTTTGAAGCTCGACATCCAGATGTCGAGAGCTACATCTCGAGATCTCTCCTCGAAGACGAATCGACGAAATCGAGATCTGGAGAACTGAATCTCGAGATCATGGAACTCGAAACGACGAACCCACCTGCAAAATCATATACAACAGATATGTAAAACCGATATACAAAAGGATTTCGACCTCCAAACAATCGAAGAAAAACCCTTTGTGCAGTTGTTTTTGAGATTTTACGAACGATTTTCGAAAAGGGTTTTTAATATCGACCTCCAACGATTTCGATGGAGAAGGGAAGGAGATGTCCCGTTTAACTACCTTCGTAGAGAGAATCGGTAGAGGAGAGTAGACGAAAGAAAAGGATCTCGAGATAGTTTGCCGAAAAACGGGAGCTCTGGTTTGCGAAAAGGCTAGTGAGAACAATGAGAGGCGATCGGGTTCTCAGGGGCCTTATATACGTGAGAAAACAAGGGTTGGGCCTGTTCCGTAAAAGTTGAGCCCGAATGTATGGGCTAGCACAAAATGCCTATTGAAAAAGATTTTTGAGGCCCAATATCAGTAAAAATTAGAGCTCCCCCTCAAACAGTGAAAAATTTGACCCTTTTCTCCCCCCCAAAAATGCAACAATCACTATGTACAGATGCAACGCACGCAAACTATTTTTGTTCTTTTTGGGTTTTCTCCCCCTTGACACATGCAACACACACACACACTATTTTTTGTTCTTTTTGGGTTTTCTCCCCCTTGACACATGCAACACACACACACACTATTTTTTGTTCTTTTTGGGTTTTCTCCCCCTTGACACATGCAACACACACACACACTTTTTTTTCAGATCACACCCACACACGCTTTTTGCAAGTCCCACACACACACTTTTCAGACCAGTGGAGATGAAATTTAAACAGGCTCGAGGTTCAACATGCCCAACTTGGAGACTAGGAACTGGAATCTTTTTTCATCCAATGCCTTAGTAAACAAGTCAGCCAGTTGAAGCTCTGAGCTTACAAAGTACATATCAATATCTCCTTTCTTCACGTGATCCTTGATGAAGTGATAGCGCAGATCAATGTGTTTGGTGCGGGAGTGGTGAACTGGGTTGCTGGTGATGGCGATGGCGCTTTGTGAGTCACTGTAGATCGGGATATGGCGGAATGTGTAACCGTAGTCTTTGAGCCGAGTCTTCATCCATAATATTTGTGAACAACAACTAGCAGCCGCGACGTATTCAGCCTCAGCTGTAGATGTTGACACACAATTTTGCTTTTTGGAAGACCAGCAGACTAACTTCTCGCCCAAGAACTGGATGGCTCCCGATGTACTTTTGCGGTCCATCCGGCAACCTGCAAAATCAGCGTCCGAATATCCGACTAGGTCAAAACCCGAATGCTTGGGATACCAAAGGCCTAGATTCACAGTGCCTTTAAGGTATCGTAAGATTCGACGCACATCAGTCAGATGGGATTCCTTCGGATTAGCTTGAAATCGAGCACATAAGCATGCGGAGAAGACAATGTCAGGCCTGCTTGACGTGAGATACAACAAAGATCCAATGATGGCCCTGTAATTTGTAGCATCAACTGGCTTCCCGGAGGGGTCTGAGTCCAGTTTATTGTTCGAGGACATATGGGTCGTCATGGAAGATTTGCCGTCAATGTTGAATCTCTTTAGCATTTCCAGAATATATTTTGACTGGTTGATGAAAATGCCATCAGAGAGTTGTCGTACTTGCAGGTCTAGGAAGAAGTTCAGTTCACCCATCATGCTCATCTCGAACTTTGTTTTCATCAATTTCTCGAAATGTTTGCATAGACGCGGATTGGATGAGGCAAAGATGATTTCATCGACATAGATCTGAATCAGAATAATATCAGATTTCTGTCGCTTGATAAACAGAGCAGTATCAATCTTGCCTTTGGAGAAACTGGAATCAACCAGAAATTCGGTCAAGGCATCGTACCAAGCTCTGGGTGCCTGTTTCAGCCCATAGAGAGCTTTCTTGAGCTTGTATACATGATCTGGGAATCTTGGATCTACAAATCCTTCAGGTTGAGCAACATAGACTTCTTCTTCTAAAGTCCCATTTAGGAAAGTTGTCTTCACGTCCATCTGAAAGACGGTGAAGTTCTTGTGCGCCGCGTACGCAAGAAAGAGGCAGATTGCTTCAATTCTAGCTACAGGCGCGAACGTTTCATCATAGTCTATGCCTTCCTGTTCATTATATCCCTTTTTGATCAGCCTTGCCTTGTTTCGTACAACTGTCCCTTCTTCATCCCTTTTATTTTTGAATATCCACTTCGTGCCAATGATGGTCTTTTTCTGTGGCTTAGGTACCAGTGTCCATACATCCAGTCTGTCAAATTGATTGAGTTCATCTTGCATCGCAATCACCCAATCTGGATCAAGTAATGCGTCAGAAACCTTTGATGGTTCAGACTGACTTAGGAAGCAGGCGAAGTGGCAGTCATTCATCGTGGCGGATCTTGTGCGCACACCTTGACTCAGATCACCTATTATTTGATCAACAGGATGTGCTTTCGTCCATTTCCTCTCATGAGCCAGAGGAGTTGGAGTGATGATTGGTTGATCCGAGTCCTGATAGGTGTTTGAGGGCTCTTGAGCAGCTGTGGTGTGCAGTGGAGATGTTTCTGGAGTTGTATCAAAGCCATGATCATCCACTCCTCTGTGATTGGATTGAGGGGTTGAAGGCGTGGATGGTACATCACATGGACCTGTGAGGAGTGGAATCTCAGCTATTGGAGTTGATGTTGAAGCTGGTGTGCATGGAGGAGATGAAGGTTGTGAATTCTCGTAGAAGTTTCTGAAAAGAGAATTAAGAATCACATCTTCGTGTTCTGAGTTCGGATCAGCTTTATCAGAAGCCACTGGTACAACATGTGATGGATCAGCCTGTAGATGTTCGATCGCGAAGTCTGCCATTTCATAGAATGTAACATTTACACTCGATGACAATTCACTTGTCTCTTAGATAGTCTCTGTAAGCTTTAGACTGCAGTGAGTAGCCGATAAACACGCCTTCTCTGGCTTTGGGGTCCAGCTTACTTCTTTCTGTTCGATCGTTCAGTATGAAGCACTTGCAGCCAAATATCTTGAAGAAAGAGATGTCGGGAGTTCTGTTGAAGAGAATTTCATAAGGAGTCTTGTCGAAGCGTTTATGAATGGATGTTTTGTTCTGGGTGAAGCACACAGTATTGATTGCCTCTGCCCACATGAAGTGAGGTAGTCTGGATTGGATTAACATGGTGTGTGCTGCTTCAACAAGAGTCCTGTTCTTTCTCTCAACAACTCCGTTCTGTTGGGGAGTTTTAGCTGCTGCAAATTACCGAGTGATACCGAGAGATTCATAGAAATCAGTGAGAGTTTGATTTTTGAACTCGGTACCATTGTCAGTTCTTACTATTCGAACACTGTGCTGTCGCAGTTTCTGGATGGTTCTGATAAAGGTCACAATGTTTTCTGCTGCCTCGTCCTTTGAACGGAGAAATTTTGTCCATGTGTACCTTGAGAAGTCATCAACGATCACCAGAGTGTATTTGCGACCGTTGATGCTTTGGACTCTCATAGGTCCACACAGATCCATGTGAATTAACTGCAGCTGGTGAGTAGATGATGGTACTGTTTTTGACTTGTGGGAGCTTCGCGTCATTTTGCCCATTTTGCAGGCACTACAATGATTATCAGCGGAAGACTTTAACAGAGGAAGCCCCTTCACAAGTTTCTTGGAGGACAGGATTGATAGATGCTTGAAGTTCAGATGGGAAAGACATCTGTGCCAAAGGTTGTTCTGTTCTGTGGAAGCTTTGGACAGCAAACAGATGGAGGTGGTGGATTGTACGCTTTTCAGGTCAATCGTGTACAAATTTGAAGTTCTGTAGCACATTAATAATGTGTTCCCCATGCTGTCTAGTACACAACATTGTCTTGCAAAGAACCTCACTTCCATCCCGTTGTCACAGAATTGCCCTATGCTCAGTAAATTGTGTTTGAGCCCTTTGACAAAAGAAACATCTTTGATGGTGACATTGGCACAGATGACGTCCCCATATCCAAGAATAGGAGATGAGGCGTCATTCCCAAATCTGACATTGCCTCCGTAACAGTCGGTGTAGTTGCTCAACAGATGTTTTATTCCGGTCATGTGGGTTGAGCATCCAGAATCCTAGTGCCACACATGACCGTCCTGCAAAACAATTAAACAAGTTTAGGTACCCATCTTGGAATGGGTCCTTCCTTATCAACAAAAAACACCTTTTTAAATCTTGCTTTTAGCTGTGATCCAAGGTCAGCAGCTTTCTCAACAAAAGATCTTTCTCTCGCGGGCACTCTAATAGCCAGATCTGCTTTTGCAGTGGGTCTGGTTTTTGGAGCCCACTTAGCAGTTTCCATTTTGGTGGGTCTGTTTTTGGGAACCCACCTTTCCGTTTTAGTCTTGGTGGGTCTGTTCACGGGAACCCACCTTTCAGTTTTAGTTTTGGTGGGTCTGAATATGGGGACCCACCTTTCAGTTTCAGGCTTGGTAGGTCCGATTTTGGGGACCCACCTTTCAGTTTCAGTTTTGGTGGGTCTGTTTTTGGGGACCCACCTGTGATTTGTTGTGGGAGGAGAGTAGACACGTGCTTTGTGATTGAATGGTTGTTTCTTAAGTTGGGTTTTAAAAATTTCCTCCTTAGAAAGCTGATTAAGATGTTTCCTTGAATGAACTCGGAGGGGATATTTCATATCAGGTATACAAAATATTCCCTTAGAAGTTCTGTTCTCGGTTTCCCTTCTTGGTTTGAGCTTTCTGTCGGGCTTGGCTTTAACAACATTCACATCACATTCATAATTTTGAGGGTCTGGAACAGAATAACCATAAGCAATACTAGAATTATGAATTGAACGATGTCCAAAAGATGTCTTAGAAATATTCAGCTTGGGACTCAAGACTGAACTACTAGGAGTTTGTTTGACGGAGACAGAATTACATTTAACTTTAGAATATAAAATAGAACTGGATCTAGTGCTGGTTTTATTTTCAAAAACTTTCTTTTCCCCTTCTGCGATTTCCTTCCTTTTCTTCTTCCACTCGTCCTTCTCTTCTCCTTCCTTCTTCACTTCTTGTCCTGTGTGCAAAGGAGAAGAGTGATGAGTGGACGAACCTTTTGAAAGCTTAGTTTTATCAGGTGAGGTGTGAGAATTTTCAGACTTGTTATTAGAAGCGGGTTGAGAGGTTGTTTTAGCATGATATTGCTCACTTAATTCATTGAACTTGTGAAGAAGTTCCTGCCAGTTACTCTCAAAGCCTCTCCTTTCTGTTTCAAATCTCTCTCTCTCTCTCTCTCTCTCTCTCTCGTTGTCTAGAGTTTTCTGGAGGTTTTTTAGTTTTTGTGCCATTGGAAAAATACAGGGTTCCTCTCTAGTTTTTGAGATACCTACTCTTGGGGGTGGGTCTAAAGGATGTCCTTTGTGTGGTATATCCTTTGCATAAGGGTCAAGACATTCACTAAAGCAGGAACTAGGTTCTTCGTGTGTGAGTTGTTTTTCATTTACAGAAGGATAATCACAAGAAATCACTGCTTTTGGGTTCTTTCTCTTTTCTTCTTCTTCTGCGTTTTCTTCATCACTTCTAAAATACATTTTCTCACCAAACCCTAGTCCCATGTAATCTTTGTTATAAATCTGAAGACAGTTAACTTTCTTTAGATTACATGGGTTGGTTATGCCGAGTCCTATTCTAGGATTGTAGAACCGGTCATCCTTTATTTGATTTAGAAAAATTGTCTGTTCAGATTGACCTCTCCTAGCAGCTAGATCCTCTAGTTCTTTTACTTTGTTTTAAAGTGTTCTTCTTTTATTTTGCAAAAATTCGCATTCAGCCTTTGCTGTGCTTTTTTCTCGTTCACTATCCTCAAATTTCTTAGTCAATTCAGCTATCTTAAGTTCAAAACTTTCAAAATCTGAGGACACCTTTTTGACCTGTTCTTTCGTAATTTCAAGTTGAACACTTAGAGAAGACTTTTGGTCTAGATTCTGTTTCAGTACCCTGTGATTATTGTCTAATCTCTCCTTTAGTTCTTTAATTGGATTGTTCTTCTCAAGTAAGGACTGATTTTGATTATTGAAAGGGAGATGAGAGGTACTTACAGAGCTTGTAGAGCATTCACTTCCGGGGATCGCAACATCACCCTTTCTTTCATCTTCTTCCTCCACTCGAGCCATCAAGGCATAGTTTTCTTCCTCCTCCTCCTCATCAGAAGTGTCTTCTGCCCAGTGATCATTCTCAGCAAGCATTGCAGAATTTTCTTCTTCTTTCTGCACCATCAGCATCTTTTGCTTATTCCACAGCATCTTCTGCTTGTAGAAGTTTGCATCCCTCTTCTTTGGCAGGCGACAGTCTTTGATGACATGTCCAGCCTTTCCACAATTGTAGCATTTGGGGGCATCTTCAGCTGCTGATGTCTTCCTAGAAAATCCTTGATCATGGTTCTTCTGTTTGTAGTTTGAGGAGGAGGTTCTCAACTTGTTGGAGGAGCTGTTCTTCTTAGCAAATCTCTTGGCAAGCAGTGCCATTTTCTTCTGTAGGTCTGCAAGTTCAGCCTCCAGGTCTGATTTGTCATCATCACTCTCATCTTCATCTGATTCAACCACCACCTTCTTCTTCTTCTTTTTGAGTGGTGTGGTTGTCCTTCGGGGCTGAGCTTCCATCACTAGAGCCAGGGGATTTGTGTTGTGTTGATCCTCGGCACAAGCAACCTCATTGACAAATTGCTTTAGGTGTTCATATAGAGTGCAGAGATCAATTTCATCCAAGTCAATGCGTGATCTGACATCCTTTACTGTCTTTTCACATGCAGGATGTAGACTGGATATAAATCTTATATTCAGTTCCAAGTTGGTCCTGAATACTTTGATCTTCCTTAGTTCATTGACCAGTTGGACGATTCTATTGTATGTCTCGTTCAATGGTTCTCTCGGGGCAGCTTTGAAGGAGTCATAGGCAATAAGGATGATTGTTTTCTTGGTTTTCAGGCTGACGCTTGTGCCTTGGAGCAGTTTCTCAATCTCATCCCACATCTCCTTTGCAGTTTGCATGCTGTCGATGAGCACACATACTTCGTTTGGGATGGCTTGAAGGAGGTACGTCTTGGCCATGAGATCACCTCGAAGCCTGAGCTTGTCAGCTTCGGTGTATTCAGATGCCACTTTCCGTCTCCTTTCTGGAGGGACAGGTGGGTTGTTTTCTGGATCTCCTCCAACTGAAATCATCAGTTCAGCTGGTCCTTCAAGCAATGATTCAAGCATTGCAGCGGAATTTTCTTTGTGTTCGAGGAAATTTAGGAATCGATTCCTCCACATCTGATATTCTCCTTTCCTTAGACTGGGAGGAGTACTGTTGTTCTCTTGGGCATTGTATTCTGAAGCCATTGCTGTAGATAACTCACCGTTCGAGATATTTGATCAAAAGATTTTCAAAGGCAGAATATCGAAATTCAGATGTCGAGATCTGAATATCGAGATCCAAGATTTCGATAAAGGAGGCCCGGTATCGAGATTTGATATCGAGATAAAGATGTCGAGTTTTGAAATCTCGAGATTTCAAATGTCGAGAAGCAAATCTCGAGATTTGAGATGTCGAGAAGTGAAACTCGAGATATGTTTTCGATATATCAAATGTCGAGGACCAGAAGTCGAGACCTTAAAAATCGAAACCTTGATCTCGAGATTTGGATGCCGAGATCCTCAATGTCGAAATCCTGCAAAGTGAAAAACTCAGGTTAGCAGAATCTGAGGGTAGTTCCTGGTAGAGTATGATGTCGAGATCCTCAGGTGAAGTTTTCAGCTCGAAAAACTAGGCAGAACCTGTTCAAAACATAGATGTCGACATATGGATCTCGAGATATCTCAAGTACAAAATTTACAGAAATACAAATCTGAAGTATACACCTTGATCGCTTCGAAACGACGATTCTAAAAGTATAACTTTTATAACTTTTCGACAAGAAACAAGATTGCAGAGTAAGAACTCGACAGAAACAAAAGCGTAAAGAAAAACATAGTTTTTCTGCAGACGTTCTTCTGATCAGCTCTGATACCATTTGTTAGTCCCTGTTTTCTATTACAGCAAAGAATAACAGTATAACAAGTAGAAGATTAACAGTAAAGATGAACACAGGTAGATCGATGTAAACCTTCCTTGATATACCGTGAACTCGTACATAGAAGAATTTGCGCTAAGGCTATTTGGAACGAGTACGAAAGTTAACGCAACCCTAAACCTGAAGTGTCTTTTTATATGCGCATGTATAGGGTTGGCGGAAAAGGCTTTCAGCCTGATATGGGCCTGACACTTGGTCCCATATTCTTTAACCTAATAAATACAAATATTGAATACACGGATAATATAAAGCTAATCTATGACAAGATAGGTGACAAACTTGATTCACAATTAAATGATCTTCAACAATTACGCTTGTGCTGTCATGGATTTGGTTTTCTTTTGTGTTGTATTCGAAGTAGTTTGGTAGAGTAGGAGTGTGTAGTTTGGAGTGTAGTAGCCAGTGTGCTATGAATACGTATGAATGTAGTTTGAAGTTTGGTATTTGTATTTCATGGTTTTGGCCAGCTGGTTCATGTATGTGTAGTTGCACTTGGTAATTGGGCTCAATGTACAACAATACTAAGTTAGTGTTTGTGTTAATACTATGTTGTTGTTGCACTTGGTTTAAAGCGGTATAATAATAACTTACTCTTTGTGTTAATTGTTGGTCCCGTTTGTAATAGGAACAGTCTAGAGGGGGGGTGAATAGACTGTTCAGGAATTTAAACTTTTCTCCAAGTCAAGTCTGACTTAACAGAGATGGTCGAAATCTGGTGACAGAGATGGTCAAGTTCTGATGGCAGAACTAGACCAGGCAGCGGATAAGTTTCTGTCCGGGTAGCCTCTAGAAGAAAGCTAAGGCAAAATGCCTTTCTGATAACTCTGAAGGAAGATCTGCTGGACACAGATTCCAACCTAAAGAGTTAGTCAGTAGAATCTTAAGTGCAGAAAGTAAAAGCTGAAAGTAAATGACACCGGGGTTTTTATAGTGGTTCAAGGAACAATTCGTTCCTCTAGTCCACTGTTCCACTAAGCTTGCAAAAACGACAGTTTACAACGCCTTAGTCCCTAGAACTTAAGAGGCACTCCTCGTCTTCTTCAAGTCTAGTTGCCACCCGGGATGCAGTCCTGCTTCCTGATGGCTGGTCTCGTTTCACTGAGTCTCTTGAAGTATCTCCATTTCACTTACTCCAGCTAATTTGAGACGTCCCTTCTTTTTCAAGAAGTGTTTGATATAGAATCAGTTTTCTCCAACATTGCTTCTTCACAAAAGATGAGTATATGAAGCTCTCGAAGTGTTGAAGAACTGAGTAACTTTGCCTTTGCTAGTTGGATGAGGGATAGGAATGTTTATCTTCCAACTGTGGCCTTTTCTTGTTAGAAATGGAATTTTAATCTCAAGAAAGTTGTTCACGCAAATTTTTCTTGGCAAAGGTTATGGCAAAGTTCTCTTCTTTGTTCTTCAGAGTGTATCTTATATAGTGGGAGCGGTCTTCCCGTTGGAGTGTAGAAGACAGCTTCATTAAATGCATGTACTGTTGACTTGACCGTTTGGTCCTCCGACTTGCTATTTTGGGGGCGTAAAGATATTCGCATGGTCAATCATCAGCTTTAAATATCTCTTCGTACGTACAGCATTAAATGTGCATTTAATGCGTGTACAGTGCCATGCTTCCGTTGAAAGGTTCGTAACCGTTAGGGGATTTCCCGTTAGTTTAACGACCGTTGGAAGGGCTTCCGGATTCTGATGATACTTAGCAGAGTCTCAAGAGGTTCTCTGGTCCAGTCTCTGAAGTCCGTCTCTGGTGCCAACTCTGGTATCTTTCTGATAACCAGTTTCTGATAGCTTCTCTGGTGAGCAACTCTGGGAGCAACTCTGGTAGAAGCAAGATGGAACTCTGGCAGGCAGACTAAGCTTAAACTTACAAAAGAAATTCTAATACACAATTTCTAATGGGGTACTTTCAAATTCTAATTAATCCTAGCATCATCAAAATCTAAGTACATTTATTCCTTACAATTTCCACCTTTTTGATGATGCCAAAACCCTTTAACTATTTCCAGAGAAGTGCCTTTCACCATAAAAATATAATAGTTAAAAACTTTTCATTAGAATCTTGGTGGGCAACTTAGCATAGGAAAATAGTAAGAGTACGATACATTCAGATAGCAATAATCAAGTATGATAACAGAAAATACACAAGAAAGTAAATAAGAACAAATATTTGAAAAAGAGCCAATCAAACAGAGAGGCAGAGATGGTATCTTATTAAACTTTTTAGAGAAAGTAAGGCATTACAGAGTTAGATAAAGAGAGTTAGAGATCTTCTTCATCTACCTGTGGTCCTGCTCTGTCAATCCTTTCAAGTTCAGCATTTACCTTTGCTCTGATTGAGGCTAAATCCCTAGGATTCTGATAGTCAGCCCAATGAGGTGCAAGTTTGCAATCCAGATAGTTTCTGACAGCTTCTGCAGAATTTTTGCCATTCAGAATTTTCATTCCGTACCACATCTCAGCTTCTTCTATCGAACCACCATGGTTGATCTGGACAAGTCCATCATTGTCCATGAACAGATTCTCTCTTTGAAGAGGGGTCATCAATTTTCTCATTTGTTCAAACTGAACTCTGTCTGGCCTTGACAGACCACTCTTCATCCAATCAGTGAATGAAAAGGATGAAGACTTCTTCTTTGAGCTTCTGGGAGGAGGAGGAGGAGGTCTGGTGCCTGTAGCAGCTAGCCTTTTCTTTCTGGTAGCATCAAAATAAGGAGCATGATCAACAGAGGAGGGTTCTCTGATAGAAAGGGTTCTGGTGCTGGTGCCTTCTCCTTCTCTGGTATCTTCCCCCTTTTTGGCATCACAAAGATCACCAAGGAGAAGTTCAATCTTGGAAAACTCAGAGGCTTGAGCATCTCTGATTTCATCAAGGGTTTCTGGCAGTGTCTGAGTGACAGAGGCAAGACCTTCAATCAGGCTTTGTTGCTTGTCTACTGCAGATTGGAGATCTCTGGTGCTGACCTCTAGAAGCACCATCTTCTGGTACCTTTCTCTGTCAGATTTGAGAAGAGCTAGGCCTTGCTCTTGATGTTCCTTGCAGAGAGAATGTAAGACGTTGAGTTTCTGGGAGGAGCTATCAGCAGATTTCTGAAGATTGTGAACAGATTCTGAGATCCTGTTGATTGTCTGATTCTGGGCAAGCAGAGCTTGAGAGTGAGAGTGGAGAACAGAGTTGAGTCCACTAACATCTCTGCAGATAGAATCAATCCTTGAGTTAGAGGAATGCATGAAGGTGTGCAGATTTTCTGTGAGAGCAGCAACTTTATCTGACAGGTGTTGAAAACCTATAGTGATTTGCAGATTGGTATGGGTGAGTTCTTCATGTTGTTTGTCATTTAATTCAATAATCTTGCTCAGATCTTGAACCAGTATTCCACCAAAAGCTTCAGCAGACTTCACAAACTGGGTGAAGGGGATTTTGGATTCTTCAGGTGTAAAATCAGGCGTTTCCAATCCTCTGCCTTTTGGTAATGGAGGAGCTCTGTTGGATGGTGGTGGGGAAGGAACTCTGGGGGGTGTCCTTCTCCTTTTGGAGGTTTCATCAGCAGCAATGGAGGAGGTGAGGAATCCATCATTGTCACTAGATGAGGAGGGAACCCTGAAGATAGGTTTCTTTTTGGGTGTAGATGCTGCAGAATGATGTGAGGATCTCTGAGGTGAGGCAGACTTGGATGCAGATGAGTTGTTTTGGTGCTGAGGTGGAGAGTGAATAGGTGAGGCATTCTGTTGAGGAGGGGATGGTGGAGGTGAGGGTGACCGGTTTCTGAAAGGGACAATTGCTCTGCAGGGAGATGCAATTTTTTGTTTGGGTGAAGAAGGTCTTGAGTTGGGTTTCTGGTGAGATGGTGTTCTGGTGGAAGGTGAGGTTTTCTGTTCTGGTGAGGGGGTTTTCTGGTGAAGTGGGGATGAAGGTTTAGATGGAGATTTGGAGGGTGAGGGTAGAGTAATAGGAGATTGGGGAGGGGAAGGAGGAGGTGTAGGAATTACCTCAAGTACAATTTCGGAGTACACAGATTCTCTCCATTCCTTGATCAGCTGCTCCATGGTGATAGCCATGTCATTCGCAGTGGATGGCTCTCCTTCCTCAAGAGCACTATGGTGAAATTTGATCATTGATTCTTTCCTTTTCTTCTCCATCAGCCAAGCATCAAAAGTTTCCATTTCTTCTTCTTCCAAGGCTCTGACATGCTTTTCTGGAGATAGGTCAGATGTTGGAGCTTTACCTTCATATCTGTCTTTCTTCTTTTGTAGCACAGAAATCAGAAAAGTAAGGTTGAAGCATTTTGACACATCATCTGTGCCTACCCAGTGAAGAACAGCAGCTTCTTCTTCTTCATAGGCATCAAAGAATTGGATGATTTGTTGAAGAGGACCCATTCTCCATCTTCTCCAAGCTAGAACTCTGTCAAACTGCTTTTGCAGAATGATGTTGAAGTCTGTTTCTTGGTCCATTTCTGGTGAGGCTTCACGCTCTGGTGAGAGAGCAGAGTTGGGCAACTCTGGTGCAGAATCTTGGTGAGTTTCTGGTAGAGTGCCAGATTCTGGTGCAAGTTCCCCCTGAACTGCTGAATCTTTGGCAGGTGAGACTACTTTAGTCTTCCTCTTTTTCTGCCTTGGTTTAGTGCTAGAGTTGTCAGAATCACCACTTAGCACAACCATCTTTCTTCTCCTCTTCTGCTTCAGTTTTCTGGTAGCAGATTTCTTGGTTGCCTTTGGGGAGGGCATCTCTGGTGCAGCCTCCTCTGCTGTTTCCTTCTCTGGTAGTGACAGAGTGTCACTTTTCTTCTTCTGTCTAACCTCCCTTACAACCTATGGCTGCTCAGATTGTTTGGGCTTTTTGACAACTTTCTTGGCAGGTTTGGCCTTAGCAGCCTGTTCTTCCCTTTTCTTTTCCAGTCTTTCCTCTCTCCTAAGTTCAGAAGAGATGGCAATGTTGAATTTTGGAGAGGCTGTGAGGAAGATGGTCTTGGTGTGGTCAACTGGGATAGGATCCCTGAGTTGAACTCCTTTTGCAGCAAGGATGGCAGAGATAAGAAGACCATGTCCCATCTTAGTTGAGAAAAGACCTGTTTCAGAGTCTTTCTTCTTGATGAACTCAGTTATAGAGCCAAAAGTAACCTCTCCCCAGTTGATATTCATGCCATGGTGCACTGCAAAGATTGCCTTGGCATTGCTTGTGTTCATCTCATCAGTTGAGGCAGTTTTGCACCACAAGCAACGGTGCAGAATGGTGACAAGCTTCTCATAGTCCTTCTTGAGTTGAAATTTCTTCATGTAGAGTTTATCCAGTCCGGCAGCCTCCGGACGGCAGTAAGTCTGGACAAAACCTTCAGTGGAGACTTCCACCGAGTCAAGAGCAATGAGATTGCTGGATTCTGGGTCTTGGGAGTCAAGTTGAACTCCAAAGAATTCATTCAGTGCATCTGCATTCAAGAAGATGCGTTGACCCTGTACGAATGAGTGAACTCCGGTCCTGGAGATGGTGGCGTTGAGGTAGAACTCAGCCACATCTTTGATGCTGAAATGCTCATAGGGATGAGCAACAACCTTAGATAACTGTGAATCAGTCATCCCTTGGATGATCTTCGTCATCCTCTTTTGATTTTCTGCCAGGAGGGGTAGGGAGGACATGTCAACTTTCATGCCTGAAACAACGTTGGCGATGAGAGTTTTTGCTTCTTCCTTAGAAAGGTCGTTGATGCTCAAGAAGTTCATCTTGAGTGACGGTTAAGAAAATTTCTGGGTATTGGAAAGTTTTTGGGATCTGAAAGCTTTGAATGCTAGAGCAGTTTAAGAGAGATGAAGTTGCAGTAGGGATTTGGGTCGAAGACGGTGGATATAAAGGAGTTAGGAATAGTGGACGTTTGGTATATTGGCAGTTTCGAGGCAGCATTTAAGGAAATGCGGGCGGAAACGTTTCCGTTAGAAGAGTAACGATCAGGGGTATTTTGGTAAAAGACCGTTTCAAATAATTAGGTCTAGCCCGTACCTCGAAATATTGTTAAGTCCACTTCCGTATCTGTTGCCTTCGGTTGAGGAACTCTGGTCAGAGAAGGGGAGGTTCTCTGATGTGAGATTCTGATGATCAGATATAGTGGTTCTCTGATCCAAGTTTCTGGTGCAGAAGAAGGGAGTTCTGGTTTAGTGAATCTCTGGTTCATGCATCTCTGGGAAGATCATCCATCATTCCCAATTCTTCCCTAAGCTTGTTAAACCTTGCCTCAGGTAAAGGCTTGGTTAGAATGTCTGCAAGTTGATCTTCTGTAGGTACATGCTCCATACAGATATGCTTCTTTTCAACATGATCTCTGATGAAGTGATGTCTGATCTCAATGTGCTTTGTCCTGGAGTGAAGAACTGGATTCTGGGTGATAGCAATGGCACTAGTGTTGTCACACAACAACTTGATCTCCTTTGCTTGAATTCCATAGTCCTTCAGTTGTTGCTTCATCCAGAGTAGCTGAGCACAGCAACTCCCAGCTGCAATGTATTCAGCCTCAGCTGTACTTGTCGAGATGGATTTCTGCTTCTTGCTAAACCAGGAAACAAGCCTTCCTCCCAGCAATTGGCAGTGACCAGAGGTGCTCTTTCTGTCTAGTCTGCAACCTGCAAAATCTGAGTCAGAATAACCAATTAGTTCAAAGTTACCTCCTTTGGGATACCATAAGCCTGCATTTGGATTTCCTTTGATGTATCTGATGATTCTCTTTGCAGCACTTAGATGGCTTTCCTTGGGCTTTGACTGGTATCTGGCACAGATTCCAACAGAGAATGAGATATCTGGTCTGCTTGCAGTTAGATACAACAGAGATCCAATGATCCCTCTGTATGTTGTTGCATCCACATCTTTTCCTTCATCATCTGGACCAATCCCTTGTGACGTGTTCATGGGAATCTTTACTGATGATTTTCCTTCCACTCCAAACTTCTTGATCAGATCTCTGGTGTACTTCCCTTGATTGATAAAGATCCCTTCTGGAACTTGTTTGACTTGAAGTCCTAGGAAGTAACTGAGTTCTCCCATCATACTCATTTCAAATTGACTCTGCATCACTTGAGAAAATTTCTTGCACAGTTCTGGATTAGTACTACCAAATATAATGTCATCAACATATATTTGTACTAACAGAATATGATTAGCAACAGAGATTTGAAATAGAGTTTTGTCAACCTTTCCTTTAGTAAACCCATGGTTCACTAGGAAAAGAGACAATGTGTCATACCAGGCTCTGGGAGCTTGCTTAAGACCATAGAGGGCCTTTTGAAGCTTGTAGACACAAGAAGATTGAGTAGGAATGACAAAACCTGGTGGTTGTTCCACATAAACCTCTTCTTCAAGATCTCCATTTAGAAATGCACTCTTGACATCCATCTGGTAGACCTTGATGTTGTTGTAGGCAGCATAGGCTAGAAAGATTCTGATGGCTTCAAGTCTGGCAACTGGTGCAAAGGTCTCATCAAAATCTATTCCTTCTTCTTGGCAGTATCCTTTAGCCACTAGCCTTGCTTTGTTCCTTACAATGTTGCCGTCTTCATCTGCTTTGTTCTTGAATACCCATTTGGTTCCAATGACATTCTGGTGCCTTGGCCTAGGAACAAGTTCCCACACTTTGTTCCTTTCAAACTGAGTGAGCTCTTCTTGCATAGCATTGATCCAATCTGAGTCTGCAAGAGCTTCTTCAACTGTCATAGGTCCCATCTGAGATATATAGCAGGCAAGCATTGCTTCTCTCCTTGATGTGGATCTGGTTTGGACTCCACTTCTGATTTGTCCAATTACTTGATTAGGAGGATGATCTCTTAACCAAGTTAGATCAGGTTCTGATAGGGGTTGCCTTGGATTCTCTTGTTCTTCTTCTGATTCTTCATCACTATCCTTGCTTTGCAGGATGGGATTCTGATGATTCATTGGTATGGCAGAGTTAGTCAGCAACTCTGGTGTATCCGTCTCTGGTGGATCCAGTTCTGGAGATTCTTTGAGATTCGTTTTCTCCAAGTTTTCAGTTATGCTCTCAACAGATTGAGATCATCAAACTTGACATGAATCGATTCTTCAACAAGTAAAGTTCTCTTGTTGAGTATTCTGTAGGCTTTGCTGGTGCCAGAGTAGCCTAAGAATGTTCCTTCATCAGCTTTTTCTTGAAATACCTTGAGGTGATCCTTCCCATTGTTGAGTATATAGCATTTGCATCCAAATGCATGAAAGTAGCTGATGTTGGGTTTTCGTCCTTTCCATAATTCATAAGGAGTTTTCTGATGAGTCTTGTGAATCATGCTCCTGTTCTGGGTGTAGCATGCAGTATTGATTGCTTCAGCCCAGTATCTGTAGGGTAGACCCGATTCAGCAATCATGGTCCTTGCAGCTTCCTTTAATGTTCTATTTCTTCTTTCTGCAGCTCCATTCTGTTGTGGAGTTCTGGCTGCAGAGAGTTGATGCATTGTACCATTCTGGTCACAGAAATCCTGAATGACCTTGTTGACGAACTCTGTTCCTCTGTCTGATCTGATGGCTTTGACTTTCTGATTCTGCTCATTCTGTAATAGCTTTAGCAGAGATGGCAGTTTCTGCAGAGTTTCATTTTTCTTGGTCAGAAAGATAGTCCATGTGAATCTGGAGTAGTCATCCACCATGACTAAGGTGTATCTCTT
This sequence comes from Cuscuta europaea, assembly GCA_945859875.1. Taxonomy (NCBI): domain Eukaryota; kingdom Viridiplantae; phylum Streptophyta; class Magnoliopsida; order Solanales; family Convolvulaceae; genus Cuscuta; species Cuscuta europaea. The sequence continues at coordinate 3,093,156 of CAMAPE010000070.1, forward strand.
GCCACCAACACTTGGAGTTTCCACTGGTCCAAATAAATCCATGTGAATTAGATTCAAGGGACCAGTAGATAGGTTTCCAGCAATGGCTTTGAAGGAATTCTTCACTTGTTTTCCTTTCTGACATGCACTGCATAGATTCTCCTTTTTGTATACAAGGTTGGGTAGACCTTCAACAATGTGATCCCTTGCCAGTTTGTTGATTGTTTTGAAATTCAAGTGACTCAGTTTCTTGTGCCATTCCCAACTGAGTTTTGAATCTCCTTTGGCTATCAGGCAAATTCCATCTTTTGCAGTTGACCAATAAACCACATAGATGTTTTTCTTTCTTGTTGCTGTTAGAACCACTTCTTTAGTTGTCTCATGCTTGACAGAACATCCTTCCTTTGAGAATTCAACTGTGTAGCCTTTGTCACAGAATTGGCTAGCACTCAGCAAGTTGAATTTCAATCCCTTGACATAAGAGACATCATCAATGATTATCTGGTTCTTTATCAGCTTCCCTCTTCCTTTTGTCTGGCCATCTTTATCATTACCTCCAAAGGTAACTCTGGGCCCTTTGACTTTCTGGAACTCTGTTAGGCAACTCTTGTCACCTGTCATGTGCCTGGAGCATCCACTATCAATGTACCAATCTTGCTCAGAGATGGCTCCAGCACACAGTTCCTACAAAATTAAAAGGAAGATTTAGGTACCCAAGCAATGTTGGGTCCTAGGGGGTTATGCAGTCTTGGCAGCCGGTACCACTTTGGTCTCATCAAGTGAAACCTTGGTGGGTGGTACCCATTGTCCACCTGGTAGTCATAGTAAACGGAAGTGTGATTCACTTTGGGCAGATGCTTGTGAGGATCATGCTTCTGGTTTACATACTTCTGCATAGCCTTTTTAGTTGGGTATAAGTCCCATATACTATCAAGATCAGAGGAGCGGTTAACTTTGGGCTTCTTAAGTTGACCAGCCAACCTTTTCTGCCTAAAGTTAATTTTCTCTTGATATCTGCCTTTCTGGTGATCATCTCTGACACGATTATCATGAGTTTGTCTGTTATGGTTCTGTCTTTGATTTTTGGTATTCTGAAAATCTTTCCTGTTGTTAGTTCTTCTGCCAGGTTCATTAACTTTTAAAATGAGTTTCTGTTGAACCTTTATTTTTTCCTTTTCTGGTCTGACATTCTCATGAATAACCTTGGTGCCAGATACACCAGCCTGACAAATGGGCCTAGAAATCAGTGGCACTATGACCTTGTCTGCCTTAGCAATTCTGGTGCTAGGCATTACAGAAGGCTCACCTGATTCTGTTGAGCCATAACCAAGACCAAAACCAGTGCCAATTTGTTGGTCAAGTACAATCTTTTCCATTGAAGACTGGGCCTTCTGGTAAGCTTTGTACTTAATCTCAAGAGGCTCTATCTCTCTTATTCTCTTTAGAAAAGAAACATTTTCAGCTTCCAGCTGATCTCTTTCCTCAATCAGAAGATTGATTTTGATCTCAACCTCCTTTCTTAAGTCAAGAATCTCAGCCTTAAGCTTACTGTTTTCTTCTTTAACAGAAGAATAAGTGGTTTGTATGGCTTGAAACTCTTCCCAAAATTCTGACATTGAATCAGAATCAAAGGCTCTGCCTACCGAAGAAAAACTAGAGTTGGAAGTAGAAGATACCTCATCATCAGATTGACCCATAAGACATAGGTCTTCAGTTTCTGTGTCCAGGCAACAGAATGCTTCATCAGATTCTGATTCCGAGATGGATTCTGTCTCAGAGAGGGGGTCCTTCTCTGGTTGTTCAGTGATGAGTGCTTTCCTTCTTCGGTGCTCGTACTTCTTTTCTCCTTCCTGGCCTTGCCTTTTGGAGACTATGGGGTGTGGACAATTGACTTTGAAGTGCCCTGGTTGTCTGCAGTTGTAGCAGAGAAGCTCTCCACTACTTTCTGACGGTTTGGACTTCTGGTGTGGCTTTCTGCTAGAGTGTGGACTTCTGCTATCCTTTGGCTTCAGAAATTTCCTGAACTTCCTAGCAAAAGCTGCCATATATTCGTCAGTTAAAAGAATAGAAGGGTCAAAATTATTTACCTGAGAGGTGCTGGCAGTGAGGGCAGTAGTTGTTCTGTCCTCAACTTCTTCTTTCTCTTCTTCATTCATCTCAAACTCATAGGACTTGAGATCAGAGATGAGTTTCTCAGTGCTGTAGGTTCTGAGGTCCTTGCTATCTCTCATGGCAGTGACCTTCATCTTCCATGGTGAGGGTAAACCTCTGAGAACCTTCAGATTGATCTCCTTGGGAGTGAGCTCCTTCCCAAGTTCTGATATCTCAGCAGTGAGGGTGAGCAAGCGTGCATACATCTCAGCTATGCATTCTTTGGGTAGAAGTTTGAAATCTTCAAACTTCTTCATGGCAATAGTAAGTTTGTTGTCCTTTTCTTACTCATCTCCAGCTCCTATCAGGGTGAGAGTGTCCCAGATTTCCTTAGCAGATTTGCACTTCTTGATCCTGGTGAAGTACTTGTCATCAATGGCCTTGTAGAGGATATCCTTGGCAATGTTGTCAAGGTTGTACTTTCTCCTTTCTTCATTAGACCATTCATGGCGCAGTTTGGTGATCATCTGGGGTTGACCACTACCAGTGATGTATTCAGGGTTGACCTTGGTGAACTCTGTGAAAGGTCCTGCATCAAGAACTTCCCACATTTCGTCATGGAGTGCGCAGAGGTGAGCTTTCATGCGGATCCTCCAGTCATCAAACTTTGTTACTGAGAACATAAGATTCTTTGAAAGAGTGTTATCCATAATATGAGATTAAAGAGGCTAAAACAAGTGGATCTCTTGTTTAGTAAGTAACCTAAAAGATTACAAGAACAAGGAGGCTCTGATACCACTTGTTGGTCCCGTTTGTAATAGGAACAGTCTAGAGGGGGGGGGGGTGAATAGACTGTTCAGGAATTTAAACTTTTCTCCAAGTCAAGTCTGACTTAACAGAGATGGTCGAAATCTGGTGACAGAGATGGTCAAGTTCTGATGGCAGAACTAGACCAGGCAGCAGATAAGTTTCTGTCCGGGTAGCCTCTAGAAGAAAGCTAAGGCAAAATGCCTTTCTGATAACTCTGAAGGAAGATCTGCTGGACACAGATTCCAACCTAAAGAGTTAGTCAGTAGAATCTTAAGTGCAGAAAGTAAAAGCTGAAAGTAAATGACACCGGGGTTTTTATAGTGGTTCAAGGAACAATTCGTTCCTCTAGTCCACTGTTCCACTAAGCTTGCAAAAACGACAGTTTACAACGCCTTAGTCCCTAGAACTTAAGAGGCACTCCTCGTCTTCTTCAAGTCTAGTTGCCACCCGGGATGCAGTCCTGCTTCCTGATGGCTGGTCTCGTTTTACTGAGTCTCTTGAAGTATCTCCACTTCACTTACTCCAGCTAATTTGAGACGTCCCTTCTTTTTCAAGAAGTGTTTGATATAGAATCAGTTTTCTCCAACGTTGCTTCTTCACAAAAGATGAGTATATGAAGCTCTCGAAGTGTTGAAGAACTGAGTAACTTTGCCTTTGCTAGTTGGATGAGGGATAGGAATGTTTATCTTCCAACTGTGGCCTTTTCTTGTTAGAAATGGAATTTTAATCTCAAGAAAGTTGTTCACGCAAATTTTTCTTGGCAAAGGTTATGGCAAAATTCTCTTCTTTGTTCTTCAGAGTGTATCTTATATACTGGGAGCGGTCTTCCCGTTGGAGTGTAGAAGACAGCTTCATTAAATGCATGTACTGTTGACTTGACCGTTTGGTCCTCCGACTTGCTATTTTGGGGGCGTAAAGATATTCGCATGGTCAATCATCAGCTTTAAATATCTCTTCGTACGTACAACATTAAATGTGCATTTAATGCGTGTACAGTGCCATGCTTCCGTTGAAAGGTTCGTAACCGTTAGGGGATTTCCCGTTAGTTTAACGACCGTTGGAAGGGCTTCCGGATTCTGATGATACTTAGCAGAGTCTCAAGAGGTTCTCTGGTCCAGTCTCTGAAGTCCGTCTCTGGTGCCAACTCTGGTATCTTTCTGATAACCAGTTTCTGATAGCTTCTCTGGTGAGCAACTCTGGGAGCAACTCTGGTAGAAGCAAGATGGAACTCTGGCAGGCAGACTAAGCTAAAACTTACAAAAGAAATTCTAATACACAATTTCTAATGGGGTACTTTCAAATTCTAATTAATCCTAGCATCATCAAAATCTAAGTACATTTATTCCTTACATTAATACTAACTTAGTGTATAAATCACATGAAACACAGTGAAGGTTGGACAACTGATTGACTCATGAATTCATGAAAACGGTGTTATAATATCAAATGAGTACATAACTTAGGAAATGTTAACAACTTTTGAAAGGTTATGACCAGCTGATTTACTTGAACACTTTAAGTTGGGTAAACCCCCTGAGGCAGTTGACAACTTAGGAAAGGTTATGTTGGAAATAAGAGTGACCAATTTTCCTGAAAACGTTGTGATGTAATATAAGAGAAACATTGATTCATTGAACCAAACACATGTCATAACATCAAACTAGTACACAAATTAGGAAATGTTACAATTCAAAGCAGTTTGTTCCAAATAATAAACGACAAAGCTAAAGCCACAACATGTCCTGCCAGAGTTGATAATACATAAATACAACAAGAAACTAAGGGCATTACATAAACCCATTTCACTACATGTTCACACACATTAAACAACTGAAACACAAGTCTTCACAACACTTCTTTGCATAAGCCCTTTCATCATATCATATATGACAGGAAGACCCTCCTGCTACAGAAGCCTCAGATATATTTGTTGGCCCACCATGCTGCCCTGGTGACTGTAAACAAAAACATGAAACTATCAAGTACAACTTATGTAAGCAACACACTACTTGAATAATGTAAAGTGTAAATAAGATCCATGTATGGACTTACATTAGTCCAAGTGGTTCCCTGGTCATCTATTATGACTCCAAATCCAACATGAATTTCACCCCTTCCTCTTCCTCTTACACCTTTCCCTCTTGTACCTCTCCCTCTCCCTTTGACTGTTGCGGTACCACCCTTTCCATGTATTAGTCTTCCTCCCCTCCCAAGCCTTGAAGGTTGTGCAGTGTGTTGATTAGAGTTTGTATCTGATTGAGCAGGTTGGACAACTTTTTTTGTCTCCCCCTGCTCCTCACTGCAGGAGGCTCAACTGCATTGTTCTTGTCAGGACATTTTCTCTTATTATGCTCTTTGGACTTACACACTGTACATGACATCTCAACACCATGTTTGGTTAACTTTCCGGGCTTTTTAGGATTCTCATGCGGTGATTTCATCCTATTTTTCCTAGGTCTCTGTAACACTTGAGATTTAATTTAAACAGATTAATAGTACTACTCATACTAACAGAGGTGCATCTCCTTTTAAGGGAGCTCATCACCCAAGAACTCCAAAGTTAAGCATGCTTTTACGGGAGTAGTCTTGGGATGGGTGACCCCCTGGGAAGTTTCTCAGGGCACGCACGAGTGAGGACAAAGTGCGCGTTAAAGGCTTGTGGCGGTTTGTGAGGGCAATACTAGAGATCTGGAGGGTGTGTAGGAGTACCTACCTCGGGCCCTACGGGGCCGAGGTGTTACATGTGGTATCAGAGCAATCCTACGATAGTGTGTTGTCCTGTTGGATATCGGGCGGGCACTTAGCGGGGGAGGATCTGGGAATTGATTGAGATTTGAGATTGGTTTATGGGCGCAATGAGGGCGTTGCGTTCCTAAGTTGGGGTGATTGTAACATTTGAGATTTAATTTAAATAGATTAATAGTACTACTCATACTAACAGAGGTGCATCTCCTTTTAAAGGAGCACACCACCCAAGAACTTCAAAGTTAAGCATGCTTGCACGTGAGTAGTCTTGGGATGGGTGACCCCCTGAGAAGTTTCTCAGGGCGCGCACAAGTGAGGATAAAGTGCGCGTTAAAGGCTTGTGGCGGTTTGTGAGGATAATACTAGAGGTCCGGAGGGTGTGTATGAGTAATTACCTCGGGCCCTACGGGACCGGGTGTTACAGTCTGCCTGGACCAATCTTAATTGGTGGAGGGTCTAAAGGCATATCTATCTTTGGCCAGTGTCTCTTACCAGTCAGAGGTGCAATACCGGTTGAGTACGTCTTCAGGTAGACCTCCTTAGTGTATCACTCATGCACATATTTTTCAGGTGCATCATTAAAAAAGAAAATGCAAGCAAAAGCATGACAAGAAGGTATTCCACTTAGACCCCACTTCCTACATGTGCATGTTTTAGCTTCTAAGTTAACTTTCACGTTGTCTAGCCTATGACACACTTCAAATAACACAACACTAGATGGCATGGGGGTACAATAAGTTGCCTCATCCTTTTCTTTCTCTAACCTAGTCTTAATTCTAGGACAGATGACACAGAGATTCTTCTTCATTAACTGCCTTTTTACGACCATCCTTTGCATAAGAGCACCTCTAGTGTCTTATAGCATAAAAATAAGGTGTTTTGCTCTAGCATTTATTATGTAACCATTAAAGGTTTCTGCCATATTACTAACTATAACATCACATTTAGTTGTTGTCCTAACATATGCTCTGCAAAATACATTTGGGTTACATGACCTACATGAACTCACTCCAACATGATTGACCTTGTGCATTTCATCCAAAGCTTCCTCCAAATCAGCCTCATTATATGCCTTAGCAGCCTTCCAGAACAACATTTTCAGCTCATCTCCCTTGTGAGTTTTGTGTCAGTTAGCAAAGACATGCCTGGCACAGTGTCTGTGCTCTGCCAAGGGAAATACCTTTGCCACTCCTCGCAATATAGACTGTCAGAAGCCAATTTTAAGGTTTTTATGAAACAACCATTCACACACAATACATTCCTGCCTCCACTCAACCACCCATCTTTAAGTCATTTAAAGCACACAAAGAATCTCTGGAAGGTTGGGGGAAATGTCTTGATCATTGGGTCAGTGAATAGTTTGAAGTGGCTGAGGGGGTTTGCCTGAATTAGGGCTTCCAAATATCTCCCAATTTGTTGTAGTGCTTAGTCATGTTGCCATGTAGCTTTCTATGGGCATGGTACTTAACTTTGTACACAAAATCTCTCTTCACTAACACCTCGTAAGCTCTCCTTATTGTTTCCAACATTTCTTTTGCAGGCCAATGAGGTCTTGATTTGAAAACTTCCAAAAACTGAATTGTTACCCAAGGAGCCTTCAACTGCCTATTCTTTTTCATGTTTCTATTGCAAGTGTGATCTCCTATCACACTTTTTACCACAAAACCTGCTCTTCTACCATCCCAACTTGCATATAACTTGAATGGACACCCTTCCTCGCATCTTGCACCGATCCTTTGTTGTTTGTTCTCATGGCTAACATTAATCTTCAGATTCCTACCTTGGGCAATAACAAATCTGGCAAATGCATCTTTAAACTTGTCCCTATTTTCAAATTTCATACCATCTGTCCATTTCAGTTCCTTGAAATCAGTATTAGAATCTACTACTGCAACTTTAGCTCTCCTTTTTCTTGATAAAATGCCATCATCTTCACTCCGGGAGGGGTGTGGATGTCTTCACCTGATTCCTCATACTCACTCTCACATTGAGTGTCACGTACATCTTCCTCCTCTGTTGCTGTAGTTGAGGGTGTTTTACCTCCAACATTTCCTGCAACTACTTCAGTTTGAGCTGTTTTGCAATCTCTGCAATCTTTGAATTCCAACCATTCACTCTTCTTCTTGACTCTCTAAACTCTTAATCACTTGTATCCTCATCACATCCAACCAGTTCCACTTGTATGTCCTCAACATCTTCATCTTATACATCCTCTGAGCATTCTGAACTAGTGACATCACTATTGTCTTCAACGTCTACTACATCTTCAATTGTTGTGTGTGAATGGTGGGGGTGTTGTGAATTGTGGCTTTGTGGTACCACCCCTCCAACCTCAATATTCCCCTCATCATTATCCCCAGAACCTTCAAGTAGTAGTACTAATTCGGGACAACTTAATCCATGGCTTGTATAACAATCAATGATTTTATATTCCATACACAACTTGTATGTTTCCCTGACTTCATCATCGAACTTAACCCTTCTTAAAACTTCTTTAAGGCTCTGTCCGAGAATTAAGTAATATATCTCATCTATACTACTACATTTGCCACATTTACCTGCTAATTCCTCTAACCAAAACCACCGCAACTCATCTGTGTCAATATCAAAGCATTTATACTCACCATTTCCATACTCTAACATATTTCGATTATTCTTCTTAAATATACCACCGTGCCACATCTTAATTGTAATAACACTCGAAGTAGCCATCGAAACTTCAAATTCCTCAAATATAACCTACAATTAAATAAACATTTATGTGGATCGTTGCGCTTACCGCTACACTAAAAGCAATTGCTGATAGTGTAGCACGCTCCTCCCCCTTTATAGCACAAGCGGAGCGCCATGCGGTTCGATTGCACCAGCAGGCTGACAGATTGCTGGCACCGCATACCTGCGGCCCAACAATCTCCCCCCAGCACCTGCCAACCTCAACTGCGCAGCATGCTGTTGCCGGGGGTCAAACCCGTGACCTTGGCTCTGATACCACTTGTGGATCGTTGCGCTTACCGCTACACTAAAAGCAATCGCTGATAGTGTAGCACGCTCCTCCCCCTTTATAGCACAAGCAAAGCGCCACGCGGTTCGATTGCACCAGCAGGCTGGCAGATTGTTGGCACCGCATACCCGTGGCCCAACAATTCATATCAATTATGTACGAACCAAACCTTAAAATCTGCCATGACCATTTCATATGATTTTTGTGAACACGCTAGTATTACATATTACATAACTCAAATGAAGCAATTTTTTAAGGTTTACCTACAGTTGTGTCTTCTGCTGTTCAGAATCCGGTGTGCTGCGAACGACTATTCTCCACCTCCGAATGAAATCGTATTCAACTCAGAAGATATGGATAAGTGTGGTTGTTAGAACGGGTGAGAGGAACATAACTGTTGTGGGGTATTAGTTGGCGGTAATTTTTTTCACCCGTTTGTCTAAGCGTTTACCGGTTGTCCAGGTCGTGGGTGTCAAGGTCTATTTTTGGAAAAGGGGGACCCAAGTTGGGAGTACAGGGAAATAATCAATACTAGGGATTATTAAAAGTGGACCACGTATGGTTGGGATTAATAATACCTAATTTTCATATATTTTTTGTAACAATCGGAATACAAATAAAAACATTATAACACTTTATAAAAATAGATGTATTTAAAGTGTTAAAATATTTTTTTATATTTATATATATTCAGTATTGGTGTCATATGAAAGAATAAAAATTTATGAATTTTGATATATTTTTTATAAGAATTAGAGTAGAAATAAAAAAGTTATAATACTTTTAAAAAATATGAGATTTTACTTTGGTGAGATTTATGACTGATTTTCTCGTCTTTGTGACTTTTTAAGAAACTCACGTTAGTAACCCTTTTCATGGTTAATGCTCATTCAATGCATTACCAAATTTACTTTTCTCATATATTCTCTTTTATGTCTTCATTTTGGGCGAGATGTTTCCCTCTAATTGTTGTGCCAACACTGTTACTTTATATTATATAAAGACGAGTATACAGAAAATTTGTGTGTGTAGAATCTACACAGACAAAAGACGATGGCTCTAAACTCTAATCCTCAAACATTTCGACCTTTCTTGTAGGTTGTCTCTCACTTCCGCCAAGATATTGCTATCGTCGCACCCATTGTTCCTGCCTCTATTGTCGCTTTTCCTAAAACAACACGCCGCACCGCTTCCACACCTCATTTCACCGGTCCTCTCAAATTCTTCCCCTCCTTTCTTTCCAACAATGGCAAAGATCCAGATCGGGAGGGTCACTGCTCAATCTGGAGCATCTCGCACACATCCATCATCTTCGTCGATGTAGAGGTTATGCAATGGCTAGGTGTGCGGCGGGGGCCAATTGTAGGCCGTGACTGAGCTGGGGCAGGGCGGATGTGGTAGTCACATGAAGTGATGGGGCGAGGGCAACCATTTCGCTGATCTGGGTAGTAGTTTCACTGGTCAAGTGCTGTGATCAGCTGATGTTGGCGGTGGCTAGGGTTGTGGGGTCGTTTAGGAGGGGGTGGGTGGAGAAATGGGGACGGGGTGGGGATTCTGGGAGGGGGAGGGTTAGGGAGCTAGTGGGACAAGGGGTAGGTGGTGGTGATATCAACTGGTTGAGGTGGTGGTGTCACATGTCGAGGCGATAATCATGGTGTCAGCAGGGTCGCCAACGCAGTGTCAATGGGGCTGTGTAATTAGAACTTAGGTTACTAGATCGCTTGTAACAGATGAGGTTACATGACTAGACGTCTAGACCCGGGGCCTAATATATCGACCCAGGTCCGATCTGGGGCTTGATCGTGCTGGTCTAGCCTCATAGTTTTGTCCAGCAGGTCCAAACCTAAGTCCATCATCTCACTAAGGCAACACGACCAACAGTTAGGCCCATCGACCAAAGAGCTCAGATCAGCCCAACTGACAACGTCCAACAAGGAAAGGAAGACCAACAAGGCAGAAGCCCAAGACAGTCGGCCTATCAGTCCAATCGGGAGCCTACCTAATGGTCCATACAAGAGCATGCTTATCCATCAATGGGGAGCCTACCTCCCGACCCAATGGGGAATTGAACCTCCCTTCTTACCCAATAATTTTTCATTCTCACACATTCTAGTGCAGTATTCCACCGAAGAATCTGCCTTCTTCAATGGGGATGTGTAATTAGAACGTAGGTCACCTGGGCGGGAGTCTGCCTTCCCGCTTAGTAGGGAGCCTGCCTTCGAGCATAGTGGGAGCCAGCCTTTTAGCCCAACGGGGGGAGCACGCCTTCATGCCTAATGGTGAATCTGCCTTCCAGCACAATGCGGGGGACCTGGCTTCCTGCTCAACGGTGAGCCTGCCTTCCAACTCAGTAGAGAGCGTGCCTTCCAGCATGGCGGGGAGTCTGCCTTTCAGCAAACGGGGGAGCTTACCCTGCAACCTAACATGGAGCCTGTCTACCAGCCTAGTCGGAAGCTGCCTACCAGACCGGCAAAGAGAGAGTTTAAGCGTCTGACTTGCTAGACAGGCCAACATTCCAGCCATAAAGAGCAATGTTTAGGCAATCAACGCGCTAATTAATTGTGTAGTTAATTCTGTATTAATATTGTAACTTACTAGTCATTATTGGCAACTATTGTTACCATTTGTAAACGCCTATTGATAGAGTATATGGGTCTATACCCTATGGTCCACATACTTAAAAGACTAACATAGGGATAAGTAGCGCTCAGATGGGCTTCCATCAGCCAAACTCATTGGATCTCAGAATATAGCCCAGAAGCCCAAGAGCAAATGGTTGGTCTTTCATCGACCAGGCCCCCCATCGCCCTGGTCCTCCATCGGCCAACGAGACTCTAGTAAACTAGATTATGTACTTAGCTCTAAATATCATGTACTCAACCCATTTGAGACCTTATTTTGTACTGGGTCTCCTAAGCCCAAGTCCTGGGAGCCCAAATCCACATTTCCCTATAAATAGCTCCCTAAGGATAGTTATAGGGGTGAGAAATATTAATTACTCACTTTCTCTCTCTAGCTTTCATTTCTCTCTAGATTAATAATCTATCACCTATAAAAGGAAAATGTAATTTAAATTGCAGACACACTATTTATGGAGACAAATTTCCTTAACAATTTTCCATTCTCGCGCATTCTATTTCCTACCGATTGTTCTGACGTGGATTTTTCGAAAAGCATATAAGCCTTTTTTATGGACCAACATTAACTTCCAGGGTGTTGCAATTGCAAATCATCGACACTGGTCACTGTGGTTCGCTCTGACCAATATGGTCAGCGGCAATTGTTGTGTCTGGCGAATGATCATACCTTCTCTGCAGAGGGCACTTCCGTTTTGCCATGCACACTCACCCCCACCAGCTTGGATAACATGTCTTTCACCTCACCAAGTGTGGTCTCAATACCTCTAACACCTGTCCTAAGCTATTCAATATCATCCCTAACATTTGAAAGTAGTTGCATAACCTTCAGTTTCCGGAAGAGTTTCACATCCTCATCTTCTTCTTCATCATCTTCTTCTCCATCATCTTCTACTGCATCACCCTCACCCTCACCCTCACTCTGACCCTCATTGTCACTCTCAGCATCGTAGCGTACAAAGTGAAATAATTAGACTCGAATGTTAATAATAGTTTCATGCATATTATTCCCAAAAAACATAACAACTTTTACCGTTTCTTGTAAAGGCTCATCATGAAATACTAGTTCCTTCAAAGAAGAATAGTGAAAAAACCCAACAACTTTCAAATTCAAAATACTAGATTCTTCCGATTTCACTTTTCGGCCTCATTTCCCAGCAAGTCCAGGGATATTCTCATACACCCAAACTTGTATACACAACCACAAAAAAAGTTAATGAAATGTCTGGCCACAGAAAAATAAGATTCTCACACAGACGATTTACGTGGTAAACAAACCATGTAAAAACAAACCTGCAAGACGTGGGGTAAGGACCAAACAAATAACTTTGCGTTCTTGTAATCACACTAGTGGAAAATAGACATTTAATGTCGGTTAAAATCGATATTTAATGTCAGTTATGAACTGATATAGAAGCTGACGACATAGAAAGTCTAGTACATTTCATATCGGTTGGCTGAACCGACATAGAAGGTCCGGTACATTTCCTATCAGGTGGTTTTACCCCACATCGAAAGTATTTTATATCAGTTCTCTAACAACCGTTATAAAAAAAATATTTTTTTGAAAAACAATATATAAAGCATTCTATATGTTTACTTTCCGTAATATTCTATACATTTAAACCTGCATGTTTTTTTTAATTCAACGAGCAAACAAATACATCTGGTTTGATATCGAAGGTTCATAAAGGATCAACTTTGACTTGTTTTCTCATTGAGAGCTACAAAAGTTCCAAATATTGTACTAGTAAACAACTCTTCATCAACTCTAAGTTTCTCATAACTAAAGCACAAAGGGCAGCCTACACCCTCCTACCCCTTTTACCACTTTTACGAAGAGTGCGATCAGTTGAAAGGTTGGAATCAATGTAACGTCCTCTATATGTGACCAATTCTCATCCAGACCGAACAAGGGATCTAAGAGCAAATCAGGCATCTTGATCTGGAGTGTTCTGTCTTGTTACTTCTCGTAGCCCTAACTTAATAGCAGTTATTCCAATTCTGAGACACATCCTGCGCTGCCAACATAGTTGTGTATGGAGAAGATTCATCTCTATCAGCCTTTACTTTCATGCCACCAGTAATGCATACCAAAGTTTCTCTCCTAGATAAATCAGCTATATGTACAATAATGTTGAGGAAAAGCAAAGTTTGTATCATGATGAGTGTAACTAATTTTACAATATAAGGGATTAATCTCTCGTACATGTAGACATGCATGTACATCTAACCCATATCTCAAATGTGTACAGTCACCATTTCCCATGCTTGAGATAGTTTATAGATGGATATATGGTAAACTGTTTTAAGAGTGCTCAAATGACAACTATTAAGTGGTTATGGAACAGTAAATTTAAAAACAGAAATGAGAAGTAATAGTCCCTTTGTATAAATAATACGAGTATGTACTTACACACTTGCAGAAAGTGAAAAAAACTGAAAAAATAGGTACTCAACTAGTTATTTTTTTCAAAAGAAGCTAAGATATAATCTGTTTTAATTTCTAAAGCACCCCAAAAGATATGAAAAATCAAACGTAAACTCAAAATACATGTAATAACGACAAGACCATAAAAACAACAACATTAATATCACATTAAACAAACAAACTAATAATTCTAATGATCACTTTGATCCAAATGAAGTGTGAAAACAAAAAGAATGCTCCATACAAAACATATACTGCCTAAAGTAGCAACACTTTATTGACTCAAGGACATATGGAATTTCAATTGCGTCTGCTAGGTACCTGTGCTGCATATGCTATCAACTTATAGCTCTTCAGAGTCGTGACTATATGTCTAGCTTGAATTTGCAAATGGTGTCATCAATAGGTAGACAACTTTGATGAAGACTTTTTATACACAAAGAAACTGTCATTACTTGAGAAAACATTCCAACCACCTGAATAAAGTTGAAAATACCCCAAAAATCACATTACTTAACAAGTACCGTGAAAAGCACTGTAGGTTAGGAATAGTGTATTTACTCTATTATTTTACCCCCCAAACGAGGACTATTTTTTTCCCTTGGGTGCGCTGACTTACCAGACTTTGACATCTTGCTATTCTACATAATTCCAGTCAAATTTACATCACTTAAAATATGATTGAAGGATGAAGAAGATGCACTAGACTCGACACTAGTAGAAACTCGCAATACATCCTGAATAAGACAACACGATGTAAAAAAAATTGCAACAAGTTGTTAGAGTTAACAAAATTGGGACCCATAATATTAGAAGTTAGTAATTTAGTAATACTAGAAGCAATGGTACTGAAAGGTGGCCAACTGTCACTAGTATTCCTAAGATGGAAAAAGCTGCTAGAAATATATATACTCACCTGGTTTTAGTTTCCTAGTAACAATTTCACTTTTAGAAGCTCATCATTCTCATATGAAACTATAAAAGAAAACAAAAGATGCTTACTGGTATATTTTCCATGTCAGCGTTCATAGAAGGAAAAGGGATTGTGCTCATTGAAATTGTCTTTACTCCCTTGACTGTGAATAACCAACTAAAGAATAATGTTAGACTTATAAACATTGTTATACGAGGGACCTCGTATTTAGACATAAGGAGTTTAGTGGTTTACTTTTACTCTTGAAGTTTCAAGTGCTCATGTTATATATTCATGTAAACCTTTTGCTTCACTATCATCCAAAGTAATCTTCTGTACAACATATCAAGATATCGATATACAAAACAAATCTATGAACAAAAAATGAGAAAGATTATGAAATTAAATAAGAGTGCTACATTAATATGGATGATGACTTTTCAAAAATATATAGTATATATTACTAGATACCTTGAAAAATGTGACGAAGAAAGCTCCACGACAAAAAATTCCCAATATTAAACCACAAAAGTTGACAAGAAAATGTCAAACCAACATAAAAGTATCTGAATTTGAAACCAATTAAACCCAAATAAACATTTAAACTAACACCTAGACAATAGCATATACAATTATCGAACCCGGAGTGTAAAAGACATGAATAAATATCAAATGTATTGTAAAACAGGGAATTTTACCTAAATAGAGTGGTGATATAAGAATAGCGGTCAGCGCTGTAGGTGGAGGAACGCTAGAGGAGGAATGGGAGTCGCCAAATGTCCGTGGAAGAGTTTGTTTAGTGGACGAATGATGTTCATCGATCATCACTAGAGGAGTGCTAGTGGAGGAATAGAAGTCGTTGATTGTCGTGGGAGGAGTGCTAGTAAAGTTATGGCTGTCAGCGGTGGAGGAACGAAGACGGCCCGCCTCATATTTTCTGGATGCTTTGCCCTCCGGTCCAACTCAGTTCTGGAATCAGAGCTCGCCACCATTTTCATCGGAGCTGCACGGACAATAGAGGTTGGTTACTCTAACATCGAATCAGACTCCCTTGCTTCATTTTCACTTCTACGCTCCCCAGGCGAGCCCAAATCCTTCGAAAATCAGGCACTATAGATCTGACACATGACCTCCACAGGACTCTCTCCAACATTGCTATAGGAGGGCTGGTTGTGACTTGCGATGTTGTGCCGGAGGTTGAGGATCGAGCGGCTAGGGCAACAACGGACTTGGGTTTCGCTTCGTTTGTGAAGTCTTAAGGCGACACATGGTTAGTTTTTTTTGAGAACATTCGATAAGGGTTAACATTAGAACGGATACGAAATGCATTTCTTTTAATTAGACTAATGACCCCGAGCTAGATAATAAATTTATGCAAATTATAAATATGACCCCGTTTTTACTTTTTGTATTGGTTACTCAATCTACCCGTTATGAATACATTTTTTATTTTACGAATTCAACCCACCCATAACCATAAACTTTTAATTAATTATAAACTTAACCCTGTGTTACTCTACCATAAGGGTTAATCAATTAACCCATATAAAATCCTAGTTATAGAATGCATATTTTGCACTAGTGTCAATCCGGTTGACCACACATCAACGACTTCATATCGATGATCATAAGGTTATACGATTCAAGTATCCAGAGATATTTTTTGAAGTTCTCAAAGTCTTCGGCCTAAGAGAAATGATCAAGATTGATCTTCGTTGAGTGGTCCCTAGTCAACAACACACCATCACCATTGTTAAGGGGTCCATTCACTTCTTCGGATTGATTGCCTTCATTGTTTCCTTCAACTCTTGGTATGTCACACACTTGTTTCCTTTAAAGAACAAATCGGCCACACCACCTTTCTCATTCTTTTTAACAAATGTGGGTCGGGTGGTGTATGCAGGCAGTTCGGTAATTTTACAATAATCTTTAAAAGTGAACTTATAAATCTTCACTCTTATATATGGAAAACCGTAGCTCATCCACGGGTTGTTGTCGAACCAGCCGCAACAACAACATGTGAACAAACTGGCCAGAAAATTGGAGGTCTAGAGGGCAAATTATACCCTACGACCGGCACACCATGAGGATGGTGTGTCGGATCCCAATACCTACCGTTTTTGCAATTAAAATCGTTTCTCTCATTCATCACCGCACATCTTTCTTCTCCAGCACCCTTTCCAGGCAACTACTGACGCAAGGTTTCCTCCCCAATTTTTTATTCTTCCCATGCTTCCAGGGGTGAGGCGCATCCCACATCCCATTCACCCTCGCCTCTTTCTCCGACTTCTTCACCCGCAACAAGAAATCCGTGTACCTCACCTCTGCTTCCCACCTCAACTTCTCGCAATATCCCAGCCCTCCCATCGCCTTTTCCATCATCTAATCATCTCACAAACAATAAACAAATTCAATTTATCAATCATCATAACTACCTCACCATTCACCAAACACTAGCTAGTTTCACTTCTCCAAATCGAATTTCATTATGTGAGAAGCAAGGAAGCATATTTTATGCAAGTATATGGAGTGCGTGTATATATATATATGTATATATAGATATGCAGCGTGTGTATATATAGTAATTAATGCATGAAGTTAAATCTCTGTAAAAACGTTTTACATTTCAACAGTCTACATTTTACATTTCAACAGTCTAAAGTTACATATCCCAAGTTACATCTAATTTGTTTCCAAGTTACATTTCAATTAATGTAGTTTACATTTCATTGAGTTACATGTGAATGAATGTAATTTACATTTTGGTTAACTTGAAGTTACATGTGTAATCACACGAGTTACATCTCATATAGCAATGGATGCATGGTGCTCACCATGCACCGGTTGCACGGTATAAGCACTCGGTCTGGAGTGTTAGCGAGATGTTCTCATGGAAGCTTCTTGAACAACTCCCATTGACTCATGGGTATGGAATCCAACAAGTTTCCTATCTTGCCAAATAAAATAGGAGCACAAAGAATATTGGGTCGGGAAATGGGACTCAATGAGAGTGAACAATTCATGCTTCTTCCTACGAATAACACAAATGAAGTCATATTTGTACACACATAATGAGTTACACCAAATTCAATTGTACACCCCAAACCGCCCGTGCACCGATCAACCTCCCAGACAGCATAAAAATCCTACAAGATGGCCTGGCCCCTTAACAACCCCAAACCTCCAGTTCACCGTCTTTAGGTTCATCAGATTCAATATTTCGAGTGTAAAACTTCGAAAATACCGTAATGATTTCAAAAAATAATTAATTATCAAGGAAGACACATCACACATCACAAACTACGGACAAATCAAGTCATATGTAAACACATAAAACGACTTCAATCAAAATCAATTGTACAACTAAACCGCCTGTCCACGCCCACATTGTCCACGGACGTTATATTTTGATCTCCCAGACAAAATCAAAATCCTACAATCTGGCCCCTTAAGGATTCTAAATCACCATTACAGTGTGTTTCTCACTTCATGAAACTCAATATTTCAAGTGTAAACTTCAAAAATACCATAATGATTTCAAAAAAAAAAACACAAACCACACATTATGGGATGACATTCAACAATACTACTCACAAATGTGTTCAAGAAGTGGATATTACCTTTTATTTGAAGACTCAACCAAGGATGACAGTGACGTACAGACCATAGTAATGGCTTGTTCCGGTGGAAATTGGACACCGGCTTTTGCTGTGATGAGAGGCCAGGAGTGGAGATTGGCGCTTGGTGACAACGACCCTGTGTTTGAGACGAGGATGGTGGCTTCAGATCGGGATGTTGGACGAAGAACAACAACGATGTGGTGGGGGGTGTGGAACCGCAACAGAGAAAGAGAAAAAGAACGAAGAAATGAATGGAGGGGCGGGAGTTTTGAGAAGAGAGACACAACACATGAGGGGAAGAGGTGGTAAAATATCTAAGCTGTTTTTTTGGCTTTTATAGGGTGTGTACTTTGTGTACATGATGTGTATCCTAAGTATTTTTGGTGCAATTGATTCCACAAATTCATTTTCATTTGAGAAAAATTGCATATATGGTCCCTCAGTTATCCATGAATTTAAAATCTCAGACCTGTATTTTTGATATTGTAAATGTCACCCTTCAATTGTCCAAAATAATGTAAATGTGGTCCTTTTGATGGGTGAAATATACAATGTGAGAGAGAGTACATTTCACCACATAAATGACCATTTTTACAACAATTTGGATAATTGAGGAGTGACATTCGGAATATCAAAAATACAAGTTTGAGATTTTAATTTCGTGGATAATTGAGTGACTATGCTATTTTCCTTTCTCATTTTCATTTTTTTTAAGAGAGGACTACCCCGCGGGCCCGCCGTATAGAGTACAAATTGGAACTTCATTCTCACTGACCACCTCCAACCTAACCCTTGAGTCGGAGAGGAGAATCACTGTATAGCCGCTGAAAAATCCAGCGAAGGGAATGGCGACACTGGCTCGGTCATCTAGAAGAGCCCTAGCAACCACTGTCTCCTCTTTTTTGCGACACGAACGGCATCGCCCGCTGGCCACTGAAGCGCACGCGGCAATCAAGGATTCATCGCTAGATCGAATCAAGTGGGACTACAGAGGGCAGCGGAAGTTAATCCCCCTGGGGCAGTGGGCCCCTAAGATAGCTGTGGACGCGTACGTAGCCCCAAATGCCGTACTCGCCGGTCAGGTAACCGTCTGGGACGGCGCATCTGTCTGGAACGGTGCCGTTCTCCGCGGGGATCTCAATAAGATCACCCTTGGCTTCTGCTCTAATGTCCAGGAAAGATGTGTCGTTCACGCCGCTTGGTCATCACCTACTGGTCGGTAGACACCAATTTCACACTTGATAATTTGCTTAAGAGTACTTTTCTAACATTTAAGTTGGGAAATAGAATGTACACTTTGGTTTTTGCTAGAAATCAAACCGCAAAAGGAGCCATCAGCCATAGTCAAAACCTTTGAATTGACCAAGCTACTCTGAATCACATTTCTGTGGACAGAATCTCAATCCAACTTCCTGAAGGATCTTTGTGTGTGAAGTAATTTTTTTTATGTTACCAAGGAGCATCTTAGGCTTAAAATGAAACTTTTATACCTTGTAAAAGTCTTGTGGAATGCATCTTTCTAGGTCCTGAGACACTGACACTATGCTGTAGTGATTCTATTTCATTTTGATAGAGAACTTAGATAAATGGAAATACTAGGAGAATAGCTCAATACAACTACAGAAAACATTGAAACGTCAAGAAAACATGGATTTTTATATTAAATGCTTTAATTCAGGGGGGCTTTTCACTAAAGGGGAAAAGGAAAAAATTGCAATATCAAGTGATTAAGTAAGCTGAGATTTTTAGGGAAAATGCTATTTTGATGTCTCAATTGTTCTTGATTCTAAAACATAGCCCCTCATTGCCATTTTGTTTAGTGCAATTAGATCCAACAATTATATAAAAGATTGTCAATTCAGTTATCACATTCAAATGGTCCCATCATTTTTGATAAGATAAAAGAAAAAATACACATGCTTCTGGGAAATTGCAAAAGATGCCCTAGTCAAATGGCTCCATAATGATGGTTTGAGAGAGATTCAATTGACAACTCTTTAAATTATTGAGAAGCATAATTACTCCAAGTTGATACTGAGGGACTACATTCCATAATTGAGAACAAGTGAGGGACCAAAACAGCAACTTCCCCTTATTATATTATGTAACTTATTTTGGGAAGGGGGTTTCCTATTCATGGCTCAAAATAGGCAGACATACAATTTCAATTTCTGATCACCACATTTCCTTTGAAGAGTACAACTATACACATGGCTCACCTCTTTACAAAAATTCCTCTTTTTCATTGTTCGTCGTCACTCTATCAGAGTCTTGATGCATTGCTTACTTTCTTCTGCATGGAAACTAAGTTTCATCCTCGACTGAATTACTTACAAGCGAACATATGTTCTTGTTATATTCTCTTTTATCTGTCAGAGGAGTCACATATTTGAATTCAATTTTCAAAGGCAAAGCAATGCAAACAACATAGTATTGGTGTGATTGGCATAACTTGTGCACGACCAATCTCTCATAACTCATGAACTTGGCATTGTTGCGAAAACGTATCTTAGTCCTGATTAGCCTCCGTTTAAACACAAGCTTCTTTGGGTGTCTAAGAAATTTCCTGCATCGGTCTCTCTTAATACCAACTTATATCTCGTCTGGTGTCAAAAGTGTTTTTTCGCCAATCAATGCGGTGTTTTGGGAAACTCAAGGTGCATTCTTCCAAGTCCCTTGTGTCTATAACAGTAAGGATTTGGTAGTGCTTGGATGCTTTCATAAAGATGGACCGATAGAACCTTTTGAGATTCTTTTTTTTGGGGGGGAAGGGGAGTGGGGATGAAGGGTGTTCCTCTTCTTGGGTCCAAGTAGATAGTAACTAACTTCTATGTATAAACCATCATACTCCCTCCGTCCCTTATAACTTTGCCAAAGGAGACTGACACGTAGAATAATAAGATAAAAACCGTGTTTTTGAGGTTTGAGCAGAGGAGATAGAATTGACAAAAATTGCAAATTCTTTATTTAAAAGGGAAACTTACAAAGTTAGTGGGACCATCAAAAAAGGAAAGTTGGCAAAGTTATAAGGGATGGAGGGGTATGTTTTTGTTATCATCTAACCCTGTATCACGAGAATGAATGAATGATGTTGACTATCAATCTTCCGGGTTTCAAGGGACAAACATGGCTTTTTCTAGTTGTAATTTGCTGGTTGAGTACAGTACAGTTCTGCTCATACTCTAACAATGTCTTTTTACGAATTTCCCCCCTCAAATGATACTGGATTTTCTTTCCAACTCAGGATCAACAATTTTTCCCTTGTAGTTTTGTGTTTTCTGTGGTTTATAATGTTTAATTTGTTTGACCAATACAATTTCTCCTGAGTCCTGAGCATCAATCTACAGACTGGGGTAATGATGATGATGATCAATCTACAGACTGAACAGTTGTTTTTCCCAGTTTTTGAGTTGTGTGTCAGTGTTTGCAATGTTTAGACTTGCAATTTATTATTTGAATGGTTGAACAGTTGAAGTTTTCTTATCATTTGAATTTTCTGAAACTGCATCTGTAATTTCCAGCTGATTTTGAGATGTACTTGATAAATATTTAATAAATCATAGAAATAAAATATAATAAAAATGGCAGGGTTACTTTTCCTTTCATTCCTGCCATTTCAGCAAAGAAGAACTACCCTACTTTTATTTATTTACATGATCAGCCTATTAACATTTCAACCACCACAGTCAAATAAAATAGTAGACTAGTAGTACTTGGTACAGTATCTTGCAGAAAATATATTTCTACCAAATCGTATCATGAGCTTATTTTGAAAAAAAGAATCTCTTTCTTGTGAAACTTCCCAGGGCTTCCGGCAGACACATCTATTGAAAGGTATGTGACAATTGGTGCATGCAGCCTTTTGAGATCCTGCACGATTGAGCCAGAGTGCATCATTGGCCAGCACTCCATACTCATGGAAGGTTCTTTGGTGGAGACCCATTCAATCCTTGAAGCAGGATCTGTTGTCCCTCCAGGAAGAAGAATCCCAAGTGGTGAGCTTTGGGCTGGGAATCCAGCGAGGTTCGTCCGCACTCTGACTCACGAGGAGACTTTAGAGATTCCTAAGCTGGCCGTTGCGATAAATGATCTGAGCAATAACTATTTCTCAGAGTTCCTACCCTACTCAACAGTGTATTTGGAAGTTGAGAAGTTGAAGAAGTCATTAGGAATCTCAATCTGACGTTTCTCGTCACTGGGTCAACTGCTCAAGTCCTGTCGGCTTAGATTCTTCTCTTATTTTTCTCTCTTCTTTTTCTTCAAAGAAAAATAAGCAAACACGGGTCCCTTTTGGAATTGTATGCTTTTATGTTGTATGTCTATACTCTGTATACATATTGTGCATTGCCTCATCTTTAAAAAGGGCAGGATCTGCTGCTATCATTCTGCGAATTTTAGAACTTCAGCTTCACCTTAGGAATGAAAAATGAATTTGATGTTGCTTGCATGCATGTGATTATTGGCTTATTGCATGTGAGGGTATCTTGTATTTTTGTTGTTGGTGTTTTAGACTTGAATTTTGTTATGCATTTATGAACAGTCATTTTGTGATGCATCTACTGTCAGGGTCGTCTTTTGTGCATGGTTGTCACGTCCGCAAGGTGTGATGAGGCACCAGCCGACTGCCTTATTGCCACACTTAGACGTAGGGATGGACTTGAGCCGAGTCAACCGGCCCGTAACCGGCCGGTAGTGGCAGCATGGGGGTGTATTAATACTCGTGGATAGTGACATCATGTGTGTGTATTAACACATTCATGAAAAGCTTTTTCTAAACGTGGGGATTGAAAACGGATTGAAACTGGCGCCTGAGGATAAGTTTTATAACTCGATAAGATCCTTCCAACGAGATAGAAAACGGTTTCAACGAAACAAAATAGAGCACGATATGATCAGATCAAATTTTACACGAGTTCGGAGTGAAATAAAAAATATTTGTGAATTTATGGTTAATCTGTACTTGTTAATTAATGCATTGTAAATGAAGTTAGAATAATAGCTTTAGAACTCCAAATTATCTTTCCAACGAGATATAATACGGAGATAGAGATATTACCCAAAATAAGACTAAAACAGTTTGAAAATCCCAAAATAGGACTGTTATGTTTTTATTCCCAAAATATGAATAATTATTGCCATGTTTTGGCTGTACCAGACTTCAAACATGGCAGTACTTTCTAAACATGGCAGTAATTAGTCTTATTTTGGGAATAAAAACATGACAGTCATATTTTGGAATTTTGAAATTGTTTTAGTTCTATTTCGAGAACTTTCCCTATAATACGCTCTAAACGGAAGAATACACAACAAGATATGAGTCATGAATGTATGTTAGAATATTATTTTATTGTGTTCAAAATTAATCATAATTTATTTAATGAGTCTGTGTAATTAATTAGATTAGTTGAGAGAGAATTAAGCCCAAACTTATTGCTCTAAAAAAGGCCCACACGCACGCCTAAATGTAATAGGGTGTTTCGAACCACTCCCTATAAATACAGGCAGAGTTGGTCGAAACAGCCTAAGTCTCTACGCATTCTGTTTCCGCATATTATTCTCGAAGAGCACCGAAACTATAAATTCTCTCTCTAGTTGCTAATATAGCTCGTGTACTGCGTATTGTTCTTCATGGATTCATCATCATTAATATACAGTATAAGTTCTTGATGAATTTCTCTTCTACTGTTTTAATTATTCCTATTATTCTTAGAGAAAAAATTACACAAATATTACTACTTTAAACTCCACTAACAAAAATATGACTTTTTACCCTAACTTACTCCCATGAATCCCATGATGTTGTACGTGTTCCGTGTTAATAGTCACCATTTTGTAACTCCATACAGTATTGGTAATATTTATGTAAAAAACTCATTCTTAAATTAGTCGACTGTTGAATCTGGGCATCGTTTACACAATTGGTATCAAAGCCTCGGCGTAATTCTGTTCGTTAGATTTCTTGAATTTTTCTAGAATTAATTTGATCAAAATCACAATTTTGGTTGAATTAATTTCTGGATTAGTTCTTGGTAATTTGCTTATTTTGGAAGGCTGCTGCTACAAGGAAAGCTACAGAAGAAGAAACCAAGTAAGATTGAGCTGCTATTTTTCGCACCTCGAGATCTGTTGGGATTTCGCATACCCGAAATCTGAATTCGAAGACATCCCGAGATCTGCTCTCAGATTCACACACCCGAAATCTAATCATCAAATGTCATTCGAGATCCAGGTTTTCGAAGCCACGGCTGAGTTTCAAATCTCGAAGGCCCGAAATCCTTTGGGAACAGGTCAACCGAGATTGAAGATTTCGAAGGTCACTCGAGATTACTACACCTGAAGACTGACCCGAGATCTGGTCTTCGAAATCACACCCGAAGTCCTGGTTTGGTTCATTAACACGAAATCTACATTCGAATTCACGAGTTTCGAAGCTGCTTCACCGAAATCTTCTTTCGACTTCCTTAATTCGAATTCTTCATCCAAGATCTCAAAATCCTTATTTCACCCGAGATCTTAAGTTCCAAAACAGAATCGAAATCTTTTTCTAACTGGACAGTTGTCGCCTTAAAAGATCAACAACAGTCAACATGGAAACCTATACCCTAGGAAGTGATTCTAGACCTCCACTACTGAGAAGAGGAGAATTTGTTGTCTGGAAAGTCAGATTCTTAAATTTCATTAGAAGTAGAGACAACGGGAAAAATATTCTCAAATATCTAGAAGAGGGACCACTTGAAATATGGGTTGATATCCCTGAAAATCCAGCACTTAATCCTCCCACACGAGCTCACAAAGAACTGCAAAAGGAAGATGGCTATACTGAACCCGAGAAACTAAGAGCTAAAGCTGATCTGCTAGCTGTTACTTACCTATTACAAGCTATTCCCAATGATCTATTCACGGAAATAGATAGCCTTACAACAACTAAAGACTTGTGTGATGAAATCCATCAGATCATGCAAGGCACTGATGTGGGAATCAAATCTAAAAGAGCTCACACCTTGACTGCGTATGATTCCTTTGTTGCCAGATCTGATGATGAGTTAGAGGATACATATCAACCCTATCTGATGGTCCTAAATGAGATGAAAAAAATTAATATTCGGAAAATGAATATGGAAGTCAACAGACCGTTAGATAAAGCTGTTAGTGGTGACCATCTGAAATGCTTTAAATGTAGATAACCTGTACACTTTGCTAAGGAATGCCGATATGCTAAGAAGAAGGACTTCAATTACTACATGCAGAAGGCACAACTCACTAAGCAGAAAGAGCAAAGTGTTGTTCTGATGGCTGAACACGATAGCTGACTAGAAGATTATAATGATAGTGAGCCAGAAAACTTAGCGCTGATGGATAAAGTGACAACTCAGAAAGTGAAAGCGATGGTTCCGATGAAGACAACGATTCTTCATCTGCTGAGAACAAGGTAAGCAATCTGAACTCCATTATCTCCAAACAATGTGATAAAATAAATGAACTTATTTCTTCTCTAAAAAGAGAGAAGAACAAAGTAAAGAAACTTGAGGACAAACACATAAATAATACAAAAGTTATGGAACAACAAATGAGCAAAGGAGCACATCAAAGTGTGCACTTAAAAGACTCACGTGATAAGGTCACAAGTTTAGAATATAAAGTTAGTAAACTTAGGCAAACTGTCTCTGATCTAACTAAGGAACGAGATGATTTTAAACAACAACGTTCTGAAGCTGTTACTCATTTTGAAATGCTTAACAAGGAACAAGGTCATCGTTTCTAAAAAAAGAGTTATAAGATATTCTTGCTAAGAGAGGTCAATCAGAACAAACTGCTTTTTTGCTAAGCAATAAACCTAAGGACATAAAATTTTATAATCCTAGAAAAGGACTAGGTTTTCAAAACCCTGAGAATTTGAAGAAGATCGATTGTCCTCAAGTGTATGACATTAAGTATATGAAGCTAGGGTTAACTAATCTGATGAAATTCACTTATGGTGCTGAAACCATTAAAGAAGAGGAGGAGAAAAAGAAAAATAGGGCTAAAGCTGAAATCAGTTTTGATTATTTTGCCCTTAATGACAGCCATGCTACTAGGGAAATTCCTTTATCTGACGATTATATTGCCTGCTCTCCTCCCGGAAAAAAAACTGTGTCCAATGGGGAAGAAGCCCCAACCTCAAAGGTTTCTGAACCATATTTTCCAACAATAATCAAGAAAATGGTTGATCTCCACTCTTCTTTTGAAGAAGAACGAGAAAAGTTTAAAATTGAAAAGGAAAATCTTTTAAAGAAAATTTTTGAGTTGTTTGATGAATCCTCTCAAGGCAATAAATATACCGAAACTTCATTTTCTGGAAAGCATAACAAGAAAAATCACTTTGAAGAGAAAATGAACCCATCTTCTGCTCCACGTGCAGGAAAAGCTTTTTCTAAACTCATTGCAATAAGGATGACCTGGAGTCCTAAGAAAGATGCGGACATAGAGACAAGACCTGAGCACCCGACCCGGTACATTTTGTGGCAGCATGTACGTGTATTAACACATAAGGATGACCTGGAGTCCTAAGTTAGACGACATAGTGGCAACATGTGTGTGTGTATGTAGTATTATGTTGAAATATATTTAATTTGTAATATACGGAGTATTAATAACACAAAATCAATATATATATATATATATATATATATATATATATATATATATATATATATATATAAGAGAAACTTTTTAAGAGCATACAAAGCGCCACATAATATTGCCATGTCATTCATCATATATAACAATTATTTAGTTATTTTTATACTCCATACCTTTTATTTTTATTGGATTATATTTTTGATTGCATATGGATATGGAAACAAATGACTCTAGATTCCGTCACTTTTGAAATAGATCGATTCCTAATCTAAATTATGAAATCTTTATATGTTTACAAATTCCTAATTTTGTTTACTCTTAAGATGTTTTTAATTAGATTGATTTCAGTCTCAGACTAAATCAGATCAGATCAAACTTTAATAATAATTGGACACATAAAATGTAAAACGGAAATCTACCAGATCATATTACTTTAGACCAAATCAAATCCGAAAATTTTAATTCAGTTAAAAACGTCCTTATTAATGACGATTTCAATGTGATGAAATAATAAGTAAAATGTAAAATATTACTATTAAAAGCATGTACTCCATATTTCATACCAAGTTGAATGAGGAATATTAAAAAATATATTTCGAGGCGCATAATAAAGTAAATCAGAGGACATGAAAATAATTAAGAAGCTTCTCTATGAATTCTTTAAAATCGAGTTCATAACATCTATGCTTAGTAGAGAAGCTTATGTAGAAGACCATTTATACTATTTTTCATATAATTTTTATTTATTTAACAAATGATTTTTTTTCATGATTCGTGATATTCACCTATTCAACCTATTCAGCTAGAATTTAATTAATTTCAGCAAAATAAACCGATTCCACCAATATTAGTATTATCAAGCAGACTCTATATTTAGACTAAGTTTATTTTGCTTTTGCGTCACATTATATATGATTCTGAAAACCAATCAAATTTTAAATTAGATAAATTACATACCGCTCGTGCATCGCACGAGCTTGAAATCTAGTGGATTATATATATTACGTAAAATTGAAATCTACATATACAATTAATAATTAAAAATAGTTTGGTGGTCTTGTTTTTTGCTTTATTAAGCTTATCAGTCAATTTTTATGTCAAACACGTAACTTTTGATTTCACGTGTTGAATTGTAATAAAAAGAAAGCTTAGATACCTTTTAGTCCTTGTAAATATGACACACTTTGTTTTAAGTCCCTGCAAAATATTTTTTTTTGTTTTTGATCCCTGTAATATGCACTATTTGATTTTATTCCATCTATCATTATGAAATCACTCTAATTAGTAAAAAAGTTATTGTCAATTGAATAAATCTACTAGAAGTATTTAAATGTTTCCTTTTATAATTTTTATTGAGGCTAAAATTAGAATTAGAACAATGTAAAATCTTCTAAACAATAAAATTATATACTTTTTGAATAAAATGATAAAGAAGTAGAAGAAATCTATGAGTGTGGGTTATTTTGAATTCTAACGGAGGTTGTTATCAGTGATGATGGACTAAAATCAAAACCAACATAAATTGTAGGGATGAAAAACAATTTTTTTTCTTACAGGGATGTAAAACAAAATGTACTGTAGTATATTTGCAGGGACTAAAACCTATTTAAATCTAAAAAGAAAAATTAAAGTTGAAGTTAATTTTCTTACCGTGTTGACTGTAATTGTTGTTGATGATCATTTCAACTATTTTTTCATATATTTTTTCTTTATTTTACTAACAATAAATATTTTAAATATAATTTTTTCATAGATTAGCAGAATCAGTCAATCCAACTATTTCAGTTAGAATTTTATAAATTTCAGCAGAATTGGAGTTTTGTACATTATCAAATTGGCTCTACATTTTAACTTCTCAAGATTCATGAAGAACTAAAGTGATGAAGTGTGTATTGGCCCCACTGGGAATATGTATTTACTTTCTCCGTATGTAGCACCGATACCGGTACGCGGAATCGCGGAAACGCGAACACGGGTACGGGGATACGGCAAAACAAAAAAAGTAGGATACGGATACGGGGCCATATTTTTAAATATTAAAAGTTATGGGGGTGTATTTACAAATATTAAAAGTTACAGGGGTGTATTTATAAATATAAAAATAGATTTTTTTTGGAAATATATACATATAATATCCTATGAAATATACAAAAAAATATTTTTTTTGGATATATATATATATATATATATATATCCTATATATACATATATACCCATTCATTACATATACATCATAATATTTCTCATATACACTAGTGCATCTCGAAATATAAATGTAGACATGTAGTCGATAAGTCATTAATTTAAAATGAGAAATAAGTCAAACAACTACAATCTTGAAATTAAAAGTGCAAGTACCAAAGTTCTAGAATAATTAAGATAGAAAACAATATTTTAAAAGCTCTAACATCTAATACATATTTTCACTCGAAGTATTAATTTCCAGAAATAATATCATCTTCCAAAAAAACTTCCAATGATACGGGTATCCGTCAGGATACGAGTATCGGAAACTTTCAAAAAATTACAAAAAAAATGGAAACTTTTAAAAATTACAGATACGGCCCGGGAACGTACGGTACGGGTATCCTAGAGTATCGGATACGGGAACGTATCCGATACGTCGATACGCTACCCTAGGGAAGTATCCGTGCTTCATAGCTTTCTCCTTTTCGGATATTTTGTAGTATTCTTTTTGTCAATGTACTCCTATTATGTTATTTTGTAGCATATCAAAATTTTATTATATTTTATTCTAAATTTTCTGATTTTATAAAACTTTCGATGTAATTTTTTACATGTAAACTTTAACTATTAACTGATTTAACTATCAGCACGAATAGTTTAATATTGTGAGTGAATCTTAAAATTCGTTAATTGCAAATCAATTTGAAATAGAGAAAGTACTCCCTCCGTCCCATATTTAACTCTGGTTTTGACCGGGCACGGGTTTTAAGATAGTGAGATTTGTGTGGTGGAGAGTTATGCAGAGGAGAGAGAAATGTGTAAGAATGGTTGTAAACCACATATTCTTTACCAAAAAGGGAACTGACAAACAAAACAAAAACCGTAAACTAAGAAAAGCGAACAATATTGGGAGGAAAGATACCTTATAAGTTGCGACAGTAGAAGATAAACTACCTACTAGGAGCTCGAGTCGAAAAGAAAAAGGAATTGATTATCAATTCATTTTATTTTTTATATTTATTATAATCCATAAATAATTATATTTTATTCATTTATAATTACAAATAACAATAACAATAATAATAACAATAATAATAACAACAACAACAAGAATAATAATAATAATACTACTAATAATAATAGTAATTAGGGGTGTGCACTATCTGTTTTAAACCACAAAACCGGACCGAACCGGACCGGAAAATCTGGAACCGGATTGAACCGGAATGATATCCGATCCGGTCCGGTCCGGCCCGGTCCGGTTTTGAATTGGTGTACACCCCTAATAATAATAATACTCCGTAATAAATAGGGATGTGCACTAGCCGGTTTAAACCGGAAAGCGGACCGAACCGGACCGGAAAAACCGGAACCGGATCAAACCGGAATGATATCCGATCCGGTTCGGTCCGGTCCGGTCCGGTTTTGAACCGGTGCACACCCCTAATAATAATAATAATAATAATAATAATAATAATAATAATAATAATAATAAAATATGGTATAGTCTGGTCTGGTCTGTTTTAGTCTGGTCTGATCTGATCTGGTCTGTTTTGATCTGGTCTGGTCTGGTATTGGATGAATTACAGTCCAAGTAAAAACAACCTATGTTAAATTTGTATGAAGTTGCAAATTTCAAATTAAAATATAAACAAAAATCAATATAACAAATCACAAAAAAATGATTTTAGCAATTAATTTGGGAAGAAGGCAGTTACAAGCACGTAGTACGGAGTAATGTATTTGCAGCACTGTTATCTAAAAAACGACAAAAAAGAGAGAGAAACCCGCAAGATTTGGAAACATGTTCGTCGCCATTGTCATGGCTGAATGCTATCGCAGAATCCAGCGTCCATATAATTCTAATGAAATTCTGACAAACGAATTCTTCTGTTTAGCTGGTTTTAGATTTAGAGAGAGAGGAACACCTTTCATGTTTCAATTCCTCTTTCTTCATTTCAACCCTTAAGCTATTGGCCTCTTTCCCTGTACGGAACCTTCATTTTCCCGGGAAATTCATCTTCTACCGATATTTCCCGGGAATCCATCGATCTTACCCCCTCAACAATGAGAACGAGTCAAGGTGTAGGATCTCCGTCGAGGAGAAGCATGTCCATGTCGGCGGCGAGCTCGCCGTCCTATGCCCGAAGGAGATCTTTAGCAGCCGACAATTCCGGAGGAGCAACACCGTTAGACTCCTCTTCCCGCAAGTCTCTTTCCTCGTCTCGCTCAATGTTAGCTTTCTTCTTCCCCTTCCCTCAATATGTATGCATCATTGCAACGGCATATTTTGCATGCTCTATTTATATTTCTTCTTTGATTCAAGGTTCTGTTTCATAGACATTGCTTTAGATTAATTGATTTTTTCTTACATTGATTGAAGAAATGAGGTTCAGAAAATATAGATTTAGGTCATACATGTTCAGATTGCAAATAAGTAATTGCAGATTTTTATGCGGTTTGATGTGGCAAAACCTCCAAAGTTTTGCATCCATATATGTAGCTTTTCAAATGATTTGCCTAAAATGATTACATTCATGATATATCATACTCCTCCATCCCAATTTATTCGAGGTTTTAGCAACTTTTACGCATTCTAAGGTTCCACACACTCCTCCATCAGTTTTTATGATTTTTTTATAATCTGTCCTCAAAGAGTAATACTTTTAGAAGCCATTATTTTTCCATCATGTCCTCCCCTTTTCTTTTTCTGGAGCTGATTAATTATTTTGCATAACATGCTCTACGAAACTTTCTGTTCTTTATTAGGTGTAGTTTTTTCTGTTTGGACCAACTAGCAGCAGTTATAAAATTGTTATTACCACTACTTATCTTGAAAAGTTATCTCATTTTGTTTAAAGATATCAAATAAGGATAGGTTAGGAAGGAAAGAGAAAGTGATAATCCCAAATTCAAAAAGTACAATTATTTTGGGGCTGAAAAGTAGAAGCCAAAACGTCAAATAATTAGGGAGTGACAGAGTATTTCTTAATATTTTCTTCCCTCTCAATGCATGAGTTGAAACAGTTGCTCTTTATAATAATTTTGAGATCCTTGTAACTGTTCCATTTTGAGATTGAACCCATACCAGAACCAAGGTAGTTAGATGGGTGCCCCTCCATTGAAGATCCCTTAAAATAATAAATTTAAACATCACTTTGGTTCATCTATTTACACCTGAGCGAGAGGTCAGGATAACTGCTCCTTCACATCTTCTATCCACCATTTTCCTTTCACATTCTGGCTTAGATTCATAATAGATTGTACTACCTCCGTCCTAGAAAATTCTTCCCACTTTGATTTGGCACGGAGATTAAGATAGTGGAATAAAGTGAAAATGTGTGGTTGTAGTTGTGTAAGAAAAAGGTGAAATGAATGTGAACCACACAAATTGTACAAAAATGGTAAGTGGGAAGAATTTTTTGGGACGGCCCAAAAAGGAAAGTGGGAAGAATTTTATGGGACGGAGGGAGTATTTTGCTAGTTGTTAATAATTTCTCTAATTCTCTCTGTGGATTAAATACTATGCTTTTACTGTAAGTTCAGGGACACCATGAACATATGTTGGCTTTATTTTTCTGATTAATTAAATAAGAACATATAAATGCCCCTCATTACTTTTCACTTTCATTACTAGAAAAACACCATTTGGTCTAAATTTATTTTTGAGTGGCTATATAGCTTTTGAAGTTCATCAATTTCTAATGCCACCAATCTGGAGCAGGGGACTGACAGGAGAGAGGACGGTGAAGAGATTGCGTCTGTCAAAAGCTCTCACAGTACCTGAAACAACAACAATATATGAGGCTTGCCGCCGTATGGCTGCTCGCAGAGTTGATGCTTTATTGCTGACTGACTCTAATGCATTGCTATGTGGGATCATGACAGATAAGGTCTGACTTTAATAATGTCTCATGCTTCAAAACAAAACAATGAACCAAGCAGAAAAAGTGTGTTATTTAAACGTCTGATGGTTCTTCACGGAGTCTTGAACATAGATGCCTTCTTTTAACTATATGCATTCTCTGTTTTTGTTTGTTCATACGAATGAAGGATATCGCGACAAGAGTAATTGCTCGTGAAATTAATATTCAAGAAACACCGGTTTCGAAGGTGATGACAAGAAACCCGGTCTTCGTGCTATCTGACACTCTTGCTGTTGAAGCCCTGCAGAAAATGGTGCAAGGTACTTTTTTTTGCTCTCTACTTCTTCACACGACAAGAATCTTATACAATATTCCATATCTGACCGCAGGCAAATTCAGACATTTGCCAGTTGTGGAAAATGGCGAGGTCATTGCTTTGCTCGATATAGCAAAATGTCTGTATGATGCTATTGCTCGCTTGGAAAGGGCGGTTGAGAAGGGAAAGGCTATAGCAGCCGCTGTTGAGGGTGTTGAAAAGCACTGGGGGGCATCTGCTTATGGTTGGTTATCTCTGAATTCCTGTCCATAGTATTTTCCAAGTCTTTATGGCTCATTCATAACATTTCTATAATCATTTTTAGTTAAAGATGTTTTTGGTACTCTGTTATTGTAGGTTCTAATACATTCATTGAAACAATTAGAGAGCGGATGTTCAGGCCCTCCTTGTCTACAATTGTACCTGAGAATTCAAAGTAGGTAATACCATTATATTATATATGATTAGTATTTATATGTTTTTACATGCTAATATGCTATCCATAAACAGCTATTTGAAAGATGGATTTAACATGATTTATTGTATTGTTTTTCCAGGGTTGTTACAGTTGAACCAAGCGATAATGTTCTAGATGCAGCTAAGAAAATGCTTGAATCTCGGACAAGTTCTGCAATTGTAGCAGTTGAGAGCAAACCATGTGGAATTCTTACGTGAGTTCTTTTATATTTTAATCATTTTTACAATTACTATGTAGCGTGAAAAGATTGTGATTAGATGACTTTCACATGCTTTTCAGTTCAAAGGATATCTTGATGCGAGTCATAGCACAAGACCTGTCTCCCGAGTCAACTTTAGTGGATAAGGTACTTGTTTTTTGCAGTTGCTTGTTCAAAATACATTTTGAATATTAGTTTAAAAAACTAGGTAAATTGGGCATGTTGCTTGTACTTCTCATGATAAAATTCAGAGAGTGTAATGGCATGAATCCTAAACTATGGCTTTTTGCACTAAACAATTTTATACATTGGCTGGCATATATGGAATTAACACCGTTGATTATATATCTCACTTCTTTTAATATCTAAAATTTAGGTCATGACCCATAATCCAGAATGTGCAAGTGTTGATACGCCTATATTGGATGCTTTACATAGGATGCATGAGGGGAAATTTTTACATATGCCTATTGCGGATAAAGGTAAATTCCCTTTTTGATGAACCCGGTAAGGTTGACAATCTATGTGTAAAATTTCTTACTTCAACGTTTATGATCTATCACAGATGGAGCAATTGTTGCGGTTGTTGATGTGATCCATATCACCCGTGCTGCTATTTCCACAGTAAGACACTTGTTTGTGCATCACTTTGGTGTCAAATGGTTTATAGAAGACTAGGAAGTGCTCGGCGTACCCAATCACATTTAGGATGTTTTCAATTGGAGTGAAATTTTCTGGTCTGGTCTGCTCAAGTCTAGTCTGGTCTGATCTGGTCTGATAAATGTCTGATAAATGTCTGGTCTTTGTGTATGTTATAACTATCCAAGTCTGGTTTGGTCTGGTCTGTTTAAGTCTGGTCTGGTCCGTGACTGAAAACAATCCAAATGAAAACATCCTTAATTGTGTTTAATCACTTATATTAGAGACGCAATATTTGTATTCGGTTCGGAGAGGACTTTTGAATTTCACTCTTGGAATAAAAAATTATGTAAACTCTTTTGGGACTAAGGCTTGGATGTTGTGGTTGTTGTTGTAATGAACTATTTCGTAAAATTAATGTGGTCACAGAACTCTGAAAACATGAAAATGTTCACCCACCGAGGTGTGGGGAGGGGGAGGGGGGGTACAGTGTCCACGAGTGATCTGGCGCCACTCGAATCGTGTTAAGCATACACTTGTCACTATTCTGGTGGCCCACGTAATTGGTGGACAAAGTAACCTCGCCACCTCTACTAGGTGAGTGGGACTGATGAATACAAAACTTGTAATCATCTTAGACTGATAGGGGGTAGTTATATTACATCTTTTACCACTTTTCACGTTCATTTATAATGATAGGGTTGTTGTAAATCCAGAACTTGTAATCACTCTAGAATCATTTTACTATCCAATGACCCTCGCTTCATTAGCAGGTAGGAAGTACTGCTGGAGTTAATGAAGAAGCTGCAAACACTATGATGCAAAAGTTTTGGGATTCCGCTATGGCATTAACTCCTAACGATGATGAAGACACACACAGGTTGCTACCTGCTCACATGACTTGTTCTTTCTGCATTCATGATTCAAACTAATTTCCTGTCTTTATTTAACATTTACTTATTGCTGTGAAAAAACAGTGAAGGTTCCTTGAAGTTGGCCTCAGAAGGGCAAGAGACTGGAATATCTCTTCCATTTCCTTCGTCAACACTGCCAAATACTTTTGCTTTTAAGATTCAAGATAGAAAGGGGAGGATGCATAGGTTCACCAGTGGTATGTCTAAGTAGTTTAAAAGTTCTTATAACATAACATGGTGTTATTTTTAAGAGTTTTTTCCTAAATTATTACTGAAATAAAACTTATGGACAAAAATGTGACTAAAGTTATAAGTTTTTAAAATTGAACATAATCATAGTCACTAAAAGTTACTATTATGGTCACTGTAAAAAATCACATTTTGTCCACTATCCTTATTTTAGTTATATATGAGTCATTATTTAAGTTTAAAGATATAATGACAAAATGACAAATATGTCACAAAAATATGACTTTTATATAGCCAGTGCTATGGTGTTGTTTTTGCAGCAGACCAAAGTGTTGCACCGAAAATATGACCGAAAATATGACTTTTAGTAAATGTTCAACTTTACGACGCGACTGTATTTTTAGTTTTGCAGTAACCGCATAGTCATATTCTTTACTATAAGTTTTGTTATAGTGATATTATAGGAAAAAACCTTTTTGTGAAGAACCAACATAAAAAAAACTATGCAACAATTAATTGGTCACAAAGGGGACAAATATGTACGTTTAACAACAACATCCAAGCCTTAGTCCCAAAAGAGTTTGGTGTAGCAATAGCTTTTATATTAAATATGATTTATCGTGTACCATATGGCTCTGATCCTTAACGATTTATGGAGTTCAGATACCCGAAGCATGACAGACCTCATGACTGCAATACTTCAAAGATTGGGGAGTGACATTAACTGGAATAATCTTCCTCAAATTCTGGTAAGACCAAGACCTCAAAACTTTCTTCCCGTCAATGAGAAAGTCCATGTGTGCACCCATATGTAAAG
Source organism: Cuscuta europaea (assembly GCA_945859875.1). Classification (NCBI taxonomy): domain Eukaryota; kingdom Viridiplantae; phylum Streptophyta; class Magnoliopsida; order Solanales; family Convolvulaceae; genus Cuscuta; species Cuscuta europaea. The sequence continues at coordinate 3,129,606 of CAMAPE010000070.1, forward strand.
TACAAAACTTTGGTTATGTTTGGTATGATGTAATCAACCATGTAATGTAATGAGCATTACGTGTTGATTCGAATATGATGTTTGGTATGCCATTTTATTTTAAACCGTAATGTAATTGTCATTACATATGTGGAACTCATTACTTTTACACGTGTAATGAGATTTACATTAATAGAAGTGCGTATTTGAGATTACATCTTATTAGATGTCCTGAAAATGAACTACCGACCATGATGGGAGATTCAACCATATGGCCTCACCTGGCCTTTAGCTGTGAAAATAGACAATAACACCAATGGTAGTGCCCACATCACCGAACGACTTCCATACATGTCTGTCTCTTCTACACCATTACATTTCAAAGTTTAACCAAACATACTAATGGAATAGAGATTTCATTCCATTACATTACATTTTGTATTGCTTTACGCACTCCATTTCATTCCATTGCACGTCATACCAAACATAGCCTTTATATGAGATGGGCCAGACTAGAAATCCGTAACTCGCATTGGGTTCTGGGGACTGTTACCTCCTATTTAGACTGTAATCAGACTGTAATCTTCGGAGAGTTGTTTAGTCGTTCTGCATAAAATCTGAATTCGGGTTCCGACCTAATATAAATAGCCATGCCATTAATCTTGGTTATATTGTGCATCTCGGGAATCGTGAACAAACCGTGGCTTGGCAATTGGCATTGACAAGCTAGGAAAACAATCTGTGTCTTTTATCATTTTCCTTGTTCTCCACCATTATAACCAACAAAATCTGCAAGATTTCATACCTAAATTTTAAGGAGTAATTTTGTAACATATCATATAGATTTATCTTTCAATGTTTGTTTCAACTAACTTCCAACACACAGTAATATAGTTAAAAAAGATAACTAGATCAGACCAAGGCGGGGCCTTGGGGAACTAATATAGTACGCTAAAATTTGGGACATTTTCTCATGGATAATATTTTTCCCCTATAGTATGAGGATGAAGACCAGGACAAGGTTGTACTTGCATCTGATAGTGACCTCATCACGGCTGTTGAGCATGCAAGGTCTGCTGGTTGGAAGGTAATGTATACATGACGTTTCTTTTACATTGTTGAATTGCAACTATCATGATATTAGGACCTGAAGTTCTATTCTATGGTAAAAGGTCAAATTGAAAAGAAGAGTAACCCATAATTTTGTATATTGGTTGAATATTTCATACTTTTCCAGTGATTTTGTGCAAATAAATAGTCACCTTTTCATCATATGCTAATAACAATAATAACAACATAATAATAAACTTGACGTACAGGGACTGAGATTGCACCTAGATTACTCAAGAGTGCCACATCGTGGGCTGGTGGGTTCTGGATCAAGCAGTATGGACTTCGCTCACCAGACTGATGCATGGGCTGCAGCCTACAGTGCTGCGGCCACTGGTGCTGCATTAGTCGCTGCTTTAGGCGTATTGGCCTTTTTGAGAAGAAATAATAATTGATTACATTTTTCAATTAATCCAAACCGGTCAGCTTTTTCTTTTGTTGTATGTAATTTGTGTTGCATCATTGTTATATATGTGGGCTCCAATTTAAGAGGTTCTTCTGATCAGAATCATAGAGTGCTGTATATTCTACCACCCAGTTTTTGCATTCCACTGAACATATGAGTTCTGTCCTTGAATAATGCTTTTGAGCTTTTAAAGTATGGTATCAAAGCAATTAGAGTTCAATAGTAATCACTTTTTAATAAAGTTTAAAAAGTGTACCTATTAAAAAGTTGGATATGATATATTTAGTGCGCTTTTGTTGAGATGGGGGTTAAGACATTTTACATGTAAAAGGTAAGGGAGCAAAAATGTTTACTTTTAACCAAGTTAAAGAATTAACTTTGTTCGCACAACTCTATAAACATGTTGTTGAGTGTAAATCCCGTAGATCCGAAAGCCCAACACGAACTTTGGATATATCAGGAATGACACAGAATCAAAGTGTATAAACAAAATATAAAATATGAACTCACTAATACTCGAAAGCTCACTTGTATTAAATAACCAGTCTGATTACAAGGAATTTCCCGATCGATAGGTCGGAAACAATGCTTTAATACAAGAAATAAGGGCAATGATGCTATTCTAGAGCCTGAGTATTGAAATGCTAACCCTTACAATGACTTGAAACCTTCTATTTATACTAATGGAGAGCATGGGCTGCCCTATGTTGATTGGCCATTGTTCCACCGACTTGGTCACCCATGTTTCCACTTGCTGATGTCACAATCTGGCATTAATTGCACCTGGCCACTTGCTGGTTGGCTGTTGCCCGAACGGGATGTTGGGCTATGCTGAATATGCTGGCAAATTGGCCCAAGTATGATATATAGCCCGAACTCCGTTCGGTATGTTTTCTTTCTGGGCCAACCTTTATTTGGGCCGAATCTCGTTCGGGATCAATTCTACCTTGATTATCTCCTCATAGAGTGATGGGCCCGTTGCTTGGGACGGGTATCTTGGGCCTTCTTGATCCGGGTATTGGGCCTCTAGATCAATATCCCAACACAAGTCCCCCACTTCCGATGTCTCGAACAACAGTGAGTGCATTAGGAAGTATGAATGCCAATGTTGCAATCCGCCGAATGGCGATCGGGGTACAGAAGTAATCAGTTCCCCATGCTGTGATTTGACGGCTGCCGTTTCATTTCCCCATATTCATCATGGTAACCGTCGTTTAGTCTTTTCATTGGACACACGTTTAGCTTAAAAGCTCCTAGTGACGTGTTGCTCCCTAATTGGTTCTTGACACGGCGGTTCCAAGGCTATAAATTAGCCTTTATCTTCTCAAATCCGGGTTTCGATTATGCAATTCTCTGCACCTTGTTGATTTCTGAGATTTCTCGCAGCCTTCGTCGTTCAGGTATTCTCCCTCCCTTGCTTCCTCGCGTCATCCCTGATTCGGTCGAGATAAATTCCCAACAACGTTCTGATTCGGAAATGGCTTCTCAAGGGGAGGACCGTGATGTGGAGATTATCACCGTACCTTTTGATGAAGGATCCAAGGCAACAACGGCGGAAGTTAGGGCGGAGACAGGCGACTCTTCTAGTACTTCTTCCTCCAGTGAAGATTCCGACGATACCAAATCCGAGGACGAATTAGCCTCCATGGCGGCCGGACGTCCCAACGATTTCCCTCGCCATACCCTTGACCTAAAACTGATTAGGGAGAGGCGGCAAAAACTGACCTCCCATAATAGGGCCGAAATTCCGGCCCTTATCCCTGACCCGGTGGATTTCCGTTTGCAAGCTGGGCTTCACCCAATGCGTCATAGGCTCGGAATGACTATAGTTCATTTTGACTCGATTAGGGCCGGCCTTAGGTTTCCGCTACACCCCTTTTTCATTTCATGTTTTAATTTCTACGAAGTTGTACCGGCCCAAATTATGCCGAACTCCTATCGGGCAATGGCGGGTTTTATTTGTCGTTGTAAAGATGCCGGTGCCCGACCAACCCTAGAACTCTTCCATCAATTTTTCAAGGTTGCCCCCCAACAAACCCACGGCTATCTGGCCACTAGTGCCCGAACGGGACACATCCTGTTCAAGGGAAACCCAACTTCAATCAAAGGGTGGAAAGACCGGTTTTTCTTCATGTCTGTCCCGGACGGCCTAATTCCCCGCAAATGGAATGCCTTTCCCCGCAAGACTCCTGATCCAGTCCTCACTGAAGAAATTTACAAGGACGTGCTTGCTGTGGAGAAGGATAAATGCATGGACATCATGAGTTATCTGACTCCCGATCGACTTGTTAAAGCCGAGATAGGTACTGCCCGTTCTCTTGGGTTTACTTGTTTTGAGAAACCAAGTGCCATGGTCCGGGCGGTCCTTCCCGTGCGAGAAACGTTCTTTTGTTCTTTTTTCTAGTTTCTCACACGCTAAGGCCGCTCGATACTAACATTGTCCTTTGTCTTTTTTCAGCACCAAACCCAGATCTACCCATGGACGATAGCAGAGTTATTGCAGCCGGCGGGGTCGGTAAACGGAAAAAGGCCAGGAAGAATCTCCAACCTACTCCCTCTATTGTTCCTGCCCAGGATGCTGGGTCTTTTCAACCGCTTCCAGAGCCACAGCCGATACAGCAGGTCCATCAGGACCAATTTGATGCCATGCTGGTCGACGATCGGTTTGGATCTGATCAACTGCATCAGTTCTCCCAACACTTCGACTCCGTTCAGGGGGAACCCTCGAATGTAGATGGGACTCATACCGACCATATCACTGGTCAGGTCGAGCGGATCTCCTTATCGGATCCAGTTCACGAGGTGTTAGAAAGGGTTGGTTCTACCGCGAGCCAGATCTGGTCGACATCCTCCTGGTTCAATAATTTCTCCCTTCCCCAGTTGCCGGTCGAGCAATCTGAAGAATGCCTGGCCTTGACTGCACTGAAGGTATATTATCTTTTGTGCTCTGTTTCTATTTTATTCTCTGTAATCAGTACTAACTCTCGAACGATGCTTTGTAGATGGGTTTGTACACCCTGCAAATGCGGGAAGCCCGTCTGGCCAAGGAACGAGAACTAATTGTTGCTCAATCTTCTGCTGAGCAAACCGCTGCTGCCGCCATCACCTCCCTGGAAGCCGAACGGAAGGCTTTTGCGGGGGAGAAACAGAGTCTGGATGCTGAGCTCGGTACCCTTCGAGTCCAACTTGCAGCTTCCCAGGCAAAGGTCATTGCTGCCGAGGCTGCTCAGATCAAGTTCGAGGAGATGCCTTCCAGCATCCCGGATGGCCCCTATGAAGTGAATGTGGATCTGTCCGCCGTCCGGGAAACATTTAAATCCTCTAATGAATTCTCCATCATCAAGGATGATCATGCAAGGACGCAAATCCCGTTTGCCTTTGGAGCATACCTGAAGGGTTTTCCTAAAGGTGCCGGTCGGCTCTCGGCAGGGGTGGCTCTCTTGGACAAGGACCCTGAGGCCAAGAAATGGAATGACTCCATCGTGACAGATCTTTATGCCAAAATCGGCCAGGTCCTGCTGCGTCCCTTCGTCGCTCAACTTCAAAACAATCTGGGGAGGCCGGTTCAGGCTTCTGATCTTCCCCAGGATGACATCATACAAGCCCAATTTGAGAAATTTCAGCGAGATCAGCAACGGGAAGCTGATCGGGCTGCTGGGAAAGAGCCTGAACCCCCGTCTGATGATGATGAAGACGAGGATGAAGAGGGAGAGGAAATGGCCCCTGGCCAATAGTTTATATGTTTACTTTTAAATTAATCGTTGTAATTCTCTTTTCTTTAAGTAGCTTGTACTTCCCGGTCAGTAGAACCGATGAATGCAGATCTTTTGTTTTGCACAAAACACCTCTGTCTTTTTTGCGCTTTTTGAATGTTTTACTCACCATTCGGGATTCGGCCCGTTTTGTAGGACTTAACCAATTTCCTGACTTTATTTCTTACTTAAATACTCCTAATGCCGTTGATCGCCGTTCGAGCATTGGAGGGTTCTGATAATTTATCAAGGAAAAACCCCCTTCTCTCTGGGACTCAGCCGTTCAGGCTTCAGATCATTTTTTAGGACTTGGCACATTCTGGCTTCAGATAATCTTTTTCAATGTTGATAGCCGGTCGGGCTTCAGAGCAATCCTTAGGACATCCCATTCTGGCTCCAGATAATCTTTTACAATGTTGATAGTCGGTCGGGCTTCAGATCAGTTCTTAGGACTTAGCTGTTTTCTTGGTTTTCTTCGCACCCGGGCTTCTTCGTAAATTGGTAGCTGTTCGGGCTTCAGATAATCTTTTTCAATGTTGATAGCCGGTCGGGCTTCAGATCAATTCTTAGGACTTAGCCGTTTTCTTGGTTTTTCTAACCAGCAAGTCCCTGTGATCTTTGTTAATCCTCTGCAAGCCCGTTCGGGGTACGTGCACAAAAATGAACCATAAATGCCCCAGATTAATCGTAACCACTTAATGCCACGTGTTGCTCATGGATTAGGGATTTGTGCGGCACTTTCCCTATTTATAGAGAGGTGCTTACCCTAATTTCTCCTGTTGTTTTCTCATTTTTCTTTCGAGCTTTCTCTCTCTAGAATTCCCAGAATTCTCTTGCGTACTTTCAAGCCTTCTCTCTCTAGAATTCCCAGAGTTTCTCTAGTGTTTTTATGTATTACCCCTCCAGCTCAGAATCTGAAGAGATGCCGTTGATTCGCACAAGTAAAACATCCGCTGGTAACAAAGCCAAAGGCTCTTCTTCCCAAATACCTAAAACCGCCAATCCCCAGGCAGACAAACACACCGAACAACCACAAGATGATGGATGTCTGTCAGGTGATGATGTCCAGGTGTATAACAAGGGGATGCCCGAACGTCCACCCCGCATTCCCCTACACTTCACTCGTATCCGCAAACAAAAACAACGCCTCCCAGAAGATATCGAACGACAACTTAGCCAGTTATTGCCCCCACCGAGGGAATACTATGCTGGATTCATCCGGCACCTGATGAGGCACCGACCGGGGCACGTGCTAGTGCACCTCGATGCTCTGACTGCTGGGCTTCGCTTCCCTCTCCATTCATTCATTGTGGAGTTCTTACGCCGGGTTTCTGTACTACCCGCTCAGTTCGTGCCCAGCACTTACCGCATTCTGACAGGCTTCATTATTCGATGCCATGAGTTGAGGATCACTCCAAGCGTCGACCTGTTCCTTCACCATTACTGCTATCAGCCTTACTGGACGACCGGGTACCTGAAGCTGGTAGCTCGTTCTGATCGTCAGCTATTAACAGAGAATCTCACTCCGCCGGCTGACTGGGAGGAGCGTTTCTTGTTTGTTCGGGTAGGCGATTCTCTGCCATTTCCGGATAGGTGAAACGCCTATCCCGTTCGGGATTCTCATCCCAGGGTGGACGCCGTTCTACGCTCTCAAGCTGAGTCTTTGCGAATGGGAGGAACCAGAAGTCTCCGGAGTTTTGTCACTACTTCAAGCATGTTATCTGCTGGAATTGGTAAGCGTAGTAGGGTTTTAACCCGATCATCCTTCATTCACACAATTCAGCTTCTTATCTCTTATTCCTCTTTTTTGCAGGTGTGATATCCCTCATACCCGTCCGACGTTCTATCTCTTCTGCTACCCCTGACGGCTTCTTCTGGTAAAGGCAAAGAGAAAATGGTGGCCGACCATGCCTCTGAGGAGCAACACCGGAGGAAACGCAAGGGGAACAATGGCAGTCAATTGATCCCGATCGATCATGTGGTTGACTTGACCGGGCCGGAGGCTGAATGTAACACTTCGGCCCCGTAAGCCCCGAAGTAGTTACTTCTGACCTCTAGTACTGTCCTCCCAAACTGCCACTAGCGTTTTCCGCGCACTTTGTCCTCACTCGTGCGCGCCCTGAGAAACTTCCCAGGGGGTCACCCATCCCAAGACTACTCCCGTGCAAGCACGCTTAACTTTGGAGTTCTTGGCTAATGAGATCCCTTAAAAGGAGATGCATTTTGTTGGTATGAGTAGTACTATTAATCCGTTTAAATTAAATCTCAAGTATTACAATCACCTCCACTTAGGAACGCAACGTCCTCGTTGCGCCCAAACACCAATCTCAATCATATCCCAGAATCTTTTCCCCTACTAAGTGCCCGCCCGATATCCAACGGATCAGCACACCGTCGTAACCTGGCTCTGATACCACCTGTAACACCCCAGTCCCGCAGGACCCGAGGTAATTACTCCGGACCTCTAGTACTGTCCTCCCAAACCGCCACTAGCCTTTTCCGCGCACTTTGTCCTCACTCGTGCGCGCCCTGAGAAACTTCCCAGGGGGTCACCCATCCCAAGACTACTCCCGTGCAAGCACGCTTAACTTTGGACGTTTTGGCTAATGAGATACCTTAAAAGGAGATGCATCTTGTTGGTATGAGTAGTACTATTAATCCGTTTAAATTAAATCTCAAGTATTACACTGAACCCAAAAGATCGACGCCTGCCAAAACATCAACTCTGGCTCTTTCTGACGCACCGATCGATGATCGGATGTTTGTCGAATTTTCAAACATGGGGCCCAGATCAGAAGGGAGGTATCTGTTCGGGTTGATGCCATCTTCTATGTGGTGTCACACTACAATCAAGGTTCCCCCGAGCTTCACGAACCTGACCCACTGGTCGGATCTTTTCGAAGCAGGTCACCAGGAAGCACTCAAGGTACACCTCATTCCGATCCATGCCTTTCTATTCTTCATGTTTTACCTTATCTGACTTTTATTGTAATCTCGTTTTCAGGCCGGTGTATACTATCACAAGGCCTTTCTTGCAGCCGAGAAGGAAATGAAGGCCCTGGCCAGCGATCGGGATGACAGCCAGGTCCTTCTTTCTGCCGCTCGGAAGTTAGCGGCCGATCTCCAAGAGCAGGCAAAGGAGGGTGAGAAGGCAAAAGCTGCTCTGGCTGAGATGCAGGAGAAATCCCGTCGTCGCGACCGGGAGATTAAAGAACTCCGGGCCAAGGTGCGAGCTGCTGAATCTGCTGGGATTAAATTTGATAAAGCTGTTGGCGACCATCTGCCCGAACCTTACACGGTCAACACTTCCCATATTGCTCATCAATCGATAGTGGATTTTCAACGGGGCAAGGGGCTGAACGTCGCTCTGGAGAACACGGCCCGACAGTTCCTGGGTCCTCACCTTGGCCAATTCTTTCGTGAAAGCGAAGATCCCATCAAGGCAGGGATCGATCTCTTGGACAGCACCCCGGAAGGGAAATCTTTCTTGGATGACCTGACCGAGAAAACTGTGAAGCAAAGTCAGGACCTGCTTCTGGATAGGAATCTTGACTTGATCCTAGAGCATTTCCCCAAGCCGTTCGATCCTGACGAATTAGGCTTTGACGACCTGTTCGGGAATACATATGACCGTATCATGGAGAAGAGGTCCAAAGCAGCGCCTGGTGATGCAGTGCAGGAAGGGAGCTCTCAACCTTCACTTTCCCCGAACGGCAATCCTTCAATAGCATAGACTTTGTAATTTTTGCTTTTTTGTCCTTTGTTCTTCTTGTATATTCCGGCTAGTAATGCCGAAGAATAAACTAAACTTCTCTCTTTATCTGTTGTTGTCTTTTTTCTATTTTTCCTTTGATTTTTTGTTCACAAACCTTTCTATCTGGCCAAACATCACTTGACTCATGTATCTTTATGTCTGACACCTTTCCCGAGCCCGTTTTGATCCCTTTTCCGTTCGTGACGCACGGGTTCAAAACTCTTAGCTGAGGTGAATTCCTCCAAGCCGTCTTGATCGTGACCACAGGGACAAACTCTCAGCTGGGACAGGGGCTCCCTCCAAACTGTTAACCCGTTTGTCATTCGGTCATCCGGAATGATCCCATGTGTTAACAAGCTGAGGTGAGGCTATCTCTTCACAATTGTTCTGACACCTTTCCCGAGCCCGTTTTGATCCCTTTTCTGTTCGTGACGCACGGGTTCAAAACTCTTAGCTGAGGTGAATTCCTCCAAGCCGTTTTGATTGTGACCACATGGTCAAACTTTTAGCTGGGACAGGGGCTCCCTCCAAACTGTTACTCGTTCGTCATTCGGTCGTCCAGAATGATTCCACACGTTAACAAGCTGAGGTGAGACTATCTCCCTTCCAAACCCATAATTCCGATGCATTCCGAACTATTCTCTCTGGCTCGTATCATCCATATTAGGGGTCTGAGGTAACCCTTTTCGAACTGCAAGCAAGATCACCGAATTTGGGTCATTCCTTACTTATAGCTAAAAGGGCGACTCGCTTCCGAATCAAGTTCATGACTGAGGTGAGCTTTTTCAAAACCATAGTTCCGATTCTCCGGGCGACAATCCGTACCTTATCCGAACGTCGCTCGATTAATCCATATCTTACAGTCTTGACACCATCTCTAAGCCGTTTTGATCCCTTTGCCCGTACGTAATTACAGGGTCGACTTTGGCTAAGTTGACGACTCAGCCCCCTCCAAACTGTTAACCCGTTCGTCATTCGGTCATCCAGAATGATTCCACGCGTTAACAAGCTGAGGTGAGAATCACTGTCCTCGAACTCCAAGCCATTTTGATCCCTTCATCAATGCGTAATTATAGGGTCAAAACTCTTGCTGAAATAATGGTTCCCTCCAAACTGCTAATATGTTCATCATTCGGTTCTCCAGAATGATTCTCATATTAACCGCTGAGGTGAGACTATATGAGTGTCAAACTTCAAGCCGTTGGCTGAGAATGACTTTCCTTCCACGCTGTTAACGCATTCGTCATTCGGTCATCCGGAATGATCGTGTTAACCACGGGCATCGATTTTCTGAGCCTCAATTCTTCAAGCCGTTTTTTATCCCTTTATTCCTTCATAAATCTAGGGTCAAAAACTCCCTTAGCTGAGAATTGATTTTCCTTCCATGTTGTTAACCCATTCCTCATTCGGTCATCCAGAATGATCGTGTTAATCATGGGCTGTGTTTATGTGGAAGTTATGTCTCCCTCTCTATACATTTTTTTTAGAGGTGGCAACAGTCGTTTCTACTGATAAAATTTCCTTAGATGTTCCACGTTCCAAGTACCTGCCGGTCGGCCTTCGGTATTTTGTAGGCCAAACGTTCCTGAAGCATACTTCTTACGTATTTGGTAGGGGCCTTCCCAATTTTGTGCCATTTTTCCACCTTCGAGCGGTTTGCTTTTTTCTCGCTTCCTTAGCACCAGGTCCCCTACCTCGATTGAACGAACTTTAACTTGCTTATCAAAATATCTTCTTGTGGCCCTGTGATACTCTTCCATTCGTGCAGCTGCCAGATCCCTTCTTTCTTCTATGAAATGCAATTCGGCCCGTAAGTTGTCCTCATTCTGTTCTGGGCTGTAATGCACCGTTCGGTGTGTGGGAACTAGGATCTCCGTTGGTACTTTGGCCTGGAAACCATAGGTGAGGGCAAATGGAGTTTCTCCCGTGGCCGTTCGGGGTGTGGTCCTGTAAGTCCATAGGATATAGTTTAACTGATCAGGCCACGATGAGGAGTATTCTTCCAGCTTTTTCTTCATACCATCCATGATAGTACGGTTCATATTCTCTACTTGGCCATTCGCCTGAGGGTACGCCACGGATGCTCTGGAATGCTTGATTCCCCATTTGACCAGGTAGTTCTCAAAATTCCGGCTCACGAACTGCCTTCCATTATCCGTCACGATTTGCTCAGGAATTCCGAAACGGCAAATGATATTCTTCCAGACAAACTTTTGACACTTAACATCTGTGATGCTGGCCAGTGGCTCGGCCTCTACCCATTTAGTAAAGTAATCTATCCCCACGATGATATACTTGTTGTTTCCAGGGGCCGTAGGTAGAGGACCTAACAGGTCTATCCCCCATCTTGCGAACGGAAGGGCCACCGTCATTGGAGTGTAGAAAGTGGCTGGCCGTCCGGGGACCGGTGCGTACAGTTAGCATACCTTACATTTCCTAGTATGTGCAAAACAGTCCTATTGGATAGTCGGCCAATAATACCCTTGTAGGATTATTTTTCTAGCCAGTGTCTTGGGCCCTTGGTGGCTGGAACAGATACCTTCATGAATTTCTTCCATTACAGCCACCGCTAGATCGGGTGGGAGGCATTTCAGATACGGCCCACCAAATGTCTTTTTGTACAGCTGCCCGTCCACCAATTCGAACATGGAAGCCCTCCTCTGGATGCATTTTATCTGATAAGCAGGATTTTTATCTTGTGGGAGGGTCCCGTCTTTCAGGTAGTTGGTCATATCTATGACCCAGCTCGGGATGGCATAAGATATGGCCTCGATCTGGAGCACCATGATTGTTGGGGTCGCCAATGTTTCCCGATGGGCAAAACGTTGGATATGAGCCGGGATCTCCTGTGCCCGATCGTCGAACGTTGCATCTTCTAACTTGGATAGGATATCTGCTTCAGTGTTTTCAATCCTGGATATTTGGTCCAGCACCACTTGTTCAAATTTACTTATCTGCTCCTCAACTATCTCCTTGTAGGCCTTCATTCTCTCTTCCTTGGCCTTAGCAGTGCCGTTTGCTTGATGTACTACCAATTGACTATCCGACCGAACTTTTAACTGATCGGCACCCAGGGCCTTTGCATATTTTAAACCAGCAATGAGAGCCTCATATTCAGTCTCATTGTTGGTTACCTTGAAGTCAAAATGGATAGAATAATATGCTTTGAACCCCTCGGGCGATGTAATCACAACTCCAGCTCCACAACCCTTGGCACTAGCTGCACCATCCACATACATTTCCCACCAGTTATCCAGCCCATTGTTCTCTGAGTCTGTTTCTGAGGGCCGGGCGGTACATTCTGCAATGAAATCTGCCACGGCCTGTCCTTTGATAGTAGGTCGAGGCTTGAAATCCACCTCATATTGCCCAATCAGGAGGCGCCACTTGGTAATGCGTCCACTTGCCATAGGATTTCTTAAGATGGTGGCCAGTGGCTGAGTAGTATACACAGTTACCGGGTGGGTCTGGAAATATGGTGCCAGACGTTTAATGGCAGCTATTAGGGCCAGTACATTTTTCTCTAGCAATGTGTACCTGGTTTCCGGGCCGTTCAAAGCCTTGCTTACAAAATAGATTGGCCGTTGAACGCCATCTTCTTCTTTCAACAGTACTGTGCTCACGGCCAGGTCAGCTACAACTAGGTACATATACAGATGTTCCCCTGGTTCGGGTTTTGTCAAGACCAGGGGGGAAGACAGATACGTCTTGAAATCTTCAAAGGCCGTTTGGCATTCGGCCGTCCATTCAAAAGGGTTGGCTTTCTTCATGATCTGGAAGAACGGAATAGCTCGATCGGCCAGTTTGGACAGGAATCTGCTTAGGGCTGCTAACTGGCCGGTCAATCTCTGCACTTCTTTGAGATTTCTTGGAGCCTCCATATCCACAATTTCCTTTACTTTTTCAGGGTTGGGCTCAATCCCCTTCTCGCTCATCATGTATCCCAAAAATTTGCCCCCTCTTACAGCAAAAGCACATTTTTTGGGATTCAGCCTCATATTTGCTTTCTGCATTATCCCGAACACCTTTTCTATGTCCAGGACATGGTTCTCCTTCTTCTTGCTTTTGATCAAGATGTCATCAACATAAGCTTCCATTGTGACCCCCAGCACTTCTTTGAACAACATCCCGATCATCCTTTGAAAAGTTGCCATTGCGTTCTTTAATCCGAATGGCATGACGATATAGCAAAACACACCATCCGAAGTAACGAACGCCGTTTTCTCTGCATCAGTCGGGTGCATGAATATCTGATGGTAACCTCGGAAAGCATCCATGAAGCTCAGCAATTCACATCCGGCAGTTTCATCTACTAGCAGATCTATCCTCGGCACTGGATAGGGATCCATGGGACAGGCCTTATTCAGGTCAGAGTAATCCACGCACATTCTCCAAGTAGATTGTTTTGGGGCCAAAACCACATTTGATAGCCATTCTACGTGGATTACCGGACGGATGTGCTTTATCTTCAGCAAGGTGGCCACCTCCCGCTTTGTGAATTCCCACCGTTCGGTTGCCTGATATCGTTTCTTCTGCTGGACTGGTTTTGCATCAGGCCGAACGGCAAGTTTGTGACATATTATCTCCGGATCAATACCGGGCATATCTTCTGGCCCCCGGGCAAACAGTACCTGAAACTTTTTTAGGACGACAATCACGCCATCCCGGAGGTCAGCCTCCAGGTCTACCCCGATAGCTACCTTATGGTTCGGGGGGAATCCAGGTCGATTTGTTCAAGAAGGGTGGCGGGCTCTGGGTGTGCCTCGAACTCCGTTCGGTGGGTTTCCACTTCAATTGTATTAACCCACATCCCACGAGTGTTCATCTGTTTCAGGGCCTCCCGATAACATGTCCGGGTTGTCGTCGGATCAGTTCTGGCCACCCAACCCCAGTGTCCGTAGGGAATTTGATGAATGAGTGGCGGAGAGAGGCTATTGCCTCCAGATCTTCCAATCTCGGTCGGCCCAATATGGCATTGTGGGCACACTTTATATCCACCACCACGAACGTCATTCGGAGTGACGCTTTGTGTGTTTCATCCCCAATTTCAACCATCAATTGGATGGTACCCTCAGCCTCAATACAATTACCGGTGAAACTTGCCAGTGGGGTCCGCAGGTGGGTCAGTTGGCTTCTTTGTAGACCCATTTTTTCGAATGATTGTAGATACAATACATTCACACTGCTCCCGGTATCGACCAGTACTCGGCAGATCAAAGCATTGTCAATACACATGCTTACCACCAGTTCATCCTTGTGCGGGCTTGGAGAGTTGGGTAAATCAGCTGGCCCGAACGTGATCGGGTCCGTCCTTCCTTTCTTCTGGGGGGGAGCGGAGACAGATCCCACATAAAGACTTCGCTCAAACCTTTTCCGTTCGGCGTTCGAATCCCCTGTCTCCCCGCCCCCGAATATAACCTTGACCTCCATTCGAGGTTTCTTTCCAGGGCCTCCCGAGCCCTCTGGTTCATCCCTGGGGGGAACATATACGTCATTTTGAGGCTGGGCATCACGTTGGGCATCCCGGCGCCAGCTATTAGGTTTCCTGACCGGTTTCAACGTGCCTACAGCATTTGGATCTTTATTCACATATTTGCCCAGATGACCCCTTCGGATCAAATCCTCAATGGCTGTTTGTAGGGCCCTGCAGGCATTGGTGGCATGACCCTTCCTGTTGTGATATTTACAGAAAGCATTGTCGTCCGCTCCCATGAACTGTCCAGAATCAGTCGGGAGGGGAATATTGTCCCTCTCGTGCTGATAAATGGTCGCTAGTGATAGGACCAGGGGTGTAAATCTCCCTTGCTTGGGAGGTATAGCGGCCGCTGGGCTAGGACCCAGCCGATCGGCCATTCTGATCGGGGCAACAGGCGCAACGACCTTATCCCTGATCATTATCTCCTCTTCTAGGGCGGCATGCTTGCGAGCCCTGTCTAATACCTCGGCGTAGACTGTACCCGGATTTTTCTTTATTTCCTTGTACAACTCCCCCGTTCGGAGAGCATTCGTGAACAGGGTAATGGCGGTATCATCCGTCATGTTTCCCACTGTCAAAGTTTCATCCCTCCATCTTTTCAGAAATTGATTGAGGGTCTCCTTGGCGTTTTGCTTCACGCTGGTCAAATAGCTGAAGTGCCATTTGGGATTGGCACTGGAAGCAAACTGGGCCAAGAATAACGCCGATAATTCGGCAAAGCTGTTGATTGATCCGGGCTGTAGTGTCCCGAACCACTCCTGGGCGGGCCCCCTGAGCGTACTAAAAAACAACCGGCAAATAGCGGCCTCGGGTGCTCCTAGCAGCATGAGTCCCCCTTGGTAACTCCTCAAATGCACATGGGGATCTCCCACCCCGTCATAGATTTGGCCGGTCAGTGGCTTGGCACCCCCTTGGATGTCCGCGTACATGAGTTCCCTAGTAAAAGGGGAAGTAATTCCCAGCTGAACTGGGGCAGGTTGTACAGGTGCCCTGTTCATTTGGTCCCGCATCTCATTCATCTGCCTCCTCATCTCGGCCATTTCTTCCTCCTGGGCCGTCAAAGGGGGCGGTGGTGGAGCCCTCATGTCCGTATAATCCCGGTCCCAATGCCGTTGAGGGGCCCTGGTATTCTCCCGCTCGGCATTCTGGAAATGATGACCAATGGGAGTTGGTCCTCTAGCTTGTGACCCGATCGGGGTTCGGTCACTGGGACTATGGTGCGCTGTTGGTGGGGCGCTACGTCGATTATCCCGATGGGCATGCGAACAGGATGAAGCTGTAGTTGTTTCCGTGCGTGGAGTCTCCCCTGTAAAGTTGGACCCTCCTTCCTCCTCGTTCGCCATATGCTGCATGACCTGAGCCATGTCTCGCATGGCCTGAGGATTTCTTCTCAGAGATTCGGGAATCACAAAATCCCCATCAAAACGAGGATACGATCCTCGGCTGGATTGTCCCTGAGGGTTTTGACTCCCCGGGGTGTGACTCCTCCCGTGACGGCGTGAAACGTCGTTTGTATGATAGGAGCTGATTCTGACCATTTTCGAAAATAGTGGTTTTTGGATGATTGAATGTGAAACTTTTTGTAAATGTTTCCCACAGACGGCGCCAATGTTGAGTGTAAATCCCGTAGATCCGAAAGCCCAACACGAACTTTGGATATATCAGGAATGACACAGAATCAAAGTGTATAAACAAAATATAAAATATGAACTCACTAATACTCGAAAGCTCACTTGTATTAAATAACCAGTCTGATTACAAGGAATTTCCCGATCGGTAGGTCGGAAACAATGCTTTAATACAAGAAATAAGGGCAATGATGCTATTCTAGAGCCTGAGTATTGAAATGCTAACCCTTACAATGACTTGAAACCTTCTATTTATACTAATGGAGAGCATGGGCTGCCCTATGTTGATTGGCCATTGTTCCACCGACTTGGTCACCCATGTTTCCACTTGCTGATGTCACAATCTGGCATTAATTGCACCTGGCCACTTGCTGGTTGCCCGTTGCCCGAACGGGATGTTGGGCTATGCTGAATATGCTCGCAAATGGGCCCAAGTATGATATATAGCCCGAACTCCGTTTGGTATGTTTTCTTTCTGGGCCAACCTTTATTTGGGCCGAATCTCGTTCGGCATCAATTCTACTTTGATTATCTCCTCATAGAGTGATGGGCCCGTTGCTTGGGCCGGGTATCTTGGGCCTTCTTGATCCGGGTATTGGGCCTCTAGATCAATATCCCAACACTGATTATTTATATTTTTAATATAAGTATATGTAGCTGCCTATGAACAACGTACTAAGAGCCCGTTTGGTAACACAAAAATCGGCTTATTCGGCTGAAAATCCCTGAAATTTATAAAGTTCTGTATTGGTTCATTCTGCTGATTTAAGCAAAAAAATTAAAAATAAATTTTATTAACAAAATAATGAAAAAGTGATATGTAAAAATAGCATTAATAGTTATCTACAGTAATTTCAGTCAATACAGTCAGAAAAGTAACTCCAATCTTACTTTTTCTTATTATTACACAATTCAGCGCACGAAAACAAAAATTACTTGTTTGGTGAAAAAGTTAGTTGATAAGTCTGACAAGCCGAAAATCAATGTTACCAAACGGCCTCTAAGTATTTAGAAAATTAAATGGCTGGAAATGAAAGATAGAAATTATGTTAGTCATTTTAATTTTTTGTTGAACAAATATTTGAGTGATGAAAAAAACTTTGAATGGCCTAAAAAATAAAAGTATTTGCAAATATTAAAACATCTAAACCTAATATATTGTTAAATACGGAGTAGTTGTTATAGCACCCATAACAAATTGCAACTCTACCGTACATGTCAGTACAAAAATTCATACCAAATCTTTAGAGTAGCTTTGTCAACTTCAAAAATTATTTGAAGACCTTCCCGATCGAATTTGAATTGAAATTTGGTATGGAGAAACTAGATTTGATGAAGAATATATCATAAAAAATTTCATCAAAAAATTCCACCGGGAATCGCCCCGAACGGTGTTGTTCGGACGGGGAATGTTCGGACCTGAACATTCCTCATTTCGTGTGTATATATATATATATATATATATATAGGGGCAAGATCCCATACAAACCAAGCTTCCAGTGCAAACTACAAACTAACGACATCCGTTAGATTGGCTAAAACGGACCGCTGATACGTATGGGCTGCATTGTTTAAACTGTGCACTGAGATGCAGGGGATGAAACAAATTCCACGGTTTGAAATGTTTACGCATTTAAAAAGGTCACAAAGGTAATTTTAGATTTCCAAAACAAAACCGCCGAAATCAAAATTGGGATTAACTTTAGAAATCCCTAACTTTACGGTTAATATCCACTAAGAAGGTAACTGACCACGAATACCAACGTGAAAAAAGGTAAGTTGCAGAACATACAAACAGAGGAAGCAACTCGGTCGAAGACTGGAGCAAGTTGTTCGAAGCCTGGAGAAAGGTTTTCGAAGATTTTTAAGCGACGTGGAGTGCAGTGAAGGCTTGGTGTTTGATGAAGGTAGTCATTTTCATCCCTCCGTTATATCAATACAAATGCAAATGGAGCTTGATGATCATTAATACAATTATCAGACAAAAGAACTGCAAATGTTTAAGACAAAACATGCAAAATTGTGAAATGTAGATGCATTATTGTGATTTAAAAAATGAACAAACCTGTTTGGTTTAATTATAGTCACATTAGAGTTGAAACAAGTTTCTTTGCAGCACGTGTAGTTGTAAGATGCATTTGTTGTGCTTAATGCACTTGGAATGTAAGAAGGATGTGTGATGCATTTGTATTAGAGTGAAGATGCAGATGTTTAATTTCTGAGATGCATAATTGTAATGAAAATGTCTTGTGTTTGTGTGTCATGTGTATGCATGATTGTGTGATACAAGATGCATTTAAAGTTAATTGAAAATGAAAGTGTGATAACAGCAATGCATAGTATTGGATCAATGTTGAGAGAAGTTAGGTGCAACATGTGGAGTTGTAAGATGCACTAGTTGTGGTTATTGTAGTTGGAATGCAAAACAATTTGATGATGCATAAGTATTATGTTTAAATTGCAAAAGTTTAAGAAATGAGACGCACTACTTTGATATATATGAGTTAGTGATGTAGTTGCATAATTTTATAGTACAAGATGCATTTACAGTTAAGTGAAAATGAAAGTGTGATAACAATGTGATGCATAGTATTGGTTCAATATTGATAGAAGTTAGGTGCAACATATGGAGTTGTAAGATGCAATAGTTATCCTTAATCCAGTTTGATACAAAACAATTTAATGATGCATAAATATTGTGTGTAAGATGCATTAGTTTAAGAAATGAGATGCATTGTGTTGATGAATATGACTTATGCTTGTGAGTCACGTGGATGCATAATTTTATGGTACAAGATGCATTTAACCAAGCCAAGTGTTGCAGGTCTCATAACAGTTGGATTAGTACTTGTGCTTATGAGTTAGGTAGTACTGTAAAATTTTGATTGAAAGTCAAAGTGTATATGCTCACATTGAACCTTATTCATATTGTGATTTTTGTATGTGACTAGTACAAGTAAGCTAAACAATGGCATGCACATATAATACAAAATGAAGAAGAGAATCAAGTGATATGAACAAAAAGAAAACAAGAAGGTGCATTGACAAGCAATGTGCAACAGAACAAAAAGGGCAAAGGAAAGAGGAAAAAATGCAAATGTTAAAAACTAACTTTTGACATATAATATTCATTTAAAATTGTGAAAATCTAATTTGAATTCTTGTCATTACATTAGGAAGAGACGCTCCTGTGATGAATATGCAGCATGATGAGCGCAGAGAAATGAATTGAAAGGCAAAGGTAGGAAAACAAATTCAAGTTTATATTGTTATGAACTTTAATATCATAGATTTCCATACAAGTGTTGAGATCTTTACAAAAGATATTTTGTCATGTATAATATGACATTGACAATTGTAATATGCAATACAAAACATATAAAAATGCAACATTGTGAAGTATAAGATGATATTAGCAGTTATATGCCCTTGTTATAGAATGATGCATAAACAAATATTCATTAATGCAGTACTTGTCATAGAATGATGCATAAACGAATATTCAATTATGCAAATGATAAAGCAGGGACCGATAGAGCCAAACAATAACAAAAAATTGAAAATAGATACTACAAAATTAAAATACAAAACCATTAATATAAAAGTATATTAATTTCCAACGTACAGTTTGTACGTATAAGCGATGTCAAACAACATCAATAACAAACGTAAACTTTAACTTAAAGCAAGCCTATTTATTCAAAGGCAATTCCCACTATCGTGATGCACCATCTCATTGCATGATTTACAAAGTCTTTTGGGGCGTTGAGATTCTTCAATTGAAACTTCCTTGGAAGACGTCATCCTACGTCCAGAACTCTTATTTTTGCCTTCTGCGGGGGGTGCACAGTCACTTCGAACGACACACAACAACCACAAAATGATTCAATTAATGACTTGTTTGTTGAATCGTGATCAACACCTTTATGTACAGAAAGGAAAAACTCCTTTTGGTCTTTAATTATACCTGAAAACTGCTTCAAGTAGCTGGGATTATTTTAAACAAAGGCCATACAGGCATATACGTGAGACCATTGATCGGCTGAAACTTGCAAGTGTACAAGTGCCAATGTAGTAATAAATTCCGGTAAAAATACCGGGTCGAACACAAGGAAACGTTGTTTATATGATTCAAAAGTGAAAGCGGTTTAGTAAAAGAATTAAGAAAAGAGTGAAGCTTTTTGAATTTTGTAAGAGAATAAAAGCAACCAAGGGTTCGGTATTACTCCTAAACGACTCCTAGTGATGAATATATGTTCTTTCGCCAATTCTTATGAGTGGAATGTCACTAAAGTATTCTAACTCCTGTTACGGCAGCGAGATTGTGATTAATTCTACGTGTGAATTCCGTCACGGTTCACATTCATCTAAAATTAACCCCATTGAAGATTAGGACATTATAAAAACCACCATACTCAATTGAGGTATATTTCTATCCACAATTAGAATATGTCTAACCTTTAAGTGCACGGTTTATAACTCAACGTTAATTGCTCAAATAAACCCAACGATATAATCATACGTTGTACACCGTAGTCATACACATTAAAATATAAAGGAAAGATCATAATAATTTGGTTGAGAACATACATCAAACACCTAGAGTGCGTAAAGTTTCATCCCTAACCTTGGCTATAGAAAATTAGCTAGAACAATTCATAATAAAATTACAAGTATTGAAATGATAAAATACAATGAAATACATAAGAAAATGATACCACAACTCCAAAGCTATGGTGGATAAAGCTTTCCCCAAGTGTAGAACTTCTCCCAAGACCAAGGGGTTGCTCTTGGGATGCCAAAGTAGAAGTAAAGTGTGTAGAATATAGAATAATCTCTTGAGAGGGCTTCAATCCTCTTAAATATTGAGTTCTCAACGGCCATTTTCGGACAAGGAAGCAAGCTTCTTAATGGGATTTGGTGTTTTGCCCGAATGATTGTGATGACCGTGGCTTGTTTTGATCAGCTCCAGGCGAAAGGCGGGCGACTTTCGCAAAAGCCGGGCGGCTTTTGCGAGTTTAAAACGGGCTTCTCTGCTCCAGGGACCGAAAGCCGGGCGGCTTTCGCCAAAAGCCGGGCGGCTTTTGGTTCGGTTTGCTGAATAATTTCCACGGAGCCCAAAGTCGGGCGCCTTTCATGAAAGCCGGGCGGGCGGCTTTCGTCTGTTTTGCTCCGGATGCTTTTCCTTCATCTTCGGACGGCAACTGGATGGTTGGTTGGTGAAAACCGGCCGGTTTTGGTGAAAGTCGGGCGGCTTTCACCCCTTTGGTGTATTTTCCCCTTTTTTTCTTTTGTTCTCGGGATGCGTTTGGTTGACCTTTACTTGTCGGGATTCTTCGTGTGTCTTTTCATCCTCGTATTTGATCCAATTGTCGGTTATAGTATTTCTTGCAAAACGAGACATATGTGTGAGAGTTTTATTCTTTTAAGTATAAAAGCGTTTATAAATTGTTGTATAAATTACGTTAATAAAACGCTTATCAAATACTCCCACACTTGAGCTTTGCTTGTCCTCAAGCAAATTTTTGGAGGACAAGGGTTTTGCTAAAATATTTTTGAAAAAATTATGGACCAAAAGTAAACAAATTAAGGAGAAAAAATCCTGCAATTTAGAAGTTAAAAGACCACCCCCCCACACTTGTTCCACAATGTCTCAATGTGGATCACAAAGAGCAATAAAAGCAAGATTAAACACACATAGCACAAAGACAACATTAGAGTCAAAATAACAACAAACAAGAGTTTGAGCAAGACTAGATAAGAGTTGTTTTAGTACACTTCCCTTTTTTTCAACTTTACTCAGCGTTCTCATCTCCCTCTTCTCGGGGAGGGAAAAAGAAGTTTGGATCGTACGGCGGCGGCGGTGGTATGTTGAATTGTCTCCCCAGCTCTTGACAGCAGTAGTTCATGCTCCACAAATGGCTCCCCATTCCCTGGATAGCGTGGCGTTGATCTCTCAAGTCTCGTCTATGCACCGCAAGCTCCGTGCGGATTTGACCAAATTGCTCGGTCAAGTAGTCCATATCGTAAGGAGCTCCGGATTGGGGGACGTGAGCTGCCTTTTCATGGTGCTCCTCATGGCCTCCCGCGGGTTCCCCGCCTTCCATCATCTCCTCTTCATCCTCCTCCGGTACAACTCTGTGGAACTTCGCCACACACCTCCATGGTCCTCCGTGTGGCGGTTGGAAATAGCGGAGGTGGGTCATGACGCTATCATCAAGCACGGCGTGCATCTCCCTTTCTTCTTCTCCTCTAAAACTAACACCAAAATGTTGAAAAATTTTAGAGAGCAAAATAGGGAAAATGAAGGCCTTATCTTGATTGTTGCTTAAGACCGCGCTCCATAATTGCTTGATGATGATGCCCGAGAGAGGAATCCCCTCATGACGATCAAGCCCGGTGTGCATCCTATATGCAAAGTAGAGGTCGGCACTTCGGATTTTGTTGTAGCCGCTCGCTCTCGGCATGACGTTGAACGAGTAGAGGTACATCAAAAGCCGGGTCCGGATGTGTGGTTGGCCGAGGTTCTTCGTCATTAGATCCAGTCCTTGCAATCCAAAATATTGCATAGCTTCCATGGGGTTGTAGTTCCCATCACTATTCATTGTTCCGGCTTGGGAAGGAGCGAAAGGGGTGCCGAACTTGGTGATGTGAAATTGAGAGCTCAAGAGGTCATTGGTGATAGTAATGTTGACCCCTTTGACTCGGCTCTCAATCATCTTTTGGGCATAATTCCCTTCAACATTAGCGAAGAACTCCTTTACGAGTTCCGGATAGAAGGTGCCTTGGAGATGTAGCACCGGTTCCCAATTGATGTTGGCGAAGGCGGCGGTGAGCTGGAATTCGTGATCAATAGGGACTGAGATTGTCTTTTCAATCACAAAGTCGTTGTCCCGGGACTCGAGGTAACGCTCGTAGCATTGAGTGTTCACAAACCGACTAGCCGGCAAGATAGTGGAGGAGGCCGCGGGTGCCTTATTGTTCCCAGCCCGCTTGGGGTTGCTCGGGCCAGCCTCGTTTCTTACAGATTTGCCATTTGAAGCCATTTCAACCTACAAACTCAATAGATTATAGTTAATTTCTCAAAAATTTTGACATGGATTCCCCTAAAAATTGACTATAATCACAATTTAAGATAACAAGGGACAACATACTCACAATCTCATTTATCAACAATTAATCACAATAATTCAATTGAAAATCCCCAAATTTAAACAAGAATTCCGAACCCTAAGCCCCAATTTTAATCAAGTAGCAAAAATTTCAAAATTTTTGAAAATAACAACTTGAAAAGAGGTTATAATGGTTCATACAAGCAATATAGGCAACAATAACAAGATATCATGCAATGAATTTGGCCTAATAGCTATCAATTTGTAAAAACCCTAAATTTCGAAATTGGGAAGAACAATCAAAACTATCGATTAAATGATGTAAAAGTGTGAAATAAGGATTAAGAAGTGAAAATGAGTGGATATTACCTGATTTGAGCTTGAAATTGGAGAAGAAATGGGAGAAAACGGATGCTATGGCAGCTGGAGCTCGAACGTCGGCCGGAGTTTGGAAGGTGTGCGTGTGTTTAAAGGGAAGGGGTTTTAATAATTCCGCACCCCGAAAGCCGGGCGGCTTTCGCTTGACAGTAGCAGACTTGCGCATGTAAGCCAGGCGGCTTTCACGAAACCCGGGCGGGTTTCGATTTAAATAATTGCGAATTAAGCTACGGCGCCCAAAGCCGGGCGGTTTTGGCGAAAGCCGAGCGCCTTTCGCTTGCGAGAGAAATACCTGGAATTGATATGGAAGCCGGGTGGCTTTGGGTAGAGGCCGGGCGGCTTTCGTCGTTTTCACCTATTTCGCTTGTTTTTGTCAAATTTTCGCTTAACACTTCGAACTTCTTGCCTTTTTCTCTCCCCCTACACTTGAATTGCATTGTCCACAAGCAATAGGAGTATAACAACAAAATAAAAGTAAAACATGTAAATAAAAAGGATATGAAATTGGGTTGCCTCCCAATAAGCGCCTTCTTTAACGTCGTTGGCCGGACGTTCTTCGTGATCAATCCTCCAAGTTGCAAGAGATGGTGGCTGAGGTGTTGTGGTGTTCCATGTAGAGCTTCAAACGATGTCCATTCACAGCAAAGGGTTCATTAGTACCTTGTTGGATCATCATTGTTCCATATGACCGGACCTCGGTGATGACGAACGGTCCCGACCAACGGGACTTCAATTTTCCGGGAAACAACCGGAGTCTTGAGTTGAATAGGAGTACTTTCTGCCCAACTTGGAATTCTCTCCGACAAATGTTCTTGTCATGCCACACTTTTGCTTTCTCCTTGTATATGCGGGAGTTTTCATAGGCTTCCCTCCGGAGTTCATCTAACTCATCAAGATGTAGGAGTTTTCTTTCCTTTGCAAGTGTTGGATCAAAGTTGAGTTGGGAAATAGCCCAACGTGATTTGTATTCAAGCTCCACAGGAAGATGACATGGTTTCCCAAATACAAGCCTATAAGGAGACATACCAAGAGGCGTTTTGAAAGCCGTTCGATATGCCCATAAGGCATCATCAAGCTTCAAAGACCAATCCTTCCTAGAAGAGTTGACCGTCTTCTCAAGTATAGACTTGATTTCCCTGTTAGAGACCTCTACTTGACCATTTGTTTGAGGATGGTAAGTAGCTCCACTTTTGAAGAGACACCCACATTTCTTTAGGAGACCGATGAAGTGAGCATTTTTGAAATGGGTGCCATTGTCACTAATGATAGTTCTTGGAACCCCAAACCTTGAAAATATATTTTTCTTGACAAAATCTACCACCGATTTGGCGGTATTATTTGGCAAGGCTATGGCTTCCACCCACTTTGAGACGTAGTCGACTGCTACAAGAATGTACTCCTTCCCATGAGAGTTTGGAAATGGACCCATAAAATCAATCCCCCAAACATCAAAGATTTCTACCACAAGAATCATGTTTTGTGGCATTTCATTTTTTCGGCTCAAATTACCGGTTCGTTGACAACGATCACAAGCTTGAACATAGCTTCTAGCATCTTTGTATAAAGTAGACCAGAAAAAACCACATTGAAGTACCTTGGCGGCTGTCCGGTCGGGGCCATGATGCCCTCCACAAGGAAGATTGTGACAATGCTCAAGAATAGGTAGCATTTCTTCGTTTGGAACACACCTTCGGATGATACCATCGGCACAATGCTTGAAAAGGTAAGGTTCATCCCAATAATAATGCTTGACATCATTTAGGAATTTCTTCCTTTGGTGGAAAGTGAACTCTTGAGGAAGAATTTCCTTTGCAAGATAATTCACGAAATCCGTGAACCAAGGCAATGACCCTCCATTAATCGCCATGATTTGTTCATAAGGGAAATCATCATGAATGACTTCCTTGTTGGTTGTGGCATTAGCTTCAAGACGGGAAAGGTGATCCGCAACAAGATTCTCACTCCCTTTTTTATCTCTAATTTCAAGATCAAATTCTTGGAGTAACAACACCCAACGAATTAATCTTGGTTTTGCATCCTTCTTGCTCATAAGATACCGGATGGCGGAGTGATCGGTGTAGACGATTACCTTTTGTCCAATGAGGTATGACCGAAATTTATCAAAGGCATAAATAACGGCTAAGAATTCTTTCTCGGTAGTGGCATAATTTAACTCCGCATCATGGAGTAGTCTAGAGGCATAATAGATGGCATGAAGCTTTTTGTCCTTCCTTTGTCCAAGGACAACCCCAATTGCATGATCACTAGCATCACACATTAGTTCAAAGGGTAGAGACCAATCCGGTGAGATAATAATAGGAGCCGTAGTAAGAGCCTTTTTGAGAGTGTTGAAGGCTTGGAGACATTGTGGAGTGAGATCAAAATGAGCATCTTTGGCTAGTAAATCACAAAGTGGCTTTGCAATTTTTGAAAAATCCTTGATAAATCGCCGGTAGAAACCGGCATGTCCCAAGAAACTCCGGATGGCCTTCACCGAGTGAGGTGGGGGCAATTTCTCAATAACTTCCACTTTGGATTGATCAACTTGAATGCCTTGAGGGGAAATTTTGTGCCCCAAGACTATTCCTTCGGTCACCATAAAATGACACTTCTCCCAATTGAGAGCCAAGTGTGTTTCCTTGCATCTTATCAAAACCTTCTCAAGATGGTGAAGGCAAGCATCAAAAGAATCTCCAAAAACAGAAAAGTCATCCATAAAGACTTCCATAAAATCCCCTACCATGTCGGAAAAAATGGCCATAACACATCTTTGAAAGGTCCCCGGAGCATTGCAAAGACCAAATGGCATTCTTCTATAAGCAAAAGTGCCAAAGGGACAAGTAAATGTGGTCTTCTCTTGGTCTTCGGGTGATATAGCTATTTGAAAATAGCCGGAAAATCCATCCAAGAAGCAATAGAATTCATGACCCGCAACACGTTCAAGCATCTCATCCATGAATGGAAGAGGAAAATGGTCCTTCCTTGTGCCGATGTTCAACTTCCGGTAATCAATGCACATCCTCCATCCGGTGACCATTCTAGTAGGAATTAATTCATTCTTACTATTAGCCACAACGGTAATACCTCCTTTCTTAGGAACCACTTGAACGGGACTCACAAAGTTGCTATCCGAAATAGGATAAATAATACCATAATCAAGGAGTTTGAGAACCTCCTCCTTGACTACCTCCTTCATGTTGGGATTCAATCTTCTTTGATGTTCAATGGTGGGTTTATGATTTTCCTCCATGAGGATTCGGTGCATGCAAAGAGAAGGGCTATGCCCTTGATGTCCGCCAAGGACCAGGCAATAGAAGACTTGTGAGCCCTTAAAATTCTCAATAATTTTTCTTCTTGTAAAGAGGTGAGTGTAGAAGAAATTACCACCGGGTAAGTAGAATCATCTCCAAGAAATGCATATTTGAGATGGGCCGGAAGAGGTTTGAGAGTAGGCTTTGGAGCAACTTCACATGAGGATTTTTGGCTAGGCTTCCTAGCACCAAGCTCTTCAAATTTAGGCCGGAATTTGGTGTAGGAACCCCCGGCTTGAAGGTACATTACTTCCTCAAAAAGTGCATGAATTTCTTCATTTTCGGTGCATCCTAGCAAAATGCATGCCTCAAGAGGGTCTTCATGTATCTCCCTCTCAAAAACTTCTTGTGTCAAAGTATCAAAAATATTGATACTAAAACATGTAGAATCATCATGGTGCTTATTCAAGGAATCCCAAACATGGAATTCTTGCTCTTCTTCTCCAACACGGAATTTCACAACACCATTCTTTACATCAATAAGGGCAGCCGCCGTGGCCAAGAAAGACCTTCCAAGAATCACCGGAATTTCCATCTCCTCCATTTCTAGCACAAGAAAGTCCACCGGAAAATAAAATTTTCCGACCTTCACAAGAACATCCTCCATTACTCCAATAGGATAACGAATGGTTCTATCCGCCAATTGTAGAGCTATAGTTGTGGGTTGAAGCTCCCCCACACCTAGTTTCTTGAATAGAGAATGTGGCATAAGATTAATGCTAGCTCCAAGATCACATAAGGATTTTACCTCTCCTAGACTTCCAATAGAACAAGGAACAGTGAAGCTCCCGGGATCCTTCAATTTTGGAGGTAATTTATTTTGGAGAATAGCACTACACTCCTCCGTGAGTGCTACGGTTGCAAAATCCGCCAACTTCTTCTTGTTGCTGAGAATATTCTTTAGAAATTTTGCATAAGAGGGAATTTCCGCAATAGCCTCAATAAAGGGAATATTTATGCTCAACTTGGTGAAGATGTCTAGGAACTTTTTGTATTGCACTCAAAATTCCACAGAGAAGCGGTTTTGATAACTTGGCCACAAAGGTAAAAAATCGTAGTGGGCGGGGTGATTATACACTTGGCCACAAAGTTCGGGTATACGGATGACTCTCCTATACCCGACTACTGTTTAATGAACATATCTTGGCTAGGCCACTCGGGCTGTACTTCTTTTTCACACACCGTTTATGGTGAAGAAAGGCCCAAAAATATGTACAACTGGCACATCCACCCCAAACCCCTCAAATACTTCCTCTTGCCCAACCCAGAACTCCCCCAACTCCACTTCAAAACAGGCAGGCCGGATCAACATTACCTCTTCCCAAACGCCCTCCCACCACATCTTCAAGAACCGGAACAGGAACTCCCCCAAAACCAACCCGATGACGAGCCCTACGAGCAACTCCATAGCCATCCAACCATGAGCCATGATTTCTCAGAACAAAGCCAAAACTCACAATACCAAGTCCAAGCAAGACCAAGTCCTCATCTCATTGAATTAAACTCACATAGGTCGTTTATCTTAGTGTTATTAAACCAAGCAAATCTAAACCCCCCTTGTTATTATTTATATAAAAGAAAAGTATTCCTTTCCCTATGGATACGAACCTTACTACACTATACTACGTATTAGTGTTGTATTGATTAATTATTTTGAGTGCACCTAACGACGAGTGCACGTCATATGCTAACGATTTTAGTGTGCCACAGAGAAGATGAAGTGTGCCCATTATATAACCAGAAGTGAGTTGTAGCATATAATGGGCACACTTCATCTTCTCTGTGGCACACTAAAATCGTTAGCATATGACGTGCACTCGTCGTTAGGTGCACTCAAAATAATTAATCAATACAACACTAATACGTAGTATAGTGTAGTAAGGTTCGTATCCACAGGGAAAGGAATACTTTTCTTTTATATAAATAATAACAAGGGGGGTTTAGATTTGCTTGGTTTAATAACACTAAGATAAACGACCTATGTGAGTTTAATTCAATGAGATGGGGACTTGGTCTTGCTTTTATCCACTTAATGAAATGTTCGTCGATCCCGGTTATATCTTTAACTATCTTCCTCTCGAATACTCAATCGAGGAGTATATCCAGTTCATCGAGGGTAGTTATTAATAACGAGATGCGTTCATTAATAAAACTTACTATCGAGTCAATATAGAACAAGCGCCGTATATTAACTTGATAGTAGCAATAAACTTAAGATGAAAACGATTGAGATTGATAACCTCAACACAAGCGGTTTATTAGTTTAATCAATATAATTAATTCCCCTTGGCATATTAACCATGAGATGCATGCATTAATATTCCAAGTTTACTACCGTTGAAAGAACCGGATTAATAACAAGCGTATTAACCGATTGATTCTAGTAATAATTAATATGAGAAACAATACTAGTTGATACTTTAAGTAATGTTTAAGATATTAACATGAAATATGAATAGGAATTAATCAATACTCAAGGAAGAATATTAAAATATATGAATCCTACTATGATTAATATCAAGATGTTAACTAATTGTCATCTTAGCAACACTCCCCAATATAATCATAGAGGAAGAAATAGCTATTACTATAACCAATATCAAGATGTTAACTAATTGTCATCTTAGTAACACTCCCCAACTTTGATATAGAGATAGTATTTTGAAAGAAAGAATTAATATTCAAGGAAGAAGATTAAAGAAAATACTCACAACTTACAAATTCATTAAGCTTCAAAGTAGCAAAACCAAGATGGAAGAGTTTAGCTCCTAATTTGGAGACTAACAATGATGAAAAATATAAAGAAAGAGCTATTCTATACTGAGCTTAGATGTACAAGGGATTGGATATCTTTTTGTGAAGGAAAGGAGGTGTATTTATAGGTTTTTTGGGATGGGATTCCGGTACTCGATCGGGTATATACATGGTACCCGATCGAGTATGTGTGTAACACCCGATCCGAGGCATACTCGACCGGTTTCAGGCTATTTTCTAAGTGTATACCCGATCGAGTATATATGAATACCCGGTCGAGTATGCTTAGAAAGTGGTATTCGGGCTATACTCGACCGGTTTCAGGCTAGTTTCTAAGTGTATACCCGATCGAGTATATATGAATACTCGGTCGAGTATGCTTAGAAAGTGGTATTCGGGCTATACTCGACCGATCTTCGTTTGCAATTTAAAGGCATACCCGATCGGGTATGTCGGTCTACCCGATCGGGTATAGACATAGAATCGTGGCCAAAATCTTCCCTGCATGTTCCTTTGTCTTCGGATCTGATCCGATTTGAAGTTCCAACCTAATACCCGATCGAGTATAGCTAATACTCGACCGAGTATAGACCAAAATTCAGGATCTTCTTTTGTCTTTGAACTTTTGCACCTTCTCTTCACTTTTTGGGTTCACCAACTGTACTTTGGGTGACCAAAACCTGCTTAAGCTCAGAATCTGTCTAATCTAACCTATTTACAAGAATTTAACAATCTAATCTTTTACACCAAAAGTGTGTAATTTCCAAAGTAAAAGTTAAGCAAAACTAATTAAAAACATAAACATAGAAATGGAAATTACGAACGTATCACTTGCTATCATCTTTCTTCTTCAACCTTTGTGGGTAAGGAATTGGGGGAACATAAACCGCCCTTGATGGTGGTGGTGAGACATGCTCCACTAGCTATTCATCTCCTTGTTTCTCCATGGGCTCTTTTTGAATCGTTGGCCCCTCCATTTGTTTACCACTACGTAAAGTGATAGCCATAACATTCTCCCTTGGGTTGATTTCCGTTGTAGTAGGAAATCTACCATGCTCCCTAGTAGTTCTTTCTTGAGCTAGTTGACCAATTTGAACTTCCAAGTTATGAATAGAGGACTTGGTATATTGCTCAATGGTATCCATGCGTTGATTTAGCTTCCGGTTTTGATCTTCAAACCGCATGTCAAGTTTGGTGAATTGATTGTGGAGATTCCCAATGGATGCCTCCATTCTACTATGATTTTCTTCATTTTGGGTTTTGATGCTAGCTACATTTTTGGTGAGAAGCTTCATCATCTCCTCCATAGTATATTCTTGTGATTGCCCAAATTTGGGAGCTCCGGGTTGAGGGTTTGAAGAACTCCCTTGTGTCTTCCAATTGTTTCCTTGGTTGTACCGTTGTTGATTGTTGTTGGAAAAATTATTTCCTCCTTGATTTGCCCGGTTACCATAGGAATTCATGTAACTCACATCCTCAAGATGTTGAGAGGAGTTACCTTCCACATTGGGAATGCTCTCCACATTGGCCACTTGTTTGACCCCTCCAATAATGGCTTGCAAAGCCGTATGAATTGATGCTTGTAGATTTTGCTGAATTTTGGTTTGAAATTCTTCAAACCTCTTATCAAGTTCATGAGTGATAGAAATCTCATTCACTCCCGCCACCTTGATGTCTCCTCCTTGAAGTTGAGGATTTGAAGCAATGGACTCAAGAATTCTCAAAGCTCCCGTCTCGGTTTTGTTGCCAATGTATCCCTCCGCTCGGTTGTCCACAATAGCTTGACAAGATGAGTTCAAGCCATTGTAAAAAGTGTCAATTTGGAGGTCAAGAGGAATGCGGTGATGGGGGCATTCCTTCAACAAAGACTTGAAACGCCTCCATGCGTCTTGAAAGAGTTCTCCAACTTGTTGTTTGAAGTTGAAGATTCGTTGTCGTAGCTCTTGCGTCATTGTTGGTGTGTAGTACTTGGAGATGAATACATTGTATATTTCATCCCAAGTAGTATAGGATGCCGGTGCTTGCTCTAGAAACCACCCTCTTGCCGCTCCCTTCAAGGTGTAAGGGAAGCATTTGAGCCTAAGATCGCTTTCATTTAGGCCATTCCTTGGAACACCTTGAATGAACCCATAAAATTCAGTGATAAAATTTAATGGATTCTCCCCTGCTTGTCCATAAAAGTGCGGCATAGCGTTGAAGTAGCTATTCCGCAACTCATAGTCTCGTGCCGCCTCGCTGAGCACGATGCAAGAAGGAGTTGTTGCAATGATGGGCCTCTTCCTTTCATTGAGTGTAGGAAGCATTGTTGGTGCTTTTGCTTCCTTCTTTCGATTCCTTCTACAAGCTCTCTCGATTTCAAGGTTGATAGGTTCAAGGTTTGTAGAGCCTTGACTTCTCAATAGCATGCACTAAGAGCTTGTCTACACAACAAAATTTAAAACAATACCAAGTGAAATGTAATGGGAAAATTCAGGAGTTTTTGTTGAATCGTATAAAACAAAACCGTTTCCCCGGCAACGGCGCCAAAAACTTGATCGGCTGACACTTGCAAGTGTACAAATGCCAATGTAGTAATAAATTCCGGTAAAAATACCGGGTCGAACACAAGGAAACGTTGTTTATATGATTCAAAAGTGAAAGCGGTTTAGTAAAAGAATTAAGAAAAGAGTGAAGCTTTTTGAATTTTGTAAGAGATAATAAAAGCAACCAAGGGTTCGGTATTACTCCTAAACGACTCCTAGTGATGAATATATGTTCTTTCGCCAATTCTTATGAGTGGAATGTCACTAAAGTATTCTAACTCCTGTTACGGCAGCGAGATTGTGATTAATTCTACGTGTGAATTCCGTCACGGTTCACATTCATCTAAAATTAACCCCATTGAAGATTAGGACATTATAAAAACCACCATACTCAATTGAGGTATATTTCTATCCACAATTAGAATATGTCTAACCTTTAAGTGCACGGTTTATAACTCAACGTTAATTGCTCAAATAAACCCAACGATATAATCATACGTTGTACACCGTAGTCATACACATTAAAATATAAAGGAAAGATCATAATAATTTGGTTGAGAACATACATCAAACACCTAGAGTGCGTAAAGTTTCATCCCTAACCTTGGCTATAGAAAATTAGCTAGAACAATTCATAATAAAATTACAAGTATTGAAATGATAAAATACAATGAAATACATAAGAAAATGATACCACAACTCCAAAGCTATGGTGGATAAAGCTTTCCCCAAGTGTAGAACTTCTCCCAAGACCAAGGGGTTGCTCTTGGGATGCCAAAGTAGAAGTAAAGTGTGTAGAATATGGAATAATCTCTTGAGAGAGCTTCAATCCTCTTAAATATTGAGTTCTCAACGGCCATTTTCGGACAAGGAAGCAAGCTCCTTAATGGGATTTGGTGTTTTGCCCGAATGATTGTGATGACCGTTGCTTGTTTTAATCAGCTCCAGGCGAAAGGTGGGCGACTTTCGCAAAAGCCGGGCGGCTTTTGCGAGTTTAAAACGGGCTTCTCTGCTCCAGGGACCGAAAGCCGGGCGGCTTTCGCCAAAAGCCGGGCGGCTTTTGGTTCGGTTTGCTGAATAATTTCCACGACGCCCAAAGCCGGGCGCCTTTCATGAAAGCCGGGCGGCTTTCGTCTGTTTTGCTCCGGATGCTTTTCCTTCATCTTCGGACGGCAACTGGATGGTTGGTTGGTGAAAACCGGCCGGTTTTGGTGAAAGTCGGGCGGCTTTCACCCCTTTGGTGTATTTTCCCCTTTTTTTCTTTTGTTCTCGGGATGCGTTTGGTTGACCTTTACTTGTCGGGATTCTTCGTGTGTCTTTTCATCCTCGTATTTGATCCAATTGTCGGTTATAGTATTTGTTGCAAAATGAGAAATATGTGTGAGAGTTTTATTTTTTCTAAGTATAAAAGCGTTTATAAATTGTTGTATAAATTACGTTAATAAAACGCTTATCAACCATAGTGTTAACAGAGATCTTATTCTTCCTTAAAAAACAAAGATCTTATTCTCCTCCATCAATAAAGTCTGCTCAAGTATGGAATCAGAATTTGAAGTCAATGGCTTCACAAAACCCTTTTTGCACTATCTGCTATTAACCAAATATCAATCCAACAACCGGTTTCTTTTCGGGTGAACATTCAGGGATCCAATACTTTGAACCCCCAAGAGAAATTTGAAAACCACAATTCGGATCTATATAAACAACAAACGATCTATGATATTAAACATGAACAAAAACTAATATTAAAAAACAATAAAAATATTAGTTCACTAAATGCACCATACAACACAAACAAATGCATAATACATATTTTACCTTACAGAAGACAAAAATGGAAAACAAACAGAATTTCAACAAATATTAAAATAATTATGTAATCTCTTTACGGTAATGAAGCTGCAGTTTAGTTTCATTCATAATTCATATACAATAGAGTACACATAAGGAAAACATACATACAAAGTGAAAAAGGTAACATTATCAACATTTAATTATGAAATCTGTTAGTGAGAAGATACATGATAAAATCGACCTGAATTGCGAATCAATTGCACGACCTGGACACACGAACAGAACATACGATCAACATCTGAAGTTTTGTGTGTGTGTGTGTGTGTGTGTGTGTGTATAAAACGGAGCTCATGAAAAATATATGAGTACCTGATTCCATGGCGTTCTATGTTAATGAAGAGAGATGATTAATTGTAGCAAATCATAATCCACGATGAAGAAGACAAGAACAGAGATGAAATCCATTATAGAAGTTGGAAAGATGGAATGAGAGAATAAACGGAAAGAAAGCGGTTATGAGAATGGAAAGTAACCAACGTAATTTGTGTTCCATTATAGAAGTGGATTAATTGACTAAAACATCCTCAATTTTAATTAGTTGGCTGTGAACAGTTAACATAGATAAGAACGGTGATCTGCACTAAATGAATGACTAGTATTAGTTTGTAGGTTAGTAAATTAAACCTAGTTTGTATTTGATCTCTAATCTCCATATATATATATATTAAATTATATATTAATGTATAACAATTACTTGATGTTATAAACAAAAATGAAGGAGTACAACATTGTAGGAACTCTTTAACTACAAATGTATACTATCGTATAATTAAATATAAAATGTTAAATGTGAAGGTGTAAGAGTATATAAATATAATTGTAATATGATATATTTAATAAGAAAAATTG
Source organism: Cuscuta europaea (assembly GCA_945859875.1). NCBI lineage: Eukaryota > Viridiplantae > Streptophyta > Magnoliopsida > Solanales > Convolvulaceae > Cuscuta > Cuscuta europaea. The sequence continues at coordinate 3,164,491 of CAMAPE010000070.1, forward strand.
AAAGAGTAAGAGTAAGAATGTAGAAATAGAAATTATAAATATTTATATAATATTATTATGTAATACTAAATAAGTATATAAATATAATTATAATATGAGAATATATGAATTATAAAAGATGAAACTGTAAATAATGTGAATAGAGTAGAAATGTAGAATTAGTGATTGAGAAATTGAGAATTGAGAGTAGAATGTGAGTAGAAGTAGAATAGTGAGAAAAAATGTATAAAGTGAGTAGGTATATATAGGGAAAAAATTGGTAACCCCCTACCCCCAAACCCCTCCCAATGGCTATAATGCCATTACTAGCCGTCTAGCCGTTCCAAACAGCTAGTTTGACCCTAGCCCCACCCACCCCATTATTTAATTTAAAATAATAATAATTTGTCTGTTGGGGCCGGAATCGGGACCGCCCGGTCCGGCCCCTCAAAACCGTGACCCGGGACCGAGTCCGGAACTACCCGGTCAGGTACCCGGTCTAAGACCGGAACCGGAAAACCGGACCCGGTCCGGTTCCGCACAATAGCGGACCCGGTTTCAGACCGGTCCGAGGCCGCCAGCCAGGTCCAACCTTACTTCGAAAGGAGCAATATGACTTGCTAGTCCCCACTTTGACAATTGTAAGCCAACCATGATCGACCTAGCATCCCTGTCACTTATCCCGTCCTCAGCTTCACTCTCAACAAAAAAAAGTGTCAACCTAGGCAAAAACTACCCAACAAAAAGACCAACAAATAACCAACAAAAGCAATCGAGAAATTGAAATAACTAGGTGAGCCTAAAAGGCTAGGCTCCCACCTTCCATGTTTTTTTGCTCATCCACCACTATTGCACACACCTAGCAGTTGTCCCTTCGGTTAGGCTCTTAGAAGACTCCCTTTGCAGCATGACCATATCTGAGTTTATCTTCTGAGTGCAGTCAACCATGACTTCTGCCTCACTCCTGCTATGCACACCCCTCTACCAGCCTGTGATCAACCACCTATTTCCTCCCACTACCGTACGTTTCCCATCCCTAGCTCGAAGCCATGAGCCATAAAGTTTAATTAACTCACCGTCTCCTTTATTATTACATTAAGGGACAGAAACGGTCTCCATGACCAATCAAACCACAAACAAACCAAAAACACGGAAGTCTTTCACACTTGAGATCCACCCAAAATCATTCCTTTTCATCTTTTATAACTTCACTTTCCTCCTCAAAGATTTACCTATGTCTAGACATACTCTGAGTCTCGCAAATTATATGGTACACCCGGATGTACATGTACCCCGGTATTTTTGTAATATGTATTACTTTTGTATATTAACTACTCTTAGTCTTGTTTTTTCCACTCCTGCGCATTACCCTTGATGTTGCTTGACATTTTTTCTTTTCTCATTCTTTTCTTTCGTTGCTTTGACATGTCTTTTTGCTTCTTTCTTTTCATTTATTTTAATTTTTGCTTTTCGTTTCTTTATTTTTTCTTTAACAATTTTTACTTTATTTTATGATAAAAAAATTACTTTATTTTGTTTATTCAATTATTATTTGTATTATATAAAATATTATTTATTATTTAATGTTTGAGTTTGTTTTTTCTTTTTCCAATCAACCTTCTAACTTAAATTTTTTAATTTGTGCATTATAAAATATTTTAGGTATTATAGAAAAGAGTTTGTGTTATATTCGAACAAGTCTGATGCTCATTGGAAGTGTTTTAATGCTCATAATAGGTCTGATGCACATCAAAAGTTCATTAATGCTCATTTAACAGAAATTGTGATTTTCATCTCAATAGAGGAGGGTTGGTGCTCAATGAAAATGTCATTATGTCAAACTAACAAACCTTACGATTTTCATATCAGTGAACATTTTGTACGTTATGTATGATCTTCTGGTACTTATCCTATGCTCATTTTCTAAATGTCAAATCAATGTATTTTTTGAAAGTACTATTTTACATTTGATTCACATATTAAAATTCATAGCAGTTGATTATAAATATAATTTAATAAGTTTTTATAAAAGAAAAAATAACAAAAAGAAAGTGAATTAGAAGTTATGAAACAGAGATCACGATTATGAATATTAGACTCCTAATTCTCAACATAATAGGTCGGATGCTCATTAAAAGTTCATTAGTGCTCATTCACCAGAAATCGTGATTTTCATCTCAATAGCAGAGATTTGATGCTCAATTAAAATGTCATGATGTTCATATCAATGTGCACTTTGTAAGTTATGTATGCTCATTTGGTACTGATGTTGTGCTCATTTTTGAATTGTTCTATCAATGGATATTTCAAAAGTATCAAATTACATTAGACTCGTATATTGAAATTAATATGAATTTATAGATATAATTTAATAAGTTTTTATAAAAGAAAAAACAAGAATAAGGAAAAAAATTTAGAAGATATGTAGCAGGAATCATGATACTCATTGTTAGTCTCTTAAATACTCAATAAAATAGGTATGATGCTCATTAAAAGTACAATATTGCTCATTTAGCGGAAGTCGTGATTTTTCGCTTAAATTACAAAAATGCCACCGATTTTTTTTGACATATATTAGTCGTTGGACCGTCTGTCTTACTTGGGCCGGGTGTACGTACACCCGGATGCACTATATACGAACTCCTTTGAGTCTCATATACGGCTCCCCAGAGATCCTCAAATTGACGTTCCTCAACTTTCAATAATTTGCCTAAAGAGTTCCAATCTTTTTTTGCAACTCTCATAGTAAAAAAATCTTGAAATTGGTTTGATTAGATGAAATTCATTAAATCCCGACTGAAGCTGTTGTATTGGCTGAATGCGCTGAATTAAAAATTTCACCTATACAATAATTTTACCTATAAAAGTAACTCAAACCTTACTTATTTTGATTATCATGCAAATTAGAGTGTGAAATCAAAATTGCATGTTTGATAAAAAAGTAATGAATAAAATGATAAATTTAAAATATGGGTTACCAAACGAACCTGTGGTGCCATTTATTATATATATTGACTCCGTTTTGAAAATGTAGTCTCACTATTAGTGTCGCCGCTTGACACCACTAATGTTTTTTATTTGTTATTGATACTCATATCTATATGAAAGAACTACGTATTTAATTATTTATGTAGTGAGTAGTGATTATCAATTTGGTCCTTGTAGTATCACGAAAACGTCAATTACGTTTAATTGAGTCATTAGCAGATTACCCGCTATGTCAGCAAGTCACCTATCGATGTGGCACACATGTGGTAACCCAGTCAACATTGACGTTGTTGACGTGGTGCACACGTGGAAGCCCATGCAATTATTTTTTGATGACATCAGCCATGCGTGCGCCACGTCAGTTGGTGATGTGCTGACATGACAGATAACTTGTTAATCGACTCAATTGAACATTTTTCAAGAATTGGAGATTTGATTTATCTTTTTAGTATCAGTACCTGATATTTTTGTGATAACATGAGGATCAAATTAACCGTTTCTCCAAAAATCTACACTGAAGTCAATAACTCCAAGTTGGCAAAAATAGCATACTCTCATATGTCAATGGTTAAGAGCCCGATGGGAAATACTCAAATCGACTGTATTGGTTGATTCTGCTGATATTTATGAAGTTCTGGCTAAAGTTATTGGATTGGCTGATTCTGCTGATTTATGAAAAAATTATATTAAAATAATTTTATTAATAAAAAAAGTTATATGAAAAACAGCTAAAATGATCCTCTACGGCAACTTCAGACAAAACAGTTAGAAAAGTAACTCGAATCATACATTTTCTTATTTTTTTTGAAAGGATACATTTTCTTATTATTACACAATAGAACGCGCGAAATCAAAAGTTACATGTTTGGTGAAAAAGTTGACTGATAAGCAGATAACCGAAAAAAGGTTACCTGCTCTAATATATACTAGGGTGGGTCGGTGAAACCGAAAACTGAAAACCGAATCGAAAACCCCCTAACCGCAATCAAAACAGTCGAACCGCAAGAAAAGCGAAACCGAACACCAAAAACCGAACCGAATCGTAGCTGTTTGGTTTTGGTTTTGGTTTTCACATCTCAAAATCGAACCGAACTGCACAAAACGAACTTCTAAAACTTGTTGTTTCGTTTATTTATCATTAAATATAATATTTTGTTTAGTTTTTAATTCTTAATTCTAGAAAATTAATGTTTGATACTAGATTTATTAATTAATTTGCAAGATATTGACATTTGATACTTATGGTTTAATTAAGTGAAACACTTGTACATACACTTAAGTCTATTGCTATAATATTAACATGTTTATATTTTAAATCGTAATTTATCGTTTGCTTATTGTTGCATGATAATGCTATTTTGTTGATATATTATTTGTTAAGTGTGTTTGTGATGACATAATTTTTTATATTGAACAAATATGTATTAATATAACTACACTTTAAATAAGATAACAAAAAACGTGAAACTTTATAGCATACATATCTTTGTCTAAAAAGAAAGTAGAATAAATTATTTACAATCAGTAAAAGTCTTTTAGTAAAAAGGGAATGAATTAGTAGACACATCATTTACAAATAAAAATTCAACTTGCGAATACACTATATAATTTGCAAATAAACTTACGTGTTTAATTAATTTAGAAAATGCTTAAATTGATATAAACTTTCTAATTCATTGCTTGGAAGTGTATTTGTTTCTTCTCTCTTTTTTAATTATGTTATTGTATTGTACTCGTATTACTATTAAGTATAAATAAAAGATTGGTGTAGTTTTTTTGTTTGTTTTTGTTTATCAATTACTATTTTTTTATAAAATAAAATATCATGGAAAAAATCGAAAAAACCGAATCAAAGAAACCATGGTTCCAAATTTTTGAATATAAAACCAAAGTGAACAGAACCAAACTTTTTACTTTAATTCAACATTTTGATTTTGGCTAAAACCTAACCCACCCTAAATTATACGGAGCAAGTAGTAGTAGGACTACGGAATAGCAGAAGACCATGAAAAGTTACTCATGGTGGGGTGGCAAGTCATGAACTCGTAAAATCTCTCCCGCCAAGAGATTAGGGTGGGTTTTCCCGGTCTCATAACCAATTATCAAAAAATGGAAAGACCCAGTTTACACAGATTTCATGCCATAATGTCAATGGCTTCAAACACTTTCTCAGCTATTCACTCTCTTTCGTTGGAAGAGTCTGGGCCAGCAATTTGAGGTTCAAACTCAGCCATGCTCTCCCTAAGCTATTCTACATTTCTTCTGAGAATGATTGAGTGAAACATAAACAAAGTTCTAAAATAGGATTGGGTATGTTTTTAAATTTATTTATGCTTTTATTTTTTTTACCAAATTATGTTTTCTCTTTTCATCTATACCCGCATACCCGCATCTGTCAAGGAAAAAAGAACTCTTCTATGGCGGTGACTGCAGTCCTGCAGATATCTTAGTACTGAAAATAGAGGTTTTGACAGGGTTAATCTTTATCGAAATTATTTATTTACTTTCTGCATTTACCTTTTGCTGTTGAATAAAGCATAATTGCATGTATGTGATTGTATTTGTTGACTTTTTTTATTCTAATATGTAAAGTTTTTCTTTTTCAGTATAGTTTAATACGAATCTTATGTGAAGGAAACCTGCCTTGGTTCTGTTATGAAGAACTGAATGCTTTACAATTAGTTTGAGTTCATATCACCACATTTATTGTGAATTGGGGTTGGATGGAGGGTCTAGATTTCCCCGTTAATCATGTGCCTAATCATGCCTGATTTTCATTGGATTTATAATCAACCGTGATATGGAATGATAATGATGCTTTTTAATCAACTTGTGTGCATGCCTTGCTTCATTGTACTCTAGTTGGAATTTGTTGGCTTCTTGCACCTTTGTTTTTCAATTAGAAGGATATCTTCTGCTAAATAAAAAGAAACAAAAGATGCTTACAATTTTGTTTGCTATGGAAGCAAATGTCTATTATCTATTGACCTATTGTTATATTTATAACAATGCACTCTACATTGATTTATGAATTGAAACTCTGATTGTTTATACTCCCTCCGTCCCAATTTACTTGACCATCTTTGACTTTTCCAGTCAAAGATGGTAAACTTTGACCAATTATTTAAACTAATATATTTATGCAAAACTTAATAATTTTATACTTTTATGATAAATTTTTTAACAAAGAACATTTTCATATCATTTTCATATTATTAATAATTTCTCTATATAAACATATAATCGGTCAAAGTTATACTCCATTGACTTGAAAAGTCAAGATTGGCTAAGTAAAATGGGACGGAGGGAGTATTTGTTATTAAATCATCTTACATATATTAATAAGGGGATTGTTGATAAGTAGTTTGTTTCAGATGAAATTGAGTGTACTTTTATTAGATTCTCCATTGCTTCATACTCGGGTTCTTACGCAAGCTATGAGAATGAGCTGAGAAGGGAAACACTCAAACCCTTCCAATTCATCATAGCCCAATATGGTACTTGTTATGGTCTTTATAGGGTCAGAACATATCATTGCGTGTTTTCTAAGCATATATATTTAGTGCTAGCATCTAGCTAGTAAAGTCATGTAAAACCAGAGTGTGTAGAGTAAACGAGAATAGCAAGCTGCTATGTAGATGATGACTGTGTTTAGGAGCTATACTTCCATGCAACAAGACAACAAAAGAACGGTTGGACAAAAAGGCATCAAGTAAAATACTACTACCTCCGCCCCCTAACATTGGGACAAAAGGGAGTGGTGCGGTTATTAAGAAAAGTGAAATTGTGTAGTTAGTTAAGTTGATAAAGTGTGAATAAAGTAAGAATGAATTGTAACCACCCAAATATTACCAAATATGGTATGAGACAAACTTAGTGGTTCGGAAGAAAAAAAGGTAAAACAATTGGAGTATCCGAGTATGTTTACACAGCATGGTACTAAGTTAATCCATGTTCAATCTGCAGGTGTAGCACAATAAACAAGAATGGCATGCAGTGCAGCAGACTTTCTAGATTTTTTTTTACAACAATTATAGGCCATAGTCTTTAATCAGTGGTCTTTCCAATTTTAGTCTGATTAATGCGACACCGACATTTGTGGTGTTTTTTATTTTATTTTAGCACATAGTTAGAGGATTAAAAGTGAAAAATAAAAAGCAGATACAGAAAGTGTCTCCATCAGTAAATGTAACAAAAACTTACAGATAGATACTAACAGAGTCATTGCCGCAATAGTCAGAGGCCGAAATGTGGAAAACCTCTTAGTCGGGAAGAAGAGTGAAGCGAATTACCATAGTTCATTTTACCCAAGTAAAGTTGGATATTTGTAAATCTAGACCTCAGATCAATATTGTTTTTTTATCAAAATATATTCAGCTAGTTTATCATGCAATTCACTTGTGTCAATATGCTGTGTTATCTCTTTGAAGCTGCATAATAGTTTTTCCTGATGCCAAATTGTAAACTCTAACCACGGAATACTTCCATTTCCTTATCAGCATCATAGAACTTTTTTGGTCACATTGCAGGAGGATTGCTTCTGAACGTGCTGTAATATCTGAATTTATTGGATTATTGGAGAAAGAGAGACTGGGACACTATTTATTCAGACACCACACATTGTTTTAAAACTTGTTTTAAGTTGTTCATGAGGAACAACTAACAGATGTATATACATTGCCAGGTTTTGCTAGGCTATCATTTAGACTATCAATATACCTCTTATCTGTAAAACCATGAATCATGACATACCCAGTTTATGTGATCATTTTTTAAGAAAGAGATTGCCAACAGTTTGAGGGTTTTCACATAATCAAAATGATAATGCAGATTGCAGAATGATTTTTATCTAATTTATCATGAACTGCTGTCATCGAATCATTGTATCATTGTACATTTTTGGTAAAAGATTTTGTTTCCCCGTTTATTAGCCACATTTTCTTCTAACCACTGTTTTAAAAGAAAATGACACATTTACCCTTTTATATTTTATAAATGATTATTTTTTACCATCAGTTTCTCTACAACAACAACATTCAAGCCTTATTCCCAAAAGATAAGCATCATTTTTACCATCAATTTCTCTAATCAATAAAAAAATATGTTTTAGCTATATTTACTACCAAACACTAACTTATTTGACTATACTGGTTGAATAAGATGATGAAAGGAAGGAATTGGCATTACGCATATTTTCAAAATATGATTCTTTTAACCATTTTTTCAGATATCATTTCCTTTATCTATAAAAAGGATATGCTTTTCATGTTTTTTTAAATTATTCGGTTGGTTCTTGTCATGCAAGGACCTCTTACTGGCTCGCGGAGAAGAGGGTTAAAGTTTCGACATTCTGTCCCTACACCAAAATGAAAATATGCACATTGTTTAGGCTTTTGACAGCTCAGAGATGTAAGTACATTGGATTTCTCATTCATGCACATTGCACAAAAAGTGTTTTTAGTCGTAAGAGTAAGGGGGTGACAGAATACAGGTTAGATCCACATCAGAGTCTAAAGCTCTTTTATTGCCTTCTCCCTTGAGCAGCAGAAGCAATTGTTCAAAGCAGTTAAACATTGAGGCAATCGAACAATCATTACCATTTATTTTAAATAATACAAAAACTCAATGTTTTACTGATAAGTTAATTCTCATCTTTGTAAGTTATTATAAAAGTACAGCTCATTGTTCTTATATGAATTTGATCATGAGCAGTAAAATTTGTAGTTTCACTGTTTTATTGAAACGAGAACATTTTTGGCGTGTTGCTCTTTCCCATCCTCTTTTATACGTGTGATGAAATGTCATTTTAAAATATATTTTAAAACTTGTCAATAGCTTTGATGTCATTACTAAATTTATCCAGATTTGAAACATGGTTATTTTAGTAATTAATTCAATATCTGAAATGCGGTCGTTAAAACCAAATCCATTGATGAAAAAGAAAATTTACGCCAATGCAGAAAAGGAAAATTTCAATAAATTAAAACAGGAAATATATTAATATGCATTGAATTACCTGTCAAATTCAAGCGGGTTTTGAATTTAACCATGGTTGGGTAGTGTAACACCCCGCCCTGTAGGACCCGAGGTAGTTACTTCTGACCTCTTCGGACCTCTAGTACTGCCCTCACAAACCGGCACTAGCCTTTTCCGTGCACTTTGTCCTCACTCGTGCGTGCCCTGAGCAACTTCCCAGGGTGTCACTCATCCCAAGACTACTCCCGCGCAAGCATGCTTAACTTTGGAGTTCTTGGGTGATGAGCTCCCTTAACCTCTGTTGGTATGAGTAGTACTATTAATCCTTTTAAATTAATCTCAAGTGTTACAATCACCCCCACTTAGGACCGCAACGTCCTCGTTGCGCCCATAAACCAATCTCAATCATATCCCAGAATCTTTTCCCCTGCTAAGTGCCCGCTCGATATCCAACAGATCAACACACTGTCGCAGGGTTGCTCTGATACCATTTGTAACACCCCGCCCCTTAGGACCCGAGGTAGTTACTCCTACACACCCTCCGGACCTCTAGTACTGACCTCAAGTGTTAGAGGTAGCCTCCCCAAGATGACAAAATAAAAAGTTTGGCTACAGTTCCCGATAAAACCGCCCAAAAACATGAAAATAAACTCGTCTTTATTTTATTATATAACAGCTGTTATCCTATGCATTAGCATATTTTCTAACTCTTCAAGGCTTTCACAAATATTCTCTAATCCTCTTTCTGTTCAACAAAACTGGTTGAACCATTTATATGAGGGTGAAATTGAAGAACAGTTACTCACTTTAAGCGGTGTTACATTACTCAAAGCGATCGATGTACAGGTTACTTTTCATTAAACTAGTTTTTTAATGTTTTGATCAGATTCAGTTTTCGCTGTCGTCTGAATTATATGTATCTATCTGTAGTTGTAAAGGCAAAAAGTCTCTATTTTTTCAGGTTTCAAAATTTTGGGTGCTGAAATTCGATTTATTTACAGACCAAGAGGTTTAAGGTAAACTTTACTGCAAATCTTCATTTTTCATTTTGAATTTACATTTCATTTAACAATGTATGTTTTTATGACTAATTCTATGTATAGATGTGCATCCGTTGAATTTTACTATGTTTAAGATTTTTTTCCAGGATGCTTAAGCTTTTCATGACTTTTCCACTTGTTGTAGGAGCCTTTTGAAATTTGGGCTGGTGAAGTTTATTGATTTTAGAATTTAGATTTATCTTATAGCACACTTGTAAAAATTGAATTTCAATCTCTATGTAAAGAATTGAACGTTTGTTATGATTTTGAGTCAATATCCCTTTAATTGAGATCATCTTAAGAATATGCCGAAGATTTGATGGATCTATGCAAGTGTGTTTATTTAAAAGGACTAGGAGATTTATGATCTAAAACATGCATTGAATATTTACCATGAGAGTTCAATCACCATTTCTACATTAATATGATTCTATCTAATATAGGAAAAATAATAAATGCATACACACTTCTTTTAAAACAATCTACAAGTTTGATCAAGTGGTTTTATAATTATGATCATACCCATTCTAGCGTTGACAAAGAGTATTTATTGAGTTTCTACTTTGTAGGTGAAGCAATTGTTTTCTTTCATAACTTGCTAAACACCCATCCATCAACTTCTTCATTTTCTCATAAGCATTTCATCAACATGTTGTTTCCTTTCCATGCATGTTTGATCTATTTGTTGGTGTTTGATTTTAATCTGTTAATGGAACTCTCCCACCATTGTTTAAGTTTATATTTGATTATATGGTGCCTTCTTGGGACCATATTCCATCTCTGAAACGCCTTTAAAAAACCTTTCTTAAAACTACTTTTTATCTGCAAATGATATTGTCATGTCACGTTTCCCATTTCAATGCATCATAAGAAACTATGGAAGAGAAATATCAAAAAACATTGGAGAACAGAAAGTATATTCGGGGAAACTAAAATAATAAAAACATTGATTGATAATCCAGAAGTTAATTTCTTTTTTTTTTTGTTTGAATTCATTTTAATTGTTTATTTTTTCTACCGTATAAGAAATAAGCATTCTAAACATATGTAAAAAATCAAAAATCATCAATCATGTTTCATTTTCTTTGCATTTTCTCACTTATATCTTAACATAAAGAGCTATGCTAAAGGTACCCCAAAGTTGTACCCCATTTTTACCCCACCCCTAATTGTGTGGTCATAAATGGGGCAACTCATTTAAGTGGTGTCCCACTTAAATGAGTTGCCCCATTTATGGCCACACAATAGGGATGGGGTAAAAATGGGGTACAATTTTGGGGTACCTTTAGTATTATTCTAACATAAAAGCATAACTTTGTTTAGCATTTCCTTTCGCAGCATCTTACGTGTTCCAAACATAGCCTTAGTCTCTCCAACCAAGTCCTTAATCAGAAATGGAATGCTATAAAGGGGAAGCCTTCAGGGCAAAAGAACTTGCAGAAAAGAAGGTGTTAGAAAAGGACTTTGCTGGAGCCCGAGTGTCGGCACTGAAAGCCCAAAACCTGTTTCCTGGCCTTAATGGTCTGAGCGAACTTCTTGACGTGATCAACATCTATGTCAACTTTGAAAAGACCACCAATGGCGAAGTTGACTGGTATGCTGTCCTTGGAGTTGATGATGAGAAACTGAGAAGATATTGCGCAAAAATTGCTACATCAGTACACCCAGACTACAACCACTCTTGTGGGGCAAACGGTGCGTTCAGGATAATCATGCAAGCATGGAGTATGTTTGCAGATCATGCTAAGAGAGCTACTTATGATAGACGACGGCGAAGGCTTGCTATGGTGACTTCTCGGAACGTCTTCCGCAAATATCATGCTACCAGTAAGGTCCAACTGACATCCACTCCACCACAACCACCAATGCTATGCTTGCCCGGGAGAAACACTTTTTGGACTAAATGCAGTTGGTGCAACATGCAATTCCAATACTCAACAGTCTACCTCCACAAACTTCTTATATGTGTCCGCTGCCATTCGTCCTTTTGGGCAACTGAGGAAAGATCAGTTTGTGGTCAGGCATTCCCAAGCTACCCTTCTTCTGAGGCTAAATTCTTTCCAACTCCTTCACTTATGAGGGAAACACCGCCTGTGATGTTTCCTGAGCTCAATGTAATAAGCTGTCCTAATATTTGCGACCGTGCTAGTAATGGTTCTGCAACAGTGCCTTCTTCTGCTCAAGCAAATGCAAAGGCTTTGAACAGAAAGAGAAGGGTGGATGAATGGAAGTTGAGTATTGACAGAAAAAGAAGGATGATGACTCAAATTAGGGTGACTTCAACAGCTGGAACTTCTAGCAAACGCAATGATAAAACAAAAACTTCCAAACAGAAATTATCTCACTCAGATGTGCATAATGTGTTGATAGGGAAGGCCGTATTGGAAATAAAAAAGAAGTTGGATGAATGGAAAGCGACTAATGATGAAGGTTGAGAGAAAGACGACACTGGCATGAAGAATGAGGTTCTTCATACAGAACCAGAAAATCTTCTTGAGACGATGACCGTTCCGGATTCAGAGTTTCATGATTTTGATAAGGATAGAATGGAAGACTCGTTTGAGGATAATGAAGTCTGGGCTGTATATGACTGTGATGACGGAATGCCCAGGTACTATGCCATGATTAAGAAGGTGGTGTCTAGAAGACCGTTCAAGGCATCCATCAGTTGGTTGAACTCCAAGAGCAACAGTGAACTAGGACAGATGAAGTGGGCAGTTTCAGGATTTACAAAGACCAGTGGGGATTTCTGGATAGGCAAGTCTATGCTCAATGCTTCAGTCAACAATTTCTCCCACCAGGTTAACTGGATAAAGGGCTCCCGGGGAGTCTTCAAAATCTACCCATGTAAAGGGGATGTTTGGGCTCTATACAGTGAATGGTCACCCGAATGGAATGAGTTCACCGCTAACAGTGTGGTTCACAAGTATGAAACAGTTCAAATCCTTGAAGAGTTCAACGAGGATGGAGTTGCTAGAGTTGTCCCATTGGTCAAAGTGCGTGGCTACAGATCAGTGTTTAAGCAGCATGAGGACCCCAGCAAAATCCAGTCCATCCCAAAAGAAGAGATTTTTAGACTATCTCACCAAATCCTGAAGTATGTCATAACTGGTTTGGAAGGTCCAAATGCTCCCTCTGGGAGGTTTCTTGAACTCGACCCTGCTGCTCTGCCACCAGAACTTCTCCAAGTCATTGATGATGATAAAGAGATAGAAGCAGAAATGCGAACAAATGCTCAAGAGTCCGAGGTTGTTGACAACCGCTTTCGTTTGACATATTTTAGAAAACGGAAAAGAGTAATCAGCTGTAATATTCAATATTAAGACTGACCAATGAGATCATGCCACCTTGTTTATTATCAAAGGGAACCAATCAAGCCTCTTTGTAATGCCAATCAAGCTCAGGTACATATATAGAACAGTGATGAACTGATAAATCTTTATGTCAGGTGCCCATGAAATTTCGATAGAAAATACCTTAAAATTATACTGCATATATAAAAGTTTTGTTTCTAAGTGCCTATGTAGTGTAACGCGTATCAGACAACAGTATAGGATGCTCGTAAGTCGTACACATTTCATTTTTATTCAGTTTCTAAGAATGAAAGTTAGTATTGGATTTCTTGTATATTATGTTTGGATAATATTTTTGCATTGGAATAAAAATGCTTTATCATATATATATGCTCATAGTTTGCTTGTGCTTATGTTTGAATCATATACTCCGTATATAGATGCAGATAAGTGGTCAAACTGTTGGATTAGAGTTTCAATTCACTTTCCATACGTAGTACAATTTAATCATATTATGTCTAGATCATATATGTGTCAGGTTTACTGCTCAATTATAATAGGGTTCACAAAGAAAGCCAGAACTAGCTTCTCTCTATTTCTACAATCTAACTACTAAGTAAATAGAATGTGATGATGAGCATTACAATATTTCTATGTATAGGCCAAGTATGACATATTTCGGGATTTGGTGAGATAGTCTAAAAATCTCTTCCGGATTTTGCTGGGGTCCTCATGCTGCTTAAACACTGATCTGTAGCCATGCACTGATCAACAGGACAACTCTAGCAACCCCATCTTCGTTGAACTCTTCAAGGATTTGAACTGTTTCATACTTGTGAACCACACTGTTAGTGGTGAACTCATTCCATTCGAGCGACCATTCGCTGTATAGAGCCCAAACATCCCCTTTACATGGGTAGATTTTGATGACTCCTGGGAACCCTTTGTCCTGTTAACCTGGTGGGAGAAATTGTTGACTGAAGTATAGAGCATAGACTTGCCTATCCAGAAATCTCCACTAGTCTTTGCAAATCCTGAAACTACCCACTTCATTTGTCCAAGTTCACTGTTGTTCTCGGAGATCCCATCTGATGGATGCCTTGAACGGCTTCTAGACACCACCTTCTTGATCATGGCATAATACCTGTAATTTCTAGAATTGTTTTTTACAACAATTATGGGCCAAAGTATTTCATCAGTAGTCTTTCCACTTTTAGTCCTTTTTTTATTGTGACATCTACGTTTTTGGTACTTTTTTTTAATTTTCCCACAATAGTTGGAGGACCAAAATGTTATTATCTTAATAGTTAGAGGATTAAAAGTGAAAATAAAAAATTGATTCCTAAAGCATCTCGATCATTAAATGTGAAAAACAATTGAATGGATGCTAAAAGCTAAGTGTCATTGCCACAATAGTCAAAGATCTAAAAGTGAAAAAACTCTTAATCAGGAAGAAATGTGAAGCTAATAAACAGTCTCAACCAGTAAAGTTTGAAATTTTTATAAATCTAGACCTCAGATCAATCTTCTTTCTTTATCATAATTTGTTCGAGCTAGTTTATCATGCAACTTCACTTATGTCAATATGCTTTGTTATCTATTTGAAGTTGCATTGTGGTTTTTCCTGATGCCTAATTGTAAACTCTAGCCATGAATATAATTGCACTTCCTTACAATAATTGCACTTCACTTAGTGGATTATTGAAGAAAACGAGTCTGGGACATTATTCTTTCAGAAACCAAACATTCTTTGATTTTTGAAACTAGTTTAAGTTGTTCTTGAGGAACAACTAAGAGATGTATTTAGATTACCACGTTTTGCTGGGTTGTCATTTAAATATTCAATGTACATCTTATCTGTAAAACCATGATTCATGACATACCAAGTGTATGTGCTCACAGTTTAAGAAATGGATTCTCCAACAATTTGAGAGATTTCATATAATCAAAATGAAAATGCAGATTGCAGAATGACATTTATCTGATTGATCATGAACCTCTTTCATCATTTCGTGGTACATTTTTTATAGAAGATTGTATTTCCTGTTTATCGGCCATATTTTCTACCAAGCACTATTTTATTTTACTATACTGGTTGAATCAGGTCATGAAATGAAAGAAAATGATACCTTTACCCTTATTTTTGAAAAATGATCATTTTTACCAACATTATGTTCAGATATCATTTTATTTAATCAATAAAAAACATTACTTTTACATATTTTTTAGAACTATTCAGTTAAATTAGAATGACACCACATAGTGTAGAATGGTGTTATCGGATATATCATGAACCTCTCTCTGTCATCGTTTCTTAGTACAAGTTTGGTATACCTTTTTTCCTGATTATTAGCCATATTCACTACCAAACACAAACTTATTTGACTATATCAGTTGAATTAGGTGATGAAATTAAAGAAATGACATTACCCATATGTTAAAAAAAATTATTCGTTTTACCATTACTTTCAGATATCATTTCCTTTATCAATAAAAAAGATGTGTTACAGATTTTTAAAATTATTCGGTTCATTCTTATCGTGCACGGACCTCTCACTGGCTTGCGGATGGGGGGGGGGGGGGGGTAAAAGTCTCTTCATTTTGTCCCCACACCAAAATGAAAAAAATGCACATTAGTTATGTCACTTGACAGCTCAGAGGTATCAGTCCATTGGATTTCCCATTCATGTTCATTGCACAAAAAAGGGTTTTACTAAGAGTAAGAGGTGACAGAATACAGGTTAAATCCATATCAGATTCTAAAGCTCTTTTAATGCCTTCTCACTTGAGAAGCAGCAACAATAGTTCAAAGCAGTTAAACATTGAGGCAATCCAACAACTATTACAATTTTTAAAAATAATACAAAAATGCAATGTCTTACTGGTAAGTTAATCTCACCTCAGTAAGTTATTAAAAAAGTGCAGATTAATGTTCTTATAGGAATTTGAATTTGATCATTTTTTGGCGTGTCACTCTTTCCCACCCTCTTTTACATTGTGATGAAATGAGACTTCAAAGTGTATTTTAGAATTTGTCAATAATTTTGATGTCATTACTAAATTCGTCCAGATCTCAAACATGATTATTTTAGTAAATAATTAATTAAATATCCGAAAAGTGGTCATTAAGACCAAAATCCATTGATGAAAAAGCAAATTTAAGACAATGCAGAAAAGGAAAATATGATTAAATTAACGAAGGAAATATATTAATATGCATTAAATTACCTATCAAATTTAACCAGGTTTTGAATTTAACCATGGTTGGTAGCCTCCCCAAGATGAAAAAATAAAAAGTCTCGCTACAGTTCCCAATAGGGTCAATAAAACTGCCCAAAAACATTAAAAAAAACTCCTCTTTGTATTTTATTGTATTATTATATAACAGCTGTTTTCTATGCATTAGCATATTTTCTAAATCTTCAAGGCTTTCACAAATATTCTCTAATCCTCTTTGTGTTCAACAAAAGTGGTTAAACCATCTATATGAGGGTGAGATTCATCAACAGTTGCTCACTTTAAGTGGTGGTACATTACTCAAAACGATTGATATACAAGTTATTTTTCATTATATTACGGACTAGTTTTTTAATGTTTTGATGAGACACAGTTTTCTCTGTTCGTCTGAATTTTACATATCTATCTGACTGCTATGTTTTTCTTCCCGAAGTAGGAGTCGTTACTGCCATGATTAAAATATACTCCCATTAATGATAGTAAATAGTGCCATGTTTAATGCCTAGTTCTGCAACTATTTGGCAGACTACAAGATAGCCATAAATAGTGTCATGTTACTCCTATTTCGGGAAGAAAAACATAACAATCCTATTTTGGAATTCCAAAACCTGTTTACTCCTATTTCAGGAACTTTCCTTTATTCACACGTCAGGAGGTTTAAGGTAAACTTTGCTGCAATTCTTCATTTCTCATTTAAATTTACATACTCTCCGTCACGAAAAGGTTTGCCAAATTGACATTTATTGGTCAATGATAGTCAACTTTGACCAATGATATTTTTAAATACGAAGTTATTTTGAATATGAAAATTATATTAAAATGTTCCTTATTAAAAATATTTTCATAAAAGTATAAAGTTTATAAATTATATAAAAATATAGTAATTAAAATCATTGACCAAGAAAAGTTAATATGACAGACCTTTTTGGGACGGAGGCAGTATTATTTAACTATGTATGTTACGATCTATGATGCATGATTCTGTGTATAGATGTGCATCTGTTGAATTGTACTTTATTGTTTTTTCTCCGGGATGCTTAAACTTTTCATGGCTTTTCCACTTATTTTAGAAGCCTTTTGAAATTTGAGCTGGTTATATTTTTAAATTTAGATTTATCTAAAAGCATGTGTGAAAAAACTTCAATTTCATACTCTATCTAAGGAATTGAACGTTTGCTGTGATTTTGAGTTGATATCACTTCGATGACATCATCTTAAGAATATGACGAAGATTTGATGGATCCATACAAGTGTGTTTACATAAAAGGACTATGAGATTAATGATCTAAAAACATGCAGTAAATATTTAACATGAGAGTTCAAGCACCATGTCTACATTGATATGATTTTTCTAATATAGGAAAAATAATAAAAGAATTCACTCTTCTTTTCCAAAAAAGTATCCAAGTTTGATTAAGTGAATATATAATTATGTTCATAACTGTTCTAGCTTTAACAGCGAGTATTCCTGGAGTTTCTACTTTGTAGGTCAAGTGATTTTATTTCTTCCTGAATTTATTAAACACCCATCAACTTCTGTATTTGCTCATAAGCGTTTCATCAACATGTTGTTTCCTTTCCATGCATGTTGGGTCTATTTGCTAAGGTGTGGTTTTGGTCTGTCAACGGAACTCTCCCATGGTAGTTTAGGTTTATAATTGGTTATATGGTGCCTTCTGGGGAGCCACCTCTAAAACACATTTGAAAAACCCCTTTCTTAAAACTGTATTTCATGTACAAACGATATTGTCACGTCGCGTTCTCAGTTTCAGTGCAACCTAGGAAACTAACGAAGAGTAATACTGAAGGAATTTCAAAGGAAAGAAAATAATGTCGGGGAAAAAAGATTTAAACAATGTTTATATTCCATAAATTTATTTTTAATATTTGTTTGATTTCATTTTAATTGTTTTCTATTTCTACCATATAAGTATTAAGCAATCTAAATATTTGAAAAGAATCTAAAATCATCAATCAAATTTCATTTTCTTTGCTTTTCCTCAAGTAAATCTAAACATGAGAGAATAACTCTGTTCAACATTTCCTTTTTGCAGCATTTTACGTGATCCAAACATAGTCTTATTCTCTTCAACCATGTTTTTTATCAGAAGTGGAATATTATAAAGCGGCAGCCCTCGTGGCAAAAGAACTTGCAGAAAAGGTGTAAGAAAAGGACTTTGCTGCAGTCCAAGTGTTAACATTGAAAGCCCAAAACCTGTTTCCTGGCCTTGTTGCCCTGAGCAAACTTCTTGACATGATCAACATCTATGTCAACTTTGAGAAGACCACCAATGGCAAAGTTGACTGGTATGCTGTTCTTGGAGTGGACTCTTTAGTTGATGATGAGACGTTGAGAAGATATTGCACAAGAATGGCTACATCACTGCACCCAGACAACAACGACTCTTGTGGGGCAAATGGTGCTTTCTGGATACTCATGCAAGCATGCAGTTTGTTTTCAGATCATGCTAAGAGAGCCACTTATGATAGATGACAGCGAAGGCTTGCTATGGAGACTTGTGGGAACGTCTTCCGTAGATCTCATTCTACCAGTAAGATCCAACTAACATCCATTCAACCACAACCACCACTGTTATTCTTGCTAGGGAGAAACACTTTTTCAACGAAATGCAGTTGGTGCAACATGCAATTCCAATACTCAACAGTCTACCTCCACAAACTTCTTATATGTGTCCGCTGCCATTCGTCCTTTTTGGCAACCGAGGAAAGACCAGTGTTTGGGCAGAAACTTTCAAACTACTCTTCCTCTGAGGTAAAATTCTTTCCAACTCCTTCGCTTATGAGGGAAACACCGCCGGTGCTGTTTCCTGAGCTCAACACAATAAGCTGTCCCAATATTTGCTACCATGCTAGCAATGGTTCTGCAACAGTGCTCTCTTCTTCTACTACTCAAGCAAATGAAAAGGCTTTGAACAGATAGAGAAGGATGCATGAACGGAAGTTGAGTATTGACAGAAAAAGGACTATGACTCAAAGCATGGCGACTTCAACAGCTGGGCCTTCTAGCAAAAGCATTGATAAAACAAAAACTTCTAAAAAGCAATTATCTCACTCAGATGTTCATAATATGTTGATAGGGAAGGCCAAATTGGAAATAAAAAAGAGGTTGGATGAATGGGAGGTGACTAATGATGATTGGAGAGAAAGATGACATTAGCACGAAGAATAAGGTTCTTCATACAGAACCCGTTCTTGAGTCGATGACTGTTGCAGATTCAGAGTTTCATGTTTTTGATAAGGACAGAATCGTTTGAAGATAATCAGGTACGGGCTGTATATCACTGTGATGACGGAATGCCCAGGTACTATATAATGATCAAGAAGGTGGTGTCTAGAAGACTGTTCAAGGCATCCATCAGGTTGTTGAACTCCAAGAGCAATAGTGAACTTGGACAGATGAAGTGGGTACCTTCAGGATTTCCAAAGACCAATGGGGATTTCTGGATAGCCAAGTCTGTGGTCAAAGCTTCACTCAACTCTTTCTCCCACAAGGTCAACTGGACAAAGGGTTCGTGGAGAGTCACCAAAATCTACCCAAGTAAAAGGGATGTTTGAAATGTAGTTCAGGTAAAGAAATGGAAATATGGAATAGCGATGAACTGATGAACGTTTGATAGCAAATAATGCCTTAAAATTACATTCATATATAGAAATTTTGTAGTGTAACATGATCAGACGATAGTATAGGATGCTCAACATTCCATTTATAGTCAAATTCTTGAAATGAAAGTTAATTTTGGCTTTCTTCCATAATATGTTAGGAAATTGTGACTGCATTGGAATAAAAAAACAGTATATATGTTCATAGCTGTTTTTAGCATATAATAGTAATACATACAAAACAGTAATATAATGATTCTACACCAAACAACAAACTGAAGAGTCAAAACTAATAGGAGTATCACAGAAATCTTTCAATCCCATTTTTGTTCAGATTGGACATTTGAGTTTGCCCTCTACAAACAAGAACATATAAACCACAATTGCACTTTCTATAAATAATTGCCAAACATCACCTGCCTGCTAAAATACATAGTAAGCAATAAAGATTTCTTGGAGACCCCTGGATAATCTTATTTGTCTGACTAATAATCACCACCAATCTAAAGAACTGCTGATCCAAAAATAAAGGGGCTTCTACGAGGATGCACTTTAAATTTGAACTCCCAAAATCTCTCCCTCCAAGAGATGAGGGTGGGTTTTCCCGGTCTCATAACCAATTATCAAAAACGGGAAAGACTATTTTATACAGATTTTATGTCATAATGTCAATGGCTTCAAACACTTCCTCAACTATTCACTCCCTTTCCGTTGGAAGAGGCTGGGCCATCAATTTGAGGGTCAAAATTCAGCCATGCCCCCCCAGCGATTCTACATTTCTGCCGAGTAAAACATAAACAAAGTTCTATAATGGGATTGGGTATGTTTTTAAATTCATTTCTGCATTTATTTTTTATGAAATTATGTTCTCTTTTCATCTACACCAGCATACCTGCCTCTGACAAGGAAAAAAAGAACTCTTCTATGGTGGTCATTGCAGTCTTGCAGATATGTTAGTACTGAAAATAGAGGTTTTAACAGGGTTAATCTTTACCGAAATTATTTATTTACTTTCTGCATTTACCATTTTTGCTGTTAAATAAAGCATAATTGCATGTATGTGGTTGTATTTGTTGACTTTTATATTCTAATGTGTAAAGTTTTTCTCTTTCACTATAGTTTAATACGAATGTTATGTGAAGGAAACCTGCCTTGATTCTGTGGTGAGTTCATATCACCACATTTATTGTGAATTGGGGTTGGTTGGAGGGTCTAGGTTTTCCTGTTACTCATGTGCCTATTCATTCCTGATGTACATCGAATTTATAATCAACCGTGATATGGAATGAAAATGATGCTTTTTGATCAACTTGTGAGTGCAACTGTGCATGCCTTGCTTCATTGTACTCTAGTTGGAATTTGCTAAAAGGGCTTATTTGCACTTTTTATGAAAGTTCGAGGACTTATTTGGTAGTTCTCCCGTTTGTTTTCTATGGAAGCAAATATCTATCATCATCACCCCAGTGCCGCAAAGGCTCCCGACTACGGTGGGGTAAGGGAAGCAAATATCTATTATCTATGCGGAAACTTATATAAATACCCCGAACTTTGAAGGGGCGTGAGATAAATATCTCAAACTTTGCATATGCGATGTATATTCCCCAAACATTGTATAAAAAGTTATTTTTGCACCATTATTGCAATAAGTACATAGTTTAAATTATTCTAAGCTTTGTTTGGATGCAATTAGCATTCTAAAATTTCTTTTGTGAAATAAGTAATATTACATCTGATAAAATGTAATTTTAATTGCGTCCTCATAAGAGCTTTGAGTATTTTAAATTATGTACTTAACACCCTAAAACTACATTTGTGAAAAAAATATATGATCATGGTGCTAACATAACTTTTTATATAAAGATTGAGGTACATATAACATGTGCAAGTTTGAGGTATTTATCTCACATTTTTTCAAAGTATGGGATATTTAAATTGTTTTTCCCATTACCTATTGATATTTATAAATTTAAGCATAATAAAGTATAGAGTATTGATTTATCAACCATATATACTAAAAATACTGATGGTTTATTCTTAGTTTATATTAGTAAAGTCTAATGGGATAATCAACATGTAATGGGTAATATATTTCGTGGTATTGGGATATATAACAATGCACTCTACATTGATTAGGAATTGAAACCCTGATTGTTTGTAGTACGTATTTGTTGTTAAATCTACTTTACAGATATTAATCAGGGGATTGTTGATAAGTAGTTTGTTTCAGATGAACTTGAGTGTATTTTTATTAGATTCTCCATCGCTTCATACTCGGGTTCTTACGCAAGCTAGGAGAATGAGCTGAGAAGGGAAGCAGTCAAACCCTTTCTTTACACAGTCCATACAAATGACATAGAGAGCCACATTAGAATTGGGATAAGGGTGCTGAATGGTTGTCTGGTTAGAGGTCATTATCTTGTTCTTTTCATTACACACTTGAAGTCTAACAGGGTCATAAGTAATATCACATTCTTTGAATTGAATTGCTTAATGTGATCTTACATTCTCCTAAGTTCGCATTACCTTCTAGAAAGTAATCCTATCACTTAAGGTGATCTTACATTCAGCGAACCAGACACCCCTATGAGGAAAATGGAGCAAGATTCTAGAAAATTCCATGATTAAACCACTACATGATTGTATTTGTTCTGATTAGCTGGTAGAGCATATTACCTTTGTTTGAGTAATAAGTAATAACCTGGTGTCTGTAGGTGGTACACACACACACACACACACACACACACACACACACACACACACACACACACACACACACATATATATATATATATATATATATATATATATATATATATATAAGTATATAACTACCGTCCGCTGTAGATGGACTTACATGATGATCTGAGAAAAGAATTTCAACTACTCAAGATACAGAATTTTCAGACAATTAGATTTATTTAATAAAGATGGCTTGTCAAGTGTAACTTAAGATTTTATAAGTTGATTTATTATTTTACATATGACCGATGTGAGACAAATACCTCTATATATCCACAGTCCAAAATGGCCTACCCAAACAATGGACTCCAAAAAAACACAATCAAATTACAATCACACCAAACTCTTATATAGTTATACCCCATTAAGACTTGAGATTTCATATTAAGCCTAAGATGTGTGTGTGTGTGTGTGTATACACATACATACTTACAAATATATGTTCATTTATTATGTTATATTTAACTGATGTGGGGCAAACACTTCAAAATTAGGAGCCTAAGCTAGTTGAAAATGCCACTGAAGACCTTCTTTTCAACTCACGGGGATAATGGGCAGTTAGATACACCGAGGTATTTGTGCATTCAAACTTTTATGTCATTGATTGATTGAGGTATTAAACAAATCACTCTTCTATAACTGTGGCTACTTAGCAGTTCACACATGCAACCTCTCCTGGCCAATGACCATTTTGGAAATCAGGGTTATGCTGCTAGGCAAAGCTTGGTAACTCAATAAACCCTTCAATAAAGTTGGATTTGAAAAAAAAAACTATAGTTTCATTTAAAACGTCAATAGTAATTCCCCAAACAGTTATCCTAATATCGCATGCTTATTGGGCAAAGAATGTCAAAGGTCGGTTACCATAATCAGCTATACTTACTTTGATGATTTGCATGACATTTATGCTAATGGTTCAAATATTTCATTCCATCTTAATGTATACTTAGCACTAGGATACCACCCGGGAAACGGAATCTTTAGCTTACAAGGAAATTAAAAATCTTTCCAATTCTTGACAGTCTTTATAGGGTCAGAACATATCATTGTGTGTGTTCTAGCACATATATTTAGTGCTAACATCAAGCTTGTAAAGTCACGTAAGACCAGAGCGTGTGGAGTAAACGAGAATGGCAAGCGGATATGTAGATGATGACTGTGTTTAGGAGCTATACTTCCATGCAACAAGACAACAAAAGAGCGGTTGGACAAAAAGGCATCAAGTAAAATACTATTACCTCCGCCCCCCTAACATTGGGACAAAAGGGAGTGGTGCGGTTAGTAAGAAAAGTAAAATTGTGTAGTTAGTTAAGTTGATAAAGTGTGAATAAAGTAAGAATGAATTGTAACCGCCAAAATATTACCAAATATGGTATGAGACAAACTTAGTGGTTCGGATGAAAAAGGTAAAACAGGACTAAGATATGGGGATAGAAGGAGTATCATTTTCCAAATAATTAAATAAATGAGCTTCATATATCAACAATTGGAGTATGTTTACACGGCATGGTAAATCTGCGGGTGTAGCACAATAAAAAAGACTGACATGCTAAGCAGCAGACTTTCTAGATTTTTTTTACAACAATTATAGGCCATAGTCTTTAATCAGCGGTCTTTCCAATTTTAGTCTGATTAATGTGACACCGACGTTTGTGTTTTTTTAGCACAATAGTTAGAGGATTAAAAGTGAAAAATAAAACGCAGATACAGAAAGTGTCTCTATTAGAGACTAATAGAGTCATTGCCATAATAGTTAGAGGTGGAAAAGTGGAAAGCTTCTTAGTCGGGAAGAAGAGTGAAGCGAATAACGATGGTTCATTTTAGCCAAGTAAAGTTGGATATTTTTGTAAATCTAGACCTCAGATCAATATTGTTTTTTATCAAATATATTCGGCTAGTTTATAATGCAATTCACTTGTGTAAATATTTTGTGTTATCTCTTTGAAGCTGCATAATAGTTTTTCCTGATGCCTAATTGTAAACTCTAACCACGGAAACACTTGTATTTCCTTATCAGCATCATAGAACTTTTTTGGTCACATTGCAGGAGGATTGCTTCTGAACGTGCTGTAATATCGTAATTTATTGGATTATTGGAGAAAGAGAGGCTGGGACATTATTTATTCAGACACCACACATTGTTTTAAAACTTGTTTTAAGTTGTTCATGAGGAACAACTAACAGATGCATATACATTGCAAGGTTTTGCTAGGCTATCATCTAGACTATCAATATACATCTTATCTGTAAAACCATGATTCATGACATACCCAGTTTATTTGATCATTTTTAAGAAAGAGATTGCCAACAGTTTGAGGGTTTTCACATAATCAAAATGATAATGCAGATTGCAGAATGATTTTTATCTAATTTATCATGAACTGCTGTCATCGACTCATCGTATCATTGTACATTTTTGGTAAAAGTTTTTTTCCCCCGTTTATTAGCCACATTTTCTTCTAAGCACTGTTTTAAAAGAAAATGACACATTTACCCTTTTTTTTATAAATGACCATTTTTCAACATCATTTTCTCTACAACAACAACATTCAAGCCTTATTCCCAAAAGATAAGCATCATTTTTACCACCATTTTCTCTAATCAATAAAAAATATGTTCTAGCTATATTTACTACCAAACACTAACTTATTTGACTATACTGGTTTAATGAGGTGATGAAAGGAAAGAATTGACATTACCCATATTTTCTAAATATGATTCTTTTAACCATTTTTTTCAGATATCATTTCCTTTATCTATAAAAAATATATGTTTTACATGTTTTTTTAAATTATTCGGTTGGTTCTTGTCGTGCAAGGACCTCTTACTGGCCGCGGAGAAGAGGGTTAAAGTTTCGACATTCTGTCCCCACACCAAACTGAAAATATGCACATTATTTAGGCTTTAGACAGCTCAGAGATGTAAGTCCATTGGATTTCTCATTCATGCACATTACACAAAAAGCATTTTTTAGTCATAAGAGTTAGGGGGTGACAGAATACAGGTTAGATCCACATCAGAGTCTAAAGCTCTTTTATTGCCTTCTCACTTGAGCAGCAGAAGCAATAGTTCAAAGCAGTTAAACATTGAGGCAATCAAATAATCATTACCATTTTTTAAAATAATACTAAAACTCAAAGATTTACTGATAAGTTAATTCTCACCTTTGTAAGTTATTATAAAAGTACAGCTCATTGTTCTTATATGAATTTGATCATGAGCAGTAAAATTTGGAGTTTCACTGTTTTATTGAAACCAGAACATTTTCGGTGTGTCGCTCTTTCCGACCCTCTTTTACACGTGTGATGAAATGCCATTTCAAAATACATTTTAAAATTTGTCAATAGCTTTGATGTCATTACTAAATTTGTCCAGATTTGAAACATGGTTATTTTAGTAAATAATTAAATATCTGAAAAGTGGGCGTTAAGACCGAATCCATGGCTGAAAAAGAAAAATTACGACAATGCAGAAAAGGAAAATTTCAATAAATTAAAACAGGAAATATATTAATATGCATTAAATTACCTGTCAAATTCAACCAGGTTTTGAATTTAACCATGGTTGGGTAGCCTCCCCAAGATGACAAAATAAAAAGTCGGGCTACAAAGCCCAATAAAACCGCCCAAAAACATGAAAAGAAACTCCTCTTTATTTTATTACTCCATATTATATAACAGCTGTTATCCTATGCATTAGCATATTTTGTAACTCTTCAAGGCTTTCACAAATATTTTCTGATCCTCTTTCTGTTCAACAAAACTGGTTGAACCATTTATATGAGGGTGAAATTCAACAACAGTTGCTCACTCTAAGCGGTGTTACATTACTCAAAGCGATTGATATACAGGTTACTTTTCATTAAACTAGTTTTTTAATGTTTTGATCAGATTCTGTTTTCTCTGTCATCTGAAATATATGTATCTATCTGTAGTTGTAAAGGCAAAAAGTCTCTATTTTTTCAGGTTTCAAAATTTTATGTGCTGAAATTCGATTTATTTACAGACCAAGAGGTTTAAGGTAAACTTTGCTGCAATTCTTCATTTTTCATTTTGAATTTACATTTCATTTAACAATGTGTGTTTTAATGCCTAATTCTATGTATAGATGTGCATCCGTTGAATTTTACTATGTTTAAGATTTTTTCCCAGGATGCTTTAACTTTTCATGAACTTTCCACTTGTTGTAGGAGCCTTTTGAAATTTGGGGTGGTGACGTTTATTGATTTTAGAATTTAGATTTATCTTATAGAACGCTTGTAAAAATTGAATTTCAATCTCTATGTGAAGAATTGAACGTTTGTTATGATTTTGAGTCGATATCACTTTAATTGAGATCATCTTAAGAATATGACGAAGATTTGATGGATCTATACAAGTGTGTTTATTTAAAAGGACTAGGAGATTTATGATCTAAAACATGCATTGAGTATTTACCATGATAGTTCAATTACCATTTCTACATTAATATGATTCTATCTAATATAGGAAAAATAATAAAAGCATACACACTTCTTTTAAAAAAATCTGCAAGTTTGATTAAGTGGTTATATAATTATGATCATAACCATTCTAGCTTTATCAAAGAGTATTTATTAAGTTTCTACTTTATAGGTGAAGCAATTATTTTCTTTCTGAACTTGCTAAACACCCATCAACTTCTTCATTTTCTCATAAGCATTTCATCAACATGTTGTTTCTTTTCCATGCATTTTTTGTCTATTTGTTAGTGTTTGATTTTAATCTGTTAACGGAACTTTCCCACCGTTGTTCAAGTTTATATTTGATTATATGGTGCCTTCTTGGGACCATATTCCACCTCTAAAACGCCTTTAATTTTTTTTTTCTGAAAACTACTTTTTATCTGCAAATGATATTGTCATGTCACGTTTCCCGTTTCAATGCATCATAGGAAACTATGGAATAGAAATATCAAAAAACATTGGAGGAAAGAAAGTAATTTCGGGGTAAATAAAATAATAAAAACATTGATTGATAATCCAGAAATTAATTTCTATTTTTTGTTTGAATTCATTCTCGCAGCATCTTACGTGGTCCAAACATAGCCTTAGTCTCTCCAACGAAGTCCTTAATCAGAAATGGAATGCTATAAAGCGGAAGCCTTCAGGGAAAAAGAAATTGCAGAAAAGAAGGTGTTAGAAAAGGACTTTGCTGGAGCCCGAGTGTCGGCACTGAAAGCCCAAAACCTGTTTCCTGGCCTTAATGGTCTCAGCGAACTTCTTGACGTGATCAACATCTATGTCAACATTGAAAAGACCACCAATGGCGAAGTTGACTGGTATGCTGTCCTTGGAGTGGATTCTTTAGTTGATGATGAGAAACTGAGAAGACATTGCGCAAAAATGGCTACATCAGTACACCCGGACTACAACCACTCTTGTGGGGCAAATGGTGCGTTCAGGATAATCATGCAAGCATGGAGTATGTTTGCAGATCATGCTAAGAGAGCCACTTATGATAGACGACGGCGAAGGCTTGCTATGGCGACTTCTCGGAACGTCTTCCGCAAATCTCATGCTACCAGTAAGGTCCAACTGACATCCATTCCACCACAACCACCAAAGCTATGCTTGCCAGGGAGAAACACTTTTTGGACTAAATGCAGTTGGTGCAACATGCAATTCCAATACTCAACAGTCTACCTCCACAAACTTCTTATATGTGTCCGCTGCCATTCGTCCTTTTTGGCAACTGAGGAAAGATCAGTTTTTGGGCAGGCATTCCCAAGCTATCCTTCTTCTGAGGTAAAATTCTTTCCAACTCCTTCGCTTATGAGGGAAACACCGCCTGTGCTGTTTCCTGAGCTCAATGCAATAAGCTGTCCTAATATTTGCGACCGTGATAGTAATGGTTCTGCAACAGTGCCTTCTTTTTCTGCTCAAGCAAATGAAAAGGCTTTGAACAGAAAGAGAAGGATGGATGAACGGAAGTTGAGTATTGACAGAAAAAGAAGGACGATGGCTCAAATAATAGCGACTTCAACAGCTGGGCCTTCTAGCAAAAGCAATGATAAAGCAAAAACTTCCAAACAGAAATTATCTCACTCAGATGTGCATAATGTGTTAATAGGCAAGGCCGTATTGGAAATAAAAAAGAAGTTGGATGAATGGAAAGTCACTAATGATGAAGTTGGAGAGAAAGACGACACTGGCATGAAGAATGAGGTTCTTCATACAAAACCAGAAAATGTTCTTGAGACGATGACCGTTCCGGATTCAGAGTTTCATGATTTTGATAAGGACAGAATGGAAGACTCGTTTGAGGATAATGAAGTCTGGGCTGTATATGACTGTGATGATGGAATGCCCAGGTACTATGCCATGATTAAGAAGCTGCTGTCTAGAAGACCGTTCAAGGCATCCATCAGTTGGTTGAACTCCAAGAGCAACAGTGAACTAGGACAGATGAAGTGGGTAGTTTCAGGATTTACAAAGACCAGTGGGGATTTCTGGATAGGCAAGTCTATGCTCAATGCTTCAGTCAACAATTTCTCCCACCAGGTTAACTGGATAAAGGGCTCCCGGAGAGTCATCAAAATCTACCCATGTAAAGGGGATGTTTGGGCTCTATACAGTGAATGGTCGCCCGAATTGAATGAGTTCACCCCTAACAGTGTGGTTCACAAGTATGAAACAGTTCAAATCCTTGAAGAGTTCAATGAGGATGGAGTTGCTAGAGTTGTCCCGTTGGTCAAAGTGCATGGCTACAGATCAGTGTTTAAGCAGCATGAGGACCCCAGCAAAATCCGGTCCATCCCAAAAGAAGAGATTTTTAGACTATCTCACCAAATCCCGAAGTATGTCATAACTGGTATGGAAGGTCCAAATGCTCCCTCTGGGGGGTTTCTCGAACTCGACCCTGCTGCTCTGCCACCAGAACTTCTCCAAATTATTGATGATGATAAAGAGAAAGAAGCAGAAATGGGAACAAATGCTCAAGAGTCCGAGGTTGTTGACAACCGCTTTCGTTTGACATATTTTAGAAAACAGAAAAGAATAGATTCAGCTGTAATAAATATTAAGACCGACCAATGAGGTCATGCCACCTAATCCATTATCCAAGCGAACCAATCAAGCCTCTTTTGTTATGCCAATCAAGCTCAGGTACATAAATAGAACAGTGATGAACTGATAAATCTTTATGTCAGGTGCCCATGAAATTTTGGTAGAAAATACCTTAAAATTACACTGCATATATAAAAATTTTGTTTCTAAGTTCCTATGTAGTGTAGCATGAAAGTTCGTACACATTCCATTTATATTTAGTTCCTAAGAAATAAGAATGAAAGTTAATTTTGGATTTCGTCTATATTATGTTTGGGTAATATTTCTGCTTCAAAATAAAAAAGCATTGTCATATAAATGCTCATAGTTTTCTTGTGCTTATGTTTGAATTATATATGTAGTTACAGATAAGTGGTCAGAGTGTTGGATTAGAGTTTCAATTCACTTTCTTGTCTCCATAAAAATCATAGCTTATTTATATGTAATATGTGTTAGGTTTGTTGCTCAAATATAATAGGGTTCACAAAGAAAGCCAGAACTAGCTTCTATCTATTTTTTCAATGTAACTATCAAGTAAATAGAATGTGATGAGCATTACAATATGTGGAGATATTAGAATATTTGGTTGATTATAATGAGATTTGTTCTGATCATGATCTGATTTCCTAGAATCAAGTAGGAGATTTGTATTAATTAGAAGATCTTATACATAATTACTCTTTCCTTTATTAAGTTAGCCTAGGCCTATAAATTGTATTTAGCTTCTGTATTTGCAATCAATTAATAAAACTCCATTCTTCAACTTGGTATCAGAGCGTCCCGATTCTAGGGGCTCTGCTTCTGCACGCAAACACAAAAAACCCTTTCTTTTTCATCACAAAATTACTGCCAGAAGGCTGCTCCTCTAGGTTTTGTTCCAGAGGTGTTTTTTTTCTTCTTCTTTGAAACTGCCACTTTACTATGCCTGATCTCGCAGACAAAACTCTTTCTCTTCCACCATTGACCCACAATGACCTCCCGATATTACAAGGGTCATACCGGTTAGATGGGCGCAACTACCTTCAATGGGCCCAGCTTGTTCGTACCACTCTTAGAGGACGCAAAAGAATTAGTCACATCGAAGGCAAAGCCCCTGCTGAGACAGATCCACACTATGAAACATGGGTTGATGAGGATTCTCTCATTATGACCTGGTTTTGGCACTCTGACTCCGGAGGTTAGTAGGAATTATATGTTTTTCGCAACTGTTGGGGAGATTTGGAAGAATCTGGCAGAAACATATTCCATGAAACAAGATCTCTCAGCATGTTTTGAATTGGAAAATAAAGTCTTTAATACTAAGCAGGGAACTCTCTCTGTAACTGACTATTATGGCACTCTAAATGGTCTCTGGATCGAATTAGATCAGTATCAAAGTTTGACAATGAAGTGTGATGAAGACTCCACTGCACTAACCCAATTTATTGAAAGAACACGGATATTTAAGTTTCTCTCTGGGCTCAACTCTGAATTTGATCCCATTCGGGTTCAAATTTTTGGTAATAAGAAACTGTCATCTCTTTCAGAAGTCTTTCATACTGTTCGTGGTGATGAAAGTAGGAGGTCGGTGATGATGGAAGAGAAATCAGTTGATGGTTCAGCTTTAGCCACCGGAAAGGGTTCCATACAAGGATCCACTTTGAGAGGCCCCATTTTGAAGTCCAACAGTGAAGATCGATGGTGCAGTTACTGTAAAAAATCTGGTCATTCAAAGGACACATGTTTCAAACTGCATGGAAGGGATAAAGTCCTTGGACGTATAAGCGGGTCCAAAAATATTGTTCAGAGACGTGCAAATCACACTGTTTCTAATCTGAAATTGAAGGCAATCCACCTAGTTCACCCACAGAAGATATCCCCGGCCTTAGCAAAGCAGAACTTGAGCGCCTAAGAGCACTTATGGACTCCTTGAGTACACCCACTGGTAATTGTTCTCTAACAATGACTGGTAAGAATTCTACCTTCTTATCTTTTGATGCTTTGAGTACTGATCATAGTTGGATTATTGACTCTGGTGCTACAAATCACATGACACCTCACATCTCACATTTATCTTCATATTCCACTTTACCAAACAAACACCATATCACTGTTGCTAATGGATCCCAAACTCCCATTACTGGATGCGGTAACATCAACCTGAATTCATCTCTTCACCTTAAGCATGTGCTTCATGTTCCCGGGCTCTCTAATAACCTTTTGTCTATCCACAAACTCACCAAAGATTTAAACTGCGCAGTAACTTTCTTTCATTCCCATTGTGTTTTTCAGGATCTTGCCACGGGGAAGACGATTGGAATTGCTAAGGAACGGGACGGGTTATACTCTCTGCCGTATAAGGAAAGTATTTGTCATCAAGCGAGTTCAGAACCTTGGAATTCCTCTCAAATATGGTTGCATCACAAACGTCTTGGGCATCCTCCCTTTAAAGTTGTTCGGGCCATGTTTCCCCATTTATTTACAAAATTGTCAGTTGAGTCTTTTCACTGTGATGTATGTCAATTTTCCAAACATCATCGTTCCACGTTTTTTCCTAGTAATAATAAAAGTGCCCAACCTTTTGATTTGGTTCATTCTGATGTTTGGGGACCGTCCGTTTCAAATATTTCTGGTGCAAAATGGTTTGTCACTTTTATTGATGACTGTTCTACGATTACGTGAGTTTTTCTTATGAAAGATAAATCAGAAGTGTTTCAACTATTTGTTAATTTTTTCCACATGGTTCAAACCCAATTTGGAAAACCTATCAAACGGTTACGGTCAGACAATGGGAAAGAATATGTAAATCGGAACTTTTCTGATTTTCTGAAACAAAATGGTGTTGTTCATGAATTGACTTGTGTTGACACCCCACAACAAAATGGGGTTGCTGAGCGGAAAAACCGTCACCTTTTTGAAATTGCTAGAGCATTACTCTTTCAAATGAATGTTCCCAAGTTTTATTGGGGAGAAGCTGTGTTGACCGCTACTTATTTAATCAATAGGTTACCATCTAGGGTTTTATCTGGTGTTAGCCCTATACATTTTATAAATAATTTCTTTCCATCAATGCCCACTATGTCAAGTCTCCAGAGTCGTGTTTTTGGTTGTTCTGCATTTGTTCATGTTCATGGTCCTCATCGAAGTAAGTTAGACCCCAGGGCTCTTAAATGTATCTTTATAGGATATGCACCAAATAAAAAAGGGTATAAGTGTTATCATCCTTCTAGTCGTCGTGTTTATATATCCATGGATGTCACTTTTCTGGAAACCGAATCTTTTTATCCTAATTCTCAGGTTCAGGGGGAAAGTAGACAGGAAGTTGAGTCCCCTGAGTTTCCTATTCTTCCTTTAATACATGTACCCTTGAATTCACTTCCTATTCCTGCCCCTAAGGACAGTGATGCTACTGATAATGGTTCTGAACAAATACCAGTGCACAATAATGATGACAGGTACCATATAAAGTACCAACGAAAAGCTAAACCCGTCCTAATCCATCAGCAAGACCAATCGTCTGACCGTGAGGTAAGTACTCACAACCTCGAGCCTAATAATTCGTGTTTAAATGCTCCTAACTCCGAGCCTAACAAATATTGTGAGCCAAACCCTGATGACCAACCCATTGCGTTGAGAAAGAAAAAACGATCTTGCACCAAGTACCCTATATCTCAGTTTGTGTGTACTAAGAATCTTTCTGCCCAACACCAGAGTTTTCTTTTAGCTATCGACTCTATTAGAGTCCCTACATCAGTACAAGAAGCTTTAAAAAATAAGAATTGGATTCAAGCCATGAATGAAGAGATGCATGCACTAGAAAAGAATAAAACTTGGGAGATGGTTGAAAAACCAAATAACAAAAAAACAGTAGGCTGTAGGTGGATATACACAATTATATACAATATTTCTTCGTATATGCCAGTTATGACATATTACGGGATTTGGTGAGAGTCTAAAATTTCTTCTTTAGGGATGGACCGGATTCTGCCGGGGTCCTCATGCTGCTTAAACACTGATCTGTAGCCATGCACTTTGACCAACGGGACAACTCTAGCAACTCCATCCTCGTTGAACTCTTCAAGGATTTGAACTGTTTCATACTTGTGAACCACACTGTTAGGGATGAACTCATTCCATTCGGGCGACCATTCACTGTATAGAGCCCAAACATCCCCTTTACATGGGTACATTTTGATGACTCCCCGGGAGCCCTTTATCCAGTTAACCTGGTGGGAGAAATTGTTGACTTAAGCATTGAGCATAGACTTGCCTATCCAGAAATCCCCACCGGTCTTTGCAAATCCTGAAACTACTCACTTCATCTGTCCAAGTTCACTGTTGCTCTTGGAGTTCAACCAACTGATGGATGCCTTGAACGGTCTTCTAGACACCAGCTTCTTGATCATGGCATAGTACCTGGACTTTCTAGAAGTGTTTCTTACAACAATTATCGGCCAAAGTATTTCATCAGCAGTCTTTCCGCTTTTAGTCCTCTAATTACTATGACATCTATTTCGAGATTTGTTGAGATAGTCTAAAGACCTCTTCTTTCGGGATGGACCAGATTTTGCTGGCGTCTTCCTGCTGTTTAAACACCCATCTACAGCCGCACACTTTGACCAATGTGACAACATTAGCAACTCCATTAGTCATTAAAATTGTACTTCTTATAAATTATTACTACCTCCGTCCCAAAAAGATTGATACATTTTGACTTTTCTTAGTCAATGGTGGTAATGTTTAGACAATGATTTTAGGTATTATATTTGTTTGTAATTTATAAATTTTAAACTTTTATGTAAGATTTTTTAATAAAGAATATGTTCATATAATTTTCATATTTTAAATAATTTTGTATTAAAAGATATCATTGGTCAAACTTAACCATCATTTCCTAATGTGCATTTGATGTTCTTTCATTCATTTATAAACACAGAAAAACTATGAACACCTAAAATAGAGGGTTTTTAATTGTTATTCCAATGTAATACATGCATAGCATAGGGAAAGGTTGATCTGACTTTCACTTTTGGGAGACCAAATGTACGTCTACTAGTAGTCTAGTATGATGTATAGTTAAGTCATCCCACATTGTCTAGATATACATAATAATACAAATCAACCATTTATTCTATAATGTTGACTTTTTAGGGAGGAATTCAAAATCTTGATAATATCATCTAATTTAACTGAAATCTGATGTTACATTTCAAACGATTTATCTGTAAAAGCTACGGTCTGGGGTACCAAATTTTAAAGCCTCTTATATTCTTGTGGCAGGTGGTCAAATGAAACTTCTAAATGAACATTTATAGTTTCATTGGAACTCCTGATGCGTCATATCAGATTATCAGCTAGTTCATTGAATTATTTGAATTTAAATCCACTGGAAATAACTTGATGCTCTGAACTAAATGCTATCAAAAGTGGAGTTTCTTGTGTTATGGGAAAAAGATCTATACTTTATGAATGTAATAATGTATCCTATAGGATTTGCGAGGCCATTGTGTTGTGATGAATTTGCTAATATGGACCTATAGACACTGATAATCTGCACATATATTCTTTGTGGAATTTAAAAGAGATTATTCAATGAGGGGGATTCCTTACATTATGCATAGTGTTCAATCAAATTGAATGACCTCAGAAATGGGTGGAATCAAAGTTTTCTTGGATGAATAATATGCCTTCAGAAATGTATCCCATGGTATAAGATAATTCCTGTTTGTAAAGTATCAGTTCGGTCCTGTGGACGTGATTTGGGTCAAATCTGTTTAGGGTATATTACAATAATGTCATGTATACTTTGTTTATCAAGTTTTGTGTATTTTTTGTAATATAAGTATAGCATCTTAATAAAAGAGGTTTTTCCCAACATATTACTAATAGAAATTTTATAGACGAAAATGTTACTAAGTCATTATGGATATACTCTTATAGATTACTGTGAATGAGTCTAATGATGGCAACATAAAAGATAATTTTGTTTCATGGAACCTCCAATTGCCTTATATACTAATCTATAAAAAGTTAGCTCATTAAGGTATTTTTGTTAAATTCCACAAGGCATTACATCATGTATATGCTCCTAAACGTAATAAAACTACATTTTGTTGCATCTTTTTGGAAAACAGTCTCTTTCAACTAGCTTAAAGAGTCTTTTGTGTTTTATTGAAACTCCTCGTCTCCTGAGCCTAAAAAATGTCAACATATTCATTGAATTAGTGCACCTGGATGCTATTACATATTCCAAGTATAAAAAGTAGAGTTTGCCAAGCACCTTGTGCTTCGATTGCTTCGATGATATTATTATTACTCTAACACTTCCAAGGAGAAGTTTACAGATTCGAAACTCATCTCAATCAAGAATGTAGATATTTAACATAACATATAATATTGTCTATAATGTGTAATATAGTACAACAAAAAATAAAATGGGGTTCACACATAACCCTAAAGTAGAGAGCGAAAGTTCACTTTGTGTTTGTGCGGCCATTCCCTCACGCAGGGTTTGGTTTTTCCCCAAATGTTCTAGGCTAGGCATGGTCTGGGCCTGGGTCGGCCCGGGCTCCGGAACGGGTCGGGGCGAGACTGGGGTTTTGGGATGAAGGCCCTGTACCGGCCCGGGTTGGTGCTGGGGCTGGGTCAAGTCGGGTTAGGTCTAAGTTTTTTTTATATTTGTTTCTTCGAATTTATTCCTCCCCTCACTCCCAAACTGTAATACCCGAGATTAATTTAAGAGGATTAATAGGACTACTCATACCAATAGAGGTGCATATCCTTTTAAGGGAGCTCATTGACCAAGAACTACAAAGTAGTTGGGATGGGTACCCCTGGGAAGTTTCTCAGGGCGCGCACGAGTGAGGACAAAGTGCGCGGTAAAGGCTCGTGATGGTTTGTGAGGACAGTACTAGAGATTTGGAGGGTGTTTTTGAGTAACTACCTCGGGGCCTACGGGGTCGGGGTGTTACACCCCCCAAACCACCCAGTCCCACCCACTTAGCAACCAATGACTGAGAAAAAACATTGGGCCTGGACCGATCTCGGATCGGCTGGACCGGTTCACATTTTGCAAGGCCCGTAACCCACCCCTCTTCCACCCGGTTCGGGCCCCCAGTCCCGGTCCCGGTATCGCTCAAGCGGGTCGGGCCAGGGCCGCATAGTACCGCGCCGGACCGGGTCTCGGGTCGGGCTGACCCGCCACAGTCCATCCCTATTTCTAGGTTTGTGTGGCCAGAGAATTTCAGCCTCGCGCATCGTGCAGGCTTTGTTTTTGTTCACAGGTTCGTCTTCAACTGCTCAACACGGTAAGAAGAATTCATGGAGTCCATTGCTAACCAGTACGACACTTGGTCACACGGTGACTTCTCCTACACTTTTGATTGCTCAGGAGCAGAGGATGTTATGAATAAGGAGAAAGGAGATGAAGAAGATGCAGTATTGTCAGTCCGTTCCCCTCCCGAACCGCCGCCGTGAAAGAATCTTGTGTTTAGGGTTTGGAAGATGATGTTTCAAGTTTGGATTTATTTTAATCATCATGCTCTTATTTTTATTTTTTGTTTCGAACTGAATGTTGTTTTGATTTTTTATTTCCATTAGCAAAACTCTAGAATTTAGGTTGAGTGATGAAAGATCTATTGCGTTCGTCATTGATTCAGTTAAGCTCATTGTAGGATCAACGAGTCATATTACTTTTTTGGAGGTGATCGACTCTGAGTATGATTCGAGGATAGACGGTCGGAAAGAGACTTTTACTCTGTTTATATTTTGCCCGAATTCGGATTATTCAATATAAGTCATTTCTTTCAAAAGAAAAATACTATTGGATGGAGTAATGCACTAGGACTCAATGAGTGGAGCCGGACGAAGCGAAGGGTAAACCGTAAACCATGGCAGTCAGAGAAGATATACAAGTCATC
Organism: Cuscuta europaea; assembly: GCA_945859875.1. NCBI lineage: Eukaryota > Viridiplantae > Streptophyta > Magnoliopsida > Solanales > Convolvulaceae > Cuscuta > Cuscuta europaea. The sequence goes on from CAMAPE010000070.1 coordinate 3,202,325, forward strand.
AAAGTTCCTAAGGGTCATTTAGGTGGAATTAATTGGGGTTTAGACCCTACAAGTAAACCCTAAAATAAATTAGATAAACTAAAGAACAAATCATATATTACCGCACAAAAATCAAACTTTACATGAACATAAATTTAACGCACCAGATCAAAATGAACTTGATAAATTTAAGTCATCAAATTTGTCTACGATGTAAAGTACCATTGCTTAAAACTATTGGTCTTTGATTTGACAATACTATAGTTGCCTAATTACATCAATAACATATCGTAATTGTTGGGTGTGTATTTTCAGGTCTCCGACCTAACGATTCATATATACCATCCCAGGTTTTTTTTATAAAGCGGAAGGCAAATCACCAAAATCAGTGGCGTAAATGTCGAGGAACATTTGCCAGATTTTATTGAAAATAAGAGAATACAAAATGAAGAGTGTGACTAGACCAAAACCTCTTCTAGAATGCACACCCTCTAAAAATACACGTGTGAAAATAAAATAAAGCTCTAATGGGGGCCAGCCTGACCCCAAAGAGAAAAACTACAGCAAAAGAAATCAAAAAGCTAGAAAACTAATAAAAGCATCTGAAAGAGGGGAGCCCAAATAAGTCTCTGAAATAAGCATGACGGGCCAGTAAAGGTAAATCGTTGTGCCTTCGATAAATATGCAATTGGGCTGAAGAATTATTTGCTAAATGGTGAGCGGCCCAATTACACTCACGCAAGGTATGTCCGGTTGATACTCCTTGCCTAATTTGAAGTTGCTTCATCTCCTGAATCAGGACATTCCACCTTCCGTACCTGGTCGAAACAAGAGAACACCTTCACCGCATCTGTCTCAACAAGAAGAAGTAGTCTGGCTGAACACTCTCACACTCATTGTATCTGGTGGCTGGTGCCTCACAAAGAAGACCAAGACTGGTGGCCAGCTCTTGTTTCACTCGTACGTTCTAGGGGTGGGCATAAAAAACCGTAACCGATTAACCGTACTAAATAAACCAAAAAATTGGTGTTTTTCCGGTTAACCATACCATGTTTTAAAAAATTCACGGTACAGTTAACCAACCGAAAGAAAACAACGATAAACGGTACGGTTATGGTTTTGAAACTAAACTACCACCGGTTAACCGATAATCCAAAGTTAAATATTACATCTAAACTAATGTCAAAATCAAGTATTCGTGAGTCCGTGAGTATGGTCTCGTACTGGGAATAACAACATGTCTGTTAAACTGTTAATATTAGAGTCGAGCTAAAAAGTGGTGGTTCATTGAGATTGGAGCTATTATATTATTATTAGTTATTAATTAATTAAGTAATTTTTCATACGACACAATCACAATTGAGGCAGGTGTCTATCCCACTGGAAGACTATATGTACTGCTTCAGTGCTCAATAATACCGAGTATATGGAAAACCTTGTAGGGGAGCTATGTCCAATTCTTACTGGACAACAAAATCTCTGGGAGTAAACAATATGAGCAACGCAATCATAGGAATGCTAGCACATAATTGAGCCGTAGATGTTCAATTATACGAGACGGCACATTTTTAGTTGTTCAAATGGTTTTTTGGTTAACCAATAATTGGTTAACATATATTACGGTTAAATTTTACATGGTTAACCGATGTTATGGTACGATTAATGATATTATAAATATATTAACCGAAATCACGGTTAACCAAAAATTGATTAATCGAAATGCGGTTAACCAACCGTGCCCACCCCTAGTACGCTCTAGACAACAAAGAAAGGGGTACCTCTGACTTATACAAGTCGCAAGGGTTGAGGACAAAATAATATAGAGAGGCCCCATAAGAGGATAACAACAGATAGAATACCGAGGGGTCAAAGGGTCAAGCGGTCAAAGGACAAAGGGTCAGTTCAATAAGTGAGTTAATGGATAGGCAACATGAGAGGGAGAAAAACACGAGGACTTGATAGGACGATACTAATGATTATAAGTTATAACAATAGTAGCATTTCAAATATTATTTTTGTATTTATTTAATTATTTATTTATTTATTATTTCAGTTAATAAAAGAAAAAGCATATTAAGATATTTAAAAAATTAAAATTATAATAATATAGCTATAATTGCATTTGTAATATAACATAATACTAGTATAACATTTTGTGATATTATTCTACTCTATTTGACAAAAGAATTTACTTTATTTGAGTCTGATCTATTTTTATCAAATGTATAAGTCATCTTAAATATGCTATTTGTGAAAGTTAAATTGAGATACTATACACCAATTATCATTATTATAATTATAATCATTTGTATTAATGTTATAGTGTAATTATGGTTACTATTATAATAAACTTATGTTGTTTTTACTTACACTTATGTCTTAAACTAAATTTCTTGCTTACAGTTCGTTATCATAATAAAAAATCTTTGTATCTTCTCTAAAGAATTTTTTGAATGATTGACTTTCTTTCTCTGCATTTTCTCGGCCAAGGGTAATTATCGTTACTGAACAATTTCACTTGATTAGTTCAGGGGTCAAAAGAAAATATTAAATATGAGGATATAGTATAACACTATACTTCGTAATAATTATTGTTAGTGTTATAAAGTATTAAGATAATTTATTGTGGGAGGTGACAACTGTGTGATTGAGGTTTGTGCAGAGGAGAGAGAATTAATTGGAACCTCAAATTCTTTACTTAAAAGGGAAAGTGAAAAAGTTAGTGAGACATACAAAAAATAAAAGTTGACAAAGTTTTAAGGGAGTATGTTATTGTTATTATTTTAGATGATTAGTATGAGAGGTTTCATATAAAATGTCAACCACAAATGATGTAGATCAACCAATCTTGAAGTTTGTGTTTCTTTTTTAATTTTGCCATGATTGGATCAATTTTCTCGTCAGCGTGACTTTAGTGTCCTGATGCCACATTGATAATGAATGTTTCATTAAAAAAAGATGTTACCTCATCCTCCATGAGGTCGCCAACGTTTACCGAACAGTTAGATTGGGAGGATGAATTTTTATGTATCACTCTTTCCTACCCTCTTTTTACACGTATGATGAACTTTCATTTCAAAATATATTTTAAAATTTGTCAATAGCTTTGATGTCATTACTAAATCTGTCCAGATTTGAAACATAGTTATTTTAGTAAATACTCCCTCCGCCTTTCTGTAATTGTCCCATTTTTCCATTTTTGGATGTCCCTTTATTATTATCTCATACCATATTTGGTAACATTTGTGTGATTCTAATTCATTCTTACTTTATTTCCACTTTATCAACTCATTACCAATCACATAATTCTAATTTTCTTAAAAATCATATCACTCCCTTCTGTACCAATATTAGGGGGCGGAGGGAGTAAGTATTGAAAAGTGGTCGTTAAGACCAAATCCATTGATGAAAAAGAAATTTTAGGACAATGCAGAAAAGGAAAATTTCAATAAATTAAATTAAAACAGGAAATATATTTATATGCATTAAATTACCTGTCAAATCCAACCATGTTTTGAATTTAACCATGGTTGGGTAGCCTCCCCAAGATGACAAAATAAAAAGTATGACTACTTCCGAATAAAACCGCCCAAAAACATGAAAAGAAACTCCTCTTACTTGGTTATATGTTGATTTTAAAATTGTGTATACCCTCCCTATTTTACTTTAAAATTGTGGAATGTATTAAAAAGTTTGATATAGTTTCTCCTTTTGGTAAGTTTTCCTTTTAAACTACTTCCTTATAGTTTCAAATACTCTTATTTTTTACTTTTTACATTCTATTTTATATTCTTACACTTTTTCTCCTACTTTTTGACAAAATTCATTACATCTATTACTTTCTTTTTTAAATAATATATCAAAGTAAGATCCGTAAAATAGGAGAGAGTATTTGAAAAGAGAATTGGCTAAGTGGAAATGTCATTTGCACCCATATTAATTAAATTATTACGGAGTATTACTTTGAAAGAATGACAAAAATATTACGTCCTAGTTTTCATTAGACAAAAATATAATCAGATTCCTATGTGGACAAAAAAGTGACCAAATAATATTGAAATGACCAGAATACCCCTCTATGTCGTCCTTCCTATCACTGTCACCACTGCACTTGCGCGTCGCCTCTTCGTGCTGCCTCCTCTCCTTTTCCTCTCCTTTCTTCTCGTATGCATCTCTATCTTTGCTCTCCCAATCTAGTAAAAGACCAGATCTCGTCCGAGCCAACGACGAAGACCAGATCCCTACGACGGCTCCTCAGATCTAGGCAAAGTCTTGCAACGGTGAATGCGGCGATTTGTGGCGGGGTTGCGACACAGCCTCTGAATCTGTTCCTACGATGGTTAGGGTCTGATTGCTTTCGACAACTAGAGTTTCGTGTAGTCGTTTGTTGCAGGTAGGCCTTTGATCGATTTCAGTTGCTAGGGTTCTTAGGTCACCAACAATGGCCGCAACCCTATCAGCGTCCTTAAATTCGACGATAAGGACCAGACTTGGAGCATGGTTGAACGGTGGTGGGGCGATGGTTGACCGATGGCAGGGGTAGGGCTGGTGGTGTTGCAATGACAAAGGTTGTGTAGGGACCATGATGGGGAAGGGGAGACATTGGTCACCGGCCGGACGACTGTAGTCACCAACCTTATGGGGCAGACAAATTTATTTGATATTTAGGATGTAACTGTAATTGACATAATTTGTGTCACTGTGGTCGACAATGGTCGGCGGCCGTCACCGGTAGGAGGTTGTAGTGAATGTCATTATATCCGTATCACTAGAAATAAATTAGTAAGCTAACTACTTGTTAATCATATTTTTTAAATCTAATGAAAAGGTCACTTTTTTTCTAGAAAAGAGGATAAAAAGAAGTTTGTTACGAACTTTATGATATCTGGGAGTATCAAATAAAGAGTTTTAGGCACACTTCGTACGGAGTAGTAAATTATGCGGTGTATAAAAAGAGGGCGACATAGTAATCTGCTCACTCCCACTATCTGTGTCATACTCGCTTGTGGAAAACAATGGAGAACAGCCCCCAGCAAGCGTCGGCCGCAGCAGCCCAGATAGCCGGTGGATATCCGCCGGCGCAGCCACCGTACCACCATCTCTTCCAGCAACAGCAACAGACGCTACAAAAGTTCTGGAACTTCCAACGGCATGAGATCGAGCAGGTGAACGACTTCAAAAACCACCAGCTACCTCTCGCCCGCATCAAGAAGATCATGAAGGCCGACGAGGACGTCCGGATGATCTCCGCCGAGGCACCCATCCTCTTCGCCAAGGCCTGCGAGCTTTTCATTCTCGAGCTCACCATCCGGTCCTGGATCCACGCCGAGGAGAACAAGCGCCGCACCCTCCAGAAGAACGACATCGCCGCCGCAATCACCCGCACGGACATTTTCGATTTCCTCGTCGACATTGTCCCCCGAGACGAGATCAAGGACGAGGCCGCTTCCCTCGTCGGCCCTGTTTCCGCCGGAATCGTCCCTGGCTCCACCGCTAGCGGAGTCCCTTACTATTACCCTCCAATGGCCCAGCCCACACCCACCGGCGTCATGATTGGGAGGCCCTCCGTGGATCCGTCGATGTACGTGCAGCCACCACCTCCGCCGTCGCAGGCATGGCAGTCTGTGTGGCAGCCTCAGGAAGACAATTCCTATGCCAGTGGGGGAAGCAGTGGCCAGGGTAACCTTGACGGCCAAGGGTAAGTCTCTGCTTCTGCAGGATCTATAGTAATCTAGGGTTTCTAATTCAAATTTCCCAAATTATGCTTCCTTTTCCCGTTTCCCAAATATATATTTCTTTCCCGTTTGGTTATGCTCCAATTTGAGAAATATGGTCACCAATATGAGAAGAGCACAAGAAAAGAAAAAGGAAAAAAGATAGATGACTAGAGCAGAATTACAGAATATAAGGACAGAACTTTGGACAAAAATGTGAAAGCTTCACATATGGGACATAAAAAACGATACAAATTGTAATTTACTCCTGTTTCAATGATTTTTTTTATAAATGAACATTCACAATGTCAAGTACACTGTCTACATGTAGATATTGTGATTGAAATTGAAGATTAAAGCAACTAAAAATAGATGGTTGTGAAACAAGGATAAAAATCTCATTAATCAAATTTTATTTGTCTATCTTTTTCATATCACATACACATATTTTTGTCGTTGTTATGCGCCTATGTCAATCAAAGTCACCTTCATTTAACGGCAGGACATACCTTTAATCGAAAAGATGTGCATGAGGGGGAGAGATGGAAGAGAGAGCTTGTATTTGATCTTTTGGATCTCTACCATGTTTTCTTCAAACAGCTTTTGGTTTAAAAGATATACCTATTCCAAACTTCAGTTAGTCATGTATTTGACTTTACCGCTAACAATTGTGTAGTTACGAGTAGGCTTCATTTGTCAATTACCCCGTCATCATGTGGATGCACTTGTGTCTACTTCTACATATCAATATTGTCCATACTTCCAATGTTCCTTCAACAAAATGGTAATTGCACCTCAGCAAAAAAGCTGTAATGTATTGATAGACCAAGTAAAGCGAGCTAACACGGTGGAACCCTGGGATCACATAACAACTCAGTGACTCAAGGTTTGATAGGGAACTTGAAGCACTTTGAGGGAAAGTGTAGGAACCCCAAAAAAATTGGTGACAGAAGATGCATCTTCAGGATCAGGATAAAGAACAATGATCGTAAGCACAAATCATTGTCGATCATTTTTAGACTTAAACGGAAAAGTTTGCTTTACACAATAGAATGGTAATCAGGTCTAAAGAGGTATATAGGCCACATTTGCAATGTGTTTTTTGCTTTAAGGGGTGTTTTGAATTGATTTTGTTTGTATTTCTTTTTTAAATGTAGAAGTAAAATTAGAATCAGATTTGTAGAAGTTGGTCTATGTCAACTTCTAAAAAACTGTTTCTAAAAGCAATTTGGGGCACTTAAAAGTTGCTCCTACACTTTTATCCTCACACTCCAATATAGCTTATGAAGGAGCACAAATAAGTTTAAGAAGCACCTCAAACACCTACTACAGTACTACTAGGTCACCCTAGCCTCTTATCAGATCAGCCACTTCAATATTTGAAGTGTTATTATCCATACAAGGTTTAGGAAAATTTTCTAGCTGTAGTTCACCAATATTTATCGTGACTTTATAAGAGTTTGTGGAATCTAAAATATCCATAAAAGCAACAACCAAATTGAAAAGCACAATTTAATCGAACACACAAAATATTGTGAAAAGATTGAATAGCAAACCTAATTTTGAAGAGAGATGCTGGTAAGGCTGGTTTGGAACAAAGAAGATGACAAATTGGGGAAAAGAGGGTTCTGAAGTCTGAACGACAGAGGCCCTTCGAAATCTAGACGGTAACGATTGACTGGATCTCGATGGCACGGAAGAAGTTTCACGATCAGGGTTGTGTGAAACTGGATCGCAAAGGGAATAAGAGGACAAAGGATGGTGGACAATGAGATGCGGAACCCCAATGAATAGGCGGCAGTGTCACGAGTGAGGAAGGCAACGTGTATTGAAAAAAGTTGATCATGGCAGTGTGAAATGTGATACCGAAGGCATGTGTTTGCAGGGTTGCTGGCGGTGGATTTAGTTGCAGGCAACGTCGACGGTGTTTTGGTAGATGATATGTTTGTAGCAAGTATCGGCAGTAATGTCTCCGGGAATGGTTGTAGTGGTGTCCTGGCCAGCTACAAATCCTACACCATAAAGGTGTCCGGCAAAACCAAATCAGCAACAATGGTAATGTCTAGTTGTTGAAGGGAAGTAAATTTATCTACGATTAAGCACTTGCGCTATGAATGCCACATTAATGTTTTTACCAAATGGAGCAGATATTTTGGACTTCTAACAATGGTAACTAATACACAGTTCGCATGGACATCTAGGTTAACTGTGACCAAAACACACTAATGATACCTTTTCAACACGCAATGACTGTCGTTTGAATGCTTAGCTCCTATTTTCTACTATAAAATCATGTAATTCTTCGAGAAACCTCAAATGTAATACACTCATGACTCCTCTCCATTATATTACTTTAGTGTTTTAATTGTTTTTCAGTTGTTGTAATTACTTTCATTCGGGCAAGTTGGTAATAAAAAATCAAGCTCACTGGCCTCCTCCCTGTGGGCGGGCGGGTCTCTGTATGTGTGTGCATTTTGAATCATATAAAGAGAGTTTCTTTTCATAAAAGATTTCATCTCATAGAAAAAAAATCAATTTATGCATAAAATTTGAGACCTATTTGCTTATAATAAGTCAACAATGCTCTAGATTTGCTAAAAAAATGCGGTGATAATATGGTAGATAAATAAAATTTTATTTCTTTACAAAAATATGATGAGTAAAAGGTGTACTATTTGCACTTGTCATGGCAAGATAACTTTTTATTAAAAGCGCACCATATATACATACATAATCATTTGCTTGTTTATACTATTACTACTTATAACATCGTTCTTCTATAGCTAATTGGATAACTAGTTTACTTAAATTTGAAATCTATAACTTGTAAATTGTACTCCGTAAATAAAAACTACTCCTTCCGTCCCGAAAAATTCTTCCCACTTTGATTTGGATCGGAGTTTAATGCAAGTGATAAATGGCATTGACTTTCCATGTATACCCCTATACTAAAGAAAAAGGCGGCCGAAAGGGAAGGGGGTAAATTTTTTTACTGCAAGTACAAAAAACAATATTTGATGTGATAGCTGCAATCCAAGGGATATTTTCCTACGCATAGGATACAATCCAGGATGTTTTGGAAACCCCACTTACAAAAAAACTTCCCTCCAAGATTTGCCTCTCTTTTTCCATCTATAAATACACTTTCTAAAAGAAGAATTTAATACACACAACACACACAACACACTAGGCTACATACGGACTACATTTATGGAAGTCAACATAAATGCTGCCCAGTCTTCTTCTTCCCCTTCTGCACCTTCCATAAATGAAGATTTGGCTTCATCTCCATTAACTGCTTCTTCACCATCCATAAATGAAGACCTACCTCCATCTTTATTAGGCTCTGCTGCAGATCTGCAAACAACACAAGACCCAAGCTCAAATATCAAAGCAAAAAGATCAGCAAACAATGAAAGAGAGAGCATAATAGATGAAATGCTAATCACTGCTAAAAGAGATATTTCTGGGGCATTACTAGCTCAGAGATGTGTGTTTTCTAAGCTAGCCACTAAATACTCAGTGACTAGAAGAACTATTTTCAACCTTTGGAACACAGCCAAAGACCAGCTTGAAAAAGGGGAAGTTGTAGATGTACGTCCAAAGTGGGTGGGAAACTCAGGCAGAAAAAGAGTCATGTTTGATGTTAGTCATATTCCAGAAATCCCTCCCCATAAAAGGACCAACATAAGGGCATGCACTTGCCTCTGCCTCATCAATGTCAAGGTCAACCATTCAACGGCTGGTTTGCAGAGGTATTCTCAGAAGTCACACTAATGCTATAAAGCCTTTGCTAAGTGACACAAACAGGATGTCAAGACTGAATTTCTGTTATAGGCAGGTAGACACATCAATTCCATCAAAACCAATTTTTAAAAACTTTCAAAATGTCATACACATATATGAAAAATGGTTTTTCCTGTCCAAAACATCACAAAGATACTACATGGGGCTACAAGAGCAGGATCCACATAGAGTATGCAAATCCAAAAGATTCATAACTAAAGTTATGTCACTTGGAGCAGTTGGTAGGCCTCTATTTGCAGATAATGGTGATATAATTTGGGATGGGAAAGTTGGTATTTTCCCATTTGTTGAGAAAGTGGCAGCTAAAAGAAAAAGCAAAAACAGAAATGCAGGGGTCATGGAAACCAAACCTATACTGAGCATTAATAAACCAGTGTTTAAAGAGATGCTAATACACACAGTGCTACCTGCAATCAAGTCCAAATGGCCAGAACAATTAAGCAAGGACATCATTATCCAACAGGATAATGCAAGGCCACACATTCTAGATTCTGATCCAGATTTTATGGTTGCATGTAAAGCAGATGGGTTTAACATTACCCTTACTAATCAGCCCTCTAATTCCCTAGATCTCAACATACTAGACCTTGGCTTATTTAGGGCAATCCAGTCTCTAAAAGACCAGAAAGCACCTAAGAATGTGGATGAAATGCTACAGGCAGTTGATGAGGCATTCTATGAGCTTTCACCCATGACTCTCAACAAGATGTGGCTTAGCTTTCAATATGTCATGTTACAAATTTTCAAAGTGGAGGGTGGAACAACTACAATCTACCACACAATGCAAAGGATAGAATGATTGCAGAAGGTACTCTGCCAACAAGCATAGAGGTTGATGTCGAGCTGCTTGATGCTGTAGGAGGTCTTTTATCCCAATCAGTAAATACTACCAGTACTAGTGAAGACGCAGAAGAGCCAAATAATGGGGAGTTCATACTGGAAGATGAGGAGGAATAGTTCATCTTCAGTCATGAACTCTATCCATTGTTGTATAGGCCTGATTTTTTGTCGTTTTGTAAAGGCCTATACTTATTTAAATTTAGAACTAGCCTGTTTTTGTCATTTTGTGAAGGCCTAATTTTTTGTCATATTATAAATGCCTGTTTTTGTGAATTAGTATTGGCCTGTATTTGTAGCAACTCAGAATTGAATTCATCATTGTAACATAACAACAATATGTCTTAGCTTACACATTGTCATCATAGCACCATGCCTCATCATACCAGCCTGCCACAGGCCTAAACAGACCTTCCAATTGGTCATCACAATATAGAACAAGACCAAACACACATACATAGCATCCAAAGACTTGGGCTAATGCTTGGTAAGACATGGGAAGGTCATCATACCAGCCTGCCACAGGACTTGCTCAGATCTTCCAATTAGTCATCACAACATACAACAAGATCAAGCACACACACATAGCATCCAAAGACCTGGGCTAATGCTTGGTAAGACCTGGGAAGGTCATCATACCAGCCTGCCACAGGACTTGCTCAGACCTTCCAATTGGTCATCACAGCATACATCAAGACCAAGCACACACACATACCAAGCAACAATTTCAGTCCTAAACACACCATATACTCATCATTGTTACCCCAAATTTAAACACTTTCACATAAGAAAAGGAGCATTCATGCAATAAAGCAAAATCAGTCAGGCATAGTCACACAGGAAGACTGGTTAAGAAAGAAACTCCCCTGTTATGTGTCGATGTCCCACATTCTAGACTCCCAGCAAGTTATAATGATTTTTAAGAAGGCCTCCAAACGGGGATTGCGAAAAGGGTGGTTTTACACCTCTCTTTGTCTTCGTGTGGCTTCAGACTCTGTAACTTCAGCCATCTCCTTATGTTCTTCACTGTCCGGTATCACAACCATCTCCTTCTGCTCTGGAAGTTGACCGTGTTCGTCCAACTCTTCTTCATTGTCCGGAACTACCAGCTCCAACGGACCTTCACCGTCTACCTCGTCCAACTCCTCTTCGCTATTCGGAACCACAAGATCCTCCATGCATTGATTGTATCCCACTGGATCTTGACCAAGGGTTCGAGGGCTTGATTTTGCATCCATGAAAGTCAGAGTAGGGTTTGAGAATTTCAGAAAAGGAGCAATGATTAGACGACGAAGGAGCTAGTGGAATTGAAATCAGAGAAGGAGAGAGTTTTATTTCGTACAACAATGGAGCCGGTGGAAGACTGAAGGAGAGGGAGATCGAAACTAGGAGGGAGGGAGGAGAGAGAGAGAGAGAGAGAGAGAGAGAGAGAGAGAGAGAGAGAGAGAGAGAGAGAGAGAGAGATGGGTCGATTAGGGTTAAGATGTGATAGGCCACAGAGAGTATAGGGGTGGGAGGATACGGAAGTGGCAAGGTAAAAAATAAAGAGGGGTATAAGGGGGTGTTTAGGTGGGGAAACTTTCCTTTTTTAGTAAGTGGGAAGAATTTTTTGGGACATCCCAAAAAGGAAAGTGGGAAGAATTTTATGGGACGGATGGAGTACTTTTTCATACTTTTAGATCATTTTAGTTTAAAACCCCCTTTTAGTTTCTACTAGTAGTCAAATTATAAAACAAAATATGAAAACATGGCTTTTTTACCCAAATGTTACTATAGGCCCCAAATAAAATCCGCCAAATCTATAACTAAGCACATCGAATATGATTTTTATTTATGTTGGATAATTGATACTCATATTGTATAAACTAGGAAAGATTGAACAGGAAAGAAGGATAAGAAGTATTGTGTATTGAATGTGTATTGTGTGTAGCCTCCTAAAGGAGTATATATAGGGAAAATCTGGGTCTGGGCCTCTAATATGGGCCTGACAGACCCGATTACATAAATGAACTCATAGTACAAAAAACTAATCTAGAAATTATGAATAATAATAATGTACAATAATATGAATGATATCCGCTAAACGTGTGTGGGCCGCTGTCTAGGCCCAATAGTCGGCAGACCGGGGGGTCGGAGTCCATATATTCCATCAGGAGTCCCCCACTCCCTGAGTCGAGAGTACTCGAGGCGAAAGGGAGTAGTCCAAATTGTATCTGCAACGTTCTTCTGTCTTTGATTTCTTCCTCTCTGGCCGGGGACCACCAACCTTGTCCATGATGGGGAGGTGCCTCGTTAAAAACCTTTACTAGGAAAAAACCTGTGGGAAAAATCCTAATAAAGGGGAAAAGAGTACACCTAGCGCCCCCAACATGAAACAAGGAAGGTAGACCCCTTCCGGCATAATCATTTTTGTCTTGTTCAACTTGTCTTCATCTGACATAGCTCTCATTCCTGCTCATGCGTGATATTGGCTGCTCATCCAGAAAATCTGACCTCTCAGTCCCCCAGTCCCCCACTCTTTGAGGCGAGTGGAGTCGAGGTGAAAATGAGTAAAGTCATCTTCCTACCTACACATTTAGCATGCATAAAAAATTTTTCTTTAGGGTTTATGTTTCCGATCGGGAGTTCGTCACTTGAAAAAGTGGAAATGTGAATTGTTGATGTAATGATAGAATACTTAGTAGAGTGGAGGTGTGAGCCATTCGTACGCAACGGTCACCACTCTTGGAATGACTAAGACCGGTCTTCGTGCCTGAGATTCAGGGCTTTGTGCCTGAGGAGTCGGGGCTTTGTGCTTGAGGAGTCAGGGCTTTGTGCCTGAGAGTCAGGGCTTTAAATCCTAGTGATGGGTCTCAAGCCACACTCTACTAGGCATTTGATCATAAATGCGTGATAGTGTGACATTCACCCGATAAAAAAGATGATTTAAATAAATATAAATAATATGAAAATTAAAGAGTACTTATCTTTTTTAAGCGGGCTGAAAAATGTGGGCTGACTGGAATGAATAGCATCTAGCAGAACTCGTTGAGCCAATTTTAACTCCCAGAAGCCCATTGACAATCGTGGCCCACTGCATTTCCCTCGTAGTGGGCAAGTGGTAGCCACATGACCACTGATAGACTATAAGTCTAGAGAGAAGGGAGAGCTAGAGAGAGAAGTCCTATATTTGCTCTGTATTAATGATTTTTGTGAACCCTTTACAATACTCCCAAGGGGAGTATTTATAGAGGAAATTAGGGTCGAGCTCCCAAGTCTTGGGCTTGGGAGGCCCATTTACAATTGGGCCACTACTGGGCCGAGTACAAAGAGTGTAAAAATAACTAAGTATGAAATCCGGTTCTGGGAGTTTTCTGTGGCCGAAGGAGGTTCGGCCGAAGGAGGCACCTGGACGATAAAGACACGGCCGACGGAGGACCATCCGAGCTGATTGCCGCCTGGGCCATATTCTGAGCTGACTGTTGCTTGGCCGATGGAGGCACCGAGCGACGGGGGCACCGGCCGACGGAGGCACTGGCCGACGGGGGCACCGACCGATGGAGGCACTGGCCGACGGGGGCACCGGCCGACGGAGGACAATTCTTCTCCTTGGCTTCTGGACCGTATTCCGGATCGACTCTTCTATGGCTGATGGAGGGCCACCTGGCCGAAAGAGGACCCACTGGGTGACAGCTGTGCTTCCTCTTAGTCTTCTGAGTATGTGGGTCATGGGGTCTGGACCCATATACTCCATCAGGAGTCCCCCACTCTCTGAGATGAGGTGTAGACGAAGTGAAAGGGAATAGATCCTTGTTGTTCTGACGCTTTGGCCGATGGAGGATTACCTGGGAATTGTAGTGTTCCTGGTCGAGGCGGTGCCATAATTGTTGGCTGCCTTGTCCTTCATTTCGAGGACGGTGAATGTTCTTCATTCCGAGGACGACGAATGCCCTTCATTTCAAGGACGATGAATGTCCTTCATTTCAAGGACGATGAATGTCCTTCATTTTGAGGACGATGAATGTCCTTCGTTTTGAGGACGATGAGTGTCCTTCATCTTGAGGATGATGAATGTCCTTCGTTTTGAGGATGATGAGTGTCCTTCATCTTGAGGACGATGGATGTCCTTCATTTTGAGGACGATGAATGTCCTTCATTTTGAGGACGATGAATGTCCTTCGTTTTGAGGACGATGAGTGTCCTTCATCTTGAGGACGATGGATGTCCTTCATTTTGAGAACGATGGATGTCCTTCACTTTGAGGACGATGAGCGTCCTTCGTTTCGAGGATGATGGATGTCCTTCACTTTGAGGACGGTGAGGGTCCTGGACCAGAGGACGTTGTGCGCCCTTGGCTCTGTGGACGAAGAATGTCGTGCCCTTGTGCTTTTGACTTTAGTTGATGGATCTTACGCTTGCGGACGTTCGTGGCGCGTTTGTTTTGTTCGTGATATGGACGATGTATGTCATAGTCCCGGAGACGATGCGTGCCATTGGCCTTGAGGACGAGGAGTGTCCTTGGCTTCGAGGATGGTACGTGCCCTTGATCTTTAGGACGATGTGTGTCCTTGACATTGAGGTCGATGTGCATCCTACTTTGCGCTTCGGCATGGCCGAAGGGTGAACACATGGTTGTTGGACGTTGAGGTACCATTGTCGTGGGCTTGTGTTCGTTGGATTTTGAATTTGTTTATCTTTGCGCTGGAGGCCGATGTAGTCCCCCAGACCTTCTTCTGGCCGACGGAGACATGGCCGACGGAGGTACCACTTGGTAGTCCTTGCTTGTTGTTGCTGTCTGGATGATTTCATGTATGTGGAGGCCGATGTAGTCCCCCAGTCCCCCACTCCTCGAGGCTCGTGTAATGAGGTGAAGAGGAGTAGAGCAATACATGTCTTCACTAGGGGGCCGAGGGTCGACACCTTTTGATCCACAATGGGGCGATGCCTCGTTAAAAACCTCATTAGGAAAAAACCCGTGGGAAAAAAATATACTATAAGTCTAGAGAGAAGGGAGAGCTAGAGAGAGAAGTCCTATATTTGCTCTGTATTAATGATTTTTGTGAACCCTTTACAATTCTCCCAAGGGGAGTATTTATAGAGGAAATTAGGGCCGGGCTCCCAAGTCTTGGGCTTGGGAGGCCCATTTACAATTGGGCCACTACTGTGCTGAGTACAAAGAGTGTAAAAATAACTAAGTATGAAATCCGGTTCTGGGAGTTCTCTGTGGCCGAACGAGGTTCGGTCGAAGGAGGCGCCTGGTCGATGGAGACACGGTCGACGGAGGACCATCCGAGCTGATTGTTGCCTGGGCCATATTCTGAGCTGACTGTTGCTTGGCCAACGGGGGCGTCGGCCGATGGAGGCACCGAACGACGGGGGCACCGGCCGACGGAGGCACCGGCCGATGGAGGCACCGGCCGATGGAGGCACTGGCCGACGGGGGCACCGGCCGACGAAGGACAATTCTTCTCCTTGGCTTCTGGACCATATTCTGGATCGACTCTTCTACAGTTGATGGAGGGCCTCCTGGCCGAAGGAGGACCCACTGGGTGACAGCTACGCTTCCTCTTAGTCTCCTGAGTATGTGGGTCATGGGGTCTGGACCCATATACTTCATCAACCACATTCCAAAGTTGGCTCTCCCATCAGCAAGCTGGCATATCTTCACTATGGCCCTTTGTATGTGGGAGGAATATCCAGGCAGACCGTGGAGAGGCAGGTGAAACATCCCACCATGGCCAAGCAATCAGTGCAGGTCGGCCGCTGACTGGCAGTGGCGGTGGAAGCTGCAGCGGGGAGACGGCGGCTGGAAAAGCTAGCCCGCAGTGGATCGGCCGAGCCCCGTAACGTACTCTCCCTAAACTCCAAGCCACCATTAATGGTGAAACTCAAGAAGTTCCCAAGCGCAGGTTTCCTGGGTCGCGTCAGCAGAGCGTGAGGGCTCGAACGGCGACTGACCAGTTGGAGGACCGGTGGGTGGCTGACCGTTGACGACGAGCGGCAGTTGGGCGATTCAGACGATGGCCGGTGGAGCCAACGACGAGCCACGAGCTGTTCTTTTTCCGGCGGCGTTTTACTAGAAACAGGGGCGGCGAGATTCGGGGCACTGCAAATGGCGTTTGGTATCGCTGCGAATGAAGCAGTGGAGGAACCCTTGCGACTTCGAGTTGTCTTCCCATACCACCAGCCTTTAACGGCGGAGATGTTAAGACCCGATTTCCGCGAGGCTAACCTAGACAGGGTCAGTTCTTGCAGACAGAAATAATGGGGAGCGCTTAATGATGACTGTCGGAGGCCACAGCTCCAGCTCTGGTGGAGTCCTTCAAGACTGCGACGCCCCTAACTTGGATCAGCACCGACGAGTTATGCAGCCTCAGTTTGCGAGATCTACAACCATGGTAACAAAATCTGGACTAGGTGGCAGCGAGATTCCGCTGATAGCGCGCCGGCGGTGGCATCTCCGGCTCAGATCTGGAAATTTTAGATTTGAAATTCCATATTTCCTCTTTTTTTTGGACTTTCCAGCAAAGTTTTGGCTAGTTTTTTCGTGTTTCGGATGAATTTTTGGTTGTTTTCGGGAGGTTTTCTCACTTGATTGTTTTCAAACATCTCAACTAGAGCACCATTGTTGAATAATTGATACCCATATTGTATAAACTAGGAAAGATTGAACAGGAAAGAAGGAGAAGAAGTATTGTGTATTGAATGTGTATTGTGTGTAGCCTCCTAAAGGAGTATATATAGGGAAAATCCGAGTTTGGGCCTCTAATATGGGCCGGACAGACCCGGTTACATAAATGAACTCATAGTACAAAAAACTAATCTAGAACATCTGAATAATAATAATGTACAATAATACGAATGATATCCGCTAAATGTGTGTGGGCCGCTGTCTAGGCCCAGTAGTCGGTAGACCGGGGGATCGGAGTCCATATATTCCATCAATTTATAATAAGGATGATTTAATTGAATAGGTTTCAATCTTTCTCAAGTAAGACTTAACTTAAATAGACTAGATGAGAATCGTCTGATTAGATTAGACTTCAATAATTGTAAAATAGATATAAAAATTAATATATGCATTGAAATATTGAATGAACATATATTTATCGAACTAGAACAAATCTAATCAGACAAGAAAATTTGAATCTAATTAAAAACCTCCTAAATTTGTTGGAATTGCAGATAGACTTGCCCGCATAAGATTTGTTACAAGTTTAACAAATATCAAAATAAACTGCAATACTGTTAAGTTGTTGTTTTTTTAGAAATTGCTTTAAATAGGAGCAAAAACGTTTTGAAATTCCAAAATAGAAGTATCATGTTTTTTATTCCCTAAATATGAGTAATCTGCCATGTTTGAAAAAAAAAGCCATGTTTTAAATTGTAGGGGTGGGCATAACGGTTTGGTTTGACCGAACCGAACCGTACCAAACAAAATTAAACCGAACCGAAACTGAACCATTTGTAATTTGGTTTGAGTTTGGTAGGTATTCCTCCCAACCCGTATTAAATCGAACCAAATCGAACCGAAATCATAAAATTGAATAAAACCGAACTAATCTAAAAATGAAATAATTTCTTATTTTTTTAAAATAACAAATCAAAACCAACTTACACCAAACTAAACCAAACCAAAATATAAGATTTCTCTCAGTAATTTGATTGATGTTAATCTTTTTGAAGCTTTAATTCTTTAATTTTAGTGTCCATGACTAGATCGAGTTTACTACAAGAGTTACATTCACTACTATAACAATTATAGTGGTTTAAGTAGATAGTATTTGACTATAATTTATTATCTACTACTACTATATATTTGGTTCATTACTTACAAGCACCGGGTTTGTTTTTGTTTCGGCTTTATATATAATTTGATTCATTCCCGTTGTTGTTGCTGTTACAAATTTGTCATGTTTATATATTTTTGGTTCATATGTGTTTTGTTACTGTTTGAAAATTTATATCTAACATTATATTTGGTTCATTACTATCGCTTATTGGTTCATTATTTTGAGTTAATTTTTTTTTTCAATCCAAACCTTAATACTTTGGTAAACCGAACTCCAAACTGAGCTGAACCATACCAAACCGAAACCAAACCGAAACTTAATCGGTTTGTATTTGGTACATTTTCTATCAAACCGATTAAACCGAAACCGAATAAAACCGAACCGAATACTGAAATGTCCACCCCTATTTTAAAGTCTAGTAATGCCAAACTTGGCGGAAATTTACTTCTATTTCAGAAATAAAAAACATGATAGTTTTATTTTAGAATTTCAATTTTTTTTACTTTATTTACGGAATTCTCCCTTTTTTATAAGGAGTATATAAAATTATAGTTTAACTCAACAATATTTAAATGAGTGCGACTAAAAAACAAATGTTATTCCTGAAAAGCAAAAGGTAGATGCTAGATACACATGGGCGCAGACCAAGAATCAGTGCAATAAAATGGGACTGAGACAATAGTCACTCCTCCCACTATCTCTGTCACACTCTCCCTTGCAACCTCCCTGCCAATAACAATGGAGAACAGCCCCCAGCAGGCGGCAACGGCGGCGGCCCAGATAGCCGGTGGGTACCCTCCGGCGCAGCCGGCGTACCATCATTTCTTCCAGGAACAGCAAGAGCAGCTGCAATTGTTCTGGAACTTCCAACGGCATGTGATTGAGCAGACGAACGACTTCAAGAACCACCAGCTCCCTCTCGCCCGCATCAAGAAGATCATGAAGGCGGACGAGGACGTCCGAATGATCTCCGCCGAGGCACCCATCCTCTTCGCCAAGGCCTGTGAGCTCTTCATTCTCGAGCTCACCATCCGCTCGTGGACCCACGCCGAGGAGAACAAGCGCCGCACCCTCCAGAAGAACGACATCGCCGCCGCCATCACCCGCACGGACATATTCGATTTCCTCGTCGACATTGTCCCCAGAGACGAGATCAAGGACGAGGCGGCTTCCCTCGTCGGCCCTGTCTCCGCCGGAATTGTTCCCGGCTCCACGGCTAACGGAGTTCCTTACTATTACCCTCCAATGGCCCAGCCCACGCCCACCGGTGTCATGATTGGGAGGCCCGCCATGGATCCGTCGATGTACGTGCAGCCACCACCTCCGCCGTCGCAGGCATGGCAGTCTGTCTGGCAGCCTCAGGAAGACAATTCCTATGCCAGTGGGGGGAGCAGTGGCCATGGCAACCTTGACGGCCAAGGGTAAGTCTCTGCCTCAGCAAGATCCAAAATCTAGGGTTTCTGAACCAAATTCCCCCCTAAGTATGCTTCCTTTTCAGACTTTCGAGGATATATTTCTCACTCTCTCCATTTCTTCCTCATTTTGTCATTTGGTTGTGCGCCAATTTTTAGTTAGATAGCTACCTGAATGGAAAGATCAAAAAAAGTTTAAAATGAAGTAGGAAGAACTTCAGGGGATGGACAAAAAGGAGGTAGGAAGAACTTGTAAGGGCGAGGGAGTAAAAGCTTGTAACTTTAAGCTTTTCTCATCTCGCGTTTCTCTTCTTTTTTCAGTGAAGAAAAATGGTAAATTTGAAATCTGCTTTCTTGTTCCCTGTAAAATTCCCTGTTTGCATGTTGGTGATGAATGGACATTACTTCGTATATACTTGTTTTGGAGTATGACTGAATGAGAGTTTTTGTGATTTAGTGTAGAATGTGCTTGAATGTGTGTATGTTGAGGTTCTTGTGGTTTTCTATAGATGAGATAACCTTAATGGTACTGTTGGACATGATCAAGCATACTCCCTAAAACATTATATTAACAATTTCTAGATTTTTGATCTGGGCATTCTGTGTTTGGCTAGTTTTGGCTAGCACGGAAACTCTCGCGAAAGAGTATGTTTCCCATTTCGGAAACTTCCAGATACTCTTTGGAAACTCTCCAAATAAGCGTTTTTTGAGCAAAAGTTGGTGTTTCCTGTTTCCTCATGATTTTCGCGTTTCTGTGCAACATAGACAGCCCACATTCTTAAATACAGTGTGCTATTTTGTCAAACCAACAATCCAAAAAGATCATTTATGTTGATCTTAAGTTTGAAAGGTGTGAAGTGGAATAGATTTTCAAAGTTTTCAAAACTGGCCTTTCTAATGAATACCAGTTTCGAAGAAACTTCAGCTTTTTTCTCTGTAAAAGCCATTGGTGAAATACTTATGTTTGCCAAACCCATTGAGAAGAGGGAATGTCAAAGTTAAAGATAAAGGGGATGCTTAGTTTATGCGAATGGCAATGAAATATGGTTAATACCTTTAGAAACTCTAATATCTTTTCTTCAGATGAGCATCAAGACTTTAAAGGTCTATCGAGTATCTCATATGTTATTTAGTCATCGTATTGTTGTTCCATGGATGCTTGTTCCCTTTCACCATTAGAATGCTTGTTTTCTTCACACAAAATAACTTTGTTAGCAAACAGTGCTTCTTATTTTATACCTGCCTTGAGGCAATCCAAGTTAAGCTTCATTGCTCCTTTCTTTCCTAGTCTTGACACTTTGATGCTTAACAAACAGCTATAAAATCTTGTCTCTGATTGTTTTTCAAATCTTTCTCCTGCAGCTAAAAGTCATCCTTCCCGGATGCTTGGTGTTTGGAGGATTGATACAGCAGACAGCTTCTGAATCGCATATATATTTATATATATATGCCACCTTACAACCACCTTCTGTGGGTACTTGCCTTAACTGCCGTATGTAGGAAGAAGAAGAGAACTGGATTTTGTTTAGTTGATCTTTGTTTTGAGAAAACAATAATGATCATCCTGGGGGCATGGATTCTGTGACATTCTTTGGCTCAATTATCTTGTGTTTCCTCTCCCTCGTATAATTGTGGATAATTTTTATCATGGTATTATTATTGTGATTATTATTATGGTTACGATTATTATTATTGGAAAAATTTCCGTTAGTATGAATAAAAACAATGTAAAATTCAATCTATTTTTGAGTCAATCTATTGTTAAGTTGAGACATGGGAGTCTTTTTGAGTCTTATAGTTAGGGATGGATTCGGTTCGGGCCACCCGGCCCGTGACCCGGCCCGGCCCGGTACTGTGTGGGCCCGGGATTATATATCTTATATAAAAGCTTAAAAAAAAATATAAATACTCCTAATCTTAAACATTTTTTCATCTCTTCTCCAATTCTTCCTAAATCCTATTCTTAACTCTCTACTTTCTAATTCTCTTATTCTCCAATATATTATATATCTACTCTCTAATTCTCTTCTCCAAGAAGTTAAGATGGAAAATCAAGATGCCATTATACGGTATAATTTTGATAAGCAGAAGAACCCGAAGACCGGGATGTGGTACGCAATTTGCAAATGGTGCGGAAAAAAATGTATCATGGGGGCTTCAGGCGGATTCGGGATGGCAATCAAGCATATGAAGGCATGTGACAAAGCCAAAGGATCGGGAGGTGCGGGAAGTTCCGATTGATTACAATTTTCAAAATGTTTATCTCTTAAAGTTTGTTTTAATTTTCAAATGTAATTCCTATTTCATTTCAAATAAATGCAATTGAAGTTTGTTTTTAATACTCGTATAAAACTATAAACTATAAAATATAAATTATAAAAAAAAAATTAACCGGCCCGAACCGGACCCGACCCGTGACCCGGGCGGGTGGCCCGGCCCGAACCGGACCCGTCCAACCCTCGGGCCGGTCCCGGGCCCACTTTTCTTGAACCTGCGGCCCGACCGGGCCTAGGCCCGGCCCGGACCCGACCCGGCCCGAATCCATCCCTACTTATAGTAGGAATAAACTATTTTTGAGCAGTTTATTTAATGTAATTTAATGAAAAAATAGAATAAAAACTGATGCTACTTTGAAACAAACGTTTTTGCTTAGTGCCTTTCACTTATTTTAATCCAGTACCGCAAAACTAATCTTATTCTCAGACAATAAATTGACCGGTCTTATCTTGTCTAGAACTCAAAACAGTTTCACCCCTAAACAGAGTGTAGCCTTTTTTGGGATAAACAAAAAGATTAGTTTAATGATTAGGTATGTTTTGAATGGAATAAAAAAGGGAAAGTTCCCGAACTAAAACAATTTTAGAAAATTGTTGCAAACATGACAGTAATTAGTTCTATTTTGGAAATAAAAGCATGGTAATCCTATTTTGGAATTTTCAAACGATTTTAGTCTTATTTTCGGTAATTTTTCTTTTATTATTTATATTTGGGAAAGTTCCGGAAATAGGATTAAAACAGTGGGAGATTTCAACAAGTAAGAGTAAAACGTACTGATTTTCCAAAACTAAGACCGAAGATTAGCGTAAGACTCAACTATACCTGCATTGACCACAATACCCTTACTTTTAGAAAATATAAGACATTAAATAGACAATAAATAGACAATGAGTAGACAATACATAAACAATAAATTCTGATAAAATAATCTATTCAAATCCAAGCTCAAATCCCATATTCAATAGAACTGGATCGGAGGATCCTTGACTACCTTCCCCACCGACTACCGCCACATTAAAGGCTTCGTCATCCACAATTCCACACCTTCACCAGTTCACCCTCATCAACCAAATCCGGCAAAGTCAATTACATCAATTTCCATTGGAAGCCCACCTGTAGCGTCAAGTGGTTGCTTGAGGACGAGACCGAGCCGGAGATGAGGCACAATGGAGAGGAGGCAGCAACACGGCGACGCGGCGACGGTGGAACGGTGAGTTTATTAAGGTGCCACCGACTGCACAACGACGCGGTGGCAAGATAAAGGCGGAAATTTCTGGGAAGTCTCCTCCTTCGTTTTGTTCTTTCTGGGAACTTTTTTAACGGTGCGGAAGAAAAAAGGAGACATGGAGGATGGGGCTTCCTGCGGAAGAAGCTAGGTCGGCGGAAGTTTTTTTGGTTTACTTCATAAAGACTGAAGGGCAAATTTGGAAAGTTAGAAATAGATTTCCTAATCTAGAACTAAATAGGTAATATGGATGGAAAAAATATTAGCATGTATTATTTTTGTAAAAGAACTATGATTTGGTCCAATTGGGAGCAAATTTCTCTAAAACAGTTTCAAAATTCCAAAATAGGACTAATTACTACCATGTTTAGAAAATATTGTTATGTTTGAAGTTTGGTACTGCCAAAATATGGCAATAATTAGTCCTATTTTGGGAATAAAAACATGAGAATCCTATTTTAGAATTTTCAATCTGTTTTAGTCCTATTTTGGGTAATATCTCTTTATATTTCTACTAGGGAAATTTTAATTAGGGCACCACTAAATATTTGGGGATTTTTTAAATGTATAGTGTAGGATATCAGGAAGTATTTGAGTAGCTCTACTCTACTCATCATCTATTTTGAAAAGAATTAACACTGGTTTGTCAGAAGCTGAGAATGGTTGCTGCAAAGGGGCAAAGGGGCGAGCATCGGTTGATAGCCAAATAATCCACCAGTTCTTGCCCCCTACCCACCCGCTCCGATGTATGATCTATTCATATTTAGATACTTCAGCACCACTTCTTTTATCTTGGTAGTTTGATCTTTATTAATGGTGAATTTAAATGTGTGATTAAAAGGCTAAAAGGCAAAATACCGTGGAGATATTGTTTTTGGTTATACTTTCTCTATCTGTTCCTAAATATTTACATTTTTTACTATTTTTGAATCTATTATCTTTTTAGAAGTGTCACAGTAACATCATATGGTGCAATAACACATTAACTAAAATTTCTGAAATTATAAAATCGATCGTATATTCCAAAATAGGACTATCACGTTTTTGTTCCCAGAAGAGAACTAATTACTGACATGTTGTGACAGTATTAGACTTTAAACAGTGCAGTATACATATAAAAACACAGTTTTCATGCAAAAATCATTTGACGACCTTCCTGGTTGATTTTTTGCTCAAATTTTGTATGGATGAATTAAACTTGATGAGAAACATACACACAAAAATTCAGCCAAAAATACCATCCGGAACCACCTCAAATTTACAATACTAAAGTGACGCTTAATATCTTACTAGTATGTTTAAGCAACCAACGATCATATCTAATTACAGATTAGAGGGTCAGAGCATCTTCAATCCATTTATACCTTCTATACATAAAATGATCATGATGTTTACAGCTGAAACATTG
This sequence comes from Cuscuta europaea, assembly GCA_945859875.1. NCBI lineage: Eukaryota > Viridiplantae > Streptophyta > Magnoliopsida > Solanales > Convolvulaceae > Cuscuta > Cuscuta europaea. The sequence goes on from CAMAPE010000070.1 coordinate 3,226,756, forward strand.
TGTCAAACAAAACATTTACATTCCTCGCTTTAAACATACATACAGCCCAGACTCGTAGTTATTCTTGAAAAAGCAATAAATCAATATTTAATTCAAAGTGAGAATCTAGAGTGATTTTCAGTATGGACAGTTTATCACTAAATTCACTATTGTCAAAGGAAAGTAGATTATTAGTACAGTACACAGAAAAATTAGGATTGCTCCTTTGTTCTAAAACACACACACACAAAAACAAAAACAAAAAAAAAAACAAAAAAAACAGGACATGGGAAAAAATTACTTAACACTAAAAAGGCTATAAATGCTATTCCTCGCTCACATGTACAATTATAAAAAAATCATATACCCCATTTTACAGACAAGCTAACCTCATATCAACTGCCAACACCAGTCATATCAACTGCCCCATTTTACAAAAACATTCACATGAAGTAGCTCAAAGACTTCTTCCGTCTCGACCCTCCTTCGCCATACAGCTCATTCCATTGCAAAAGCTCGGTCATGTTTCTGGACTCCGATGTCACACTAGCACAAACCTATACACCGACCCGAACAACACTTCTTAAATATTTTAAAACAAAAATAAAAACCGAGCTTGTGTATTATTATGATAACCAAATGGGATTTCTCACAAGTTTCCCTTACCTGTTCATGAGCATGTCTGAAGTCTTCCATGTTCATTGGTCGACGGCACATAGATGGTTTAGGGGAACTTTCTACCAAGGAAGCAGCTTGCTCCTGCCAAGTCAACATTTTAGATGAGAGTCGCCAAGTAACTAAAACCTTTCCTGTTTTCTATGCATTTCTAAATTTATTGCATATATATCGGCAATTGTTATGAAGCAACATTCAGTCCATGCAATTTTTGACGCGATTTTCACTATGGGTCATACGAAAACAGTCTCTATGTGCTTTAGTACAGGGGTCAGACTGCGTACATCCGACCCCCCTTACCCCACTGTAGTTGGGAGCCTTTGCGGCACTGGGGTAATGATAATGAATGATATATTGGCAATTGTCTCAAATGTTAATACATTTGTGTCTGAACATATATTTGAGGTAACATCACCTCTTGAGGATCCTATTTTGGATGAGTTAAACCCAATTAGTTCAAATTGTTCAGTCTGGTTTGAACCAGATAAGCACCCTATTTAAGTCCTCGAGGTAAAAAAACTTGAGGTTCCGCCACCTTTAATATAAATCAAGGGGTTCAAGCGCAATAATGATAACTTAAATCATGTGAGTGACTAAATTCCTCTATGAACTCATCATGTTTATACTGCAAAACAAGCTGAGAAAATAGGAAGAACATTCATAGGAAATGCATCTAGACAATCAACTCTCTTCTAGTTCAGCTGATAATGATACCCCCCCCCCCCCCCTCGTCCACAAACACCTACTAACTTTTTCAAGCACACTGATAGAGAGCAGGAGCTTGGGTTTACCGAAGGCGGGGACGGGCTGGAGACCACCTTTGTGAGCTGGTTGCAGGCCATTTAATTAATTTTATTTTATAATTTTCCTGATTTGTTTCCTATTTGGAGTTGATTAGGATTTCTATGATTTGTTTCCTATTAGGAGTTAATTAGGATATCTATAATTTGTTTCCTATTTGGAGTTAATCAGGATTTCTAGTATTCTATTTCCTATTTGGAGTTGATTAGAATTCCTATGATTTTGTTTCCTAGTTTAGGAATTAGTAGATGGGTATTTAAATCCCTTGTTAGGATTCATTCTTGGTTATCATTTAATAAAATTGGATTTCAGCCTATTGGCTCTGGGCAACGGTTTATTCTGTTGATTATTAATTTTCTGTTCTCATCATATATTGTCTTGTCCGGAAACACTCTCTTTGTGCTTTAGTACAGGGGTAAGACTGCGTACATCCGACCCCCCCTTACCCCACCGTAGGTGGGGAGCCTTTGCGGCACTAGGGTAAATGAAAATGATGAAATGAAATCATATACTGTCTTGTGAACCAATATTCTAAGTTTCATCTTAAAATTTGGTAACCTAAACTTTCATGGTTGGCTAAAGTTGGATAAAATGAAACTATAAGAGTAATATTTGATTCCAAAAATAATTGATAATGATATAGCATACTTTTTTCTCTTTTTCTATAATCTCTCTGATTGGACGATATGCAGCTGTCATACATAAATTCTGCGATAATAAAAATGGTGACACAACATTAGTTAAAAGGAGCTCAATTCATAATACAAATAAATACTATGTACTATATACCAAAATCACCTGAAGGTCACTTCCAGAATACCCATCAGTCATAACAGCAACAGAGTCCAAATCAACATCTGGTGACAAGTCTTCTTTTGCCAGAATCACTTTAAGGATATTTGCTCTGTTAGGGGCATCTGGCAAACCAACCATCAATCTGAGGAATAACCATAGATGAATGAAAGAAACATCAGAAGCATTAAAATTCAAAGTTTCCAACTTCAAACCCAACTTGCTTTTTTGCTTCCTTACCTACGTGGCATCCGCCTTATAACTGCTTCATCAAGATCAAAAGGCCTGTTTGTAGCTGCGAGTACAAGAACGCGCTCTGTATCCTTTGTTCGCAATCCATCCCAATTAATCATAAACTCATTTTTCATTTTGCGCATGGCCTCATGTTCTCCTGGATTTTCCCTACGGCCCAGCATGCTATCAACCTTAAGGACCACCATAATAATTATAAATACAAAAAACAATGGTAAGAAAATTAATCAGTCAGGATAAAATCTATTGGAGAGAGTAATCTGTAGAGCATTACAGCAAGTATCAGAGGCATACTTCATCAACAAAAATTACACTAGGGGCAATTTTACTAGCCAGCGAGAAGACAGCCTTGACGTATTTCTCACCCTCGCCAAACCACTGCAGCACAAATAAATAAGGTCAGAGTTTGTAATGGAATCCTAAATTTATGCAAATGTTTATCAGAGAAAAAAAAATACAAGTCAGGTAGGCTAACCTTTGAAGTGATGCTTGACATGCAAATATTGATGAAGTTTGCACCAGCTTCTGTGGCAACAGCCTTAGCAAGCATCGTTTTCCCAGTTCCAGGAGGGCCAAATAGAAGTATTCCCTTACAAGGCTACAAAACAAAATTAAAAAATTAAAAATACAGCACTGAAACTTCTTACAACTGTAACTTCTAATAAAGAAAGTGTGGCAACAAAAGCAATGATACAATCACGGTTTAAATAAACTGGCAGGAAAAATCCAAAATTGAAAAAGAACTGGTTGCGGGCCAGCTTGCGGCATACCTAAAGAGCTTAAAATCATGATGTAAAAAGGGGAATTGACATTATACCTCATATTTTGGGTGATATTGAACTTCGCACCCATTTTTCAGAAAATTTAATGTATTCACCCTATCAGGAACGGGGTGCAAACATTAATTTTTTTAGTCAGATGGGGTGTACACATTGTTCTAAAAACCAGCCTAGGCACTAGGCGATTTCCAGATGCCCCTATTTCATTGTACTGCGTTAGAAAAATCAGTCTATCAATTAGGAGGGCTACATGGACACCAAGGCGGCTCTGAATAGATTGGTTCCCAGTCCCAATTGTCTTCTCCGCTTTGTCCTAAGAAATAACATGTTTGATAAAAAATTATTCTATTCCTATTAAATGCATTTTAATATTCCTACAATATGAGATTTAAAATAAGTTTTAAATCTACAAAAAACAAAAACCTACTATTTGATTTAAAATTTTCAAATAAATTATTTTTATTATTTAAAAGTTACCGCAAAAACATAACATTTAAGAATTATATGAGCTATTTTTATTATCAAAATATTATAGTCATTATAACTATGTAGTAAATTAATCCCCATTAGAAATAAAATAAAATAAAAAATAAAGAGGAAGACCTGGAAGTTCTGGGTAGCGCTTAGGCAGGAAAGGCCGAAAGGCGCTAAATGGCATTGCCACGCTCGACTAGCTGTCTTTTGGAAAATTGGGTGTACACATTAACTTATTTCAAAATGAGGTGCAGTTCCAGTTTCGCACACAATACAGGGTGCAAAGTCAAATTCTCCCTTTAAAAAACCTAGTTGCCTCAGTCATATCAAAGAAGTGCAATTAGAAGGGAGATTTTCGAACTAGGCATCTATTTGGGTCTACAATGGAGCAAAACCTTTATAGAATCTATCTAATTGTCGTTTTTCATTGTTTAGTAATAATCTTCTACTTTTCTTGAAAAAACTACTAACACTGAAGATTATCACCATTAAGCCTTGTAGCTGAAACTAAACAATATCAAACCTTGGTCAATTGCCCCTTGCAGAAAAGCTCTGGCCTCTGTAAGGGAAGCATCACCAACTCTTGCAGTGTCTCTTTGACATTTTCCAGTGCACCAATATCGTCAAATGTGACTCCTATATCATCTGAAGCAATGACATCTGCTAGAAGTCTCCTCTCAAAATCATTCTCAGGCACAATATCCTGGATCAGTTGGGGAAAATATGTTGAGTTCGTGAACGAAATAGAAAATTCTTTCGAAATCGTTAAATAAAGGGCTTCGAGGATCATCATCATTATCCCAATGCTGCAAAGGCTCCCTCCCACCTACGGTGGGGTAAGGGGGGTCGGATGTATGCAGTCTTACCCCTGTACTAAAGCACAAAGAGACTGTTTCAGGATGACCCATAGTGAAAATCGCGTCGGAAATTGCATGGACTGACCGATGCTTCACAATAAAGAAGTGCAGACAGTTTAGTGAGTCATTTTGCTTTATTCCACCATATTCCCAAGCCAAAAAATAGTGAGGCTTTATTCCATCATATTCACAATTTAGTGAGCCATTTTGCTTCGAGGATAAATACAAATTTTCATTGACTATATCAAATAGTACTAAAGCACCTTAAGTGATTTCTTCAGGCTATTGGATTCATTTTGTGCATCTCGCAACATGTCAATCCCGTACTGGATGCTGTTACATTACACAACAGTGACATTCTTTAAACCCATATGGAAAGGAAACAAAAAAGGGAGGGTTGTTGCTAAGTAAGTTAGTTACTTCTCACGAGACAAAGCAATCACTTCATCAGAATCTGCTCGAGGGTTTTGCATCAAATGATGACTCAATGCCCACCCAATGGCCTTCTCTGCACCTTCAAAGTTCAAACACACCAAATTACTATTACATTAAAGACCACACATTGAGAGCCAACACACGATAAAAAGATGCAATTTTGCTCTCCTTTATTGAGACAATAATATACCCGACAGCAGGGGCTTTAACTGGACTGAAACCAGTGTTGAATAAAATTTTCAAATGTATGAGCATGTCTTATTCCAGATAAGACCAAAAGACAAGGAAAATTGTGTGAAGTAAAATTATGTGTGTACTCTCAATTGAAAATTCTGGGTCCTTGATACACAATGCCTCCATTCTATCACATTCTAATCCATTTCGGCTCAGAACCTATACATAAGAGAGAAACCATCATTTAGGAAATAATCAACCAGGAAACTTTGATGCTCTAAATATCCTAATTCTTCACTCAGAAAGAACACTATTGTACAGCCGCTAGTGAAACTTTTTACTTGCAGCAGTTCTAGAAAGTTGATGAAAAAACAACCACAATATGAAAGTCATGCTTCTATGCTACATCTAACTGAACAGGATATCAAAGCCATATAGGCATCAAAGTCTGACTTGGGCTTGTAACGAATAGCCAGTTTGGTCCTATTTTAGTGGTCACAACTCACAACTTATAACATGGCATAAAGAGGGCACATAAAAATGCTCATATTCTTAGAAACATAAATTAGCAAGATAATATATGTAAAGCTCAATAAAGTGTACGTGTACCCACAGTTCTTAAACTATTCAAATTTCTTTTAGTTTTCAGAGTTTCAGCATCTCGCTCCAATTGTTGCTTCCAACTAGCTTGTAGTGCTTCATCCTACAATCAGGATACATATCACTACTTCATCCAAAAAAAGGATCCATATCACTATATCAGGGTAAAAGCGAAGAAAAAAGAAAACTATATAAAACAATTTGAAACAAACCTGTGGCATGTGAATAACAACTTTATTGGGAAAAAGTTTTGTGAAAAGTTTTGCTGTCTTGGTAACTTCCCGTCCCCTGTCACTCAACCTTCCAATAGTACCCTGAAGGTATTGAAGTTTGATGATCATGCATTGCAATTGAGCGTATAAAAGGAATGTTAATTTCACTGAATGGTTAAAATACACATGAAAGTACAAACCTGCTTAGAATGATAAAGAACGTACCTGGAAAGACAAATCAAGCAAAGCAGTCTGGTTGCTTCCAAATTTTGTAAAAAGCAATCCACCAGCATGTGGCTGTGTAGTGCAGAAGAGAAATGCATACTTATGTATTACATCAACGTAAGAACTCATGATGTGTTTTCAACTAGACACATAGCTCAAGGGGCTGCAATTATTTACATCATTCAGTTATCGTCTCATTTTTTACCTAAAAGGCACTGTTTAAATTATAAATTTGCCTAGGCATAGTTTCTTCAGTGGTACATTTTACAGCCTTTTAGTGAAACTACCAAGTAACAACACTTGTTGAATGATCAAACAATATTGTTCTTACAGACAGATGCACACTTCAGGAGATGCTTAAGCTAATACTCTATATTTTAGAAGCTTTGGTCATTAGAAAGTAGAAAGTAGAAACTTTCACACCATGATTACAAGCATGAAGCATGGCCAAATAAATATATGCATACTCCACTACCGTGAAATTCTATGATCTTACGGTAAAAATTACCTTTTCTTTCTTGGTGTCAGTGTGGGCATGCGAGCCTATAACTACAACGTTATCAGGAAGCCTCTCAATTCTGCTTTTTAATGTTGACAAGTCGGCATTTCCTGCCATTGTGTTTTCAGCATCTTTGATGAACAAAATAAAAGGGGAATTTCTGCTCTCATCAAATACAACCTGTATGATAGAATAAAATTTGTGATCACCAGTTGTCTCCGAAACAAAGATATTTCCATTAAATGTGTTTCTCTATATTTGGATTGAAAAAAATTTGAACAAAGTAGTAACATACTGAAAAGAAAACGTTGATTTCAGATACAATGCATTTAGGAAAGGGATTTCATTCAGACATGTTCTTCGACAAGGTAATAGGACGGCCCGCTCCCTTGCTAAGCTTCAAGCGACCCATTTACACACTTGGACTGAGAAGCAATCTTTACCGGCCCAGGTCAAAATAGCTTTCTACCAGGATTTCTTTAATATTCCTAGCTTTCGGAGCTTATGTTAATTCTCTTTTTATTTTTTCGTGGTGTATTTTATTAATTGGGTTTGGTCTGGTCCCCCTTATTAATCTCTTTTATTTATTTATTGTTTTCATTTCTGTATTTTGGAGAAGGAATGCCTTCTCTGAGAGGTTTTGGTATAGTCTCCCTCTCACTTTTGTATCCCCATTTTTTCTAATAAAATCTGGTAAATGTTCCCCGTCATTTACCCAACCGATTATGGTGGTTTGTCTACCGGGTTATAAAAAAACTGAAAAGAAAACAACTGAAATCAAATTTTTTAAGATTTTAATAGTGTAGAAAATTTAATACGGAAGTTAAAACACCGGCATATTTTGGTCATTAGGAAGCATTTAGTAATATTATTTTCAGATTCTGTTGAATAAGAAAAAACTGTGCTGGGTAATGTTTTTGTCATTTTTAAAAAGGACTGTTGTATAATTTCCCAATAGATTTGCCTAATTTGAAGAAAGAATATCAAGGATGAAGAATGCCATTTTGTTTTCTTCTTTTTCTACTCGCTTAACTACTCCCTCGGTATCATATTAGTTGCAACATTGAAACTCACACACTATTCATGTACACTACTTTGACTATGTAGAAAAATGTAGCATATACATGTTATTTTATTATGTGTACATCCGGAACTGTATAGATAGGAATTAGAGTTGATTTAGGTCTCTAATTCTTAGATTAGCTCGCAGAGTAGATAAGAATAGATAGATCCTAATATTTAGGATCTGTAACAACTTTAGTTTATCTGTAAACTTGTATATATATCATTGTCGGATGGCTCAATAAAATACAAGGAAGATTAATTCTTCAAACCTACATGGTATCAGAGACTTGTTGTTTAAAACACCATAATGGTGGACACTGAACACTCTGATTCCTCCACCCACTCACAAACCCATCATCATAACCCCCAAATTAGCCAAATGACAAATTACCAGGCCTCGGTTAATTCATCTATGCTCATTACTGGACATAGATTGAATGGAACCAACTACCTAGAGTGGTCACAGTCTGTCAAACTGGCAATAGATGGAAGAGGAAAATTGGGATACATAACGGGTGAAGTAGAGGAGAAGAAGAATGGTGAAGATGGCTACAATGTCTGGAGGTCAGAGAACTCTTTGGTAACAGCCTGGCTTCTCAGTTCAATGGATGCATCAATTGCCAAACCTCACATGTTCATGCAAAAGAGGTATGGGATTCAATCAAAGAAACCTACTCAGATCTTGAGAATTCTTCTCAGATCTATGAATTAAAAACTAGGTTGTGGCAGTCCAAACAAGGAAATAGAGATGTCTTCTCATACTATAATGAGATGGTATCTCTATGGCAAGAATTGGATCAATGCTATGATGCTGAAGACTGGGAAAGTGCCAAGGATCTGGGAAGACACAAGAAGAGAGAGGAAAATGACAGAGTCTATATGTTCCTAGCAGGAATGAATAGAGACCTAGATGAAGTAAAAGGCAGAATACTGGGGAAGAAACCCTTGGCCTCAATCAGAGAGGTCTTCTCTGAGATCAGGTTGGAAGATAGCAGGAGGAGGGTCATGTACAACACTCCAGTACCTAATGAGGAACCTGGGGAATCTTCAGCTTTGGTGGCCAGAAGTGATGACAACAAGAAAAAACCTTGGTGTGATCACTGCAAGAAACTGTGGCACACAAGGGATACATGCTGGAAACTTCATGGAAAACCACCAGGAGCTGGAAAGAAGAAAGTAGAAAGGGCCCTACAAACTACTGTGACTGAGACTCAACAAGAGGCGGGAGTTGAATCTAAACAGCTACCATTCACTCAGGAACAGATAGAGTACCTACTCAAATTCATACCCACCCAGAAAATCTCCAACCAAGAAAACCCTACCTGTTCTTTTGCCCAAAATGGTAAAATAACATCATATTTTTGTTCTGAAAAACCTAAAAACACCTGGGTCATTGACTCAGGTGCAACAGACCACATGACCTACATTCCAAAGTTTTTTTCTTATCAACCTTGTGCAGGAGATAAGAAAGTTAGAGTTGCAGATGGCTCTTTTTCAGCCATAGCAGGGATGGGAAATATTAAAATTTCCTCATCCATTAACCTTTCCAAAGTCTTACATGTTCCAAAACTTTCCTGCAATCTTATCTCTATTAGCAAAATTACTAAAGATCTTCAGTGTTGTGTAAAAAATTTTCCCTCTTATTGCATTTTTCAAGATCTGGCATCAGGGAAGATGATTGGCAGTGCTAGAGAGGAAGATGGCCTCTATACTTTTGATGAAGGAACACAATTGAATAAACAAGGTCAAGAAAAAACTTGTTTGCAAACTATTTTCTTTCCTTGTAATAATGAAGTGTATTTAATGCACTATAGATTAGGTCACCCAAGTTTTTCTTATCTGAAAATGTTGTTTCCTAAGTTATTTCTTAATAAAAATCCTTCATCATTTCATTGTGATATGTGTGCACTTGCCAAACATCATAAGAGTTCTTACATCCCTCATAGTTACAAGCCAACTAGTCCTTTTACTATTGTACACAGTGATATCTGGGGTGCATCTAGAGTTTCAACTCTGAAAGGAAAAAAGTGGTTTGTAACTATCATAGATGATCACACACGGGTCACATGGGTGTTTTTACTTAAAGAAAAATCTGAGATTGAAGAAGTGTTCAAAAAATTTTACTCAATGATCCAAACTCAATTCAACACTAATATCAAAATTGTGAGAAGTGAAAATGGTCTTGAGTACTTTTCTAAGAAGTTAAATAATTTTTTTGCTGAAAAAGGGATTATTCATCAAAGTTCCTGTGTAAATACACCTGCTCAGAATGGAATAGCTGAGAGGAAAAATAGACATTTACTTGAAGTCACTCGTGCAATTATGTTTTCTGCTAAAATTCCAAAATATTTATGGGGAGAAGCTGTTTTACATGCTACCTATCTAATTAATAGGATGCCATCAAAAACTCTAGGATTCAAAACTCCTATTGATACTCTTCAAGCCAGTTTTCCTGAAACTAGACTCATTAATTCTCTTCCCATAAAAATTTTTGGCTGCACAGTTTTTATTACCAATCCTGACAGAACTACAAGCAAATTTGACCCTAGAGGGAAAAAATGTGTTTTCTTAGGACTATCTTCAACTCAGAAAGGCTATAAATGTTTTGACCCTATAACAAAAAAGATGTTTATAACTATGAACACTGTTTTTGTAGAAGATCAACCTTTTTTTGGTACTCATCTTCAGGGGGAGATTCCTAATGAAGATGGTAATAATGTGTCACATATCCATGAAAAACTAGAATCTCTTGACATTAATCTAGATGCACAATATAATAGACAGTTAGATGCACTAGAAAATAGTCAAGAGTCAAAAGAAAATGAAAAAAATCTTTCTAAAACAAGGAAAGATGATGAACAGCAGACAAGTAAGTTTTTTGGCAAGGTTTATGAAAGGAGAGTTCCAAATCACAGAATAGAGGACATCCCTGATCCTGCCACTGTCCATGAATCTGACTCAATGCCAGAAAATGCAAAGGTAATAATTTCAGTGATCTAAATCTACCCATTGCTCTCAGAAAAGAAAAAAGGTCATGTGTTAAATACCCTATCTCAAACTATCTGTCCTATTCTCAGTTATCTACATCATTTGCAGCCTTTACCTCTAGCCTTTCTACTGTTTCTATTCCCTTAACCATACAGGAAGCCCTATCTATACCTGAGTGGAAGAAGGCTGTTTTAGAGGAAATGAATGCCCTTGAAAAGAATCAGACATGGCAGACTGTAGAAGTACCCAAAAACAAACCAAGGGTGGGATGCAAATGGGTATTTACTCCTAAATTCAAGGCAGATGGTACACTTGAAAGATATAAGGCCAGATTGGTTGCCAAAGGATACACACAAACCTATGGCATAGATTATACAGAAACTTTTGCTCCAGTTGCAAAATTAAATACTATAAGGATCCTACTATCTCTAGCTACTAACCTAGACTGGCCTCTTCAACAGTTAGATGTGAAGAATGCTTTCCTAAATGGGAAGCTTGAAGAGGAAGTATACATGAGCCCCCTCCTGGGTTTGAGGAGCAATATGGCTCAAAGGTGTGCAAGCTGGAGAAAGCCTTATATGGACTTAAACAGTCCCCAAGGGCTTGGTTTGAAAGGTTTACTCAATTCATAAAGAAGCAGGGATTCAAGCAAGCCCAAGCAGACCATACACTATTCATGAAATTCTCCATTAAGGGAGAAATTGCAGTACTAATTGTTTATGTGGATGATATAATTCTTACAGGAAACTATTGTGAAGAGATTGAAGACCTGAAGAAGAAGCTTGCTCAGGAATTTGAAATCAAAGACCCGGGAGAATTAAAGTATTTTCTTGGCATGGAGATAGCCAGATCAAAGAAGGGAATTGTGGTATCCCTGAGGAAGTATGTACTAGACCTACTTCATGAAACGGGTATGAGTGCCTGCAGACCAATAGATATTCCAATTGACCCTAATCAAAAGTTAGGAAATGTCAAGGAAGGAGTACCAGTTAATATTCACCAATATCAAAGATTGGTGGGAAGGTTGATTTATCTGGCACATACAAGGCCAGATATTGCCTTTGCAGTCAGTATGGTTAGTCAGTTCATGCATAATCCATTCCAGGAACATCTAGATGCTACCTACAGGATCCTAAGATATTTGAAAAGCTGTCCAGGGAAAGGATTATTTTTTAAAAGAAGTGACAATAGAAGTGTAGAAGCCTTTACAGATGCAGATTATGCTGGTTCAATAACTGATAGAAGGTCTACATCTGGGTATTGTACTTATGTATGGGGGAATCTGGTGACTTGGAGGAGTAAGAAGCAGAATGTTGTTGCCAGAAGTAGTGCAGAATCTGAATTTAGATCTATGGCTAATGGAATCTGTGAACTACTTTGGATCAAGAGAATGATGACAGAGTTGAATATGGAAATGGACCTACCTATGAAGTTATATTATGACAATAAAGCAGCCATTAATATTGCTCACAATCCTGTGCTACATGATCGTACTAAACACATTGAGGTGGACAGGCATTTTATCAAAGAGAAGATTGAAGCTGGAATTGTGTGCACACCATTCATATCTACTAAAGAACAAACAGCTGATATCTTTACAAGGGGCTGTTTAAACCAGTGTTTGAATTTCTTATAAGCAAGTTGGGAATGTATGATATATACTTACCAACTTGAGGGGGAGTGTAGAAAAATGTAGCATATACATGTTATTTTATTATGTGTACATCCGGAACTGTATAGATAGGAATTAGAGTTGATTTAGGTCTCTAATTCTTAGATTAGCTCGCAGAGTAGATAAGAATAGATAGATCCTAATATTTAGGATCTGTAACAACTTTAGTTTATCTGTAAACTTGTATATATATCATTGTCGGACGGCTCAATAAAATACAAGGAAGATTAATTCTTCAAACCTACAGACTACATTTTATTTATTAATATATGTGAATTTTTTTTTTGAAAAATATTGTTGAATTCATCTCATTACAAAGTTTCATAATTTGATTTTTAATTTTTTTTAACTAATGGGGAATTAAATATAATGATTGTCAAAGTTGTGCATTGGTAAGCGTGAAAAAGGGAATGTTGCAACTAAAAAAGAACAAAGGATAGTATAGCATATCAACTATGAATAATCATTTTACTTACCCGTCAAATGGCCCCTACCACTTTCAAATTGTTAGAAGTTAGAACAGAGTGGGTGGCTCCACCTTATGGAGGCATTGGTTACCGTACGAAAACGGCAGAAAAGTGTGTTTTTCTATTTATGTATATATGCTCTTTTAAACACGTACAACAAAAAGACAACTCAGTGTTCATCATTAAAATTGTACTACCCCGTCCCGTTGAGAGGTTCCCATGGCAAAACGGCACGGTTAATTAGACAATAATTAAATAAGGTAGTTCGAGTATATTTTGAGAAATAAATTTAATAGGTATATAATATAATGAGGTTAGTGTTGATAACTGTGATGTTATAAATGTATTATTTTTAATATTGAATGATTAATTTGTCATTTAAAATTGTTAATTGTTTCCTAAAATGGAAATGGGAACCTTTATATGGGACATCCAAAAAAGGAAAGTGAGAACCTTTCTATGGGACGGAGGGAGTAATAGATAAAAACTACGAACCTCAAATAATGTGTCGATGAGTGACTGATCCAGACCTTCAGCACATGTGGCTTCTAGACGCAATTCGTTGGCTGAGAGACAGGATGATGTATGGTTTGAAACTCGGAAATGACAGTTAAATTTGTAAAAGCAAAAGACAAGGGGGGAGATAATCCTAAAACCAATTATACGTCTTATATACAGTGTAATAATTTGAATCATGGTTATAAATTGCTTTCAGGTAGTACCCGTACAAAAGAACCCATGGCCAGCATCACAGTTACCCCCGAAGTCGACCCCATCTGGCATGGGCTTTTCAAATCTAACCCCAATTTTTGACACGGGATTGTTCGCAAAATGCATCACAATCTTCCCCTTACTCCCAATTGTTGGACCTCTGGAAAGCAGCACAACAATGGATTATGTATATGCATGTACTTCATACATACATATTTATGCACACTAGGCCACGTTTGGTATGATGTAATGTAATGCAATGGAATGAAGTGTGTAATGCAATACAAAATGCAATGTAATGGAATGGAGTCTCTATTCCATTACTATGTTTGGTTACTTAAGTAGTAACAACCTTGAAATGTAATCTTCGGAATAAAATAAAATAGAAACACAGGAATCCGTCAATGCACGTCCAGAATTGGCCAACTAGCAAGCATTTACCTCTGTTGAAATCGTTGATAGTGCATTTAATTCCACTAACAGTAAAAAACAATTAAATAAAACTGCCGGACGAAAATGAAACTGCCGGCCAGCGACGAGCAGTGGTTGAAGCTCTGGGTGGTAGGCTAGCAGTAAGCTTGACGGCAGTGAAGCGCTTACCGAGCCGTCCGAGCGGATGGAAAGCTACGGCACATTTTGCGGAGACGTGGCAATCTGGATGGGGCAATCTGGATGGGGCAATCTGGATGGTGCGATGGATGTGCAAGATCTGGACGGAAATGTCTCTATGGGGGCAGAAGTAAAAATGAAGGAGGTTTCAGTAATCTCAAAATACACCCTATAATGAGTAATCTCAAATACACTACTTTTTCAATGTAAAGCTTATTACACCTATGAATGTAATGAATTCCACACATGCAATGCCCATTTTATTACGGTTTAATATAAAATGGCATAGCAAACATCATACCAAACATGACCACAGTGTGTAAATTACAACCATATGTAAAATTGTAAAACAAGAATGAAAATCATATTTCTGCAGATAGCTAGATACATGGCAAAAAAAAAATATAAGCAATATATAGCAAGATTCAATGAATGATTTCAATGAACTACACTATCAAGACCACTACAGTGTATGAAAGTCTCAACTTACATGTGAACAAGATAATAAGCTGTAAGAAAAAACGCAAGAATTTGAGCCAGTTGGGACATGAGGAGGTGGCATGGTTATTAAGAAAAGCAAATTTATGTGGTTGATATTGAATTGATAAAATAAGAATAAAGTAAAAATGATTTAGAACCCCACAAACTTTACCAAATTTGGTATGAGACAATCTTAGTGGGATTTTCCAAAAATGAAAAATGGGACACTCTTAGCGGAACGAGAAGCAATAATTAAGTATGCACTATACTGGCAATCAGGCATGATGCACCGTTGCACGACAATATATATAGGGTGCGCTTCTAATGAGAATCATGATTAACGTGAGAACCGTGAGAACATCACTTTTAACTCAATGTGATAGTGTGATACACTAACATTTGTACGTTACACTTATTCAAAACATGGCAACATCAAATAAATTCGGTGTCAAATATGTAAATATTTAGTCAACACGAAAAAGTGTAGCATACAAACGTTATAGTGTATCATAGTGAGTTAAAAGTGGTGTTCTCACGGTTCTCACGTTAAGTGGAGTTCTCATTTTGATTGTAAATCTATATATATATATATATATATATATATATATATATATATATATATATATATATGGGAGAGTTCTTGTGAGAACACATTAATAAAGGAGGACTTTTAATCTCCGCCTTTGATATTTCAAATCAATGGCTAGAATAAAAAAGGTGGCATTTTTGTAACTACTTTACAATAATTACAAAAGGGACCCCATTTGAATTTTGAATAATTACAAAAAAGACATCATGTGTATCCTAACCAATGATTGAATGAAATAAGAGGCTGGGGTTAAAAGTATTCATCATAAAGAGCTCTCATTGTAACAAGGGTCTCCCTAGAACCCTCCCCTATATATGTGTGTGCATAAAGTATATTAGAAAAGATAAGAGTAGAGAGAAAGAACAAGAAAAAACATAAAAAGAATTAAATATGAAGTAATGAACAAATGT